>CM053588.1:94205559-94233850 GCA_028646515.1 Pseudochirops corinnae | reverse complement strand
TCTCTCTCTCTCTCTCTCTCTCTCTCTCTTTCTCGCCAGCAGAACAGCTTCTGCCACCAGATTCTTGTCCCAAGAAATTCTGACTGTCCCTCTCTGGGGCTTTTCCTTATATACACACAGCATCAGCTGCTTCCTGTTTCAGCCAACCCCTTCCTGTTACATCAGGAACAGGGGTTGATACCTTCTGTTTCTTTCATAGAGGCTTGATTAATTACTAAGTGCTAAGTACCTGCTTACTTGCCAATACAAAAGGGTCTTCAAATTCAAATGACATTACCATTACAACACCCAAGGCCATGTCTCTAACATTCTTAATCTGAAAAGCATATCAAGATGTCTATAGGATGAAGATTAAATGTTAAACTATTTTTTTGAAGGACCAGGCCTATGACATATTCCAGAAACTCAGTAGCAAATACTCTGGAAAAAGCTACCACATCCTTAGATGTGCTAGGAATGACCAAAAAGTTCGAGGGATCTTAACAGGATTCTAGTCAAGAAAGAATAGTTGAGAGTAGAAAGCATTCATCAGTTTAATATAAATGTAGAACAAAAATGATCAAAGCTGCATGATCTGTTTGAAATGTTATTGTTGCTTTTCAGTAGTGTCTGACTCTTTGTGACTCCAGCTTGGAGTTTTCTTGACAAATGGTTTGCCATTTTCTTCTCCAGCTCATTTTACAGATGAAGAAACTGAAGCAAACAGGGTTAAGTGACTTGCCCAGAGTCACACAACTAGTAAATTTCCGCTTAAACCCAGGACCTCAGACTCAAGAGGCTGGATTTGAACTTAGGAGATGTCTTCCTGATTCCAGGTCCAACATACTATTATTCACTGTGACACCTAGCTACCCCACCAACTAAATAACAAAATTAAAAGATGCCTAGAGGCACAGATATGCAACAAACAAGTATCTTTAGTTGCTATGACCTTCCCACCAACCAGGAGAATTATATTCACAGAATTGGCTTTAAAGGTTACTTTCCTCATAAGGGGATGCCATCAACACGGTGACAGAAGACAGGAGATTCTAGCAAAATATGAAAGACCTTCTGAAACACCTCCATTGAGGAGACACCTTTCAATGTGGCTAACCTCATCTGTAGGGCTTCTCCTTCTGATCTCACTCAAGGTTCTGCTCTCTGATATGAGAGGAGAGGGAAGTGGATGGGGAGATTAGGAGAAGGGATGAATACTTTTGTCATTTTTTTCCTTTTTTTTAAACTTTGAATAAACATCACTTTTTGAGGCATGAGGAGCTATAAACGTTTACATACATACTCTTTTCTTTGTAGCAAGGTTACGTCTCAGTGCTTTTCTTCCTCCAAAATACTAATCAACATTTCAGTTTTTCAGCCTATCTGTCCTCTATTCCCAGCAGCCAAATACTTTCTCTCAAAAGGTAACTGAAAGAGTCCATGACTGACCAACTCTCTCCCAGTTTCTGTTCCAAATTTGTTCACTGGTATGAAAAGGCTCAGTGGGCTGGCTCCTCTCCAGATAAGAGAAGCAGGACAGAAAGTAATCATTTTTGTTGTTTTGAATAATGTTTATTGATTCAGAAAAAGAAAACACAAAATTCTGAATAAAATTACTTGGAAACTGGGGGCAGCTAGGTGATGCAGTAAACAGAGCAATGGCCCTGGAGTCAGGAGGACCTGAGTTCAAATCCAACCTCAAATATTTGACACACTTACTAGATGTGTGACCTTGGGCAAGTCACTTAACCCCAATTGCCTTGCTTTCCCCCCTTCAAAAAAAATTACTTGGAAACTGCCCCCAAAAAAAGGCTATTAATTTTTCAAACGTTTATTAAGCACCTAAGGCACTATGCTAGGTACTGAGAATACAAACACACACACACACACACACACACACAAATAGCTCCTATTCTCAATGAGCTTACATTCTATTTGAAGGAAACAACAGGTATATCAAGAAACAACTACAAAATTATGGGAGAAACAGTTTTTTGGAGGGGAGTTTGGAAAGAAAAGACAAGCTCTGTTTTGGGTAAATGGAGTCTGAAATAACCAAGTACTAAAACTATGCAAATTCCCACATACAGATTAGTGTGAGAATTAGTTCCCCTTTGCCTACTGAACAAAATACAACTCCCAACATTCAACAATTTTTCAAAAAAAAACCTTTTATGATACAGTTACTTGGCTCTCTCCTTATCAAAGGATCATAAGTCTAGAATTTGAAGTAATCTCAAAGGCCATCTAGTCAAACCTTTTTATTTTACAGATTAAAAAAATCATTGGCTGAAGAAGGCTGAGTGATTAGTCCAGTCTCACAGTGAGGTAATTTAAGAGGTTGGGGCTTAAACCCAGGACCTCAGACTTAAGATAGGCCCTTGCCTCTGTACTACAATTCCTCCTTTTCCAACCTTATCTCACCTTATTCACCTTTATCTTAGACTCTCATTAATATAGACTACCTGTCATTCCCCAAATATTTTTCTTCTTCATGCCTCTGCCTACACCCCAACATCTCTGACAATTTACCTCTCATACATACTTTCACATTCCATTTCCATTTTATACTACACTTATTTGTGAACATGTCTTATCCCCTGTCCCATTAGATTTAAGGTCCTTATTAAGAGGAATACTGTTCTAATAAACATACCTACAAGGCCGAGGCTCACAGAAAGCATATATTAAGTGTTGAAGTGAATTACTCTTGGGATCAGGAATTATAAAGATAACAAGCTCATTCTGCAAATGAGAAAATCAAGGCTCTGATAAATTAAGTGACTTGCATAAGTCATACATGTAGTAAGTGGCAAAGATGAAAGCTGAAACTAAGGTCCTTTGATTTCAAGCCCTAGTGCTTTTTCCATTATACCAAATCACCACATACATCTGAATTAACAGGGAGTTGGCATTTCTTGTGCAATTGATGTTTTCCACTACAGGAAAAATGAATGCAAGACACTGTAAGTGAAGAAATAATGTATTTCTTCTAGAAAGAACTTTAATATTAAGGAAGGTAACGTGAAGGAAAGAAAGGAACTTTCATGTCTAAGAGTACTTTTTAAATTGTTTTTAATGTGAAATTCATCTTCATATGAATTTCTGGATGCTCTTACATGAAGTATTTTGAATTCTGAATAGATCTTGAGTAATAACAAGAAGAACCTCCTGAACAACTTTCAGGGGAAGGCACAGACTGAATAACCGAGACAAGTTTTAGGTAACACTAGTCAAACTCCCACACACTAATTAGTCTAGTCTGTGAACTTGGAGAAACAGTTACAAAATTTCCAAGCACAATAAACCTGTGAGACAACTAAAACAGCTTCCTATGCTGCCTAGCAAGAGTGGGGGAAAGTCACTTGTAGAAAGAAAAGGCAAAAATCCTAGGACTACAGATCTAGAAGTTATCAGAGGTCAACTGTCTATCTTCATTTTACAGATGAGCAAAATAAGGCCCATAGAGGTGGAATGACTTGTCCAAAAATCACATTAGTAGTAAAGTGACAGAGCTAGAATCCAAACTCCCATCCCATGAGCAAGTTCTGCACTCTTTCCCCAGCATCAACCAGACTAGAATGCTTACCCCTTCTCAAAGCCTCCTGGCATTTCTTGAAAACTACGTCTCACAGGAAACAAAAACAAAAACAAAAACATGGCATGGTCCTAACCTAAATCCTCATAAACAATATCTAAAAAGCATGGGCCAGGATCCCAGCGTACATCCAATGGCTCGACCACTACAAAAAGTCAAGAACACACCTAGAACAGGGAGGGTCCTCAGAGTCTCATGACTTCAAGTTCAACACTCTTTCTGTATCACCAAGCTGGGATTCTTAATCCTTCTCAGAGTTTCCCTGAACCTATGGAACACCACCTCTCTCTCTCATAACAAGCAAAAACAAAAGTACTATTCAAAAAACACAAGATCCGAGGGTAGGCACAGCAACTCAAAACTATTTAAAAGGCAAAGAACTAAACCTTCACTTACACCATATAAATGCCACAGACCTGGCTAAGAGCAGATCCAGCAATTCACACTACTTAAAAAGCAAGGACCTAAACTCTCCCACTACTTAAAAGCCAAGGACCTTGATTTCCCGTTAGATACAGCAATTAACACTATTTAAAAGACAGACCTGAAGTCTTACAAACAGTATTTAAAAGACACCAACCTGAATCTCAGGATACACCTAAAGGCAAGGACCTAAACCATTATTCTGGATTATTAAAAAGACAGAGGACTGGCTCTGGGTAGGTTCAGCAATTTACACTACGTAAAAAAGCAAGGACCTAAACCTTCACTTACAGTAGCAACAGTAATTCATACTATTTAAAAGGCAGGAGCCCCAACCTTCATACTATTTAAAAGACGCGGACCTGGATCCAGGGATAGGTACAACTGACACTGTTTAAAAGGAGGGGGAGAGGGTCGAACTCTCACTTAACACTTTTTTTAAAAGACAGACCTGGATCCTAAGGGACCTACATCGTCACATGATTCAAAAGGCAGGGACCCGACCTCTCACCTAGACTTTTTGAAAAACACAGACCGGGGTCCAAGGTTCATTATTTATTTTCAGCAGTTCAGAATTCAGCACCCCATCCCCAGCCTCTCTCAGCCCCTTTCCTCATCCCCAGCTGCCGGGGATGAATGACAGCTCGGCCGACCGGCTCGCTCCCGAGGTCCGGGGCGGGGGGCGGACCCTCGGGCGAGGGGCGTCATCCCCTCCAACCCCCACTAGCCGGGTCCGGCCCATCCTACGCCAAGCCAGGGGGAGGGGGGCCGGAGCGGGAGCCGTGAGCCGGGCTCTCTCACCAGGTACAGGGGCGCATAGATCTTCAAGGACTCCTCCCAGGCGCCCCTGGTGATCTGGACGAAGGAGACCCCGCAGGACGGGTGCCAAGTGTGGCCGATTTCATAGCAGTTGTGAGGGATAGACTTGCTGAACGCCGCCATGTCTGGAAGCACCGTCGGGGAAGGGGGGCGGGAAGGGGGCGGGGGGAGAGGGCCGGAGAAAAGGAGGGAGGGAGGAGGAGGGAAACGAGAACCCAACGGCCGCCTCGCCCCGCCGGCTCGCGGGAGGTGCGGAATGGAGGGGAAAGGTCACGCGAGCGGGGTTACTCTGGGCCAAAGTCCTCGGATGATGAGCGCTCGGCGTATCGCAGGGCGAGGGGGAGGAGGCGGAGCGTGCGCGCTCCCTCTACCCGCCCCCTCCGCAGGCGCGAGTGCGAGCGCGCGCGGTGTAGCTCCTATTCAGACCACTATCACCCCCACTTTGCCCTACGGGTCGTCTCTCCTCGCCCAGGACTGAGGAAGGACGTTGGCCGCGAGCCCGCTTCCCCCGCCCCCTCCGAGTTCGCTGGGAACGCCGTGCGGAAGCGCGCCTTCCTCATTCCCCGCCTCCCCCCCTTGTAGTCAGCTATCTCTGGCTGGGCTCCCTGTGGGGGAGGGGAGTAGGGGACGGGCTGGTGCGCTTCCTTTCCAGTCCTCCCCCGATGTATCCTGAAGAGCCTTAGACCGAGAAACAGGAAGCTAGGCTTTGCCCTTCTCTGACTGTGTCCTTTGAGGTAGTCAGCCAGTCAGCATTAGTTAAGTGCCTACTGTGTGCCAGGCACTTGCTAAGCCTTAGTTACTTAGAGAGGCAAAACGTGGGCCTTGCCCTGAGGAAGCTCACAGTCTAACGGGGGAGACGCCACACAAACAACTATGTATTAACCAGTCTATGCACAGGAAAAGTTCGAACTAATCTTGAAAGGCACTAGGAATTAAAGGGGAATTGGGCCAGGCTTCTTGGAGAAGGGGGCTGGGAAGGAGGTCAGGAGACAGAGATGAGGGGAGGCATCCCAGGTATGGTGGACAGCTAGTGAAAATGGCCCAGTCTGGAGTGGGGTGTCTGCTTCCGGGACGTAACTGGATCCAAGAGTGGGGAGGAGGATCATAAGGTGAAAGAAAACTGAGGGGCGGCAATTCTCTAGGTGGTCTTGGGGGTAATAGGGAGCCACAGGAGTTTAGTAAGTAAAGAGGGGTGATGCTTTAAATCTAGTTTAACTTCTCCGGTTTTCAAATTCCAATGGGGGCAGTTCGACCGTGTCACCCATTGGTAATAGATAAGATTTATACAGCAATTAAGAGTTTACTAAGCACCTCAGAAATATCTCATTTTATCCTCACTACAGCTCGGGTCTTATATTATCACCATTTATAGATAAATATGAACTCCTCCTGCAGGCAGGGACCTGGCCTCTGTTGAGTGTATGTTTTTGTTTTAGGTATCACCCGAGCTCAGCCCAGTGCCTGGCACTGAGTGAGTGCTTAATACATTCTTGTTGACTGCCTGAGTTTTGAGGACTTATCCATTTGCTGTGGGAAAATTAGAGAAAGGTTCTTGGAAGAGGTGACATTAAAACAAAGAAACAAACTACAATTAAACCCCTGTGGAGGGGTAGAAAAGATCCTTCCATGTATTGGCATCTCTAACACAGAATTTTTGAGATGAACTAAGCTCTCTTCCATCTCAAAAATTCCCACTTTGCTGAGCGCTGGGGAAACAAAAATAAATAAGTAAATAATAAAATAATAACCTAGTACCTGCCTGGAGGAGGAGTTCATATTCATCTGTAAAGTGGAGATAATATAGGACCAGGGTTGTTATAAGAATAAAATAAGATATTTATAAAGTGCTTTGTAAAGCTTTAAGTGCTGTATAAATCTTATCTATTAAGGGGAGACATTGGAACAACTTCATACAAACTACATAAAAGATAAAGTGGAGCTAATCTTGGAGGGGAGGGAGTCAAGAGTTCCAGAAAGCTCAACAATATCTTGGTTTGAAACTTTTTTTTACACATCATTTAAATATCTTCAATGGCATGTTCATGTCAGTAGATTTTAAACTATGAGGGTTAGAACAAACAGTGTCTATCATAATATCAGATTTTAAACCAGAAGGGACCTGAGGGCATTCATCTGTGCAACACCCTGATTTTGGATATGAAGAAATGTGCCCTGAGTCAGATTTTTTAAGTGATAGAGCTATAATATGTACTCAGGTTCTCAAGTCTGAATCTAGCCCTCCACCTCCCCCAACACACACACACACACACACACACACACACAACCTTTCAACAGAGAAATCATCTGTGCTTGAACACTTGCAATGATGAGGAACATTACCATTTGAGGGAGCCATCATTGGGCTAGTAAAAGACATGTTTGGTGTTGGGTGTTTGGGTTCTTTAAAGTTCTTGCACATGTTGAGTTGGAATCTGACTGCATATAACTTCTACCCTGTGAAGCTGACTCCACAAGGCTACTTCCTGTGCTACATGACAACATATTTGAGTCCTTCCTGAAAATAGTCATGTACTACCATTCTGTCTTTTCTTATCCAAAATAAATAAGCCCAGCAATCATTCCTCATCTAACATTAGCAGATGGCAGACTCCTACTTCACTCAGAAAATTGAGACCTGATGTAAGAAAATTGAGATCTCATGTTAGCTGCCTCCCCTCTTCCATTCTTCCAAATTTCTCAGTTTAACCTGTTCTCTTCTTTCCTCTGGTCACTCTGGAAGAGCTATCCGCTCTTTATTAAACCTAATCCCTCACTGTATGATTTCTTATACCATCCTGCTTCTTCAGCAATCATCCTCTCATGCATCTTCAATATCTTTTCCATCCACTTAACAAATTGGTCAGGTCTTCTCAATCCAAAAAGAAAGAAAGAAAAGACCTTCCCCTTTATCCTTTTAGCCTATCCAGCAACTATCCCATATCAGTGCTTCCCTTAACTGCCAAACTTCTTGAAAACGTGTCTACACCCAATTTCAGTACTTGCTCTCTATCCATTCTCTCCTTAGTCCAAGCTTCTATATCCAGCATTCAATGGAAACTGCTCTTTCAATCTTCCACATTGTTTCCCCTGAGGCAATTGACGCTGTTGCTAGATACTGTCTCCTCCCTTGACCTCAGAAACAAAATCTCCAAGGTTTTCATCCTATGTAAATGGAAGTTATTTTTATTATAGCCAATGTTCCCTAAACCACCAGACCTGCTTCTAGCCCAGTCCCTGCAACCATCACTGAGGGAGAAATTGTTATAGAGGAGCCCACTTTCCTCATCACCAACAGCTGCTGACCAAGTACCACCCAATAGGTACAAGTAACGCTGGGAGTGGTAGTCATCACACAGATGACTAGTCCTGTTTCTATCTTAGCCTTCACAGCTATTATCTGAGGAAGTAATACTGGTGAAAAAGGGACCAGCCCTCCCTACCAAATGCCAACTAACTGCCACCCACAGGTCGGGCAAGCCAGCCTAGCTAAAGCAGCAATATACTTCAAAAAAGATACAGGAAGCAGCATGTGCCAGGCAAGTCAAACCACCAGCACCACCTTGACCACCATCTCCATGATGGAGACAGCCCTGACTCTGAGTCCAAGAGCCCTGGAACTAGCAATGCTTCCAACCCAGTGTCTGCAGCCATCATCCTGGGAAGCAGCCCCTGTGGAGATGCAGCCTGGCAACTGCTCCTAAAGGTGCTACAGACACAACTACTGAAGACCCAGAAAAGAAAGTTCTTGCCACCAAAGTCCTTGGCACTGTCAAATAGTTCAGGAGTTTCAGTGGTTTTATCAGTGGAAAGGGCATTAAACAAAAGCCACTGCCATCTTCTTTGCCTCTACCCTTAGGACTTGCAGCTGAAACCTTGCCTCTGTTGTTTCCCCCATTAGAATGGTAGCAACTTGAGAGCAAGGACTGTCTTGCTTTTCTATTTGTATCCCCAGCACTTAGCACATTGCTTTGTACATTGTGTATATTGTAAGTGCTTAGCAAATTATTGATTCCATCATTCATTTTAATAACCTTGGGGTAGAGAACAGGAGGCTCTACAAAGTCCTGTAACAGTGATTCATCATGATATGTAGATGACTGAGTTCCCGAAGGCTGTACCAGTGGAATACCAGCAAGTTCCACCATGCTAGAAAGGTTTTGCAGTGGTTCTTAACCTGTGGGTTATGTTCAATTTGTAACAATGAAAATACATGCTGCATATCAGATGTTTACATTACGATTCATAACAGTAGCAAAATTACAGTTATGAAGTAGCAGTGAAAATAATTTCATGGTTGGGGGTCACCACAACATGAGGACCTGTATTAAAGGGTCATGGCATTAGGAAGGTCGAGAACCACTGGAAGTATGATTCTGGTAACTATACCGGTTTTCTAATGAGCAGGCTAGCTAACTACAAAGAAGCTTATTAGCAGCACAGAAGGTATGCCACTTGGGGTCATCTTTTGTTAAAAATTATTTTTATTTTCAATTCCAAATTCTTCCCCTTCAATCCCTCTACCTATTGAGAAGGCATGAAATGATACCCATTATACATATGAAGTCATGCAAAATATATTTTAACATTTGCCATGGAGGAGTGGAGCAAGGGGGAGACAAGAAAAATAAAGGAAGGGAGAAATATGTTTCAATCTGTGATCTGAGTCCATCAGTCTTCTCTCTGGAGATGGAAAGCATTTTTCATCACGAGTCCTTTGGGATTGTCTTGAATCGTAGTGATCAGTTACTAAATCTTTCACAGTTGGTTATCTTTACAATATTACTATTACTCTGTACCTTGTTCTCCTGATTCTGGTCACTTCACTTAGCATTAATTCATTTACATCTTCCCAGTTTTTTCTGAAACAATCCCCTTCATAATTTCTTACAACACTAGTATTCCTTCAGATTCCTATGTCATAATTTGTTCAGCCATTCTCCAATTGATGGGCATCCCCTCAAATTCCTATTCTTTGCCACTATGAAAAAAAACTTTAAATATTTTTGTGCATATGGGTCCTTTTCCTTTTTCTTTGATCTCCTTGGGATATAAACCTAGTAGTGGTATTGCTAAGACAAAGGGTATGTAGTTTTATAGCCCTTTGGACACAGTTCAAATTTGTTCTCCAGAATGGTTGGACTAGTTCACAGCTCCTCGACCAGTACATTAGTATATATCTTCCCACATCTTGCAGCCACTTTTTAAAGAGTCTATTAAAATAGCAATGCTAGTATTTGTGTTGACAGGTGGGTCAGGAATATGAAAGGAAGCAGAATACCAGACAGGTGGTCACTGTTATCAATACTGCTATCAACATACCAAAGCAAAGTCAGCTTCATGAACACGTGATAAGCCAAGATAGTCACTAGGATCAGATGTGGAAAACCAAGTAAATAACCAGAAATGGATGTCAAAAACACCCAAACTAGGTGGTTTATACCACAGGAGCAGAATTAAGGATTAGTGATTTTGAGAAGATGTAGGACAATAAATTTGTCTAGTGTGTCTTCTCAGACTCTGATGGAGACAGCCCAGACCCTGAACCGACCCAGATGGCTAGGATGGAACACTGGACACTGGATGGAGCACTGGGCCTGAATTCAAGAAGACCTGAGTTCAAGTGTGGCCTCAGATGCTTATTACATATGTGACCCTGGGCAAGTCACCTTCAGTTTCCTCAGCTGTAAAATGGGGATAATAATAGCACCTAGCTCACAGAGTTGTTGTGAGGATCAAACGAGATATTTGTAAAGCTCTTAGCACAGTGCCTAGAATATAGTAGGCACTATATAAATATTTATTCCCTTCCCCCTTCCCCTAGTCAAGGAAATATTCATATAAAACCCTGCCTAAAGCAGGTAGTCAGTGTTACAAGCGCTGGTCAAAACATCTACCCAGGAACCGAAATTTCTTTGATGTGTTGTCTCCTCTAGTTCAAGCTCTTCAGAAAAAGGGACAATCTTAATTATTCTTTTTGGATCGTCAGTACCTAACATAATACTTGGCATATAGTAAGTGTTTAATAAAACTTTTTTCATTTTATTCATTTTTTTTCAATACACAGATTTATACTGGAAAAAGAAGGGACATGACAGGTTCTGAGAGAGAATAAATTATCAAATGAAATAATGTGGAAGCATACATAGAGATCTGAGTTGATTGTCAGCATTGTTCATTGAGGACTTAGCCCTGCATATCTTCAATGCCACATCAGCAACAAGCTTCAGTCAGGGTCCTACCAGATTGTAGTCACTACAGATGAAAGTTAAGGATTATACAGTTTTCATGATAGAATCGAGCAACTAACTAGGGGTCACATGTAATTCCCAGAACCTATTCTAAAGTTTGTGACCTTTCTATCACTTAATAAAATGCAGATGATTGGCCACATTAGCACTGGTCATACAAGAATAACTCTCATTGGATGTATCCAGGATTACTGGTTTGGATGAGACCAGTCTTAGAACTTAAAAGATAACTAAATAAAAGAGAATTGAGCTAAGTCTTTTCACCAGTTGTTTCTATCAGGAGGAGGAATGAGAAATTTTACCTGATGACTATGTGCCCAATCAGTGATTGTTGCCAGGGAAAAATTAATTATAATATACAGCAATAACCCTCACGAAGATAAAATGAAGGTGCGGGAAGGAGTCCATGCTCTTGAACCTTTGGCACTAGTCACTGAAACCTTCCTGGATCAAATATGAGTACCATCTGTGTCAATATGCCTGACACCACACACCTTTTCCCTAACTTGGTTGACTCATCACTAAGCTGAGAAATATACCTAACAGTAGATTACAAAATCTGAATCCATAAAGATCTTGACAAGCTAAAGCATTTGGACTAAATCTAATACAAATTAAATTCAATAGGGATAATTGGAAAGTCTTCCACTTGAGTGGAAGAAAAAAAAAAAGAAAAAAAATTTCACAAGTATAAGATGGGGGAGGAATGGATAGATTAGTAGTCCTGAAAAAGATCTGGAGATTTTAGTAGATTCTGAACTCCACATGAGTCAGTAGCAGGATGTGGCAGCCAAAAAAGCTAGTGTTGTCTTGGGCAGCATTAAGAGGGGCAGAGCTTCCAGGAATAGGGAAGTGCTAGTCCCACGGTACTCTGGTCTTATCAGATTTCATCTGGAGCATTGCATTCAGAGTTGGGCACCACAGTTAAAAAGAACATTGATAAATTGGAGAGTGTCCAAAGAAGGGTAACTAAGATGGTGATGGCCCTTGAGTCCATGATCTATGAAGATCTGTTGGAGATCACGGGCATGTTTAGCTGTAGCCATGATGGCTATGTTGAAATATTTGAAAGACTGTCATATGTAAGAAAGGCCTAGACTTGGGCAGAAGTCAAAGTCATGAGCAAAAAGTAGAAAAGAGGCCAATTTGGGCTTGATGCCAGGAAAAATTTCCTAATAATTAGCACTGTCCAAAAGAGGTTAAGTATTGCCTGAAGAGGTAGTGGGCCTCCTTGGAGGTCTATAAGTGGAAGTTGGATGAACACTTGTCAGAGATGTCTTAGCAGAAATTCCTTTCATGTATTAGTTGGACTGAATGGCCTTTGAAGCCACTTCCAACTTTAAAATTCTATGATTCTAGATTTGGGGGAGGCCATCATCAAAGTACTTAGCACAAGCGGTCAATAGGGACAAAGAGCTAATGCTCAGGACATCTACTCTGAAAAGAAGTGGATAATAATGTAAGTATTCTAGAGTAGGGAGTCCCTATTACTTAGTAAACGTTGTTGTTTTTGGCAAGACAAACATATGGTTCAGTCCTATTGTTTCTGTGAGTTATAGCTACACAAAACCTTCTTAATATCTTATTTGGCAGCATGATGTCCTAGAAAGATAATGCTTCTGGAGTCAGAAGAACTGGGTTTTAATCCAAGCTCTGCTAATTACTACTTATGACTCCTTGAGTAAAACATAGAGTATTGGACATTTCAAACTGTTATGTCCCAGAGACAATTTAAACTCAATAAATCTAAAACTGAACTCATTATCTTTCTTCTTATCTTTCCTTCCCTCTTCCAAACTTCCCTGTTTCTGTCAAAAGTATCATCATTTTTCCAGTGTAAAAAGTTCATAAGCTTGGCATTATCCTGTACTCCTCAGTCTCCCTCGCCTCACATTCCAATCAGTTGCCAAATACTTTACTTTCTCACCTTACATCTCTCTCATCTGAGCCCTTTTCTCCACTTACACAGAAGCCACCTTAGTTCAGGCCTTCCTCACCACCACTCACTTATATTATTACAATTGTCTCCTAATTCATCTTCTTGTCTCAAGTCTCTCTCTAGTCCATTCAACATTCTGCTGTCAAAGAAAGTTTCCTTAAACATAGATTTAACTGTATTGTTCCCTTTCCCAACCAACACCATTGGCTTTGTATTACCTCTGAAATAAAATATAAAATCCTCTATTTAGCTTTTAAAGCCCTATACTACCTGATCCTAATCTACCTTTCCTGCTTCACTGGTTATTACTTGTACTCTGCAATCCAGTCAGACTGGCCTTGGTTCTGTTCCTCATCCATGACACTTCATCTCTGATCTCTGTATCTTTGCACTGATTATCCCACCTCACTAGAATGGACTTCTTCCTTATCTTTGCCTCTTAAAGTCTCTTTTCCTTTCAGATGTAGCTCAGACAGAATCTTCTGCATGAAGCCTCTTATTGTTCTCCCAATTACTAGTGTACTTCCCCCAAATTATCTAGTATTTAACTGCTTTGTATATACACTTAAACACACACATACAAAATGGGTGATGTCTTAGACATTGAGGTCCTTAATCAAATTAAACTGCCAAGCATTCAAACTCTGCTTCAGAGAGCCCAACTCCAATGGCCTGGCCATGACGTTTGAATGAAGAATGTACACTTGCCAAAAAGACTATTTTATGAAGAATTCACACAGAACAAGTATTCACGTGGTGGTCAGGAGAAGCGATACAAGGACACTCTCAAGGTCTCTCTTAAGAACTTTAGAATTGGTTGTGTGACATGGGAGACACTGGCACAGGACCACTCAGCATGGCATGCCCACATCAGACAACATGCTGTGCTCTATGAGCAAAGAATAATTGAAACAATTCAAAGGAAACGCAGGATGTGGAAATTTAGAGAATCCACTCCAAAATGTTCACATGGACTATTTGTGCCCAACTTGTGACAGAGCATTCTGAGTTCATATTGGTCTGATCCACCACAGTATGACACATTGAAATTTGACTCTAGCATAGTGATGTCATTTTGGTCCTCTTCGAGAATGAAGAACAGAAACCAACTACACACACACACACATGATCTATATACATATTAACTTTTTATTAGTGTGGCATGTACTTGTTGTCTATCCTATTAGGATGTACTCATTGTGAGCAGGAGTTGTTTCATTCTTTTATTTGTGTGCCCAGCACCTAGCTCCATGCCTAACACATAGCAGGCACTTCATATTTGTTGGCTGGTTGTTGATCTTTAAAATTAAGGAGTTGGACTAGATGAGCTCTGAGGGCCCTTCCAACTATCGATCTATGATCCTATTATATTGTTCTGAGATATGAAGTGACAAAAATGGCTTATGGTTTTGAGGAGCAGCCTAATGTAGAAGAAAGGATGCTCTTTCTGGAGGTAGAGGACCTGGATTTGAGTCCCACCTCTTGCATCTGCTATCTTCATGAACTTAAGATTATTTAACATCTGTGAACTTCAGTTGACTCATCTGTAAAATGATGAAAATGATACTAGTACCCTGCCTTGCAGGTCCTTAGTGAAGGGCATATAAAATAATGGCTATGAAACACTTTATAAAACTAAAAGAGATAAGAACTGGGCCTATGATTTCATTAATATATGGAACTCCTGGATGAGGAAAATTCCTTTGCCAAGTCAGGTCAGCATCTTCTATGCAGTTCATAGTCTTAGAGAGTTATCTGGGGCAGAAGTAACAAATACATAGAGGCCTAAACTCAGGGGAAACTCTGAAGCAGACTAAAATGTAATTGGAAAATGTTTAACAAAATAAATAAAAATATCATATAGCACAAGTAATATTAATTTGTGGTTTTTCTAAGTCAATGTATGGCCTGCATAGGTAGAAGGTTTGGAGTTGAGTTAATTATGACAGGATGTTCCTAAAAAATAAAATTGGGTAGGGAGAGATAAAATGGAGCAAATTATCTCATACAAAAGAGGCACAAATGGAAGAACTGTTATAGTGGAGTATAGGATAGTGCAGGAAGCTTATTCTTGTTGAAACTGGGCCAAAGAAGGAATAACATATATAAATAGTAGAGTATAAAAGTCCTCTTAACTTACAGAGAAATAGGAGGGCAAGGGTGTAGGATAAGGGAGAGACTCATAGAAGGGAAGATTAAGAAATAGGAGGGCAAAGGGATAAGAGAGGGACTTTTAGAAGAATGTGCAAATTAGGGAGGCAATATTCTAAAGTAAATTGGATTTCTGAGGAGGGATAAGGTAAAAAGAGAGAGAAAAAGATAAACAGTGAGGGAAAATAGGATGAAGGGAAATACACAACTAGTAATTATAACTTTGAATGTGAATGGGATGAATTCACTCAAAAAAAGGAAATAAATAGCAGAATGGATCAAAAACCAGAATCCAAATATGTTATGAGAAGCACATTTAAAAATGAGAGACACTGGGGCAGCTAGGTGGTGCAGAGAATCGAGCACCGACCCTGGAGTCAAGAGGACCTGAGTTCAAATATAGCCTCAGACACTTAAACACTTACTAGCCATGTGACTTTGGGCAAGTCACTTAACCCCAGTTGCCCTCCAAAAAAAAAGCTTAAAAAAAATGAAAGACACACATAAAGTAAAAATAAAGGGTGAATACACCACTAATGAAGATAAAATTAAAGCAATTATTAGGGGTTATTTTGCTCAATTATGCCAATAAATTTAACAATTAAGTGAAATGGAAGAATATTTACAAAAACTAACTGCTTGGATTAACAGAACAGGAAATATAATATTTAAATAAGCCTGTTTCAGAAAATTACAAATAAACTTCCTAAGAGGAAAAAAAAAACATCAGGACCAGATGGATTTATAAGTGAATTCTACAAAATATTTAAAGATCAACTAATTCCAATAATAAATAAGTTACGTGGAATAATAGACAAAGGAGTCCTACCAAACCCCTTTTATGAAACAAATATGGTGTTGCTACCTAAACCAGGGAGAACAAAAGCAGAAAAAGAAAATTATAGAACAATTTCATTAATGAAAATGGATTCAAAATTCCTAAATAAAATATTAGTTAGGAGACTACAACAATATATCACAAAGATTATACATTAAGACCAAGTGGGATTTATAACAGGAATGCGGGACTGTTTCAATATAAGGAAAATTATTAACCTAATTAATTATATCAATAACAAAAGTAACAAAAATCACAATTATTATCTATAGATGCAGAAAAAGTTTTTGACAAAATGCAACACTTATTCCTATTAAAAACACTTGAAAGCATAGGTATAAATGGATTTTTCTTTTAAATTATAAGCATCTACCTAAAACCATCAGCAAATATTATCTGTAACAGGGCTACTCCAGAAGCTTTCCCAATAAGATCAGGAGTGAAACAAGGATGCCGATTATTATGAATATTATTCAATATTGTACTAGAAATGTTAGCAATAGCAATAAGAAAAAAAAGACATTGAAGGAATCAGAATGGACAATGAGATAATAAGACCCTCTCTCTGGTATATTTGGAAAATCCTAGAGATTCAACCAAAAAAGCTAATTGAAACAATTTTGGCAAATTTTATAAAATATATAGAGAACTTTTCTCAAATATATAGAAATTTAAATTTGAGAAAAGTTCTCTATTTGTTTGAGAAAATTTGCTAAAATTATTGTTTCAATTAGCTTTTTTAGTTGACTCTCTAAGATAAATGGGCAAAGGATATGAACAGGCAGTTTTTCGAGGAAGAAATGAAAATTATATATAGTCATGTGAAAAAAAAATGTTCTACAGCATTATTGATTAGAAACAATGCAAATCAAGACAACTTTGAGATACCATCTCACACATATCAGTTTGGCTAAAATCATAGGAGAAAATGACAAATATTGGAGAGTATGTGGGAAAATTGTGGCACTAATACACTGTTGGTGGAACTGTGTATTGATCCAACCATTTGGGGGAGCAATCTGGAATTATGTCCAAAGAGTTATAAAAATGTGTGTAGCCTCTGAGTCAGTAATACCACTATTAGGTCAGTTTCCCAAGGTGATCATGGAAAAGGAAAAGAACTTAAATGTTCTAAAATATTTATAGCAGTTCTCTTTACAGTGGCAAAGAACGAGAAATTGAGGGAATACTCATTAATTAGGAAATGCTTGAATTAGTTGTGGTATATGATTGTGATGGAATACTACTGTGCTGTAAAAAAAGATGAATAGGTCAATTTTACAAAAACATTGTAAGACTTGTATGAAATAATGAAGAGCAAAATGAGCAGAAAAAAAGAGAACATTGTGAGAGCAATAGTGTTTGAAGAGTAAATGTGAATGACTAAGCTCTTCTGAGTTAAATGAATATTCAAATGAACTACAAAGGACCTATGAAGGAAGATGCTATTCACCTCCAGAGAAAGAACTGATATAAAGAGCTATGTTTTGTATAGTTTCACATATATATCTGTGTCAAATGTTGGCCTTCTCTAGTGCAGGGTTGGGAAGGAGGGAGGGAAACAGTTTGGAACTCAAATAAACAAAACTATATTTATTTAAATTAAAAAATATTGCTTGATGATATATTCCTGCCAACCTGTGTAGCCTTCAATGGTATGATAGCATCCTGTCTACCATAATTATTCTGGAAGCTCAAGGATCTACCCAATTTGGAGAAATGGTGTACCATTACCATTATAGCCATAAATATTTAATTAAAGGGACAAATCCTTGAGAAAGCTGTATTCCTTCTCAACCAAGGAGAAAGCAGTACAGATTACAGCTAAGATAAGTTCTAGCCCTGGAAAGAATACTGTGTAATCATTGGCAAAGTAGTCATGTCACCTTTCAGTCTGTTTCCTTCTCTATAAGGTAGGAATCATGTTTGCCACAATGCCTACCTCATGGAGTTGTAGTAAGGCACAAATGAGATAAAATGCATAGAATTATGGGATGTTTGAAGTGCTATATAAATGTTAGCTCTTATTATAATGAATGATTATCTGCACTATTGGAGGGAACACCCCCATGGATGAGATCATGAATCTAATGAAGTGTTATTATGATGATATCACCTAATGAGGGTCTCAATGCCACAGCATCCAGGATACCAGCAGCATGTTGTAATGTATCTGAAAAGCCAAACTACTACCTGCCCCTGGAAGCATTTAAAACCCCAAAAGGAGTGAGTCAATGGTAAAGTGATGAAGACCTAGGATACAAAGAGTGATTTGGCATCTCTCTGCTCATCCACTTTGTCTGGCACTAAGCTGCAACAAAGAACATTCACCAGTGTATTTAGACCTGTAGCAGTATATCATTTCTAAGACTGAAATGAGAAAAGAATAAGACTTATTGGAAATGGCAGACTCAGAGTAGGTAGACTTCACCTCTTTGAAAGACAGGAGATTCTAGTAGACTGTTACTATAATGACAAAAACCAGGTACCTTATGGTAGATAATATCATGTCTCCAGAGCTGCCTTACTGGCTCATAGTTCCCTTAGCCATCATCACTGTCACTTTCTTCTCCATTACCATCATCTCCCAAGAGTAACATGTTGTGACAAACATGGAAGATATAAAGAACACAACAACAATAATAATTAATTCCATTTATCATCATTGCGAATGAAGCACATTCTGAGGGGGAAAATTCTCCATCCTTATAATAATAATGGTTAGCATTGATATAGTCCTTTAGGATTCATAAATCATTTCACATATATTTTATAATTTGATAAAAGATGCTATGAAGTAGGTGCTATTGTTATCTTATTATCTATTATTATTATCTCCATTTTACAGATGAGGAAACTGAGGCTGAGAGAGGTTAAAGTGACTTGCCTAGGGTCGTACATTGGGTAATGTCTGAGATGGAAATTCATACCTGGGTCTTCTGACTTTAAGTTCAATCAGTGCTCAAAAAAGGTTCATGGAGGGTTCCTGCAGTTCTATAAATGGCTTCTTCTATTGTGCCCCTTAAAGCATCCTCATCCCTGGAGCACTGGAGGATGAATGCTTAAGTAACACAGAGGAACCAGGTCTGAAAGACTTAAAGAGACTGGAAAAGGGGTCTATTCAGAGGAAACTTTTTTCTTATCTGTCCCAGGTACAACTACAGCCTTCTCAATGATGGTGGCTACACAAAGCATGTGAAGCTATGATGAAGCTTCAGTCAATCTGCAGCCCTTTGAGGAGCCCAGAAAGAATCCTGAAAAACATACGGAGCTTCTGGTTTCAGATGATGATCTCATCTAGGTCCCTTTGGTAGAAAGCCTCTAATTCTTTACCCCTCTTCAGTCCAGAAAACAAGAAGGCACCTGTCAGATAAATTATTGGATGACAGTAATTTGGACATTCAGTATAATATAGCAGAAAGGGTCCTGGACTTGGCCCATCTCTGACACTTACTGTGTAGCAGCACTGAGCAAGTCACTTACCCTCCTCTTATTTGAAATATGGGAATTATGTTACTTATACTACCTAATTCTTGGTGGTATTGTAAGGAGAGTGCTTTGTACCTCTCTTAGCTTCAGGTTCCGGATGTCTGTTGAAGTTTCAACAGACTCAGAGTCTGTGGATTCAGATCTCTCCAGAGCTGAATTTTTATTCCCCCTTCCCTCAGTAGAATGTAAATTCCCCAAGGGCAAGGACTATGTCATTTTTAAACTTTCTATTCTTGGTGCCTCACTGTGAATTTTGATAGATCTATGATATTACTTGAACAAATTGGAACTTATTCATTGTCTCCCAACCTCTGTGGTTCTGGTCCATACTTTTCCATGGATCCTCCATCTTCATAAATGCTGTGGTGGGAATAGACTTCATCAAGGCTGGACTCTTTCTCCTCACTCTATTACCTCTGTCAGCCTGGCATTGACATGCATAGAAAGTCACCACTATTCAGCTCAAACACCACTTATGACTTATCAGAATAGTAAACTTACCCAGGTATCTCATAATCTAATACAATCAACAAGCTCTTACTAGTGTAACAGGGGATTTACCAGCAATCCCAGTCCTTGTGAGCCTACCCAGAGGTCTCAGCTGATGTAATTTCACATGGACTTTGGAGCGTACAAAGACTTTCTGTAACTAGATCTGGTCTACTAATTCAAGATGAAGAGGAGCCTCTTTGATTGACTATGTAGTTCAAACTGGGTATATAATCAAAAGGTATAGGTTGACCAGAACATGTTCCTTCTCTTGATGTGACTTCTTCCTTCCTGGTGTTGTTCTGGTGAGAGAAGAGAGACAATGCTATAAGAGGAGATTCATTGAATCCTCCCTATCTGAGATCAATAAGTGGCCTATGAAAACAGACATTGGTTCTTTACCTTCGCATTGTGTTCTTTCATTTTAGGTGAAGGATACTGGAGGGCTATGGTTTTGTCAGTTTCAAAACATCAGGAGGGTGAACCATCAAGAGGTCCAGAGGTGGAGTCCATAACAGGGTTTATAGCCAGCCAGACCATCTTTAAGGTCCTGCGTGAGGAGCAAGAAGCAACTTTCAATCTCTGGCACCCAACCTAGTGCTAGTTAACACAGGTTGTTATTCAGCAGTGATATTTTATTTGGACATGAACTTGGCAAGACCTATACTGTGTAGAAACTGCATCAAATCTAAGTAAAGATATGAGATGGTATAGGAAGAGTATACCCCTAAGGGTCTGTACTTTTGTTCTTGCTTCAACTTTGGAAAAACTAATTGAAATCAACTGACTAAATGTAACATCAGAATGGGAGCTCGAGCTGATATCATTAGAGAAGAGACATCTCAACCTTCAGGGGGAGCTCTAGAATCCTGAGGGTAGGGATTTAGTCAGGCTTTCTCTGGGAGACTGAGGCTAGTCTTTGCTACACTAAGCACCCACCAAATCATATGCAAGAAACTGGCGATATAAAGGCAAAGAAAAAGAAAGTTCCTGCCATTAAGGAATTTTCATTCTAGATAATGTTTTTATATGTGTGTATGCGCATGTATGTTTGTGTGTATAGGTGTATATATGTATATGTGTTTGTGTATATATACATGTATGTATATACATATATGCATATGCATGACAATTTTGAGGAGGAAGAGACCAGGCTGTTAGGAGGGTCAGGAGAAGCTTCCCAGGAAGATAACACAGAAGCTGAGTTTGGAATTAAGCTAGAGATACTAAATGATGGTGAGGAGGGAACACATTCCAAGCATAGGAAACTGTGTAAAGATAGCAACAGTAGATGAAATGTCACATTAAAAGACATCAAGGGAACTAATTCAGTGGAGATGTGAAATACATGAAGGGGAGTTATACAAAATAAACCTGGAAAGGTGGTTTGGAGCCAAATTATGGAAGGTTCTAAGTACCAGGTTGAGGAGTTTTTCTTTTATTCTCAAAACAGTGAAATACTCAAACATAAAAAACATCTAGCAACATTTTTCCATTTCTACAAAAGGAAACTATGAAACCGTGAAGTTTCAAAGAACATATAGAAAGAAAAAACTTGGAGAAAAGAGAAATTTTCTAGTCTGCTCCTGACTTCCCTCCATGCTCACTACACCAGGTATAGAGGAGATATTCTAGTGTAATGAGAGAAGAGCATCAAAAGACTTCCTCAGTGTGTAACTAACCCCTTGGTTCTCTCTGGTTGTGGTATCATTTGTGGAATGTGGTGCTCATTCACGTGGGGAGTATGAAGGGAGTTCCCCCAGGTACTTCCTGAAGCCAGACAATTGAGGTTCCTATATACTACCAGAGGATACTTTATTCCTCTTTGTAAGTAGAATACACGGTGTATGAAACTTAGAACAGTGTTGGAAGAATGTAGCCACAGTACCAGAACTCAAACTGTATTACAAAGTGGCAAGCATCAAAACAATCTGGTACTGGCTAAGAAATACACTGTGGATCAGTGGAATAGATTAGTACTAATTGACCATAGTAATCTAGTGTTTGATAAATGCAAAGATCTAAGCTTTGGGGACAAAAACTCACTATTGGACAAAAATTTCTGGCATAACTGGAAAGTAGTTTGGCAGAAACTAGACCAACATCCCATACCATAGGTCAAGATAATGTAAATGGGTACGTGATTTAGACATAAAGAGTGATAAGATGGGCAAATTAAGGAAGCATGGACTATTTTACCTATCAAATTTATGGATAAAGGAAGATTTTATGACCAAACAAGAGACAGAGAGTATCACAGGATATAAAATGGATCATTTTGATTATATCAAATTTTAAAATGTTTTACATAAACAAAATCAATATAGCCAAGATTAGAAGAAAAGCAGAAAATTGGGGAAAATATTAAAGTAAATTTCTCTGATAAAGGCTTCATTTCTCAAATATATAGAGAGTTGAGTTAAATTTATAATAACACAAGTCATTCCCCAACTGATGAAATTGTCAAAGGCAGATTTTAGAAGAAGAAATTAAGGCTATTTTAAGGCATATAAAATGCTCTAAATCACTATTGATCAGAGAAATGCAAATTTTAAAAACTCTGACACACCTGTCAGATTGGCTAATATGGCAAAAAAAAAAGGACAACCACAAATGTTGGAAGGAATATAGAAAAAAATGGGATGCTAATGCATTGTTGGTGGAGTTGTGAACTGATCTAACCATTCTGGAGAGCAATCTGGGGCTATGATGAAAGGGTTATAAAACTATGCCCCAACAATAGCACTTCTGGATATGAATACCAAAGAGATTAAAGGAAAAGGAAAAGGTCCTCTATGTACAAAAATATTTTAGCAGCTTTTTTTTATGGCAAAGAATTGGAAATTGAAGGTATGCCTATCAACTGGGGAATGACTGAACAAGTTGTGGTATATGATTGTGATGAAATATTATTGTGCTATAAGAAATGAAGAGCAGGATGCTTTCATAAAAAAAAAAACTTCAGAAGACTTGCATGGACTGATGCAGAATGAAGTTAGCAGAACCAGAACAGTATACACAGTAACAATAATACTGTATGATGTTCAGCTGTGAATGACTTAGTTCTCAGAAATACAATGATCCTAGACAATTCTGAAGGACTTATTAAAAAAATGCTATCTTCCTCCAGATATAGAAAGGATAGAATATGAATGAATGCAGATCAAAGCTTATTTTTTTAACTTTATTTTTCTTGGGGGTTTTTTGGTCTGTTTTCCTTTGCAACAGGGCTAATATAGAAATATATTTTGCATGACAACACATATATAATCTGTAGCAAATTGCTTGTCTTCCCAATAATGAGAGAAGAGAAAGAAGGAGGAAAAGAATTTGGAACTCAAGTTTTTTTAAAAAAAAACAATGTTAAAGATTGTTTTTTACATGTAATTAAGAAAAAATATTTTTTTAAAGAAAGAATACAACCAAATGTTGGCCAAGGAGAGGTTTTCTCTTGCAAAAGAAGGATTAATAATCCTCAATTAGTAGCATAGACATTCACAATGAGAGCCAAATGGGGAGTGGACTGAAAAGCATTTGAAAGATTTGCTTCTTTGAGTCAGAATCCCAGCCCTTTGCCCTGAATTTCTTCACATTGGCAGGTTTCTTTTTAAGTACCCAAGCACTTTACTAATGTCACTGAAAGCTATTTTATGTGTTCTAATTACACAAATTACTTGCTAACTTATAAGCAAGAAATTATCTCAAAATACCCTTGTGTCTACTGACTTTTCAAGGTAAGGGAATTCACTGGAATATTTCCCATTTGCCAGATGTAATACTTTCCAAAATAAATGTTGGATGAACTGTGCAATTTATGCCATGTGAACACTTTATTTCACACAGTAATATTTTGTAGTTTGTAGGAGCTTGGACTTTTTCCAGGAGTGAATATCCTTTATTACAGAGGCCCTTATGTTTCATACTAAGAAATAAAAATCACACTTCCGGCTGCGCTTTCCAAACAGAAAGCTGTTTGGGCCCATGCATATGGAAACATACATGTGCATGCACTCAGATGGACAAACTCTCTATATCTGTAGGAGGGTTACAAGTCCACAAACAGGCTCTTTCTCTTTTGTGATAAAAAGAAAGGAGGCCAGAATCACAATAAACAAGGAAAGAAGTCACTAAGATAAAGTTAAGTAGGGGATAGAATAGAGCATAGTACTTAGGACTAGATGGCAGTTGTCCTGAATTGAGATGAGGAATGACAGATTATAATTAAAATATTCATAACAGGGCCTGTGAGGAAAGGGGTATTCAAAAACTCTCACAGTCTCCTGCCCCTCCTCACTCTTTAAGGGAGTCATGGCCAGATCCAGGCAGGCCTGAGGACTCTGGCATTGCCAAGAGATGTCCATTCTGCAAAGTACCTCTAAAAAGTTTGGTGCTAGGACTAATAATTCAGATATATTTTCAAGTTAATTTGTAGTAGACTCAGAGTTCTGGTCCAAAATGAACCCTCAGTCCTACTTAGTAGCAAGCCTTTTTTCTAAGATTGCACTGGAGTCAATCCTTCTTCCCAGTCTCCTAGGATAGGTCTACATCCTGGGATGGGCTTTGGAATCAAACCAACATTCAGTGGTAGAGCTGGGGATTGTCTTCCCCACAACATAATGACCTGCTGTTTTTTTCATGAGAGCAAGACTAATGTTTTGTTATTCCTCATAGATGTTAGTATAAAGAGGGCATCAACCTGGGTGTAGCTGCAGGAATGCAAAGCAGAGGTCACCAGCGCTCCTGTGTTGCTAACTGACTCCTTAGGTTTGTTGAAACTCCAGGATAATTTATAGGGCTATGGTCATAGCTGCTAGGGGTTGTAATGAAAGTTAAAAAGGGATTTGCTTACCTAAACCTAAATATCAAGAATATGTAGGGAAATTCCAAGTAAAGGGGAGCAAAGGAGTTTTAGAAAGAGTTTAATTTGAAGGTCTCTTTTCAAAATGTATACTGGGTACAGCAGTAGGCCTAACTAACAAAAGAGCTGAAATATGTTGACTGACTCTAGGGATGGGCAATCTCACAAAAGGGTGATAATTCTTTTTAACTCCCTTTCAAAAAGAAAAAGTCCTAAGAACCAAATTCTCAGCAAATAGTAACAACTAGGCAGGGAAGGCAATCAGTAGATAATAGCAGCAGTTTTGCAGCAGAGCAGCAAGAGCTTTGGAGACAGAGAAGTGAGCAGCAGTGGTGGCAGAATGGAGCTGCAGTGATGTACAGACAACTTTGGGAAGATGGCGATGTGAGATCTTCCAAAGGAGACTAAACTGTGAGTGAACTCTCCAAGGAATATTCCATCTCCAACCAAGAGCATGACAATCTATGTGAAATTATGCCCTTTTTCATATGGAATAATCTTCCCTTATTACTTACTTTAAACTTCTTAAGTAAAAGTTTTGCTATCTGACATGTTCTGTTGGTAGAGAATGTCTTGGATGGGAACTTTCTTTGACTACTCAGCAAGTTTGAATAAAAATGAATATTATTTTGTACTAAATTAGAAAAATTTTGCTCTGGAATTTCAATATCTTACAGAATTTAAAGCTCAAAGAAACCTTAAAAGATTTTCTAATTTAACACCTTTATTTTGCAGATGAGGTTAAGTAACTTATCCAAGTTTACATAGATACAGTAAATAAATAGCAGACCCAGGGCTCAGACCCAGACCTTTTGAATCCCAATTCAGTGCTTTTTCCATTATCCTTTACTATCCAGATGCATAACGAGGCTTGTATCTGTGTATTTTCACTTTAGAGCCATAGTGAAGGACAAACATTGTAATAAAATATCACATTAAAAATCCATCCTGACTACCTTAGTGATCAGGCCCCCAAAGAGTGATTTTTTTCATGCACTCCAAGGTATTCATGTTTAAATAGGATAAGGTTAAGCACCAAAAATAACTAGAAAGCTACTAAAGTTCATCACTGTTGTTTCCCTTCATTGACCCTGGAATCTACTGCTTGGAGCCCAGGTCAACAATAATCAATGATCGCTGTCCTTGGAATTGAAAGATTTACAAAGAATGACAAGATGTTCACCTGAAACTCACCTGTTTCTCTGCTGTCACTTTTACATCTCTTCTCAGTCTCCAGAAAACACAAGTTTTGAGAAATATGGCCCCAAAGAAGAGATGCGAGAAGATACCTCCCCCAAATCTTTTGCAGAGGTGGGAGATTCATGGATGTGGAATATTGTGTATATGTTCAGATTTTCTTTTTATGAATTGATGGCTTTTTCTGATTCTTTTTCCTTTCCTACTTTTTTTTTCCTTTTGTCCTTTAGAACATTCTTTGTCATATAGGATGGCTCTCTGGAGAAGGGGAAACAGAGAGGTACTGGATAATAATGCTGATACTACTTACCTCACAGAGTTGTTAAGGATATTCAATTCAAAGATAACAGCTATTGGGATAAGCTATTTGACTAGCCTGGCAAAAAAGCTTCTAGGAAAACTGGTCAGCAGTATGGTAAAAATTAATATTAGACCAATACCTTGCACCACATATGGTTCCAAATGGATACATGGATATAAAAAGTAAAATCATAAATATAAGAGAAGCCAAGAAGAAGCTGCTTTCTTGGTAGTGCTAGTCACTGACATCATAAAGGGGATAAAGAGGATCACAAAAGATAAAATGGACCATTGTGATGATAAATATTTACAAATTTTTACACAAACAAAGCCATTTAAAATTAGAAGGGAAATTGTTAAATGGAAAAAAAATCTTTGCAGCAAATTTCTCTGATAACGATGTCATTTCCAAGAAATATAAGGAATTAATTCATAAGAGCCACCCTCCGACTGATAAATTCAAAGGATATGAGTAGACAGTACAGCATAACTCAGAGATATTGCAGGTTCAGTTCCATTCTACTGATAAAGCAAGTGACAGGAATATTTTGGTTTCGCAGAGCATATAAAAGTTATGTTTGTGCTATAATGTAGTCTTTTTAGTGTGCAATAGTATTGTCTTTAAATATAGAATTCATACCTTAATTAAAAATACTTTATTGCTAAAAAATGCTAGTCATCATCTGAGCCTTCAGCGAGTCATAATCATTTTGCTGTTTGAGTGTCTTGCTTCATGGCTTGATGTTGATGGTTGCCAATTGATCAGGGTGGTGGTTGCTTAAGGTAAGGGTGGCTGTGGTGATTTCTTAAAATAAAACATTTGCCACATCAATTGATTCCTTCTTTCACTTGAATACTTAGTGACCATTCTAGGCTTATTAATTGGCCTAATTTCAACATTATTTTGTCTCAGGGACAGCCCAAGGAGAGGGAGAGAGACAGAAATGTTCCAGTTGGTTGAGCAGTCAGCACACACAATATGTATTGATTAAGTTTGCAGTCTTTATATGGGAGTAGTTCATGGCACCCTAAAAGAATTGCAATAGTAATATTGAAGATCACTGATCATAGATCACTACAACAAATGAAAAGTTGAAATATTGAATTGAAATGTTGAATTCACATTAATTAAAAAGTTGAGACTATTGTGAGATTACCAAAATGTAACACAGAGCACATGATATTACAAAAATGGTACCAATAGACTTGCTCAATACTGGGTGCCACAAACTTTCAACTTGTAAAAAAAAAAAAAGCAAAAGCATTATCTGCAAAGTACAATAAAACTAAGTGCAATAAAATGATATATGCCTGCATTCAAAGGAAAACTTTACCCAGTTGGTGAGACCATGAGACAAGTGAGGAAGGCTTTTGGGCCTCTGTCAATCCCTCCCCACCATCTGGTCACTAAAAACGGTCTTTGACTTTTTCATTTGTTCTTTTCTGTCCCACAAGCAGAGAGTGGAGTCTCTGATCTGGCCCTAGAGTTTGAGCCACAGGGATTCAAGAGTCCAAGAAATCCAGGCCATGGCCACAGCCAGTCTAGCAGTAATATCCTGGACTTCAACTCAGAAGAAACTGTTATTGATGTAAACTTGTTGGGACCAATATGATAGAGGCACTGAGCTAAGTTTTATTCCCCTCACATTGAGTGATTTAGAGAAAATTATGCCCCGAAGGAAAATGTTTTCATAATTTTACTGTATTGTTGAAATAAATATCCCTTGAAAAATCAAATCCTATGAACAGGCAATTTTCAGAGGCAGAAATTAAAGATATCTTTAAGCATATGGAAAAATGCTCTAAATCACTATTGATTCAAGAAATGCAAATCAAAACAACTTTGAGGTACCACATCTCGCCAGTCAGATTGGCTAAGATGACAAAACAGGAAAATGACAAATGCTGGAGAGGATGTGGAAAAATTGGAACACTAATGCATTGTTGGTGGAGTTGTGAATTG
>CM053588.1:94177121-94205059 GCA_028646515.1 Pseudochirops corinnae | reverse complement strand
AACTCATGAAACTTTTCTTAGTATGAGGATAGTTGAAGGGAATATATATATATATATATATATATGTTTATATAGAAGGGTGTATGTGTGTATAAATACCTATGTGAGTATGTGTATATGAGTGAACATGTATATATATAGACAGAGGGCACAGGATCAGTTGAATATGAAGGGATAATATCTAAAAAATAAAATTAAGAGGTGAGAGAGGAATATAATGAGAGAAGGAGAAAGGGAGAGATAGAATAGGGTAAATTATCTCATATAAAAGAGGCAAGAGAAAACTGTTACAATAGAGGGGAAGAGCAGGAAGGTGAAAGGGAATAGGTCAACCTTACTTTCATTGAATTTGGCTTAAAGAGGGAATAACATACACACTCAATTGGATATCTTACTCTACAGCAGTGGTTCTCAGCCTTCCTAGTGCTGTGACCCTTTAATACTCATATGTGGGTGTATCTGCATGTGGGCGGACCTGCCTGAAGTCAGATAGAGGAGCAGTGTCTTGGTTCCTAAGACGATCGGAAATATGTGTTTTCTGATTGTCTTAGGCAACCCCTGTGACCCTTGTGAAAGGGTCGTTCAACCCTCAAAGGGGTTGCGACCCACAGGTTGAGAACCACTGCCCTACAGGAAAGTAGGGGGGGAAGGGGATAAAAGGGGAGATGATAGAAGGGAGGGCAGATTGGAGGAGAGGGTAGTTAGAAGCACACACTTTTGAAAAGGGACAGGGTCAAAGCAGAAAATAGAATAAGGGGGGGGGACGGGATAGGATGGAGGGAAATATAGTTAGTCTTTCACAATATATCTCCTATGGAAACGTTTTGCAGAACTACACATGTACAACCTATATTGAATTGCTTATCTTCCCAGTGGGGGTAGGTGAGGAGTGAAGAAGGGAAAGAATCTGGAAATCAAAGTTCCAAAAACATTAAAAAAGAATGTTTTTTACATGCAACTGGGAAATAAGATATACAGGTACTAGGATATAGAAATCCATCTTGCCCTACTAGAAAGTTACAAGGGGAAGATATAAGAAAGAGCAGATTGGGGTAAGGGGTATTCAGTAGGCTCCCAATCTTGGAGTGGGGGCCAGGGGAAAGACGGGGAGAAAATTTGTAACTTGAAATCTTGTGGAAATGAATGTTGAAAACTAAAAATAAATAAATGATATTAAAGCTATGTATTTAATTGTATTTAGAAATATAGGAGTTCCTCTATGCCCAAAGGGCTATAAAAATGTGCATACCCTTTGACCCAACAATACCACTTCTAGGCCTGTGTCCCAAAGAGATCATACAAGTGGGAAAAGGACCTGTATGTACAAAAATATTTATAGCAGTTCTTTTTGTGGTGGCAAAGAATTGGAAATCAAGGGGATGCCCTTCAATTGGGGAATGGCTGAACAAGTTGTGGTATATGAATGTAATGGAATGTGCTATAAGAAATGAGGAGCAGACAAACTTCCTGGAGAGACATGTATAAACTGATGCTGAATGAGGATAGCAGAACCAGGAGAACATTTTACATGATTACAGACACATCATATCTATGATGACTAACTTGGATAGACTGGGCTCCTCTTAGCAAGGCAATGCTGCAAGACAACTCCAAAAGACTCATGAAGGAAAGAACTATCCACATCCAAATAAAGAATTACAGAGTCTGAATGCAGATTGAAGCAAACTACTTGCTCTCTCTCTTTTTTTGTCTTGTTCCTTGTTTCTTGTGGCTCACTCCATTGGTTATAATTCTTCTTTACAAATTGACTAATGTTTAACGTGAAGGTATTTGTAGAACCTATATCAGATTGCATACCACCTAGGACAAGGGGAAGGGGGGAAGGGGAAGGAGAGGGAAAAAATTTGGAACTCAAGGGATTGTGGAATTGAATGTAAACAGAAGGTAAATTAATAAATAAATTCAAAATTTTAAAAAAAGAAAGAAAAAAATGTAGGAGTTCCTTAACATTTCATTATGTGCATTAGCTTTTTTTTTTTTATTTGATTTTTTTGTTTTTAGATCATTTAAACTTCCCAAAGTATGTCTGCCCTGGCCCATCCAGAAAGGAATTCCTTATAACAAAGAAGAAAAGGAAGTGGCAAAAACATTTAGCAAGACTAAATACCACCAATGTATTAGAAAATGGCCTGACAATGCAGTGTTCCACACTCAGTACTCTTCCTCTGGGGGGAAAAAAAAAGGCTGGGTATGGTGCCTTGTCATATCTTTTCTTCAGGCCAAGTTTGGTCATTAAACTTTCACAACATTCAATTTCAATTGTCTTGTTCTTGGTTTTGTTTTTTTTTTCCACTTACATTGTCTTTGTTGATAGTGTTTTCCTAATTCTGTTTACTTTAGATTGCTTCAGTTCATATGTCTTTCCAAATTTCTTCCTATCAGGCTCATTGTTTCTATTTTTTTTTGTTGCACTTAATAGTAGTTTTTCCAATTAGTGTAAAGATAGTTTTCAACATTCACTTTTATATGATTTTGAGTCCCAAAGTTTTCTCCTTTTCCTTCCCTCCCCTTCCCTAAGAGAGCAAGCAATCTGATATAGGTTATACATGTACAATCATGTTAAACATATTTCCACATTAGTCATATTGTAAAAGAAGAATCAGAACAAAAGGAAAAAACTACAAGAAAGAAAAAAACAACAAAAAAGTGAAAATAGTATGATTCTTTCTGCATTCAGACTCCATAGTTCTTTCTCTGGATGTAGATAACATTTTCTCACATGAATCTTTTGGAATTGTTTTGGATCATTGTATTGCTGAGAAGAGCTAAGTCTGTTATCATTGATCATCACACAATGTTGTTCTTACTGTGTACAATGTTTTCTTAGTTCTACTCACTTCACTCAGCATCAGTTCATGTAAGTCTTTCCAGGTTTTTCTGAAATCTGCCTGCCCCTCATTTCTTATAGAATAATAGTATTCCATTACATTCATATACTACAACTTGTTCAACCATTCCCCAATTGAGGGGCATCCCCACAATTTCTAATTTTTTGCCACCACAAAAAGATGCTCATTCTTTCTTATAGTTCTGTGGTATCATATCACATGCATGTACTTAAGTTTTCTAAGCCATTCCTCAATCAATGGATATCATTTTGTTTAAAGTTCGTTTCTACAAAGAAAAAAAAAGGCTGTCATAAATATTTTATTGTCTTTTGGACCTTTCTTTTTATCACTGACTTTTTGGGGTACGTGTCTAGTTGTGGAATTTCTGGGTTAAAAGGTGTGAACACTTTAGTGACTTTCTTTGAACAATTTTGAATTGTATGCCAGAAAGGTTATACCAATTTTTAGCTCCACCAGCAGTGTATCAGTGTATCTTTCTTTCCATAACCCCTCTAACTGACTATTCTCATCTTTTATTGCCTTTGCCAGCTTTATGGATATTAGGTAAAACCAGAGAGTTGTTCATTTCTTTAGTCATTAGTGATGGAGCATTCTTCATTGGTTGGCAATAGTTTACAATTTTTTTTTGAGAACTGTTTATTCAAATCTTTTTTTTTTTTTTTTTTACCACTTTCCATTGGGGAGTAGCTTTCAGTCTTATACATTCCTGTTAACTTCTCACATATTTTGGATATCAAACCATTATCAGAGATATTTGAAGCAAAGATTTTTTTTCTCCAAATTATCTCTTCCCTTTTTATCCTAGCTGCATTAGTTTTGTTAACATAAAAACTTTTCAATTTCAGTGCACTAGCTCATTTGGATTAGATGACAAAGAAGATAACAAAGGGCTCCTTCAGTTTACAGTAATTTATGTCAGTAGTGGAGTCTTCTGATAGCCTGAATCCCATAGCCCATGCCCAGCAATGCCTTTAGATTGGGGAAATGCCTCTGAGAAAGTGTTCTCAGGGAAGCTGTATTTGTTATTCCTAGGTTTGTCTTGTCAAAGAATCCTGGAATGTTTGAACTGGAAGGAACTTCAGGGATCATCTCTCTAGCCCCTTCATTTTTCAGATAAGAAAACCAAGATCCGGAGGAGTTAAAATGACTTGGTCCAGAGCCCACAGCCAGAATATAACAATTCTATGTCTTGAATCCAACTCTTCTGACTCTAAGTCAATTATACCATGTCATTAATAATTCAATCAACAGACATTTATAAAGTGCTTATTGTGTGTCAGGCACTGTACTAAGTGGAGATACAAAGAAAGACAAAAACAGACCCTGCCCTCAAGGAACTCACATTAGAATGAAGAAGGTCAAATATAAACTATGTAATCAATCAATCAGAAGACATTTATTAAGCACCTGCTATGTGCCAGACACTGTACTGAGTATAGACAACACCACAAGAGGAAAAAGACAGACCCTGCCCTCAAAAAATTTACAATCTAATGCAGGGACTGGTTGCCCAAGTCCAATTTTTTGATACTATAGATGACAAGTAATACTTATCTATCACCAATAAAGTGCGAAACCAGGAGATGTGAATGACCCGAGATTAACCAATATTTCTTTTCTACCAATGAACAGTGCTGCAGAAAATTGGGTCTGCTCAAAGTACACCCACCAAAAAAAAATCTTAATTGGAGGCGCTTTCAAACTTCATTGGTTTTAATTCATCAGACATTTACTAAACCTTTTGCTCACAGAAGCTATGAAGGAGACAAAGATAAGATCCAGGAGACATGATTTAGGAAAATTTGAGGAGAGGAATGAAGATTTTCACCTGGGGGGTGTTCAGGTAATGCATCGTGGAAGAAGTGGCACCTGCAAACAAGATATATACAGGATAAACTGGATGAAAATATATACAGGATAAATCTCAGAGGGAAGTCACTAGAACTAATGAAACTAGAAAAGGCTGCTCGAAGAAACTGGATTTCTAGCTAGGATTTGAAGAAAACCAGGGCACTTCACTGCACAAAGGTAAGGAGGGAGAGCATTCCAGGTATGGGAGGCAGTCAGTGAAAATGCCCAGAGTCTGGACATGTAATGTCTTCTGAAAAGAACAGAGGCCACTGTCACTGTACTGAAGAGTACATGGAATTGGAGAATGGTGCATTGCAAATATTGCCATGACCCTTTAAATTTGGGTCCCTGAAGCCTCTCTCTAGTTATGGCTTTGGTTATTTCATATTGTTCTTGCTACTTCTCTGCCCTCTTTCTCCTTTGTACTGTAGTATCTCATTTCAGATTTAAAATCTGGTTTGAAACCTAATTTATGACTTTTTTCTCAGGTCTTAGAATTTAGATTTGGAAGGGACTTTAAAATATAACCTAGTTAATCCAATTTGATTTTTTAGGTGAAAAAGCCGAGACCAAGAAAAATTTTCAAGGTATTTGCCCAAGGTTAAAGGGAGAAGAAGACTAAGAACTCAGGTCATGATTCAAGGTCAGTGTTGTCTTCATTATGTCCTGCTACCTCTCATCTCATTTTCATGCTTGCTACCCAAAGCAGAAGCAGTACTTTACTTTGAAATTCCCATTGGATGCCAGCCCAAGAGAACCAGGTGTTCTCATGAGTTGGGCTAGATATTGGTTATAGCTGTGTTGCCAAGAGATAGATTTTTATCTCCAGAGTAATGAGTTGCCCAGTGAACATTGCTCACAACACTGGGAAAGGGACAGTAACCTAATTAGCTTCATTTAAACCAGTTTGCCTATCTAAATAGTATCTTAAGGAACATACCGAAACTCTTTAGTTTTGTAACAGTACATTACTTCTTAACATGGTTTACTGAATTATTGTCAACTTACTCTTGGAGGTTTTCAATCATTTATACTTTTTATTTTCCCCTTTTCCTCCTCCTGTTGCCAGCCACTTGTACGTTTTACTACTCATCTTTTTTTTTAAATAATTTTTATTAGTTTAAAGATATTCTTTTTTTTTTTTTGCTTTTTTTAAGGGGAGGGGCAGTTGGGGTTAAGTGACTTGCTCAAGGTCACACGGCTAGTAAGTGGTAAGTGTCTGAGGCCGGAATTTTAACTCGGGTCCTCCTGAGTCCAGGGCCAGTGCTATTCACTGCACCACCTAGCTGCCCTTTATTATCTCTTTAAAAAGAATGAGAACAGAGAAAGGATAAAGGAGAATCTCAAGTTATCAAGATACATCATGGTATTGCAGGCCTGTGCAACCTATGGTCCATGGGCCACTTGCAACCCACCAAAGGATTCCTGGTAGCCCAGGAAAAATGTAGAGTTGCCACTGTGCATTCTCCTGTTTGTCATGTGACCCAGCAACCATCATCAGTCTGTCTCTAGTCTAAACTATTCTGTAGCCCAAAGAAATTTAACCTATTTTAATTTTGGCCTCTACCTACTGCCAAATTGTTCGGGTCTGATGTATTTAGAACAAATACTAGACTTGATATCAGAAGAACTGGTTTCAAATTCTGTCTCTGTTATTAACATGATTTTAGGCAAATCACTTCTTCTCCTTGGACCTCAGTTTCCTCATCTATAAAATAAAGTAATTGGACTAGACAACCTCAGAATCCTCAGAATTCTAGCTCTATGATGCATGGGCTTTTTAATAGGCTCTGATCATGAGATTCAGTGCAGTGGGGATAGTTGTATTACCTAGTTAGGGGAAAATTTTTTTTTTCTTCAAAGCTAAAATTGTTTTGCACAAGATTCTACTCAATATTAGATATTCTCTTTTGCTTTTTCTCACCTAGACCCATTACTTTGGAACTTTCCTGACTTCTCTACAATGCCCCATTATTATTGGGAAATAATTATCATTATTGGGAAAACCACATCATCCACATCTAAACTAAAATTATAGTCAGAAAACACGGTTTTGAATTCTTAACTCATCTACCTGTGTGACTTTGACAGATAACCCCTGTGGACTTCAGTGGCCTGCTCTATAAAGTGAAATGACCTCTGAGTTACCTTTTATTTTTGATCCTACATCTCATACTTCTTATATAGGCCCATGGAAAATCAATAGATACTTGTTTTGTTTTGTTTTCAGTGAGGGAGGGTAGAACTTTATCAACTATATAAAAGGAAACTCTGTTGGGTCAGTTCCAACTGGACCAATCTGAATAAAGTTCTCTGTTATAAACAGCTCTATTGAGACTCTAGTCTAGGAATGTTAAGAAATTCTGCTCTTAAGTTTCTGAGCCAATCAACTTCCTGCATCAAGCAATGGTCAACATGTTCTGATTTTTGTTTTCTGATAGCTGCGTCTGGTAACTTAATGAGGTAACATATGGGCATTGCTCTTATAGTTTTACTGGTATTTTTGAAGACCATACGAGAAACTGGAGCCTTTTTCTTCAGTGCTACATACTAGCCTATGCTGAAAATTGCCTACCTCTTAGCATGTTTTCACATTCATCTGGGAAGAATGTGCAGCAATAGAAGATAGACAGGTGAAACATAGTTATTGTGGGTTGCTGAGAAGGAAAAAAAGGTTGGTTGGGTTTAGACTTGTTCTAATTACAACTATCTGTAATAAAGTGGTTGGTAATTTGACGCAGGTTAACTAAATGGTGTAATCCCTAGCCTAAATTATGCCTGAGTAGTCTATTTGACACTAGCAAACACATCACTAAATGGCCTTGAACAGAAATTGCAGTTCAAGAAACATGTGATTCTATCATTGCTATTTCTTGCACAAAAAGACTAGGTAGGCTGATCCCCCTACCTCAAACTTCTCCCCACTCTCCATCTTTACTCACCTTATCAAAACGACCTTCCTAAAATGTAGGCATGTCACCCCTTCTCACCTCTGCTCAATAAACTTCAGAGGTTTCTTCTTTTTTTAAATTAATTTATTTATTTACTTTTAGTTTACAACACTCAATTCCACAATCCTTTGAGTTTCAGATTTTCTCTCCCTTCCTCTCCCTGCCCCCACGGCAGCATTCAACCAAATATAGGATCTACAAACACCTTCACATTAAACTTCAGTCATGTTGTAAAGGATTATGACCAATGGAATGAACAATGGGAAAGAGGAATCAAAATGAAACAAGAAAAAGAAAGAGAGCAAGTAGTTTGCTTCAATCTGCAGTCAGACTCTGTAGCTCTTTCTCGGGATGTGCACACCTCTTTCCATCACCAGTCTTTTGGAGTTGTCTTATAACCTTACATTGCTGAGAGGAGCCCAGTCTATTGAAGTTAATCATCACACATACGTTGTGTCTGTGATTGTATACAAATTTCTCCTGGTTCTGCTCTTCTCACTCAACATCAGTTTATACAAGTCTCACCAGGTTATTATGAAGTCCATCTGCTCCTCATTTCTTATAGCACAATAGTATTCCATTACATTCATATACCATAGCTTGCTCAACCATTCCCCAATTGATGGGCATCCCCCTGATTTCCAATTCTTTGCCACCACAAAAAGAGCTGCTATAAATATTCTTTTATATACGGATCCTTCTCCCACTTCTATGATCTTTGGGATACAACACTAGAAGTGGTATTGCTGGGTCAAAGGGTATGCACTGATTTATTGCCTTTTGGGAATAGTTCCAGATTGCTCTCCAGAATGGTTGAATCAGTTCACAACTCCACCAACAATGCATTAGTCTTGCAATTTTTCCATATCCTCTCCAGCATTTGTCATTTTCCTGTTTTATCATCTTAGCCAATCTGACTACCTCAAAGTTGTTTTGATTTGCATTTCTCTAATCAATAGTGATTGAGAGCATTTTTTCATATATTTATAGATATCTTTAATTTCTTCCTTTGAAAACTGCTTGTTCATATCTTTTGACCATTTTTCAGTTGGGGAATGACTTGTATTCTTATAGATTTGACTCAGTTCTCTATATATTTTAGAAACGAGGCCTTTATCACAGACACTGGTTATAAAAATTCTTTCCCAATTTTCCACTTCCCTCTTAATTTTGGTTACATTGGCTTTATTTGTACAGAAACTTTTCAATTTAGTGTAATCAAAATTAGCCATTTTGCATTTTATAATGCTCTCTAACTCGTTTGGTCATAAAATCTTCCCTTCTCCATAGATCTGACAGGTAAACTATTCCTTGCTCTCCCAGATTGCTTACATTATCATCCTTTATACCTAGATTGTATACCCATTTCAACTTGATTTTGGTATATAGTGTTAGATAATGGTCTATGCTCAGTTTCTGCCATACTATATTCCAGTTTTCCCAGCAGTTTTGGTCAAATAGTGAGTTCTTATCCCTAAAACTGGAGTCTTTGGGTTTATCAAACAGTAGATTACTATAGTCATTGACCACTGAGTCTCATGTACCCAATCTATACCACTGATCCACTACTCTATTCCCCAGTCAGTACCAAGTAATTTTGATGACTGCTGCTTTATAATACAGATTAAAATCTGGTATGGCTAGGCCACCTTCCCTAGCATTTCTTTTCATTAATTGCCTTGATATTCTGGACCTTTTTTTCTTCCAAATGAATTTTGTTACTATTTTTTCTAGCTCTGCAAAGTAATTTTTTGGTAGATTGATTGGTATGGCACTAAATATGTAATTTAATTTAGGTAAAATTGTCATTTTTATTATATTAGCTCAACCAAGCCACGAGCACCTGATGTTTCTCCAATTAGTTAGATCTGACTTTATGTGAAAAGTATTTTGTAATTGTGTTCATATAGGTCCTGGGTTTGTTTTGGCAGATAGATTCCCAAATATTTTATAATGTCTACAGTAACTTTAAATGGAATTTTTCTTTCTACTTCTTGCTGTTGGACTTCATTAGAAATATATAAGAATGCCAAAGATTTATGTGAGTTTATTTTATATCCTGCAACTTTGCCAAATTTATTATCTCATGTAGTTTTTTACTTGATTTTCTAGGATTCTCTAAGTATATCATCTTATCATCTGCAAAGAGTGATAGCTTAGTCTCTTCTTTGCCTAATTTGATTGTCAGTTTCTTTTTCTTCTCTTACTGCTACTGCTAACATTTCTAGTACCAAATTGAATGAGAGGGGTGATACTGGGCATCCTTGTTTCACCCCTGATCTTATTGGAAATGCTTCTAGCTTATCCCCATTACATATAATACTTGCTGATGGTTTTAGATATATGCTGCTTATTATTGTGAGGAAGACTCCATTTATTCCTGTACTCTCTAGTGTTTTTAATAGGAATGGGTGTTGTATTTTGTCAAAAGCCTTTTCTGCATCTATTGAGATGGTTTCTGCTGGTTTTGTTGTTAATATGATCAATTATACTGACAGTTTTCTTAATATTGAACCATCCTTGCATTCCTGGAATAAATCCTACCTGATCAAAGTGCATTATTCATGCAATAAGTTGCTGTAGTCTTTTTGCTAATATTTTATTTAAAAATTTTGCATCTATATTCATGAGGGAAAATAGTCTATAATTTTCTTTCTCTGTTTTGTCTCTTCCTGATTTAGGTATCAGTGCCATATATGTGTCATAAAAAGAATTTGGTAGGACTCCTTCTTCTCCAATTTTCCCAAATAGTTTGTGAAATATTAGAATCAATTGTTCTTTAAATGTTTGATAGAATTCACTAGTAAATCCATCTGACCCTGGAGATTTTTTCCTAGGGAGTTCATTGTTGACTTGTTCAATTTCTTTTTCTGAGATGGGTTATTTAAGTAATTTACTTCATCTTCAGTTAGTCTATGCAAATTATATTTTTGTAAATATTCATCCATTTCACTAAGACTGTCAAATTTATGTGAATACAATTGGGCAAAATAATTCCTAATTATTGCTTTAATTTCCTCTTTGTTGGAGGTAGATTCACCCTTTTCATTTCTGATACTCACAATTTGGTTGTCTTTTTTTTTTTTATCATATTGACTAAGTATTTATCAGTTTTATTGGTTTTTTCATAAAACCAGCTCTTAGTTTTACTTATTAATTCAATAGCTTTCTTAATTTCAATTTTATTAATCCCTCCTTTGGTTTTCATTATTTCTAATTTAGTATTTAATTGAGGATTTTCAATTTGTTCTTTTTCTAGCTTTTTCAGTTGCACGCCCAATTTATTGACCTCCATTTTCTCTATTTTATTCAAGTATGCATTCAGGGATATAAAACTTTCCCTAAGAACTGCTTTTGCTACAACCCACAAGTTTTGGTATGTTGTCTCATTACTGTCATTCTCTTGAATGAAGTACTGATTGTTTCTATAATTTCTTATTTGACCCACTCATTCTTTAGGATTAAATTATTTAATTTCCAATTAGTTTTTAGTCTATTTTTCCATGGCCCTTTATTGCATATAATTTTTACTGCATCATGATCTCAAAAGGATGCATTTAATATTTCTGCCTTTTTGCAATGAATTGTGAGGTTTTTATGCCCTAGTACATGATCAACAGAGGTTTCTTCTTACCTTCATGATCAAACACAAAATCCTCTGATGTTTAAAGTTCTTCATAGCCTAGATCCTACCTACCTTTCTAATCTTATTGTACTTTACTCCTATATATATATACTCAGTGATCTAGTAACTCTGACTTCCTTGCTATTCATTTCATAAAACACTCCATGCCTTTCTGATGACTGTCCGCCATTCCTAGAATGCTCTTCCTCCTCATTTTCATCTTCTGATTTCTCTGGTTTCCTTTAAGTTCTTTTTTTTTTTAATTATTATTCTTTTTTGCCTTTTGCCTTTTTTTTTGTTTTGGAGGGAAGAAGGTAGGGAAATTGGGGTTAAGTGATTTGTCCAAGGTCACATGGCTAGTTTTTTGTATTAAGTGTCTGAGGTCACATTTGAACTCAGGTCCTCCTGACTCCAGGGCCAGTGCTGCACCACCTAGCAGCCCCTTCCTTTAAGTTCTAACTAAAATTTCTCCTACGACAAGAAGCTTTTCTCAATCTCTTTTAATGCTAGAACCTTCTTTCTGTGATTATTTCCAATTTATCTTCTATATATTTTATTTATACATAGTTGTTTTAATGTTGTCTCCATTAGACTCTGAGCAATTTGATAGCAGGTTTTTTTGGACTTTCTTTGTATCTTCAGTGCTTGGCCCAATGCCTACCTGGCACACAATAGGCACCTATAATACTTGTTGACTAGATGTAATAAAAAAAAGTCACTATGGACAAATTTCCAAAACAGTAAGGGAAAGGGCACTGGCTCTGAAGTCAGAGGACCTGGGTTCAGATTCTGTGTCTGATGCTTTCTTCATGCTCTTATAAAATGAGGGAGTGGACCATATAGATTCTTTCCAGGTCTAAATCTCAGATTCTAAGATTAAACCTTTTTTTTAAAAATTTGTTTAAAATTTATTATTTTTTATTTAAAACATTCTTTTCTTTTTAAATTTTGAGTTCCAAATTCTTTTCCCCCCTCCCACCACTTCCCCACCCACTAAGAAGCAGGCAAAATGATATCAATTTGTTATACATAATAAATCAAGCCAAACCAATTTCTATATTAGCCATATCACCAAAAAAAGCAAAAAAAAAAACCATAAAGCGAGAAAATTATACTTCAATTTGCACTCAGAGTTCATCAGTTCCCTCTTTGGAGGTTGATAGCATTTTTTCATCATGAGTCTTTTGAAATTGTCTTGGATCATTGTATTGATCAGAGTAGTCAAGTCTTCCACAGTTGATCTTCATTACAACATTGCTGTTGCTGTGCACAATAATCTTTCTTTCCTTCTCACTTCACTTTGTATCAGATCATATAGGTTTTGCCTTTTTCCCCCCTCAAACTACCTTTCCTCATCATTTCCCATAGTACCTTAGTGCTTCACAATCATATGCTACAACTTGTTCAGCCATTCCCCAGTTGATGAACATCCTCTCAATTTCCAATTCCTTGCCACCAAAAATAGAGCTACTATAAATATTTTTTGTACATATATGTTCTTTTCCTGTTCCTTTGATCTCTTTGGGGTATAGACCTAGTAGTGGTATTGCTAAGTCAAAAGTTAGGCACAGTTAGTCCTTTGAGCATAGCTCCAAATTTTTCTCCCAAATGGTTGGACCAGTTCACTATTCCACCAACAATTCATTAATGTACCAATTTAACCTCATTCCCTCCAGCATTTATCATTTCTGAGAGGTATGAGATGGTACCTCAAAGTTGTTTTAATTTACATTTCACTCATCAGTGGTGATTTAGAGCAGTGTTTCACACAACTATGGATAGCTTTGATTTCTTCTTCTGAAAACTGCTTCTTCATATCCTTTGACCATTTATCAACTGGGGAGTGGCTCTTATTTTTTATAAATTTGACTCTGTTCTCTATATATTTGAGAAATGAGACCTTTATCAGAGAAACTTGCTGTAAAATGTTTTGATATTACCTCATCGTCTATGGTACCTTTTAGCAAAATGTAGTTTCCTTGATTCTTTTAATTAGGTTTGTTTCTGCTTTTGCTTTATCTGAGATCATGATTGCTATCCCTGTTTTTTTTTAAACTTCAGCTGAAGCACAATGGATTCTCCAGCACTTTATTTTAACTCTGTGTCTTTCTGTTTCAAGTGTCTTTCTTGTAAAATAAACAAACATATTGTTGGATTCTGATTTCTTACTTGTCTTAAGCTGCAAAAATGTCTCACTTGGACCTTTTGTTGTCTCTGCTGCTCTAAAATTTTATTTGAGGAGTAATTTTGAAATTTCTTAGAGGAGAATGTTGAGAGAGCTCAGCTGGGTTGCTGCCTGTATTCTGCCATCTTGGCTCTGTCCACCTCTGAGTTTAAATCTTAGTATTATTACTTATAATCTATAGTACATTGGAGAAATTACCTAGCCTTTCTTAGTCTTTTCTCACCTGTAAAATGTGGAGGTTGGACTAGATCAAGGATTAAATTTTTTCCATTCATGACTCCTTTTGAGTTTCAGCAGCATTTGTTGGCCATTGCATGGCCTGAGGGCATGCGCAGTGCAAAGTACACATTTTTTGTGTTCAGAACAAAGGCTACTGTGAAGGTGCCTGATGAAACATGGGTAAGCCCTGACAGAAACACCTTGGATTCATTACACGTTTAATTTTTAGTTAATTTGTGGTCGTTCCACATTTGTAGACCTTTTACTATTGGCAAATTGGTGTCTCGACCCACAATTTAAGAAGCACTGGGGCACTCCTCCATTGGCGCCATTTTAGGTGCTCTGGGAGTGCCCTTTTTCAAGAAAGCACAATAAAGACTCCTTTGCTTTTACTACAAAAAAAAAAAAGAAGAAGCATTGGACTAGATAACCTCTGAAATCTCTTTTAGCTACAAATCTATGATTAATCAATAACTAAGTTCTTTTTACAGTACTTATTCTAATACCTTAAGTATTCATTATTTTATTAGTTTAGGTACAGGGGGCCATCTCCAGTCATCCTTATCTATATCTTGCCATTTGTAACGGCAATGCTACTTGCAGCTTCTGTGGGGGTGTAAAGCCAATAATGCCAATGCACAGGATGGCTGCTACCACAGGTTCTTTGATCTGCTTTTCTAAAGGAAATCAACTGAAAAGGGGTAAACAATCTTACTTTAATCAAACATACATATCATTTATTTAGTTCAGGGGAAAAAAGTCAGCACCCTGAACTTCAGAGAAAATATAAACAGAAATTACAAGCAGAGGGCAGCTCGGTGGTACAGTGAATATAGAGTCAGGAGGACCTGAGTTCAAATTTGGCCTCAGACCCTTGATCATACTTATTAGCTGTGTAACCTTGCTCAAGTCACTTAGGCCCAATTGCCTTGCTTTCTCCCCTCCAAAAAAAAAAAAAAGAAATTACAAGCAGAAATAATAGCATAAAGATGAACAGACAGGGCTTCTAACCATCTGATCAAATAATACATACATCACGGATCAACAGACAGATCCAACTGTCTGACTATTACATACATACATAGTTACAAGAGAGAGAAGCACCAGCATCTGGATTTTCAAAGCCAGGGGGCTCCTTAATGGCCACCCAGAGTCTCATCTGGCTACATCCCATAGACAGTCTTCCAAAGAGTGAGCCCCAAAGCAAAATGCTAACCTCAGAGTATATATACGCTTCTTTGGGGTCAGAGGGCATCACAACTGTTGTGACCAACTGCCTAGTTACAAAGTAACAAAAGATGTGGACCTTCCTGAAAAACAAGCCACCCCTAATGACTCTTGTTGGGTTCCATGGGAGGCCTATTCATGGGCAGGGAAGATCTTCAACTCACATTAACATCACTCCATTGGACCCAGATATCTCCAGAGGAGAAAGTAAGGCTGGTGACTTTGCTCAGTCCTTCCTCACTTAAATCCAATTCACTTGAAAGCTATGGCATCACCTTCCTGATGCCATGCTCATCTTTGAGAATGAAGGATAGACAACAACAACAGTTTGGGTACATTGGTTACTATGTCCATTGATTCTATTGCATCTTAAGAGATGATTGACTAAGTTTCTGTGTCTAAAAAAATTAAACCCTAGTGGCCAACCTTCTGGTGATGAATCTTTCTCTGAACTTAGCCAAACTGGTCCTTGGACAAGGGACCCACAGTACATTCCTGGGCTTGAATTTAAAGCCTCTCTATCAGACCTACCGTATGGTCAGACTTAGTATAGCCCAATGGTTCTCAACCCTCCTAATGCCGTGACCCTTTAATACAGTTCCTCATGTTGTGGTGACCCCCAACCATAAAATTATTTTCGTTGCTACTCGATAACTGTAATTTTGCTACTATTATGAATTGTAATGTAAATATCTGATATGCAGGGTGTATTTTCATTGTTACAAATTGAATATAATCCACAGGTTGAGAACCGCTGGTGTAGCCTGTTCTCTACTGGTATGATCTTGGAGAGCCCTAGAGTTACTTCACCATGACAAGGTATTAGAAAAGGACAGTAGAGAAAACTGTCAGTCCTAAGCATCCCTAATTGTAAGATGGCTACATTATATAATCTGTGGGGAAATTTTCCTTTCTTTCCTAAGGGAAATTTGGATTCTCCCAGCAGCAACAGGTGTTCAAAGCACTTTAGATGATTGCTGGCCCTTCCAGTTCTGAGATTCTGTGATTCTATGACTTTCAGTTATTTAACCAGGGTCTCTAAAAGCCATTTTGATCGCACAAGTATCCTTTTTGATCACACAAGTATCCTTTTTGATCACACCCCACATTATCTGGGAGTTGGCAGGAAGCAAATGACTTTGGGCCAGATTTCCTGATTCCTGGTTCCCACTGTGGCCTCAAGTTGGAATTGACAAATTCATATTTCTAGAAATTTGGAGAAAGCCATGTGGGTTGTGGATAATGGGGTGGGGCAGGCAGAAGAAAATTCAAAATCACTCGATTCTGGCCTGAAGCTAGGCAATGAAAACAACAGGTATTTGTATCAAAATATAGACAAAACATGTTATCTCATATATTTTTTATTGGCTAAAGGGGTCACAAATATTTCCCAATAGTTCTAGTTAAATTGAGCTTTCTGTAATATTGTGCAGAAGGACATGTTGGGCTTCCATTTTTTTAATCCCATAATTTTTTTTTCATCTTGGATCCTTCCATCCTAGTGTTTAGGGACACTATTTTGTGGTACATTTGTGGAAAGACACCACCCTGAAGCTGAGGCTCTTGGCAGAACCTCATTCTCGTGGGATTGTGGTTACTACTGAGTTATTGCTTAGGAATCAAGCACTAGCTTCATCCCTAGTTGGGCTTTTGCCTGTGCTTTAAATGCTGTTAGTGGTTTTATTTTCTCTATCATTCCCAAATAAATATAATTAAGAGTCCTGAGAAGCATATGGTTTCCGGGGATGTTTGGTAAGACTCCAGCTCACATGGAAACCATGTTTAGCATGTCCTAGGCTCAGTTTTGACACTGTCCAAATACCTGCACTCTATTTTGTGTCAAGTTGTCTGAGTATATATCATAGGATCTCCTGTAGAATATAAGGTGCTAAAGGGTACCTTATATTGCTCTCTCCTCCAAATTATTTTGTATTATTTTATATGCACTTTGTGTTTACTGATCTGTGTGCTGAGTGTTTGTATATATAGGTGCAGTACATGGCATTTAGTAAATGCTTTATAAAAATTGCTTTATCAATGCTTTTTCATTCATTCATTCTCTCACTCATTCATTCATTGGATCGTGTCCAATCACCCTCAGCAGAATACAACCTCTTTGAGGACAGGGACTAATTTTGTTTTTTGTCTTTGTTTTCTTCAGCATGTGAACATTGTGCAGAGCTCATAGTAGGCCCTTAATAAACATCTGTTGAATGCAATTGACTATTCAAACATTTGGTAGTGAGGACTTTGAAGAAACCATTTCCTTAGATGCTATTCATTTGTAGCACTCCATTATAGGATTAACGTTCCCTCTTTCCCCTCTAAAATAATTTTTTCATAAATACCTTCTATCTATAGAATGCTTTACCTATTTGAAAACTGCTTTCACATAATCTCTTTTTTTTTGTTCATAAATACAGAATTTTTTTTTAAAGAAAAGTACTCTAACATTTATTATCTTATTTGCTTTTCAGAACAACTCTGTGAGATAGGACGTAAATTGTTACCTTCATTTTAGGGGGCAGAGGGTAAAACTGAGACACAGAGGTGTTAAACAACAAGGTCCAAAGGCACAATGTGATTTAATGTCAGAGCTGGACCTACAGACCCCATCTTTTGACTCCTAGCCTTCCCACAACACCACAAAACCCATGACCTTGAGACCATATGAAGCAAAGGTATTCTCTCCTCTTCAAGTTCTTTCTCCCAAAGCAGTTCTTGAGAAAGGCCACTCACTGTTCCTGAGATTCTTGAGTTACTTGTGCATTCCCCCAAATCAGTTGTTTTTACCTCTTCTAATCACAGTGAGAAAAAGCAGCTGTTAAGTATTCAAGAACCCAGAGAGGATCTCTGAATGCCAGCAAACATTTATCTTCAAAGATAGACAGAATCTTTAAAAATCCCACACTCCAAGCCACATTTCCCAATAAAAATGATCCCCCACCACAAGTTCCAAAATAAGCCATAAGGCTGGATCCCAGGCCATAGTTCTTGAAGGAAAGAGTCATCCGCTTAACCAAAGGGAAAACTGGCAAGTTTCTTAGACAGCCTGTCTCTATTAGAGTGCCTTTGATAATGTAGCCAGATTGGCCACAGTGTCCATCCACCTGGACCCCTTAAAAGAGGGGTCCTCTCCTTCAATCTTCCTACCAATCCTCTACTAACTCCACCTACCTACTTCCCAAATGTTTCTTCCAACTCCTGGGAATATGGTGACTCAAATGATGAGATAAACATGCTAATCACTTTTCTTGGCAAAATCTGATCTATGTCGCTTTGGGTCTCTAGAAACTGAAGAATTTTCCTTTCAACCATTTGACAACCCTATCCTCTTACAATCAGATTTCTGAAAACCCAGATGCAGGTTTAGCCCAGATTCTAATTTCAAATCTCCGGTTGGCTGCAACTCAGGATATGTTCTGTCTTCCATCTCCAGCTGGCCCGAAACCGTGACCTTTCCTCTGGAATGAAGACCACGCCACACTGATCTCCACATTCATCACACTTGGACTAAAATATGTACTCCTCTCTAACCCAGGCTTGTATTCCAAAAAGATCAAACAAAGAAGGATACGGTGCAGAAAATGTGAGTTTTCTGCTGGGTGGAGAATTGATACCTTTCCATTGCTTTTTTCTGTTTCTTTTACTATTTTCGCTCTCCTCAGGTTTGTATAGCACCCTGTCCTCTGTCAGTGCTCAATAATATGCAACAAGAGAGGGCCAAAAGGAAAGTCACTCAATGCTTTGACTCTACCCGAGGAGTAGAGTAAGCTCCCGGCTTCTGGAAGTGCCCTTAATATTTTTAGGTTACTAGGGTATCATTTAGTAAATTGCTACCTCATGGCACCGCATTTCAGCTTTTAAAATAACCAGTGGTGTGGCATTTAGTAAATTGTTACCTCTCTGTACTAAATGATACCTCAGGAGCTTCAAAGAGTTAATACTACACCTAGGTGTTCTAGAAGGTAGCTTAAATTCTGAGACAATCTGGTTCAATACTGAAGGGCAGTGAGGGATAGTGGACAGAATACTGAATTTGAAATATGAGGACCTGGGTTTGAGTACTATGTCTGGTACCTATTATCAGTGTGATCTTGGGCAATTTCTCTTAACCTCTCAGGTCCTCAGATGACAGACATACTGTGCTCATCACTGGACTCATTATCAAAACCTTTTTGTCTTGGTAAAACCCACCACCAAAGGTGCTCTATTGCCATAACTTGCAAGGATCCAGAGTTATCACCATGCCAAGATGAGGCGCTGGAGGAGGGAGGCAAACACATAGACATTTCTTAACATTTAGAACTATTCAAATGTATATTCAAACGGGTTGCTTTGAAGTGGGCTCCTATCATTGGATGAATAGAGCTCTGGACCTGGAGTCAGGAAGAACTCATTTAAAATTCAGCCTCTGAAACTTTTGGGACTTATTTAAGTCACTTAATTTCTGCTTATAGGTGTTATCGATGACATAAAAGAAGATGCCCTTACCAAGTTTTTCCACCTACTACAGCTTAACAACCTCGGGCCTATACATGTGGATTGTCTTCCCCTATTAGAATATGATCTCCTACCTCTGAAATAAATTAACTTCTGGAAAGCACAGGGTAATAAAAAAGGGACTGTTATGTTATGTTACCTAGAGTTTTAGAGCTATTTTGACTATAACTTAAACTTCCAATTGGATGAAAGGGGGACGTCTGAACACAAAACTTCCATTTTTCACTTATTTATTTATTTTTGCTTTATTTGGATCTTTCATTTTTGTGAGGTAATGGGGTTAAGTGACTTGCCCAGGGTTATACAGCTAGTAAGTGTCAAGTGTTGGAGGTCGGGTTTGAACTCAGGTCCTCCTGATTCTAGAGTCAGTGTTCTATCTGACATGCTACCTAGCTGCGCCAAACACCAAACTTTTAGAGAAACAAACTGGTGTTTGCTATTTTTTTTTTTAGAATTAATCCAACAGAATTGTCAAATCCTACTGATTTCTATAATAAAAGGGCCTGCATTTATTAATACTTAAAAAAAAAAAGAATATGAGCTCCTAGAGAACAGATACAGCATCCCCATGTGCACCACTAGAGGTCTTTAAGTGAAAGCAATGACCATCTTTGACTGTGGTTCTGAGAACTCAGCCAAGCTATGGTGTTCTAATTCAGGCACTTTTTCTAATAAATCATCTAGAAGCAGTCACTCAATGCATGGATAAAGCTCTGGACCTGGAATCAGGAAGAACTGATTTCAAATTCAGTCCCAGAAACTTATGTGACTTAGTTAAGTCTCATAACCTCTATCTGCTTCAGTTTTCTATTTTCATCTTTAAAATGAGTATAATAATAGCACCTTATTCCCGGGGTTATTGTTCGTAAAGCAGTTCGCAACTCTCAAAACCTTTGTAAATGTTATGGCAATAAGAATGAACATGGTAAGGATGAGGATGCTCTCTGTATGATCCAGGGTTAAGTAGCAAATGGTCTAGTAGTGTAGTGGAAAGAGAACAGATTTGCATTCAAAAGGCCAGGGTGTGAATCCCAGATTTTCTCTTTACTGGTTGAATAACTTTGGGTGAGTCACTTTACCTTTGGTCATTCCAGTTTCCAGCCTCTGCAAAATGAGGGGATTTAACTAAGTGATCTCTAAGTTACCTTCCAGCTCTAAATTGTCACCATCCTATCAATGTTTAAAAGAAAAAAAAAAAAACTACTTCCCACCCCCAATAGAAATTTCACTGAAGGATACTAAAGAGAAACACTGCAAGGCTTGCTGCAAACAGGATGTGTTTGAAGACTAGGGCCAGGACTGTAGGAGATTCTTCAGGCTGCCCTACAGCAATAAGGAAGTCTGTGATTCCCACTCTTCCCTGACCAGAACATCAGGAAGAAGGGAATCCCCATTCATAGACAGACACCCACACCCCTCCCCACCAGGCCCGAGGAGACAGGGTGATACTACTTTGACAGAAAATTGGTCTGCAAGGATTTATTGTGTGCTAGACACTATGCTAAACTCTGGCAGAAAAAAAAAACCAGACTGTTTTCAAGTAGTTTACATTCTAATGGGGGAAAGGTGATGCATAAAAGGGAGCTGAGAAGATGAAAATGGAGGGAGTGGTGCATGGTAGACAAAATCCTGTAGAAATAAGTCATGAGTGAAGCCTAGAGAGGGATGAAGACATCTTTGGCATGGGGCTGCTGAAAATGGAGTTTCTGGGAGGAACCAGCCAATTAGAGTGAGGCCAAAGGGTCATCGGATGCTTCCAATGTGAGAAGTAATCCCCTATAGAGTGAGTTTCCAGGGTGAAGATGTATCAATGACATGGTAGACAAAGTCCTGTGGAGATGAGTCAGGATTGAAGCCTGGAGGAATAAGATGGGTCCTTATATGATTGACAGGGAGGAAGGTGAGAGAAAAAAATAATCCTCTTCCCTTAAATACATAATTACAAACTACTATACTACTAAAGTACTGACTGAATTTCCTTTCCCAGCCACTTACCCCTTAAACCTCTAGAAGGACATTCGAACAGTAAGAATACTATATCACAATCAACAACATTAAGAGATGATGTTATGGCACTTTAAGATTGACATAGCACTTAATGTAGATTATCCCATTTGATCAGCACAAACCAATAAGGTAGGTATGCCAATATCATTATCTTTTTTTTTTTTTAATTTTGTCTGGGCCTTCAGAAAAGAAATTCACTTTACCAAGCCACATCTGAAACCATGGTGGACTTGCAGCCTGCCAAATGTCTCTGCAGGTTCTCCTGCTCTGCCTTCTCAGTAGCCATAGAGATCCAGGAAAGCAAATTCTTGACATCAAAATCCTTGGTACAGCCAGATAGTTCAAAATCAGAAAAAGATATGGGTGTTATAAGTAAAAATGACATTAAAGAAGATGCATTAAGAAACCATGTCTCTTTCTACTACACCCTAACAACTATGAGAGCATATACTGTCTTGCTTTTCTATTTGTGTCTTCAGAGCTTCACTAAGTGCTTTACACACAGCAATCATTTGATAAACACTTTTCCTTTCCTTCTTTCATTCATTTATTCAATTTTGGGAGTGGCCTGGAACAAGTGATTTGCTTGAGGTCATATAATCAGTATGTATCAGAGGCTAGGTTTGAGCCCAGGTTTTCCTCTACTACTGCACACTGCCTCTCATAGATTCCTGTTTTACAGATAAGGAAATTGAGTTTTCAGAAAGTTGAAGTGACTTGCCCAAGGACTCACACCTAGAAAGTGAAAGTGGATGAAGTTGAGGCAGAACATAAAATTCTAGACTTGAAACCAATGAGACCTAGGTTCATATTCCTTCTCCCACATTTACAACCTTTGTGACCTTGGGCAATTCACTTAACTTCTCTGAGGCTCAGTTTCCTTATCTGTAATGGAGTTGGATAAAATGGCTTCTAAGCTTCCTTCCCCATATGTGATTCCATGGCCCCTAGTTTAATGCTTTCTGGAATGTGCATTATGGGAACTGCTTGCTCTTGTGCCACTGTTTTTCATTTTGACATTTTGGTTTTTCATCCCTTACTTGACTTTAAGGTCCTTGAGGGCCAGAGCCATAGCTAATCTAATCTGTCTCCCCCTCTACCACCGTCTCCCTAGCACACCAGCCAATTGAATCCTTTTGCCTGCATCTTTTGAAGTAAATGTTATATCCCTGACAGTTATCCCATATTACTAAACTATAAGGATGGCAAAAATCATTCGCAGAGTGCATGGTGAAGAAGGATGCCATGCCAAGAGGAATTTTGCCCGGGAGAGGTTTGTTTTGTTTAGAAAGCCTAAACCCCGGGAGGGGAGATGTTTACGGTATGATACGCTGATGACAGGTATAGGAAAGGCTAATCAAGCAGGGCTATTTGGTTTTCCCCAAATCCAAGAACAGGACTGCTCTCCGCATTGTATAATCTACGTGTCACCTTTCACTTTGGAACTCTATCAAAGGCAGCTCTACCCTCCCTTCCTCCTGAACTGTAGAGCCAAGCCACCCCCCCCCCCGCCCCGCCCCCCCAGCCCCAATCAGTAAACAAGACACCAGGCGAGCGGCTCTACACGTACCACTGGGAAGAAACTGGGGGTGGAGGGTGAGAAGATCCCACTGCTAGATCCCTGAGGCTTCATGATGAGTCGGAAGCTGAAGAACATATTCTCTCCCCCTCCTCGTAAATTCCCCCCTAACACCTCCCCCCCCACCCCCCGCATATTCCCTCCAACTCCCCCCTCACTCTACATTTCCGAACAAGTAAACCTGAAAATGGCCACTCCTGGGTCTAACGACCTTTTTGCTACTTTGGGGCCCGACCTTGGACCTAGCAATCTTGCTAAGTCTTGGATCTTGTCCAAGTCTGTTTTTTCAGGGTGGAATGAAATGCATGTGTTTGAGCCGATATCCTTGACATTTTAGCCTGTTGCTCAAATATTTCCCAATCATCTTCAGCATTTACATTCCCAGGAGATTTTGGGAGGGAAAAGGATGCAGTCCGGCCGGCCGTCTTTTTTCCTGCCTTTGCTCAAAAGAATAGCTGTTTTCCTTTAAAATTCATTCGTCCTTGACAAAGTGCACCTTCCTCCCTTCTTTGCAGGGGCAGGGGTCTATAGGTGTCAAAAATCACACACATTTTCACACTCAGTTGATGTGTTAATTGGTTCTGTTGAACTGCTTTTTTTTTTCCTCCTTTTAAAAAAATATTGCAAGGTATGGCAAGATGAGTAGGGGCGGATGGGGAAATATTTTCAAAATGAAATTTATATAAAAGCAAACACTATTAAAAAAATTATAAAAGACTTAATCCAACCCTATTACCAAGCTGTTTTCCCCCCCACATGACAATCCATCTTATCAGTGTTAGATGGGCTTATCAACAAATGAGAAATATAACTACAACTATACAGTTGTCCACATAACTGTATGTGTGTACAGGGGCTCCTTGTTGCCACCTTTACAACCACATCCTTCCTAGGATGTTGCTGTGGGACAGACAGTGTATGTACCAGAACTAATGAATAAAAGAAAGGTGGTAAAATGAGTGCCGGTGTTTCTAGCGCCACCTGTTGGTCACAAAATAAAACTGAGCCACAGCCAGTGTTGCCCCTTAGACTGGAGATATCCTAGACTGGGAACTTCCCAATCAAAATGATAGGTCCCTTGTTAGCACTGGAAGGGACCATTTGACAGATGAGCCCTAGAAAGCTTATACAGCTTACCCAAGACCGTACAAGTGACTCTGCAAATAGAATTCTGGTTGTTCTGTTGCTCCCAGGTGTCCTGAATGGAGTCCATTGCCAGTGGTTCAGCTCCAGGGATCCATTACTGGGAATTTTAAGTTTCATTCATGCTTTCATCATTAATTTGCTGAATAACTTTGGACAAATAGTAACCTCTCTGGGCCCTCGTTTTCTCCCGCACTGAGGATAATTAAAACCAGCCACTAAGTGTCAAGGTCCTCCCAGAAGTACTTGAGAACTCTATAATTTGCATAGATTGTAAGTTCTAGAAGGCAGGAGCTGGTTGTTGTGTTTGTTGTTGTGTTTGTTGTCATTTTTCTTTTTGTTTTGTCTTTGTGCCCCCTAATGCCTAGGCCAAGGGTGGAGAACCTTAGACTTAAGGCCATGTGTGGCCCTCTAGATCCTCAAGTGTGACCCTTTGACCAAATCCAAACTTCACAGAACAAATCCCCTTAACAAAAGGACCTCTGCACCTAGAAGGCCTCATGTGGCCTCTAGTACATAGGTTCCCCACCTGGGCCTAGGCCTTGGCAGGTATTAAAAAATGCTTCATGGCTTGGATTAGATGGTCCCAAATTCACTTTTAAAATTTTTTTGATATTCTATTGAAAAGCATCTTGCAATGATTAAAGTCATGTGAATAAAATATCCCTTATGTTGGGTGAATGTGATATTTACTTGGAAGGTAAGAGCGTAAGTATGACAATGCCCTTTGTAAAAGATGAAATTTATGAGGTCAACGGGAGCATTTCAATGTAAGGGCAAAGAGACAAGGCAGGGATACAAAATATGCTCATGTAATGGCACTCTGCCTAACTTTTCTGAGAAATGCTGTTACGGTTTCAAAATAGTACATCCGTGCTGGCATTAGACCTCGTGCTCCCAAGAGTCACTGAGAAAATAACCTGGAGTTTCAGTGCTGAAGATTTTAAAACTTCAGTGTTTGGTGGGAGACTTGAATCTTCCCTTCTTGACTCCTACCCCCAAACTTCCCACCCCCACTACTCCAATGAAAACTTCAGGAAAAAGCAAAGATTTTTTGCCCAAGGGTGACTGGAAATCTCGTAAAAATGTCTGGGCAACCAAATTTGGCTTCGCTGCTGCTGGAGTCTTCTTTGGATTCCCTGGGCAGAAACCTGATATAGGATTTGATAACTAATGAATCAACTTCAAAGCCCTTAGAGATATCTGGGGCTACATAAATGTGCCATTAACCATCATGCTAACATCAGCTGAAAGTAGCTGTCACACCTGGGGCCAACTCAGATCAGGCAGCTAGATTGTCACATCCTGTCACCTCTCAGGGGATACTAATTCTTCTGAAATGACTCATTCCTTGGACAGAGAGGCACAGGCTCTTAGAGGTGAAAGGGACCTGAATTGCTATTAGTTCAAGCCTCATGCTGACCCCAAATCCCCTTTACAACAGAACTGACAAATAGCCACCCAGGCTCTGCTTAAAGACCTCCAAGGAGAGGGAACTCATTATTTCCAAAGGCAGTCCAGTCTACTTTTAGTGAATTCTCATTGTTAAGAAGTTGCTTGTTTTTAAATTTTCCTCTTTTCAACTTCCAGCCCTTTCTTTTTCAACTGCCTTCTGGGGCCAAATAGAAGAACTCTAATCCCTCTTCCACAAAATAGCCCTTCAGATACTTGAAGACAGCTATCAAATTCACCTGGGGTCTTCTTTTCTTCAGGATAAACATTCTCACTTCCTTTAGTGGATATTCATATAGGGCAAGTAAGCCTTTGGAGAAAGTATTCGTCCAGGAGACAGAAGAAACTTGGGTTCTAAGCCCAACTTTCCACTTGCTATTCATATAATCCAGGGCACCTGTGGGGTCATCATCTCATACAACAGGGTTCTTACCTTGATATAACCATGAACTTTTAAAAATATATTGATAATTATTTTTCCAATGTATTTGATTTCCTCTGTAATCCTAAATGTTTTATTTTATGCATTTAAAAGCATTCTGAGGGGTCAACAGACTGAGTGCAAAAAGGGGGGGGGATGTTGTTCATGACGCAGAAATAATTGAGGTTTCCTGATCTATAGCTAGCAAACTACAGAGGCTCATGGATGGAAGCAAGCCATCTGGACACCTATCCATGAAATAATTCCAGGATCATGAGCTCACCACTCCTATTTCATCTATCCACCCAGTACCCCTATGTGGACAAAATACACCAGGGTCAATGAGCCCACTTCTGGTCATAGATGATTCTAGATCTCACTCTTTTAACATCTTTGTATAGAACAGGGTCTCATTGCAAATTCCCTGTTATTGAAAATGACTGGTAATGAGTTATAGTGATTGCCCTCTTTCCTGCTTATCATCCTACAAGTAGGCAAGAAGGGAAGTTCCTCCAAAAGACTTTACTTCCTTGGAATCACTCTGAGAAAGAGTCATGGTAAGTCAGGAGAGAAAACCAAGGAATTTGTGAGTTCCTCCTGGGAGTTTAGAAGAACTCTCCATGAACAGTGGATCCCAAAGATGCAGTAGCAATAATCCTAGAGAGTTTCCTGAGACTAACAGAAGTTAAAGGAATGGCCAAGCATCAGGCAGAATTTGAACCCAGCTCTTTTAGAGTATAAGTCAGCACATTATCCACTATATCTAGCTGCCTTTTCCAGGGACCCGAAGGGCATAAACCTTTATTAAGCACCTATTATATGCCAGGCACCAAGCTATGTAAGCACTTTTACCAATATTGCCTCATTTGAGACAGCCTGGATAGTTATAATTTTCCTGTGAGCACCCACTCTCAGCTAATTCATATGTGAATCAATAAATGATCAATCAGTAAGCAACTACTATATTCCAACCGCTATGGTAGACACTGGAGATAGAAAGATAAAAATAAAACATGCCCTACCATCAAGGAACTTTAATTTGATTGGAGGAGACAAATGTACATAAATAGAAATATCTGCAAAATAAATGCAAGGTAACTGGGGGAAGGAACTACTAGCAGCTGGGGGAGGGGTCAAGAAAGGCTTTACATAGAAATGATACTTAAGCTGAACTTGAAAGGCAACCCAAGAGTGTAAGAAATGAAGGTGGAGGGGCAGGGGAAGGGGGAGTGCATTCTAGGCTTGGAGGAGGAGAGCCAACACAAAGGCACGGAAGCAGATGTATTCTGTGTAAGGAACTTCAAGGAGGACAGTTTGATTGGACCATCGGGTACATGAAGAAGAGTAATGAGGTGTCACACTTGCAAAAACTGCCCACAAATCTCCCGAGTATAGCAGGAACCAAAACAAAAGGTCTTTGGGAAATATTTGACAAAATAAATTAAAATACGGGGGCGGAGCCAAGATGGCGGCATAGCAGCAGTAATATATCGCAGCTCTCACATAGCCACCCCCAAATACCCATGGAATAGGACTCTGGACCAACCTAGAACTTCAAAAACGCACACAGATACTTCCCACTAAAGTCAGCTCGGCTACGAGGAACTATCGGCACTGCCAACCGAAACCAGCCTGGCCTGAAGCCCCGGCTGTGCCCCGGGGGCGGCCGGGCGGGAGGTGCAGAGAAAGCTCTCAATAGCTCTCAGGTGAGCAGAGGATTAGCACCTGCAGCGAGGAGGGGGGATTAGCACCAGCTGCCGCGAGTGGGGATTGTGAAAAAGGGAGATAAACGTCTGGCCGAAAGGTCTCCAGAGTGGAAAAGCAAAAGGCAGAGGTTTTGCACCCGCCTCTGCATTGTAGCTTCCCGCCCTCGGCCTGCAAAAAGCAGGGGGATTGAGCGATTGT
>CM053588.1:94157839-94176621 GCA_028646515.1 Pseudochirops corinnae | reverse complement strand
AGTTTGTATTTTGACTATTTGAGTCAAGCTTTACTGAAGTAGAGATGTTTTATTTCAGCTTTCAGGGGAAATTCTTTATATTATTTAATATATTTTCTAAATTAGAATATCTTAAAATTAATTATTTTTGCTTTTAAGGAAAAAAGTACTGTTTTGAAATCCTCAATAAAATTTGCATGTACTTTTATCTCTCTATCATTACATAAGGATTTATATTACATTAGTAATTTTCACATAAAAGAATTAAAGTGGGGAAAATCTATACTGTATTAATAGACTTTCTCTCTTTAGATTGCAGCGATTCTCCGGAAACGAAAACTAGAGTATTATTTACACAAACTACTACCTGAGATCATACAATCCGCTTCATTTCTGACTGCTAATGGAGCCTTATATATGGCTATGTTTTGCATTTTAAGGTTGGTACTCAGAATCACTATTGAAAGTTTATGCAAATGATTGTGTTAAAACTGGAATGAAGCAGAAATGTTCATGTGATATTGTGTCATTTAAAAAAGTTTTCATTACCAAAATGCTGTTAACTTATCTCAGAGAAATCTTAAGCTAAGTGCTGTGAACTTTGTATGAAGGTACAATGTGAATTTAGATTATAATTATGAGATTAGATAACTGCCAAGAGGAATCACTTTCCAGTAGTAATGACATGCTCTCATTCACTTACATATGTTTACCAAGAACTTGATCAGGCATTTTTAATTATCCTTTTTCATACATGAGAAAATTAAAACAATTATCCATGATATAGACTTGAGTCTGTTTGTAGTGAAGCACCCAAATTGATTTCAAACTCTTGGTCATAATCCAGTGATGTGGATTTTGGTATTGATTCATTTTGCTTAGGGTCAAGCAGACCCTGTTTGGCATGTTTGACATAGTAGAGGAAGTGCAGTTAGTATCCATCTGTGAACCCTGTGGCATGACACCTTTGTCGCTCAAAGTCATTTTCTCAGAAGTCATTTTATTTTAAATAACAAAAAGATGCAGCTTCTCCCTCCCCCACTCCCAACTCTAAGTCTTAAACTATTTGTTGCAAATTACTGAAATTCCTGCTGGGTTAACATGGTAGTTCTGTTCCTATATTTATATATGTCGAATATGGGACTCTGGTCAAATGACATACTAAACCCTAGAGTAAAGTGATAACAGATATTATAAATGAACTTTTGACCTTTGTTTTATGTCCATATTAGTACTTTTATCTTTTTCGTGTACACACTAATTTAATTGAAAGTTGAATTCCCAAAAAGACTTTTGTAATTTGCTGGCTAAGATAATTAAACTATATGAGCTTTGAGATCTGCCAAAGCATAATCAATATGATTCCTATTTCATATTTAACTGCTAAAATCAACCCTGGATTAATTAGAAATTGCATAAGGATGTATTCTAGCTGCTAAAAAAAGGCCATATTATATGGATACTTTGTTAATGCTTTGTTGAAACTTTAAATTTGATCTTCAATATTAAATAATAAATTGGTTTTAAACATATTAATGATGACTTACTATTGCAGCATTTTGAATTATCATGTGAATCCTTTTGATTGTCATGAAAATTTAGAATAGTCATAATTAATGTTACATTACACATTGTTCCTATAGCTTCTTCATTGAGTTCAGTTCTTTTACAATTTGTAGTTAATCCTGTAGTCACTTGTTAATTCCCTTTTGGCTTTTATGATAGAGGAGGAATCCTAGCTTGAATTTTCCATCTTCCCGGAAAAAAATAGATGAAAAAATTATTAAAATTGAAACATTATTCCAGTTATGTTTTGTCCTCAACATGCTGCTCCAATGCTTTTTGTTCAGGATTCTGTTTTAGGAGAATTAGTTTATCTGAGCTTCTTGATTTATGTCTGTGAATGTGTTGATTTTTCTTGCCAAGGATCATTTGATATTTGACTTTTGGTCTATGCTTCCTTACAATGTTTTTTTCTGTGCAAATTGCCCTTCAGTCATGCTGATAGTGTCTTTGAAAGAATATCTTTACAATACACTGTGGCATAGTTGACTTGGGAGGCATATTATGGGGGTTCAAATATTTCCTCAAATACTTATTAGCTTGTGTAACCTGGGGACAAGTAACTTAATTTTTCTTTGCTTCGTTTCCTTATCTGTAAAAGGGGGGTTATAATGGTTGTTGGGAGGATCAAATAAGATAGCTTATGTAAAGTGCTGCAAACCTTAAAGCACTATATAAATGTTATAAGCTTTCATCATCCTCACCACTAGCACCAGCACCACCTCCACCACCACCATCATCACCATCATCATTATCATCTTCACTCTGTTTTGAAAAAATCAGGAACTCAACATTTTCTAGCTTTTGCTTCTTCTATCCCATACTTTTCTCTAGAATTATTTTCTATCCTGTGCCTCTTCTTCATTATTACAGCTTTCTGTTACCATATTTAGCAGCATTTATTGTCCCTAAAGATAAGATCTTACTTGTGTTTGTTTATTTACTAGGAAACAGACTCTTCTTTAATGAGATGAGTAGTGATACATTAGATTTGTATATAGAGTTTGCATACCACTCATCCTACTATATTTGAAACTAACACTCTTATATATTATGATGCTGTGGAGATGTTCCTAAATTATAAATCGTGTGACTTAACATCGCAAAATAAATACTCATATTCCATGAAGAGTAGAACTAAGATTGATTCTCTAGTGCATTCTTCACAGCAGCTGTCTTAAGACTTTTTCTTCTCTCCTCAGACTTCCCTCATAAGTCTCTCCTTCCTCATTCCCCCTCCTTTTTATTATTTTTTGAAATCAGGTCTTCCTATCCTACCCTCTTCTGAAGTGCACTGATCGCTTGCAGCCAGCCCTGTCTCACTGTTGTTTGTTAAGTGTCATAGAATCTTTGATCCGCTCCATTTAAGACCTGAGTTGGTTCACTGCTCTTGACCACTTAGTGGCTTTCCTCTCCTAAGGGTCTCGCTGTATTGGTGCCAGATTTAATGTGGACATCTTATCGATAAGCTTTACTGAAGCTTAGAAATCCTGAACTCAAGTGATTCACCAACCTTAGTGTGGCACTATGCTGACTCCCTCTTCCCTTTCAACAGAATAACTTGCCCCATACTTTACTGAAGGAGGTGATTAGCTCGTGTGCTAGATCTCAAAACACCTTGGAATCATCTCCCATTCTTCCCTCTTTTAATAGATAGGCTATTTCTTTTCCCAGACCAACTTATTACTTTCTTTCCTCAATAGACCTTTTTTTAAAAAAGTATTTTATTTTTTCCCCCAGTTACATGTAAAGATAGTTAGTTTTCAACATACTTTTACATAAAATTTTGAGTTCCAAATTTTTCTCCCTCCGTACCTCCCGTGTCCCCTCCCCAAGACAGCAAGCAGTCTGATATAGGTTATACATGTACAGTCATGTTAAACATAGTTCTACATTAGTCATGTTGTGAAAGAAGAATCAGAACAAAGGGGAAAAACCATGAGAAAGAAAAAAAAAACCCAAATAGTGAAAATAGTATGCTATGATCTGCATTGAGACTCCATAGTTTTTTCTTTGGATGTGGTTAACCTTTTCCATCATGAGTCTTTTGGAATTGTCTTGGATCATTGTATTGCTGAGACCTAAGAATAGGCTGTTTTCCAATGATTGATATTCTGCCTGGACTCATGCCTCATTGGTTAGCATACTTCTACCTCCTTTTACTCTTCCCCATCCCAGTGATTCCTACCCTCAGCTACAAACCCTGTTCCCCATATCAAATGCTAGCTTTCTTCTGTCACCTTCAACTCTACTCTCCCTGCCACCTCTTCCCTCCCTTCCTCCCTGCCATTTGCCTCTCCAAATCTGCCTGACCCTTCCGTAATGTTCTTTCCCAAGTTGTTCCATATTACATTGTTAACTGGATGTCCCATAGGAATCTCCAACACAGAACTTATTTTCTAGCCCTCTTCCCAACCTTTCTATTTCTGTTGATGGTACTACCATTCTTACTGTAGCCTGGTTTGAAGCCTCAAAATCATTATCAGTTTTCCCCCACCACCCCTTCATCCATTCAATTGCCCTCATCCCCTCTTACGTCTGCTATTATAACATCCTCCTTATTGTTTTTTCTGCTTTCATCTAGTCTCTTCTCTCTCTAGGACATTCTCCACATTGCTAGTACAGTGACTTTCTGAAATATAGGTGTGGTCATGTCACTCCCCTGCTCCTGAAGTTCTAGTAACTTCTTGTTGCTTCTAGGATAAAATACAAACTCCTCCCCCTCATTTATAGCCTTCACATTCTGGCGCTTCCTTTCAGTGATCATTACACATTATTTCTCCTCATGCCTTATGTTGGAGGCACGCTGGTAAATTTATTCCAAGTGCATGGCATTTTATTCCTTCTTTGGACCTTTAAGTGGCCTGTCCCTTAGGCTTTTCGTTCAGTTCCTTTTCACCTCTCCACCCCTGGAACTCCTGGTTACCGTTACAGTTCAAGTGGCTCAGGCGCCACCTCTGAATGAGGCCTTTCCTCATCCTCCTTCCTTTCATCCCAGCTTACTTTGCATTTCCTGGTAGGGATTTGGTATTTACTTTTATGTGTACATGTTGTTTGCCTTGATAAAATGTCAATTCCTTGGACTTGAGACTCTTTGCTTTTGGTATCTCTAGTGCCTAACATTGTAGATATATGACACATAGTAGGTGCTTAAAAATATATGTCAAGTGATTGCTGATGCAATAAAATACAAATTAACTTTTCCTAGCTTTTATGAATCATAGAATTTCTAAATGTTTGCCTCCTATGAATTTTTAGGCATCTTAATCATTATTCTTCCTATACCATAGCTACTTATCATAGTATCTTGCTTTCATAATCTAACTTGTTTTTAAGAAATATTTCACATGATTTCTTTTGTGTTCTCTACTTTGTAGCTATACCAGTTACTAAACTTTTTTTGAGTTTGTCTTGCATTCTCCTGAGTCTCTGCATTCTTATTGCCTGTTTTCCATGCTTGAAATATGCCCTTTCTAAATCTCCACCAATTAGAATTCTTTTCTTCCTTCTACTATTAATTTAGATGCTGTCTTCTCTACAAAGCCTTCTCTGCATCACAGCTTTCAAGCCAAATGTGATCGAGTTTTCTTCCTTCAAATTTTCTTTTAAACATTTTTTTTGTGGGATTGCCTATATTATAATCAACCTTTGTATCATTTTTGTTTTTATATAGTATATACTTCTGTTAGATTGTAAATTGCCTCAGAGCAAGGACTGTATCAGTTTCATTAATTCGTTCATGAATCAGCATCTAATAAGCACTGATTGAGCATGTACTGTGTGCCAGGCACCGTTAGGTGTTTGGTATACAACCACAACAAAAAAGAAATAGCTCAGGTTCTTAAGGAGCTTACAGTGCATTATAGGAAAAACATAGAAAGTTAAATACAAACTGTATGCAAAGTAATTTCTGAGAGGAAGGCTCTAATTGAGCTAAACTTTGAAATACCTAGAACAACGTCAATGCGTATGTTGAATTGAATTGTATTAGGCTATCTTAATCCATTAGTGTATCAGACATGAATGCATACATTTCCCTTTTTAGTCTGAAAGTTATGCTTGAAAGAAATTATGTATAAAAAGCTTCTTGATTTAATGGTATTTGTAAGTGTAAAATGACTTTTATCAATGGAAGTCAAATCTCTATTATATATGTATTAATAGTTTGTAACAATCAGATTTGGTTTTGTTTTCATATAAACTTTCAATTTGAATTTCAGGAGGATACTTGGAAAATTCTACTCCTGGAGTCCTGGCTTTGGTGCTGCTTTACCAGCTTCTTATGTGGCCATTCTAATTGAAAGAAAAAGCAGGTATATTTTATCTATATTCTTTGTAGCAGTAAATTTTAAAATTGATTCCCCCAACAGTAGTTTTTGTTTATTATTTATTGTGATTTTAACGAGTTTCTTCTGTTGACAAAAATGATTTTTGTCTTTTATAAATGTTTTTATTCAGCATTAAATTTATTTGAAGTTTCAACTTTCAAGTTTCCTTCTGCAAAGTTGTAGAATGCCAATAACTGCTGATCTCTGCGTCCTGAAAAATTGGAGACTTGATACATCTGAATTCTCATCTTACTATTGCTTTAGGATGAGTGAATTAATTTGGAAATAATTTAATTTTATATGATTTATTTCCCTGATTGTAAATATCGTGTTTTTATGATTAAATGTGATTTTGTGGGAATTTTCAAAAGTTTTGAATGTTGCAGCAAATGATTTAGTTAGTTAAATGAGACTGTGGTTTGGCATAGGAGCTCCTGGCTTTGGAACCAGAAGGCCAGGGTTCACATTCCCATCTGACCCTTACTGGGTGACCTTGTAGGCCAGGGCACTTAATCCTCTTGGATTCTGTTTCTTTGGCAGTAAATGGAGGGGCTTGGATTAAATAGCCTCTGAGGTCTCCTTTGGAGAGATGACCTTTTGCTTGGTGGTTTTATAAGAAAAATATTTTTTAAAAAATTTTAAAAATTTAATACTCTACAGCATTCTAGCTACTCTGAAGAGTAGCTATGGTATATGAAGAAAAAGTAACAATAGACATAACCACTAATTTATAGGAAACAAAGCTCAAGAAAGGAGCCAGCAATGAAAACTATGGCTTCATATTTCCACTCAGAAGTAATGGGAAATGAGCAAAATGAACTAAATTCTTATGCAAGGAGGCAAATTTGACCTCTAGGTATTTTTTTAATTTTAAAAAATTTTAAAGAAAATGAAAAAAGAACTCATTAAAATCACAAATAAACAAAAAACTTAATGTTTACCATTGAGAACTGATTTCTTTTAACTATGGCAAAACCTAAATTTTATATAGCTGAGATAGTATTGTATGTTACTAAAATTATTATAAATGTATTCTTTTAAGGAGTTTTTTTTGGGTGACAAAACCCTCACTTAAAATGACTGAAATCATGCTCATTATATACTACCATTAGTATTCAGATTGTGTTTTCTTATTCTGAAACAGCATTTCCTTTTAATTAAAGATTTTTTCTTTATTACTGGCAAGAAATAACCATTGCAAATTGTATAGCAGAATGTTAACCATTAGAAAAATTACAACTTGCTAGATAAAGGATATTTTTTTCCAGATAATTTTAAGAGTTCTATTTCTGCATATTGATTTTAAAATGTTTTATTGATAATGTAATTACATGAGAAATTAAGCATCCAAAGTTAAGTGTACTAATCTTTATTAACTGTTGACATTTAGGTTGCTCTGAATGGTGTGATAATTTTTAGGGATAATTAACACAAATGACAGTATTTCTTTGAAGTTATCTGCATTGTGGGAAGGATAAGATTTATCACTTCTTATAGCTGATTTTTTCTTTGATCATAGTGTATAGTATTTCATTAAGTGCTTCAGAAAAGTTGTTTAATTAAAAAATATATGTACTAATGTAATTGAGATGCTTTTTTTCACATGTGCCACCTTAGCTATAGGCGTGGTAAATTTATTTTAAGGTAGCCAAACATTGTTCTTTTCTTAGAAATGCTATAAAAATCAAAATGTTCATTTGTGATTAAGTATTTTTATTTGCATGACTTATCTTGTTATTTCTCTATGTGTTGTTACCAGGTAGATGTGTTCCCAGTAATTCTTCTTCTGTACTTCGTTGTCTTTTACAAAATAGCTCTTACATATACTCACAGAGCTATAATCATTTAGTGTTTTTTGTATAGATGACTAGTAGATGAAATACTTTGTGATTGATAATCTTGAAAGTCATTGATCATCAACTCTGAATGTACATATCTCTTATGGATTTATGCCTGGAAATTTACTTTTGATGTAATGACTTTTGATTTCATGTATGGAATATAAAATCTTTTACAGACAAGGTTACCTGGGACTTATTCATGTAGTTTTAAAATATCTCTCCATATAGTTCTTACTTCAAGGTGATTGGATATAATATTTTGATACTTTAATTCATTCATTATTTCATGAATGTAGCACTTTCTACACTTTCGAGATCACAGTTCATCTATCCCTTCTCATCACCTGTTATTCTTGTCCATGTCGTTCTAGAAATCCTCTGTAGAGAATATCTCCCATGACTTGTAGGACTATTAAGTCTTTTAATAAATATTTTGTGAATGATAGTGTAACAGGCTTTTCACTTGTTATTCCATGGTACTGTGTGATATGACTAGCTTATATTTTCTACTCATACTTGTCCATGTTCATATCTTTTCTGCTACTTCTTACATAGAAGCCATTGTTCATAATATGCTTATACTTACCATATATATTTCCTTTGACCTTTGGGTCCTCTGTAGTTCTCTTCTGACTTCATATTTGTTCCTGTTTACTATATTGGTTTTGACACTTTCAAAAGGGGCTTCACAGAATAATTAGATTAGTTATTTAACGTTGAAGCAATAGGCCTTTTTTGATTGTTTTTGTAACTTATACAATGGAAGGTTATGTAGCTTTACATGGGGCATTTAAGGGTTTCTCACTGCAGAGGAAACATCATTCTTCTATGAGGCTTTGGGAAAAGATGGACTGTACCTAATGAGAGCTGGTAACAGAAGTTTTTATGTGAACTTTTATAAATTGAATTCAAAAGGGCTTTTAAGCTGAAAAAGGAAAGAGAAATAGTGAGAACTGCCTAGGTACCTATAGCAATCTAGCTAGCTACTCTAAAGAGTAGTTACAGTATAGAAAGAAAAAGTAACAGTAGTGATAACCAATAATTTACAGGAAATGACATCCAAGAAAGGAGCCAGCAGTAAAACATGAGGCTTCAAATTTCCATATGGAAATAATGAGTAATGAGCAAAATGAACTTAGATCCTTATGTTAGGAGGCAAATTTGACCTCTGAAATTTGGTAGAATGAGTTCCATGCCATGTTTTGGAAAGGTAGTCCTTTATAAAGACCAGAAGTGATAAAAGTGTTTGTGTGAATAGGATGCAGAGTAACAGTATATTAAAGAAATATAAATGTGGAGAAATATGGATGAGTGAAAGGAGAGAGAAACACATAATGTCATGAAAATATGTTACAGTTTGCCTCAACAGAAAGAGAACATAGATTCTGAGAACTGGAACACAAACTTTTCAAGGAGATGTTAATGGAAACCTACAGTAATCCAAACATCTGCTGAAGCTCTCTCTGCCAAAAGCACAATAGTTACTAATGTTGTTTGTCGTGCCATAATGATAGTTTTATCCTTCAAATAGACTAAATTTCTTCAGGTCGTAGATAGGTTAGACTAGAGACAGAATGACAATGGCTGTTTGCTGCAGGTCACGTGACAAACAGGAGAGTGTGCAGTGGCAATCCTACATTTTTTGTGGGCCACTAGAAATCCTTTGGCAGGCCACAAGGCTGTATGTTGTATAAGCCTGGTATATTAGGAAGAAAAGAGGATCTGGGACACAGCCTTAGGAGACATCCAGGGCACAGGCCTAGGAGTGGCAACTGGTTGAATAGGTGTGCACAGAAAAGTAATCTTTTTGAACCTGGTTCCAAATTGCTTTTCAGAATGACTGGAACAGTTCATGACTATACTGGTAGTGCTGTAGTATGCCTGTATCTCCCACAACTGCTCCAACACTTGCCATTTTCCTCTTTTGTCACCTTTGCCGTCTTTCATTTTTGGTTCTTTACACTAGCTGTCTTCTGTGCCTGGAATTTCTGCCTCCAAATCTCTACCTCTTAACTTCCCTGGCTTCTTTTACGATGTAGTTCGAATCTTAGTTTCTGTAGGACACACTTCTTGGTCCCTGCAGATGCTGGTGCCTTCCTCTTTGAGATTAGCTGTCATTCGCTTTGTATTTTGTATGTGACTAGTGATTTTTATGCTTGTCTCCCCAGTTATACTGTGAGCTCCTTGAGGATAGGGACAAACATATTTTTGTATCTCTAGCTAGTGGCATGGTGTCTGGCACATAGAAGTCACTTAATAAATTCTTGTTGACTGATAGAGGGAGTTCCCTTTATCTATAAAATCGTAGGTCTAGTTCCTATTATTGATACCAATGGATTCCATATAGACACTACTGTAGCGTGTATCCAAAGTAAAATATTATACTATAAATATACCCAAGCATAAGACATTTCTCACATTTTGGAAAACTGAAGTATGTTAATTATTTGCTAAGAAGTCAGTGTACTTTTCTGGCATTTTTTGGGAAGAAGTTTGGACTTGGGGGGAAAAAGTTTGGACTTAGGAATTGGATACTTTTAAGTGTTCCAGGTGTGACGAAATTAATCTAGCCCAATTTGAACCATTTAAGTATATTTGAGAGCATTCTAATGAATAACCTAAATATTCTTGAATTAGTAATTGAAGTATCTTAAATTGAAATAAAAAATCAGATTGAAATATGCTATGGAATAAAATGTATTAAATTTTTGAAGTGGCTCTATGAGGAGTGAAAAGAAATGTGCTTAATAATGGAATACACAGGAACCCTATGTGGACATTGTTAATCTGAGTCAAACTGAGTTTAAACAAATGTTAAATTGTATAGATTGTACTTCATTTAGATTACAAATACTCAGTGTTGTGTTTTTACTTTACATCATAGTATTGTGTACATATTCAGGAAATATTATATATTCTGTTCCTATTTCTGCCTTTTGAGCTTAAATTTGAAATTCTCTGCCTGTAAAACCTAATATTTTGGAGATATAAAGAGTTCAGTACCTGCTTTTCCAAAGGTATTTTCTTTTGCATTTTCAGCCTTTTCATCATAGTTATTTTAAAAAGACTTTTTTGTTTGAATTCTGTGTTTTTTCCATCTGTTTTTAACTTTATAAGAATTTGGCTTTCCCATTTCTTTATTTAAAAAAACTTACCTAGTTCCATAAAATATGATAACTCAAACTTATAGCCTTTGGTATATTAGAAATTGTTTTTCTCATGGATTCCCTTAATGTAATGTTGTTGCCAAAATACTGTTCAAAACCTGATTTTTGTCAACTGATTTCAAATGGAACATTACTTAGTAATTGGCAGATTTGAGTGTTAAAATGTTTAAGTCAATTTTAGTCAGTGTTTATTTCCCCCAGACTCATATACTTCCTAATTTTTACCTGGGGCTGGATTTGTAAGAACACAAATCTCTGAATTAGACTGTTCTCGTAACATTACAAGTCTAATCAAGACCATCATATTACTGGAACTTTATTAGAAAACCTGCTGTTGTATATTTTCTGACTGAAGATATTCAGATATGCTTCCTGGTTCCCTGGAGCATTTGTATTTTCCAGTATGTTATTATTTTTCCAAGAAATTGGTGCTTTGTAGCAAAACTAACCAAGTTTAGCATCTGATGCTTATTTGCCATTTCTCCTTGTCTGTTTTGTTAATTTTTTGTCAATTCATTACTGAGTATCACTTGGAAACAAAGGGTGAGGATAGGTTCACAGGTGAGTGTAACAAAGGTAAAACTAAAATAGATTAATTTAGGAGCCATGTGAAACTTTCTTTTTTTGAAAGGAGATATTAAACACTATTGGCAAAAATAAGATTTGGGGAACTGTGGATTTCGATTATTTTTCATTAGCTCAAACAACCCAGGATTTCTTGTGCTTTTTCAGCCCGATTTCCTTTCCCCTCCCAACCACAGTCCCTGTCTGCTTTTCATGGTCAGGAAGTATTAGATTAGCCATTTGCCCTTGTGGGCTGGGAAGGCAGGTGAGCTTCCTTTTCTTCTCCTTTTCCCCTTCTGTGCTATTTAATGTAAGCTATATTTACATATGAAGCCAAGTGCTGCCTTTCCTCCCCTCCCCCCAGCCAAATAAGTCAGTAGGACACCCTTTTAAGTATAGATTTATTGTTTATAGGAAAAATCTTTTGCATAAATTTGGGAGCCCTATAATATACCCTGTATTCTAGGAGCATAGATTTAGAGCTGGAAGAGATGTTAGTCCAATCTCTTGATTTTATACATTGGGAAATAAAGGCCCAAAGTGGAAAGTGATTTGTCCAGGATCACCCTAGGGTTGAATGGTAGAGTGAGGATTGGAAACCAAATTGTCTGCCTTTAAATCTAGCACCTTTTCTACTGTATCATGAGACTTCTGTAAAAAAACATGTACTTTACTCCAGACCCTTTTTTGGGGAGTTGTGTAAGGTACAGTACAAGGACACATAAAAATGGTTGGAGGTTAAGTGAAGGAAGGAAAAGATCCTATTTTTTTCTTGCTTTTTTCACCAAGCCCTTTCCTCTAATTTTGACTTTTTGTCAAGTGTTCTGTATCTCAGTCTTTGTGATAGTGACACGTTATAGATGCTTAATAACTGCCAGTTGAGTGATTGATTGACTGTTGTTATCCTAAGAGACCATTATTAGTTGATTTGGATGCTGATGTTATAGAAGGCAGATTAGGGCATAACAGTTCATTGTTGCTATGGAAAGCATATAGAGAAATTACCTCATGACCACAAATTACATTTCTAATCCTGGCAACCATTTCTCAAATTCTTGTTTCTAGGCCTGTATGGACTACACTAGATAATACTGTTGGCCCTTTACATATATTAGAAAAACAACTCCTGAGCCTCCCCTGCTGACAACTGGTTCTCTCAAAACCCAGATGTCCTTTATAAATAGCCCAGGGTATTGATTACTGAATGAAATGGTATTCTGGGTGTCTGAGTAGACATTTTTTTAGGAATGTATTCCTCAACCTAAATGGAAAAGGGGCTCAGAAAGAAGGCATGCTTTTCTTTCTTTCTTTTTTTGCTTTTTGGAGGGCAAGTGGGGTTAAGTGACTTGCCCAACGTCACAGGGCTACTTTTTGTGTTGAGTGTCTGAGGTCAGATTTGAACTCAGGTCCTCCTGACTCCAGGGCCAGTGTTCTACTCAGCGCGCCACCTAGCCGCCCAAATTATCAGACTCTTGAAAGGAACTTTAGAGATTATCTAGTTTAGTGATTCTCAGACTTTTTGATTTCAGGATGCTTTAACATTCTTAAAAGTTATTGAAGATCCCAGAGAGCTTTTGTTGATGTCGGTAATATTAATCGACAATTAAAATGTCTTAGTATGATTACAAAAGTACTTTTGGCCTCACAGAAAGGATCTTGGCATCCCTTGGGTTCTCAGATGACCCTTCTGAGAACTATTGATTTAGGCTAACCTCCTCCTTCTGAAGCACTTCAGGTATTTTGTGATCATGGGCAAATCCTTTCAGAGCCCTATGGAACTTCTCTTAGACTTATCTAGTGTGCTATAAATGGTTTATATTGCTGTAGAGAAATTGCTAATCCTTTATTTATTGATGAATTGATTTAATTAATAATACTTAATAAATGTTTGCTGAGTTAAGTATTTATTGTAGGGTAGCAAGACAGGTTAAATCATGCTTTTGATACTTAACTAAGCTTAGCAGAGTACCTGACACATAATAGGCCCTTAATAAATGTTCTGTAGGACTATGGGCTAGCCATTCTCTGAAACTCAGCTTTCTCCTTTATAAAATGGGTATAACAAAACCTATACTGTCTTTCTAATAGTGTTGTTATAAAGTTCAAATGAAATAGTGTATGTAAAGCATTTTGCAAACCTTAAAAGCTATACACCTAGAAACTTTTTAGAGGTAATATAGTATTATGGGAAAAACATTGAATTTGGATTCTACAACACCTGAGTTTTGAATTTTGCTTCAGAATTTAGACACTAGCTGTATGAACCTAGGCAAGTCTTTTAATCTTGGTGCATTCAGTTTCTTCATCTATAAAATGGGGATAGTCGTAACGCTGACCTACCTGAGTTGTTGTGAGGATCATTTGCATACTTTAAAGCTCTATATAAATGTTAGTTATTATTAATATTATATGTTGGGCAGTGCAAGTCCACTGAGATAATGTATATAAATACTCCAGAAAGCTTAAAGCACTGTAGTGCTTAAAGTGCTGGCTGTTATGATTATTATTACCATTAAATAGCCACTCTGTGCAAAGCATTATGCTGGGCTCAAAGATAAATGTGACATGTACCTTTTTTCTGAAAGGCTTTATAGGATAAAAGACAAATACACAAACCACTGTGCTACGATGGAGAATGACATGAGTTCAGAGAAGATATTTAGGCAATGTGTTTTGAGAAATTTGCGTCAGATCACCCAGTTGTGGACACTAAGTTATTCAGGTTAGCAAAGGCTTCATTTCATAATGGTGGTGGCATCTAGGTTCAACCTTGAAGTAATGGAGTAGATACCATTAATTAGAAAAGGTGGAAGAATCCATTTCAAGCATAGCAGGAAGGGGAGGAGGAGAACAGGATGCGTGTGGTAAATAAACTAGTGTGACTAGAATGTTAAATATGTGAAGGGACAATTATTGGGTGACCCAGTATGAGATGAGTCCAAAGAGGCAGGTTGAAAACACATTGTAGAGTACTTGAATTTTTGCATAAAAGGTTTATCCTGTCTTCATTAGGAAGTGAGAATCCATTGAAACTTTAGGCAGGAGCATGGTCAGACCAATAATTAATGGATACTAGTGTATATTCATTTTTATCTTGTAATTTTAAAGCCCTTGACTAAAGCATGGACCACTTAATATACTTGCAAGAGAAGCTGCTTATTATGTAGTGACTGCAGTTGACATCTACCTAAAATCAAAATTTTAGAGAAAGAGGCTATGATGTGAATAGGTAAAATGCAAAGATAAATCATGAGTTCACCAGATTTTTTGAATAATCTAAAAATATTAATTAGAAATTATTTTATCCATTGCATGGAAAAAATGTAGGCTAAAGCCCTGCTTCAGTTGGAAGACAATATGCTAGCATCATAGAATACTGATCTCTGAAGAACGGAAAGTAAAAAATAAGCAAAAGGACAATGGAATAGATGCATAGTGGATGTAAATCGACTTGCAGCATGTCACTGATTATTTTGTATAGCACTTTAAAGTTTGCAAAATGCTTGCTTCGTACTGTTGACCTGGAAGTTTGGTTAAAAGAGGCAAACAAGCCAGGTGATAATACAATATGTACATATTGTTTATTCCCTTAAGTTAGCAGAATACATGTATGTGCTTGGGAGCCAGAGGATGATTCTGACTCAGACATAAGCAGGATGGGAAGACCTTTTATACATTTAGAGCAATCTCGACTCAGGATGTCTGTGTCGCTCAGATTTATGCTTGCCATGTGTGTTTCACTATAGCATAAGAAAGGAATTTTCTTAATTGAATAGGTTGTAAATACAATAAGATAAGAGAATGTTAAGGTGTCAACTGAAATTATAGATCCAGGATGTCTGTATTACCCTTACATAGCATATGTCTGTAAAATACCAAGATAAGAAAAGTCCCACTATTCAAGATAGTATCTGAGTCAGGGTGCCTTGTCCTTAGTGATCATAAACAGAAGAATGTTCCTGGTCAACTTCAGCTGTTGACACAGGAAGGGGCATTTTGAGTTTACTCACAGAGCAAAGGAAAAAGAAAACATGTCAGTTGTGCACAAAGCATGTCTGTTAGGCCAAGGTTCTTCTGGTTGATTAGTTCAGGCTTTGGTCCTTATTGGGTCTCAAGTGATCTTAAATCATTATCAGTAGTTTACCTATGAGATAGTTCAAGTGTTATCCCCATTTTGTAGGTGAAGAAACTAAGGCTTTGAGAGTTATGATTTTGTCTGAGGAAATATTTGAGACTGGGACTTCTGACTTCAAATTCAGTTTGTGCCATCTAGTCTGTCTATTTGAAGACACAGACAAGGAAGAAGGACTATTAAAAACATCATGGAAAGTGATATGACATAAGGGATCTGCACTAGGTATTGTTTTGATCAGTGATATAGATAAAGGTATGGATTGTTTTCTCATGAAATTTTCAATGACAAAGCTGAGACAGATTGCTAATAAACTGGATGACGGTTGAGATTCAAAAGGATCTTGACAGGCAAGAGCATAGGGCTGAATCTAATAAGATTAAATTCACCAGAGTTAATAGAAAACCTTACATTTGAGTACAGAAAAAATCAACTTCACAAGTCTATGATGGGAGAAACATGGGTAGATAGCAGTTGTTCTGTAAAAAGATCTGAGGATTTTAGTGGATTACCACCTCAATATGAGTCAGCAGTGTAATGTGGCAGCCAAAAAAGCTAATGTGACCTTGGGCTGAATTAGAAGGGGCTTAGCTTTCAGGACTGGGGAGACCCAATGAACTCTCCCCTTGTTAGACTCCTTTTACTGAGTTCAGATCCTAGCTTCAGACACTTATTAGCTGTGTGACCCCAGGCAAGTCACTTAATCCTATTTGCCTCAGTTTCCTCATCAGTAAAATGAACTGGAGAAGGAAATGACAAACCACTCTGGTATCTTTGCAAAGAAAACCTCCAGAGGTGTCACCAAGAGTTGGACATGGCTGAAAAATGACTAAACAGCAACAACAAAATTTAGTTCTGGACCTCATGCTTTAAGAATAATATTGGTAAGCTGGAGAGTGTCTAGAGGAGGGTGACTAGAATGGTGAAGGGTCCTGATTCCTTGACATTTGGGGTTCAGTTGAAGGAACTGGATATGTTTATTTTGCCTGGACAAAAGAAGACTCAGGGGAGGAGGACAACACGATCTCTACCTTTTAGTACTTGAAGAGCTATCATGTAGAGGAGTCATTAGACTTGTTCTTTTTGGCCCCAGAGGGCAGAATCTAAAGCAAATTTCAGAGGCTAATTTAGGCTTGATGTCAGGAACAACTTCCTAACAAAGGTGTCTACAAGTGGAATGGGCTGCCTTGAGAGGTGGTGAGGTTCTTGTACTTGGAAGTTTTCAAGTAGAGACTGGATGACCACTTCTTGGATATATTAGAGTAGGGATTCCTTTTGTTTATGGGTTGGACTAGTGTGCTTTTGAATTTTCAAATTCTGTTATAGTAGTAAGAATGAGAAGTTCCTCTTTGTGGTATGGTATTACCATGAACATACAAATGTAAGGCCTCCAACAAATTGGGTAGATTTTCAGTGGTGGATATATCAGGATAATGTATTAGAATTTCCTGGGGTGACCAAGGATGGGAGGGGTTGTGATTTGTATATATTTAGGGAGCAGCCTTACCAGTGAAATTTTTGCCAAAATAAATATTTGTTCAGAATTATATACTTAATGTTTGCAGACCTATAACAAGCAAATAGTGTGAAATGTGCCTGGAACAAGCTGTATGAAGTGCACCCTTCAGAGATGTTGAAGTGGGAGGAGCAAGTGGAGGGCAGGGTCTATCAGGGGGACTTAGGAAGAGTTACATCCAAGGGAGAGCTGCTGAAAGGGACATAGCTGGTAGCTTTCTGTTTTAACCAGTTTCATCACTGGGTGTGAAGTTCAGTTGTTTTTCCATTGCTAAAAGATTTCAAGTTATCCTCCCTGATTAAGACTATTTGTTGGAATCAAAGAAAGCAATCTCACCAGAACAGATTCTATTGAATAACATTAAATCCTGATTAAAAACCTATAAAATTACATTCTTGTGATTTGATGTAACCTTAATCTTTTTTTGCAATTATTTTTTGCAGTTTTTTGCAGTTCAAGTAAATTAAGTAAAATGTGACTTATCTCTAATTTCAGAGTTATAATTAGTTTTACTTTCCTATATTAGCAGCTTGATTACAGTCACTAAAAAAAGGAGGCAGTTAAATTCTTATATTTAACTGAAACATGCTTGTGTTTCTTCAAACAAAAAGTGCTTATTTTAACAAAACAAGCACAATGTTTCTGATTTTATCTTGCTATTAAGTATCATTTTGTCTTTAGATACCAATCTAAATTAGGAATTAAAGCCTATTAAGTATCTCTCTGATACTTTATGAAATCTTATTGACTGTGAATATTAATTCTCACTGGATAGATTGATATTCTTTACAGTGGATATTACTGGAACATCAAAACTAAATCAATAATAGCTTATGTGTATAAAGTACTTTACAGCTTCAGAGTGCTTTGCCATATGCTATCTAATTTGATATTCATTAAAAAAAAGGGAAGTAGATTGTATATGTATTGTCATCATTTTGAAAGCTGAGGTAACAGATTTCAGAGAGATGTAGTATTTTGCCCAGGTTCTTAGAGTGAGAAAATGAAATAGAAGGAACTTGAATCAAGAGCTTCTTTCTAATTCTAAGAATAGGGCTCTTTTCACTGCACTGTGCTGAAAACTTGTCATATAACTTTTTAGAAAAGTTACATAAACATAAATTCTTAAATAGTTCATAATTAGATGTCATAATCCCTGTTTCATAATGATGCCTTTGAGCTTTACTTCAAATAATTTAGTACTTCAAAAGATCTGTGATTTCAATAGCATTGGTTCTCCCTACCATGGTACACATTGCAACCTTGTGCTTCAGTTGTTGAGTTTGAACTGCTATGGCCAAAACCTCGTCATCTGGTAGCCAGCCCTTTTATGAGAAACCTCTCTCAATTCAGTACACAGACCTTTGGTAGTAACCCATTGCTTGGCCCTTACTCAATTCCTTTCTTGCTTGTTGTGTGAGACCTGTCAGATCTTGGCCTCTATCAGAATAGCCTTTAAGAACCAAGAGTCATCACATGATCATGACTATGTTAAAATGGGATGTGGAAGTATTAAAAAATATACTAAGTTAAAAATATTTCTTTATAGACGTTTAAAAGAAACAAAATATTAAAAATTTGATAGCAAAACCCCTTCCCCCTCACTGTTTCTTTAGCCAGTATTGGCCAAAATGATTCTCTCCTGTACTTTGATAAAAATGTAATCTACTTTATAAGAAAACTGAGAAGATA
>CM053588.1:94124929-94157339 GCA_028646515.1 Pseudochirops corinnae | reverse complement strand
AAGTGTTGGATAAATGCTTTTTTATTCATTGATTAAAAATAAGAAGGAATTAAGCTGACAAAATTATAGACGAATAAACTGTAAACCAATCTCACAAATAAATATTAATGAAAAAAATTCTTACAAAAAGAATATTAGATAATTATTCATAATGACCAAGGTAGATTCATATGAAGGATGCAAGGAATTTTTCAACATTAGGAAAATAATTAACAGTCATATAAACACTAAAAACCATATGAATATATTAAAAAGAGTCTATCACTGCCCTCCCCCCAAAAAGTCATGTATCGGGTTTTTTAATCCCATAGGAATAAAAAGTGATAATTAAAAAAAAAAAGTATGTAACTAAAACTCAGAGCAGGTATTATCTGCTCAATTATCTTTTTTTTAAATTATATTGTGGAAATCCTTGTTTTATTTCATAAATTGAAAGCAATAATTTATTTCATAAATTAAAAACAATTAAAAACAACTAAGATGACCAGTTGATATTTTTTAAAAGAATAAGAAATACAAAAGGTCAACAACCATAATAAAAAAAAAATCCGAAATCACTAATAATAAGAAAAATGCACATTAAATTACTGTGCAGTTCTCCCTTATAACCATCAAATTGGCTAAAAGAATTAAAAAAGGAAAACAACCAATGTTGGAACACCTCTAGAAAGAGGTACACACTAATACACTGTTGGCAGCACTGTGAATTTATCATCCTTTTTGGAAGTCATTCGGAGAAAAATGAGCTGAGTTTGACCCCATTTTTTACAAACACTTTGTCCCAGCAATTCTACTCTTGGGAATATACCCAAAAGACTAGCATAACCTGAAGGCCTCACATATAACAAAAATTCATAGTAGCACTCAGCAACTATGTGCCAGGAATTGTGCTGAACACTTTACAAATACTATATCAGTTAAGCCTCATAACAACTCTGAGACAGCACTATTATTATCTCTATTTCACAGATGAAGAAACCAAAGTAGAGGTTAAGTGATTTGACACTAGTGCGGCAAGTAAAATTGCAACAAAAGCAGGCTGAGACAGTTTTCTCCAGTGGGTCCATGCTGGCCATCTCAGCCAAATGGCCAGGGGTTGGAGAACGATCAATTTATTAGTTAGGCTAGTAATAACGCAGCAATAACAATTCCAATTGTTAGACATGAGGATGAGAAGATGGGTTGGCCTTCAAGTGTGAATGATCACACCTCTCTTGGAAATTAAGGAATGTAAGAGCCTTGATAGGTATCAACTGCCTCTAGCCATCTTGGCTAGAAAATCGAAACCATCCCAAATGGGATCCCCTCCTACTTTTGCCTTATTTGTGTAGACCAAATCATCCCTAATTTTGACAAGGAAACAGAAGGAAAGGCATGAACTGATGAAGATCTTCAAAAATGTTGTAGCCTTGTCAGAGAAGAGAAGGAGAGGAGTTACAAAGGTAAATCTAAGAAGCCTTAGCAACAGATTGGATATTGTAGGCAGTGAGAGAGAGCAAGGAGTCAAGGATGACATGTAGGTCATGAGTCTAGATTACTGGGAAAATGATGGTACCTTCAACAATACAGGGAAGTTTGGAGGGGATGGATTTGGGAAGAGAGATAATAAGTTCAGTTTTGGATATGTTGAGTTTAAGATATCTATAGGACATTCAGTTCAAGATGACCAATTAGGCAGTTGGAGATACAAAACTAGAGATCAGAAGACCAGGTTAGGGTTGGATAGCTTTAAAAATCCTCAGCATAGCAATGACCACTGAATCCAAGAAAGCAGATAAGAACACCAAGTGAAACTGTATGGGAGAAAAGAGAAGGGGCCCCAAAACCATGCCCAGTTTAATACCCCAGTTAGGAGGAATGACTTGGATGAAGAGTTAGCAAATGAGACTGAGAAGAGTTACATAAATTATGTGGAACACCAGGAGAAAGTGGCGTCAAATACACACACACACACACACACACACATATTTAATGTATTGTGTGGACATATATACACACATATATACACATACATATGAGTATGGTTATTAGTCATGAAACACAATGCTCACTTAAACATTTTCTTTTTTAATTATAACTTATTTTGACATCGGTCACCAAACTGGAAAAGAATGTAGCACTGTATCACTGCATAAACAAGACGGTTTTTTAAGAATTATTTTAAAGAGTTTTTTCATGGTAATTGATGCCCAAATAGGACTACAATTACTATGACACTTTAAAACTGACACTAACAACGAGCAACTTTTTACCACCTCTATTAAGGCAGCTCAACTTAAATGTGACCAAAATAAATGTCATAATTCAATTTCAGTGTTCTAATGTCTGGAACCAATTAACTTCGTGAAAGTTTCAAGAAGGCCACCCAGTAATAAACACAAAATAATTTGTGTCTGCTGTCTTGTTTGTGATAATTTTTTATTGCTACCTCAGTTTCAGATGTCACAGTAATTACTTCCACATTCTAATTAAAATGCAAATTGAAGCCATATGTTAAAGATGAACAGACACATCAATATCAATAAGTTTTCTCATTTTATGTACAACAAAACTGAGTTTATAATGCCCATCAACAGTTCATGTGATGTCTTAATTCCACACCCACACAATGCTGACTTTTTTAACTTAAATAGCTGTAGGCTTATATATAAATAACTTTGAAAACTAGGTAGAAACCCATCCCCATCAACAGGACAACTCTTAATTCTCATCAGATGTAGGAAAACCAAAGTCATTCCACAAATCTTTTAAATGTTTAACTTCTAACTTTTAAATGTTCTAAAGTTGCTAAAATAATCTCTGATCTACATATTGTTAACTTTAAATGATTTTTTTTGTTGTTAAAAAAAACCAATATCTAGTTGGGAATTGAGTCTTTGTCATGGACTATTTAAGTTCTGTTTCTGTCTAAGCCTTCACTTCTCTGGGTCTCAGTTTTCTCATGTGGAAAAATGAAAGAGATAAAATGGATCTCAAAAGTGCCTACAAACTCTAATATTACAAACATTTAACAACTCAAATGCAACTCAGAAATAATAAAAGGAGAAGTTAACACTCCAAAGTTACAAACAATTTATTTATTACCATGTCTAATGGCCTTTTCTCAATCCTTGTCCTTAACCCTTCTGCAGCATCTGAAACTACTCATCACCTTTTCCTGTATACTTTTTGTTCTATAAGTTTTCATAATATTGCTCTCTCCTGGTTCTGCTCCTACTTGGTTTGACCACTCATCAGTTGCCTTTGCTCGTTCTTCATCCAACCAACTAACCACGAGTTTACTACAAGGTTCAATACTGATGCCAATTCTTTTTCCTTCCATATTGTCACACTTGGTGTCCATATTATCACACAGTAATCAATCATCTCAAAATACTTCCAAAGGTTCAACTGTCATCTATATATGCAGATGCTTTCCAGATCTATGTATCCAGTACTACTTCCCCTACTGTGCTTCAGTGGCACATCATCAATTGCCTTTTTGGATATCTCAAATTCAATATGCCAAAAACAAAACACATTCCATTAATCCACTCCACCCTTATTCTCTACTCTTCCCAACTTTATAATTACTGCGGAGAGCACCACAAATCCTCCACAAAGGCTCACAACTTCAGTGTCGTATTTGACAACTCACTCTCATTCACCCACATATCCAAATCCCCTTCACAAATTTTGTCATTTCTATCATCATAATATTTCTTAAATACATCTTCTTCTCTCCACTTACATTCCATCACCATATTTAAGGTGGTTATCATCCCTTGCCTGGACTACTATAATAGCTTTCTAATTTTGTATATGTTAAAAAAAAAAAAAAAAGATGCTAATATACTTCCAGAGAAACTGCATAACTTTGACATTGACATTATTGCTAAAAGTGAAGCTTGAGTATATAAGGAAGTTATATCTAAATTAAGGGTGGCTCACAGTTTCTCCTCGAAGAGAAGAATAAAAGAAAACGATTTAGTCATGGTTCCAAAAACAACAAAAAGATGTAACATTTGGTTGTCCTGCCTTATAGCATAAAAACTGAAAAACAGAAAGCAAGCCATCATAAAAATAATAACAATTTTCATGTCCACATAGATTAAGAATTAAAAAAGAGAAGAATTTATATGAAGAAATTGATAAGATAATTAATTTGCCATAAGATCCCTTCTAGTTCAAAACCTATGAACTTCAGTACTGCGAATTCAGCAATGCAAAGGTGGGCACAGGGAAAAATGGCAAAAACTAAGTTGGAAAATAAAGCTCCAAATCAAGAACTTAATGAAGCTAAAGACTTCTAGCTTACTTAAAAGCCTCATCTCTGAATATCAATATTTTTTTCCAAGAAAAAAGTCAAAAGACACTGAATGTACTGAGCAGTAAACAAGATCACCCCAAAAGAAAAGGAAATAGACCAGTATCTTAAAAAATAAAAAAACAGATCATTTGTTGATGTAGCAATCATTTCAGATTCTACTACATCCACAAAATCAGTTTATCATCTGGTTAGAGCAAAGGTCAAAATCAATACCAAATTGGGGGTAGGGGGGAGGAAAGAGGAGAAGGCACTGAATGAAATTACAATAGCTTCAGTTGTACCCGTTTAAACAAGTAATTCATTCCAAAAGAGAAATCAGCAAAAGGGAAGATAATGACCATCACTAGACACAGTACATTCATCTGGAGTCAGAGGACTTTCAAACCCCAGTTTCAATACTTTTTGCCTATATGGGGAGGGGTGGGGAAAAGGGGACACACACTTCCCTCTCCCTCTCCCCCCTCCCCCTTACTGCAGGACTTAACTTCTCTGTGCATCAGCTCATCAGTTAAAAAAAAAGGGGGGGGGGGAACTGAACTAAAAAGCCTTTAAGTTTCCTTTGAGTTCTAAATCCATGATCCTATAATCATAAGAAAAAAACTCTTCTAAACTCTCTACAATCTGGCTTTCAACTTCATCATTCAACTCAAATTCCTCTCTACAAAGTTGCCGATAATCTTCTAACTGCCATATTTAATGGCCTTTTCTCAGTCCTCATCCTTCTTGACCTCTCTGCATTCTCTGACACTTTATCACCTTCTTCTGGATTCTCTTTTCTGTAGGTGTTCATGATTCTGCTCTCTCCTGGTTCTCCTTCCTACCTTTCTAATCCCTTCTTCTCATTCTATTTTGCTGCATTTTCATCCAAGTTACACCTACTAATTGTGGGTGCCTAAAGAGTATGTCCTGCCCCTCTTCTCTTCTCCTTCAACATCATCTCTTAGTGATCTCATAAGGTTCTGGTGATTCAATAATCTATTCTACACAGATGCATCTCAGATTTATCCAGCCTTAACCTTTCTCCTGGGGCTGGTAGTGGTGGAGTGGATAGACTGCAATCCTCTGGAGTCAAGAGCATTCATCTTCTTGAGTTCAAATCTGGCCTCAGACACTTACTAAAACGAGCTGGAGAAGGAAATGGCAAATCATTCCAGTATCTTTGCTAAGAAAACCCCAAATGGAGTCAGATATGACTAAAACAAATGACCAACAAAACCTTTCTCCTGACGTCTAGTCTTACATCTACAACTGCCTCATGAACTGTTCAAAGTAGATGACCCTTAGACATTCCAAACAATATATGTCCAAACTGAACATTTTTTTTTACCAAAAACCATTCCTTCTTCCTAAATTCCTTATTACTGTGAAGAATACTACCACCCTCCCAGTCACACAGTCTTGCAACATAGCTGTGTGTTATCCTTGACTCATCACTCTCCTTTACCCTACATATAGCCAATAAATTGTCAAGTCCTGTCATTTCTACTTCATAATGCCCTTTCTATATGCCCTCTTCTCTGCTCTGACACTGCCATTACTCTGCCATTACATTATGAGGTACATGCCCTCATAACCACATGCCTGGTCTACTGCAATGTGCAAACTGATGGTTGGTCCTTGCCTCACTCTCTTCCCATTTCAGTCTGTCCTCCACCAACCTGTCAAATTAATCTTCCTAAAACAAGTCTGTCTATGTCAACCACCATCCTGATACCATTCAATAAATTTCAATGGCTCCCTATTACCTCTATACTCAAATACAAAAATCCTCTGTTAGACATTTAAAACCTTTCATAACCTGGTCCCTTACTATGTTTCCAGTCTTCTTGTACCTTAATCCTCTTTTCTTCCTCTCCAAATACTCTGAGATCCAATGACAATGACCTCATGATCAGCACTCTATTTCAAACTCCAGTATCTCTCTCCCTTTCCTCCCCAATCCAATGCCTCTCTATTTTTCTTTAAGTTTCAGCTTTTAGCTTGAAAAGGCCAGGGTCTTCCACTGCATCTGGGGCCATCTCCAGTTATCCTGATGTGTGTCTGGCCATTAGACCCAGATGGCTCTGGAGAAGGAAGTGAGGCTGATGACTTTGCACAGCCTTTTCTCACTTAAATCCAATTCACTTGCATGTCATGGCATCACCTCCCTGATGTCATGGTCTTCTCCAAGAAAGAAGAACAAACAACAAGCCTATAAGTAGTAGCAGCTGCCCACTGGGGACCCAACTGGAACTGGCCAGTTGGGGAACACAGTTGTTTTCGCTTTATTTTTCCTTCCTTCTTTCCTTCTTTTCTTCCTTCCTTTCTTCTTTTCTTCTTTCCTTCCTTCCTTCCTTCTTTCTCTCTCTCTCTCTCTTTCTTTCCTTCCTTCCCTTCAGAAATGTCACAAGATATCTTGGGGTTTAAAAATTACATTTCTTTCCTAAGGACCATGGCTTAAAAAACCAAAATCACTCTGGCTCTCACTGAATAGCCAACAATAGGGTCCAGGCTAAACCCCACTTGGTCATATTTGGGCATGAACTGACTCAGAGTGAATGTAAATAGGAATTATTTCGTTTTGGCCAGAAACCCTGAGGGTCTTCCTCTCCCAGGTTTGGGGGGAGGGGTGGTTATACTGGGTTAAATAGACCATTCTTTATATCATTTTTTTTTTTATCTAGCCTTATTCATGGAATGGGCGTTGGTTCAGTAGTTAAAACAAGAACTGCAAAAGGCCTCAGCCTTAAAAAGCCGAGGTCTTCCACTGCACCTGGGGCCATCTTTAGTCATCCTGATATATATCTAGCCATTGGACCCAGATGACACTGGAGGAGAAAGTGAAGTTGGTGACTTTGCACAGCCTTTCCTCACTTAAATCCAATTCATTTGCATGTCATAGAATTATCTCCCTGATGTCACAATGTCAACAATCCTGCAAGAAGTCTTTCCCAGTCCTTCTCAATTTCAGTGCTTTCCTTAGGATACTATCGCCACCTCGCACTTATCTTGCTTGCATAATATTGTTTGCATGTTATCTCTCCCCATTAGACTGTGACTACCTGAGAGCAGGAACTGTTTTCTGCCCTTTTTTGTATACCCAGAATTTAGTATAGTGCATAACTTAAAGGCAGGTTGTTGCTTGCTTACTAGACTTAAATAACTGGTTTCCTTGCCTCCGATTCATCCATGTCAAAAATCATCTGCCTAATGCACAGATCTGACCATGTTATTTCAATGGTCAAACACCTTCAATTGCTTTCTAATGATTACAGGATAAAATATAAATTCCTTGAACCCTACATAATTTAGACCCAACAGTTCTGGCGTTATTATCACAGTACTACTCTTCAGGAGCTTTATGTTCTACTCTGGACTACAACTGTTGCCTCTACAGGTCTAGCATTCTTCCACCACTGTACAGGTCTCCATTCTAGAAATGTCCTTTACTCTTAACTCCACCACCTGAAATCATTCTCTTCTTTCAAGGCCTAACTCAAAGGCCTATTCTTCTGTACCCTCCATTCTCAGGCATTCCTGTTCCCTCGACTTAAACTGATCTCTCCTTCCCCAAATTTTCCCAATAAACTTCCTTTGGTCTCTGCTATCATATTCTATTTCATATTACCTCTATGTGTGTAGATGCCTATTAGACTGTAAGCTTCATGAGGACAAGAACTGAATAATTTTTAGTAACTATAAGTCTCTGTAACTCTGATGACTAGAATTTAATTTACTCAATTGAATTCAACTGAATTATGCATACACTAAATTACAGTATTCAGAAAAATAAGGATCATAGGCAAGTGAACTTACTATGTGCCAGGATAAAAAGAAAATCAGGTCTACTATAATTTACTCTATTCTGGTCAGATCCTGGGGACTGAGTGTATAAAAACTTGTATGCCTCGTATACCATCTTCTCCCTTTCTACCTCCAAAACAAAATTCCTTCCCTGATCATCTCTTTCCAATGTTTTCTCCAATTAGAATGTAAGGTACTTGAATATCTTCCTTTTAAATCTTTGTATATATCTCCAAAGCTCAACATAGTGCCAGTATGTAAGCAGCATTTAATAAATCTTTTTTTCATTCATTGGCCACTGAGGGATCTCAGTAGCCATCTAGTCTATAACCACCTCATTTTATGGGTGACTGGAGAAGGAAACCGTGGCACAGGGAGGCTGCCTAAGTTCAGAATGGTAGATAATAACAGAGGTATGATTTGAATCCAAGTCTTCTGACTCCTGAGTCAGTGCTCTTTTTCACTATAGCACAATGCCTCCTCACTCCCCAGCACATTAATGACTAGATCAATAATCAAATAATATAGTTCCTAGTAAATAGTAGACAATAAGTATTTGATAACTGATTGATCTGACATGTGTGTTAAGTAAAAAGTTGTTGTAAAAGCTAAATATCAAATGAGATAATATACGTAAAACATTTTGTGAGCCTTAAATCCTGTACCTCTACAAATTAGGAGGTATTTAATAAATGTTAAGTCTGAAAGTTAAGACTTGGAAAACAGCACTCATCTTTTCTCCCAAGTCCTTCTCTCTTCCCAACTACCCTATTACTGTCAAGTACAATACTACGCCACTAGTAACACAGCCCTGCCACCCTGGTGTTAACCTCTACACCTTATTTGTACTTACCCCGTGTATCTAATCCACTAACACATCTTATATCCTTTTCACATTTACATTTCTCATGTACACCCCCCTTCTCTTCACCCATACAATACTACTCTTGTTCAGGCCCTCATTACCTCCTACTTGTACTGTTATAATAGACTTCCATTTGGTCTCCCCAATTCAAGTCTCTCCCCACTCCAATCAATCCTCCAGTCATCTAGGCAGTGGACATATAAAGTCAAAATGAAAAATATCCCCTGCCTTAAAGGAACATATACTCTCTAGGTACAAATGCAAGCCAATTTAAGGAAGTAGAGCATATTAACAATGATGGGCAAAAAAAAGGACAGAGTGATTTTCCTAAAGTTCAATTCTGATCATGTCACCCTGCTACTCACTAAACTCCAATGGCTCCCTATTAATTCTATTAATTTTCACAACCTGTTCCTTTCCTAACTTTCCAATTTCTTACATATTTTACTCCCTGCCATGAAAGCTGTGATATAGCAACACCGGCCTATTTGCTATTGCTTACACAGTGATATAGCAGCAACCACATTGGCATACCCAGGATGGCTGCTAGCACGGGTTCTTAGATCTGCTTTACTAGGAAAGATAGTTGTTTAAGGGGTCAACAACCTTTTTTAGATACATTCACTAGTTCAGGGGAAAAGTCAGTACCCTGAACTTCAGAGAAAATACAAAGAAAATACAGAGGAAATACAAGCAGAGAAATAAGGACAAACAGACAGGGCCTCTAACCCATCTGAGAAATTGGCACAGATCAACAGACAGATCCAACTGTCTGACCTAGGCAATACATATATAATTACAAGAGAGAGAAGCACCAACATCTGGGTTTTTCAAAGCCAGGGGATTCCTTAATGGCTACCCAGAGTCTCAGCTGGTGAAATCACAAGAACATTCTCCCAATGAGTGAGCCCCCAAAGCAAAATGCTAACCTCAAAATATATAAACCCTTTTTTTTTAAGAGTGACTGACTCAGTGCCTAAGAGAAATTAACGAAAGGTGTGAAAGCCTTCAAACAAGCAAGGCTCCCCTAAGCAAGCTTCCCTTAATGGGCTCCAGGTGAGGCCTATTAATGGGCAGAGAAGATCTTATATCCTATTAACATTACAAGTGACATTCCATTTTCCATTTCCATGACTGCATTGTCCACCCGCCATGCCTGAAATGTTCTACCTCCTCACCTCCACATCAAAGTTTCCCTGGCATCCTTCAAAACTCAGCTCAAAACACAGTTTCTAAAGGACTTTTCAGGTTTCTCCCATATTGCAGTACCCTGCCCTCTAAGATTATCTTCCATCTACTCTGTGTATATCTTGTATATATACCTAAACCTTTACATGTTGCCTTTCCTACTAGAATGTCAGTTCTCGAAAGCAATTTTTGCCTTTTTCAAAGTAGCAGTTAGGAAACATTTAATAAAGGCTTGTTGGTTCACTGGTGATGAACTGAATGATCTCCCACAAGAACTATATCCTTATGTTCAGTACTGTTAGTATGCTCTACTGCCTCACTTTAGCAAACATTTCTATCCTCCCAGTAGAATGCATGCTCCTGGAAAAGCAGGAGTTACTTTTCATTTTATTTTTGTACATCTAGCACACTGCACCTTGTACATAGTAGGTACTTAATATATAATTGTTGAAGCAAAATGAGATGTTATTAGTTTGTCAATCTGGCAATTATAGCTAATGAATAATGCAATAAACAGAAAAAATTTTCAATTATTTTTTTTTTACTTATCTTCACTCAAGTTGAACTAAGAAAATGCACGACCAACCATCTCAAATCACTCAATCAACAAACATTTATTCAGCATCTACTATACATCAGGCACTAAAAGTACAAGACAAAAAAGCAGAACAGTTCATGTGCTCAAGAAGGTTATGTTCTATCAGAGCAAACAACAAACACACATATATAGTAAATTTAAAAAACATATAAAGTAATATCAGGGGACACTAGCAGGTGAGGGGATCCAAAAAAGATTCATGACACATGAGCTGAGCTTTAAAATAGGATATAGGGAAGCTATGAGAAAACTTTACTAAAACAGTGGGCATAACAATGATAACTGTCTTCTATCAAAGGTGACATTTATGAAACATGCTGGTTCTTGATGTTCTCACTTGACTGACCTTATTTTAAGGCACAGAGAAGATATCAGACAAGCAAGATTACAAATGCTCCACTCCATCCCACATGCCAAATCTTTTATCAATTTTATATATATATAATAGCATTGTTTATCTGTTCCTTGGGGGACAAAAGAGCTCACAATTTTTTTTTAACGTTATAGAACCCTTGGAAAGTCTGGCAAAACTTATGGAATCCTTAGTATATTTTTAAGTGCATAAAATAAAATACATAGCATTATAAAGGAAACCAATCATACTGATATGTAATTATCAAAAACAATTGTTTTAAGTTCACTGATAGCAAATTAAGTACACAGTGCATTAGCAATTGTCACTTCATATCATATAAGACCACTGCTTTATTATAGTATATTCTGAATCTATTTAATGACATATGATACACACAAAAAATATTGAAAGCTATTTTCTTTTAAGAAAAGATATTTTTTAAAAAGAAAAGAAAAACATAAACTTAGTATTGGTAGATTTTGCAATACAAATCTGTGATTTGCTTCTGAAAATCTGCCACAAATTCATCACTCAAGTTGATGAGAGAGAGAGAGAGAGAGAGAGAGAGAGAGAGAGAGAGAGAGAGAGAAGGAAAGAAAATTACCAGTCAGTCAGTCAATAAACATTTATTAGGTGCCTACAATGGTCCAGAAACTGCGCTAAGCACTGGTGATACAAAGAAAGGTAAAAAGGCAGACTCTGTTCTCAAGGATCTCAAAGTCTTAGTGGGGAGTGAAGGGGGAGCAGAGGAGCCAACAACTAAATGACAATGTACAAAAAAGCTATATAAAGGTTCAAATGGAGATAATCGAAAGAGGAAAGGATTGGGCACTTGTCATTCAAATACTCATTTCTTCTTTCAAGCAAAAGAAATAAATTTCAGAATCTTTTAATGACATATTGCCCTGATTTGGAGCTTAGAAAATGCTTTAATGTGCATGATCTTATTTCACCCCCAGGTCTTCTAACTCCAATTTGAATGTCTGCTACTACATCAAGTTATTTAAAATCATAATTAAGCTCCCAAATAAGACTAAGTTGTTCACTCTTACCTCAAAAGTTTCTTTTATCAACTATGTAGCCATGCCTAATTTCTTCTTATTTCAAAAGGGAAAACAAAACAAGTACCCCACTCAGAAAGCCTTAACTATTAAACTGTCTTTTAGACAGAACATAAAATAATCCAATCAACTGATATGCCAAAGCAGAGCTTTCCAAAGAAGAGTAACAATAACAGCTTTGAAATCTGCATGTTTACATTTGAACTTAGGACTTATTTAATCTCTTGAGTATTGGTTATGGATAATATGGAAAAGTTCCACAAGAACATCAAAAGGCTGTTCTGGAATCTGGTTATATGTGAAAGGATGCAGATAATGCATAAGAAACTGCATTTCTTAGAACGTAATGAGTTAGCTATTAACTGTATACTGGTTTAGTTGGCTTTGGATATACGTAACATCCAAATAATTCAACTTCTTTAAGTTTAGTTGAACATTTATTTTCCAGACTAATGTGATACAAGCATGATCACCAGAGTGTGTTTAAACTTAACATTCCATGTCTCAAGCCTGAAGCATTCTAAGTTGTGCTAATTTTTTTTAAACACTATAATTACATGCCAGACCTCCGGATGTAAACTTTAATTAAAGGCCATAAATGGAATGAGTATGTTCTGCACTGCAACTGTTGCTATATTTTTCAATTATTTCTGGAGTTCCATCTTTTATTATGATTTCTAGAACACACTCTCTTTTCTTCATCAATAAAACTGAACAACCACATTTCAACTCTAATGAGGATACAGAAATGGTACTAAAAATAAGACAAGCAACAAGACTGGACCAAGAATACTCAGAGGAATTCTACAATGCATGAAACAAAATTTTGAGAATTAACAACTCAAGACATCTGAAAAAGGCAGGATACCAAAAACTTCATTAACATCTCAGATCTTATTGCTACTCAAAGAAAATGACTAAAAAATATCAGTAACTCCCAAACTATATGTTTATTTTCGCATCTCTACAAAAATTTGCATAAAAATAATATATACATGCACATATATCAAAAACACAACTGATGGAGGTATGATAGTCTACAGGTTCTTAACTTGAGGTCTGTGAATTTTTTTTAAAAAATATCCTGACAATTGATAATTTCCAATATAATTGGTTTTCTTTTAGAATTGTATTTATTTTATATTTTGCATTTAAAAACATAATTCTGAGGAGTCCACAGACTTCCCCAGACTTATGGCTTTTCATAGGCCAAAGATACAAAGAATACCATCTTAAAAGTTATGCTTCAAAAGTTTTCTCCAAGATATATATCAAGATCACACACAGGATTCCTAGAAATAAAGATATAACAGAGATGACTTTGTTTTACAACCTTCTAATTATTAACATCAATGGTGAGATAAAGCAAGAAGGTAAAAGTTAACTGTCAAGCACAGAATGAAGAAAGAAGGATTTCCTGTAGATTGTAAGGTCTTCTACAGGTTCCTGAGGTAGATGACAGTATGCTGAGTCCATCAATTCCTGAATAGTGCAGTCTCCTAAGTAAGATATATAATCAGGAAAAAAGAAGTCAACCTAACTGTCCACAGGAGGAAATGTTAAAATGAAGCAGATGAAAAATCAATATTATCAAGACCATGCTGCAGCTGGATGAACAATGCACAGAGCTGACTGTCAGCACATATAACTTGGGCAGATGTTGTGGACAGAGCATGAAATGTGCCCAGAATTGAACAGGAGGAGAAATGACAAGATGGATTGTCTTTTGGGAAACTGCCCAGTGTTTTTAATGACAGCAAGATTCTCTTTAAAACAAAGGCCCATCTTATTTTTTCTTCTAGTTATGCTTCTTGGCTGCAAGTTACAGAATACTGGTCTCTGTAGAATTAGAGATTCAGGTCAGCCAGAGGACAACTGGGTTGGGAACTGAAAGGAAAAGGGGGTGGTGTGGGAGTAAGAATTAATATAGTACCTACTATGTGCCAGGTATTATGCTAAATGTATTTTTAAAAACTATCTTATTTGTTTAATCTTCACAATAACCTTGCGAGATAGGTGTTATGATCCTTATTTTCCTGATGAGGAAATGGAGACAAAGGTTAAGTGTCTTTGAAGTCAGGTCTTCCTGACCACAGGCCCAGAACTCTACCCACTGTGCCAACTGCATGGCGAGGTACATGGTGGATGTGAATAGGTTGTAACACATTGCCAAAGAAGATTAGCAAAAGAAAAGTGATATAAAGAATCCCTCTTGACTTCCTTCAAAACTCAACTCAAGCACTACCCTTTGGTATAAAGCTTTTCCTGGTTCCCACAGCTTCAAATACCCCTTCCCCAACAACCACCAAATGACCTTATCATTATTTTAGATGACTATTTATATATTGTCCCCTCCACCAGAAAGTAAGCTGTCCAAGAACAGGGACTGTTTCCTTTTTGTCTTTTTTTCACCAATGCCTGGCACAAAAAACATTTAATAAATATTTTTTGACCTAAATATGGATATAATCTGAGAGAAAAATGATGGGAAAAGGCAATAGGCTGGTGTGTGAATACCACATAATGAAAGCAAGGATCACAGATGGTAGCTGATGCGTGCCATGTAACATGGAAGCCACATAATATCAAGACATATAGAGAAAGATCATGAATATAACAGATGGACCTCCTTTAAAGCAATTACATGGACAATAGCACAGGACATGAAGGTGTGAATAGATTATAACCTATAAGAATGAAGAGAGTACTGCATCAATGAAGTCAGAGATCCACTGAAGTATCATGTTTTATGAAATGTCCAGAATCTAAGCAGCTATGCCATTTAGAAGCAGCATGACACCAAAGAAAAGGAGTATCCAGAAATGCAAATAGAACTATGTATCTAGAGCTAGAGAGGCATCTATTCCAACCTCTTCATTTTACAGATGAGGAAACTGAAGGCCACAGAAGTTAACAAACTCTCCCAAGGTCACACAGATAGCAAGCCTTAGAGGGAGGATTTGTTGACAATTCCTCTGGTTCTCAAGCCAGTGCTTTTTCTAAAGTACTAACTGGGTGCCTGAACAAATAATTTTAAAATCCCTGAGCACATGTCTTCATTTGTAAAATGAGGTCATACTATCTACCCTAATGTAACCATTAAAATCCAAAGGGATCATGGAGGAAAACTCTAAAGTCTTATACAAAAATGCAAGACATTATCATTATTTAGATATGAAACATACTAGGAAGCACTGCAAAAAGTTTCAAGATAAATAAAAGACAAGATCTCTGCCATTTTTGTACTTTAATGGGGCTCAAAATAAAACAAAGAAAAATATATCAGAAACAAAAATATACATTCAGAAGCAATAACAATTGCTAAGTTCTTGCCCTTTAATTTCAACGACAAAATATTCTTCATTTTATGTCATTTCTGATTCTCATATCACAAAATCACATAACTTCAGAGTTAGAAGGGAACCCAGTGACCATCCACACCAACTCATACGTTGAAAAGAATTCTCTTTTCAACCCACTGAACTACAGATTATTGTTTCAAGACCTACAACAAAGGGAAATTCACTCTGCCAAGTTAACACATTCTACTCTTGGGTAGTTGGGAAGTTCTTCCCTAAAACAAACCTAAATTTTGCTTCTTTCCAGAGGTAGTGCTGGAAATACACAGGAAGCTGACTATTACCATGTTGTGATAAGAAATACACTATAATGGTGGCTATTTCTCAAAATTTCATTGATGTAACCTTAATTTACAATTTAACTGAGATTGAGGAGCTGGAATGGCCTCCTACACTATCTTCCAGATTTTAGCTTCTACTTAAGCAAGGTGACTAATAGACAATCATTTTACAACTTTACATTTGGAAAACTAATAAAATTGCAAAGCCCATTTCTTTGTGTTCCAAAGGCTATTAAAAAATTGCCACCAGATGAGGAGTGGTATACGAATTATGATTCAGGTACAAAATAGCCTATTTTAATATAAGCCTTATAGCACATAACAATAGAACTCTGTCTAAGATGAAATCAACACATTTGTTTCTATGGATATGAGTTTTGAGCAGCTTCAAATCCATCTAGTTATAATGATACCAAGTCCATAATTTTGAGCTTATACATAAGAATATCTTAAAACACTTTATCAAATACTTACCTGAAATATACAGTAAGATTAGTGTATCAGTATATGTGGTATATCAGAAAGGGATATGATCTTAGTTTTGACATCACAGGTTTTAATGAATTCATGGTGGCTAACATATATGCTTTTATTTTTTATCATGATATTATTATGACAAATCCTGAAAGTCTGGGATATAATATATCTATGCCTGAAGACATGAACTTATCTGAAGCAGCTAGGTGCTTCCTTCCTAATTTACCTCAAGCCTGAATTTCTTCTTGGCCATGTCCTTTGTACCCTCCCTTTCCAGTATGAAGATAATTCTTCCACAGAGAAAACTATGGATATCTATCTTAATTTATATTTGTATCTTTCTCTAGTTAATCCCTGTGAAGGAGGCAAAAATTTAGGTTACCAGAAACATTAGTCAAAGAAACAGCATAGTATATTATTATGTCTGTTGGCAGTTAGGTCCCAGTAAGGAAAGTTCAAGAAAGCATAGTTTCCTGAGCCTAATGGAGTCATTGAGGAAGGTAGTCAAACTCATAGAATCAGCTGACATATTTTGCTGTAAGGGGCCCATAGGGCTCATTGTCTTCCTTGGGGATATCCCTTCTCTGACAGACTCAGTCCTACTTTCCCTTTTCCTAGCTGCCCATTAGCTGTCAATTCTTTCCAGCTCAGCTCTAGATGTTCCAACATCTTCCTCTCCCTTCTTCCTTTGCCCTGGTCCATTATTTTAAAATAGACACACTAGGCATTAGTAAATTTCCATGATCAATCTAAGTATTATTCTGATCAAGGGTCATTTGAGGTCATTCAAGGTTTCTCTAGACTTATTTTCACTTTCTTAAAGTACCATGGCATTTTATCTCTTTAATTATGTTTAGACAAAAAAAAAAAAACGTACAAAGCAAAAACAAACAGAAACAAAAAGAGGTTGGAACAATTTACTATGTATGAGGCACATCCAAAAAAGCAAGAGATCCAGTTACATTATCAAAAAAGCAGAAAGCAAAATCAATAGTGATAAATACAGAAATTACAATAATTACAAACTATTAGCCACCAAATGAAAGAATGGCTCAAATCATTCACTACGAAATAGAGAAATGACCATGAAAAGAACCCAGAATTTCACTTTACACTCATAAAATCGCAAAGATAAGACTAGTCAATATTGGAGGGGTTACAGAAAGACAGGTGCATGAATGTACTACTGATGTAGCTGTGCATTGGTTCAAATGTTTTGAAAAGCAATTTGTAATTATGTGAAAAAATAGTAACACCTTTATTGGGTCCAGAGTTTCCACTGCTAGGCATATATCCCCAATTCCCCCAAAGGAAGCCAATGTCAAATGAAAAACCTCCAAGACAACAAAATATCTATATCATGCTATAGATACTATCAATATTATTTTGTAGTAGCAAAGCACTGGAATTAAAATAGGTCCTCATAAATTATGGCATGATTAAACAAATGATGATACATAAAATGGAACAGTACTATTATCTTCTACTTACATTACATATCTTATATGTACCTAGCTGTCTGCATACCGTCTCCTTCGTTAGAGTAAGATCTCTTGAAGAGTAGAGACTTTTTGGGGGGGACAGGAAAAGTTTTCTTTGTATCCGCAATGCTTAGTAAAGTGTCTGGCACATAGGAAGCACACATTAAATACTTTTACTTGACTTGTACTATAAGAAATGATGAATACAATAAATACAGAAAATCATGGGAAGACAAAATGATATCAAGTAAAGTAAGCAAAGCCAGAAAAAATATATACAGAACTACTACAACTGAAATTCAAAATCAATAACTGAAATTGAATGTCAAGTTCAACCTAGTGTTCACATTTTGTCTCCCCCATTAAAATGGAAGTTCCCTAAGGACAGAGACTGTCTTTTTCCCTGTATTTGCATCCCCAGTGCTTAGCACAGGGTCTGGCATACAGCTGGCACTTAATAAATGCTTGTTGATTTAACTGACTTGAATGCAGCAGAATTATAAGAACCAAACTTGGTCTCAAAAAAGGGACATGAGAAAACACCTCACCACTTTCACTACCCCCACTTTTGTGTAGAGGTCGGGGACAATGGGTATGGACCACTCCATATGAGAAGATTTTTTTGATATATTAGTTTTGTCAAATTTGTCTTTCCTTAATTTTTTTTTAATTATATGGAATAGCTTTCTTGGAAGAGAAAAGAAGGGTGCAAAGGGAAATTTTTAAAAATGTATAGCAATAATTTTTTTTTTAAAGCCTGTTTCCAATTCTTTTCTCTGGACTCAGGTCATAAAATACTTATACCTACATATCTGCTCTGGGCCTTGCAAGTCCTCATCATTAGAAATCCAAACAAAAAGTGATCTTTTCTATCCTGACTTTCCCTAAATCAAAGAAGGTCCTTCCCCAGATTTCAGGTCAGTCAATCAGTCAAAAAATATTTGTATCAAGCACTGTGCTAAGCAATGTAATTCATCTCACAAGATGGCATCTTTATCACTGCCTTTCTCAGCATTAATTCATTCAACAAACATTTATTAAACACCCACCAAGTGCATGACCCTTTGCTACATGCAAGAGATACAAAGAAAAAAAGAAAACAAAAACAAAAATGGCCCCCACTTTCTATCTTACATTCTATTAGAGGATATAATATGCAAAAGAGAAAACTAAGTACTACATCATTTGAGGAAGAAAAGCATACTAACAACCAGGGGAACAGGTACACTTTCACCAAGGAGCTAGCAACCAAAATGTTCCCTGAAGGAAGCTGAGGATTCTGAAAAGAAGAGCTGAAGAGGGAGTACAGCTCAGGAGGGGGAACAAACTGGGCAAAAGCACCTAGTAGGAACTGCCTTTTTCAATCAGAAGCTGTAGCATGCACAGCAACCACACCCTGGGAAAACCTTCTTGGCAGATGGGTTAAAACAGGTTGATGGTAACCCATAGGTCTGAAACCTATCAGTGAGTTTGTCAGACATCTACCTCAAGCATGTGAAGATTTCCCCTGATGGAATGGGTAGATGAGAACAATTTGTTCCAACGGCCATGAAAGCAGCTGAAGGTGGAGTCTGGTCAGACATCAAAAATACCAAGGCCATCCACTGCATCCCAGGCCATCACCAGCTGCCCTGACTTTTGTCTTGCCACTGGACTTTGATGACTCTGGAAGAGAGAGTGAGGCTGACAACCATGTGCACCTCGGACTCACTTAAATCCAATTCAAGCACAAGTCAAGACATCACCTTGTGATATTGAAAACGAAGGACGAACAAGAATAACATTCATAAAGCATGTGGGCACTGGGGATACAAAGACAAAAATGAAACAATTTCTGCCCTGAGGATGTATACTTTCGGTAAGGGGAAACACCAAACAAACATGCACACACCCCTGCCTCAGTCGGGCTAAATTCTTCACTGTTCTCTGAAGAAACCAGGCCCAATCAAGCCTCAGAGGCTCTGCCCGTGCTGTCAGTCAGCTAGCACTTACTAAGCACCTCCTGTGTGCCAGGCACTGTGCTCTTTCTCCCCTCCCCTCCTCATGCCGAGAAGTCGTCCTCATTGATCAGAGCTTCAGCCCAATTTCCACCTCTTTTACAGCCTTTCTAATGCCTCTAGCCGCACCAAGATATTTTCTCAATTCTGTCCTCCTATAATAATTATAGGATTATTTACAAATGTTTTAATACAATCTTTCCATTTTAAAAATGAAGAAAACAAAGCCTAATGATGTTAAATGATGTGCGTAAGGTCACACAAGTAGTAAGCAGTAGAAATAGGACTAAAATCCTTACTCAATGACTCTAAACCAAAGTCCCCTCTATTCTAAGCTTTCTTGTCTACAACACTCATTCCAGCACCTCATCCCACAGTGAACTGTTTTGTTTTTTAAACTGGCTCTTGTTTCTCTGCTTTATCTTCCTACTAAGAGGATGATTTTTTAAGAGTCTGAGTTTCTTAGGGAGAGTTATTGTATTATATTCCTTCTGAATCTTCCAGAGGGCCTAGAAAACACTGAGCAATAACAAAATAAATATCTGATAAACTGAAAAAATGTGATTTTGTAAAAAAAAAAAAAAAAAAAAAAAACCAAACAGCATATGATCATCATTTTCATACTTTGTATTTAAAAAATCAAATACAGATGCTTAAAATAATCAAAGATGTATCAGTTTGACAATGGCAAAAAATGTTTTAAATACCCTACATATTAGAATTTAATAACAGATATATCAATTGGAAAAGTGTTTTTATAATATGGTTGAACAGAATACTACATAGATTAAAATATTAAAATACTGGAATACATGGTTTCTCACTCAAAGACTCAGAGAGAAAGGATACAAAGAAGTCTTAAAGCAATGTTTCTCACAACTGCTCTAAATATAATTTTAGGCATCATTTGATTAACATAATATTTGACATCAAAATCTAGATAACTAGTAGCAGTTTGTAATTGGCTTTGAAAGACTGAAAACCTTGGGTCACTGTCATGACTAGCATAATAAATCTTTCCAGGTGATTTTTAAATGGAAAGTCATATGAATTCAAACTTTGCTTATGTCTTCACTTTCAAATCATAAAGTAACAAAGTTCAATGCTGGCAGCTGGTGTTTTTGTGAACTGACAGGGCTAATTGGCTTTGGCATGTTAGCCCCAAGAAACTTCTTCTACCACTTTAGGGCCAGATATTTGGCAAGAGCCAAGGAAAACATTTAAGCCATGGTTTCTTATCTTTTCTCTAAAGCCTTTTATTCTTTTTTTTTTTTAATTTTTCATAGCCATTTCCCTACCAATTCTGAGTCTGAAACAGTATAATTTTAGATTTATTCATCTTTTACATATGATAAATGATAATACATTATACATTTACATATGATAAATGATAATAGCCCTGAACAAAGTTAATAAAGATAACAGTTATTAAATGTACAACTTGTTTCATTCGGCTCTTTAGGAAAATACTTGCTATTATTTGATAAAGAAAACTTTAACTGATAACTTTCCTTAAGGATGAAAGTTATCAACGTAATAACTGAAAGCCATTACACTGATTTAGCAGTCAAGACCTCCTAACATTCCAGGAGTCAGATATAAAATCATAAGGATCTTTGCAAGATAACTTTCACTTATGAGAAAAAAGAACCCTATACTAAATGCATGTATTCTCAAGCCCCAGTCTCTAAGAGTTAATCAAAGTGACCTCACCCACAAAAGTGGCAACTATCCACTGTTTCTCATTCTTGCTTCTTCAGGTCAATAGGTAGATATGAAGCACCATAAACAACAACAACAACAAAAAGTATGCATCCTTAATTCAGCAAGTATTTATTAAATTCCTACTAAATATCATATATTGTGCTAGGTGATATGTAAATAAGGGCAAAAACTAAATAATTCTGCCCTGAAGGAACTAACATTCTATTGGGAAGAAAGGATGCACACAAATAAGTAATATAAAAAATAGACAAAGTAACTTCAGGAGGATGAAAGAGCACAAACGAGTGGGGGAGGGGGGAAGAAGGGAGAAATCAGGAAAAGTTTTGTGTAATAGGTGGCACTTGAGCTGAACCTTGAGGAGAGCTAGGAAGAAGCACCACAAATGAAGTCCATTAATGAGAAGCAATTTTTCTGCCCTTCAAAGTCAAACTCAAGTCCTCTGTCCCTCATAACACCCTTTCCAAATGCCAAATTCCACAGTGATCTGCTTCCTCCAAATTCCTAAAGCACTTGCTGCCTGCACTACTCATTTGGCCTTTACCTTAAGCTATCTTATTAGTTATCTTCTCTCTCTCTCTCTCTCTCTCTCTCTCTCTCTCACACACACACACACACACACACACACACACACACACACACCCCAATATCCTAACTCCCAATCAGATTACATATTCCTTGCTCTTCCATACCTTTCTACCCAGTACTTTTTACAACAGAGGATCAATAAATGTTTGTTGCTATCAATAATAAAGTTGATGGTAAAGACATAAAATACACTGCTCATTTTCTTCTCATGTATTCATTATAGGGAGTCTTAATATCTTCAAGAAATGGCCTCATAAGAATTTAGAATGTGTCCTAGCCTAATTGGAATAAAATGCTTTTGCTTTTACAGTTAGCACTTTCACTTTGCAAGGAAAAGATAGGTTAAGATCAAGAAATAGAAGAAAACAAAGGTATACAGGCTACTCAGAAGCTTCATGCTTTTATATTATAAGTTTTCCATCTAGAAGAAAGACAGTGGTAGTCATGGTGAATGATGAATACCACAAAATAATTAAAACTTAATAGATTTCAACAGATATCAAATGTCAGGTGACTAATATGGGTAATTTTAAAATCAAAGGCAAATTAACAGTAAAATAGAAATGCAGCTAAATTTTTAAAGTATGCAATCAAAACAGCTCCGAGGAAAACTATATTAGTGCAGTACAAATCTCAGCTTTAATAAATTAATATTTACTTTTTAAAAGTCTTTTGACACCAGTAAAAACATTCTTAACAGGTACTTTTCAATTTTCCTTGGAGCTGTTTTGATTGCATACTTTAAAAAATTTACTGTATTTCTGTTTTACTGTTAATTTGCCTTTGATTTTAAAATTACCCATATTAGTAACCTGTCATTCGATATCTGTTGAAATCTATTAAGTTTCATTCTTTAACCATTATTTCATTTGACCGCCACAATAATACAGTGAGGAGGGTATTACCTCTATTATCATTCCCACTTCACAGATGAAGTTAAGTAATTTGTACAAGATCATATAACTAGCATAAGTCAAACACAAGTCTCTCCTGACTCCAGGCAAAGCATTCTTCATATATCATACTGCCTATTTTATGTTCTGATATATACCTTTGCCCTCTATCTCAAGTGATTTCATTCCACCCTGTCTTCTCCAGCAGACTAGTAGGCTGTCTTTCTCTCATCCCCATTTTCCCTGTCCACTGGCTCCTTCGCTATTGCCTGCAAACATGCTAATGGTTCCTTAATCCAGAGGGGATTCCATCCCCATCTAAGTTGTTCCATCTCTCCTGCCTTTTCTGTCTAAACTCTACAATAAGTGCTTCTACTTCCTCTCTCACTCTCTTCATGGCTTTCTATAGTCTGGGTTCTGAATTCATCATTCAGTTGAAACTAGTCTCTCCAAAATTACCAGTAATTTCTTAATTGTCAAATTCAATCATCTTTTCTCCATCCTCATTTTTCTTGACCTCTCTGCAGCCTCTGATACTGCTGATCACCCTCTACTCCTTGATATTCTCTTCTAAGTTTTTGGGACACTACTCTTTCCTGGCTCTGCTCCTACCTATGTGACTGCTCCTTCTCAGTCTCCTTTACTGGCTCTCCATTCAGATCATCCCTTCATGTATCCCATGAGGCTCTATCCTGAGCCATCTTCTCTTCTCTCTTTATACTATTTCATTCGGTGATATCATCATTTCCCATAGATTTAATTATCACCTTTATGTTTATAATTCTCAGATCTACTTATCCAGTCCTAACCTCTCTTCTGAACTTTAGTTTTGCATCTCCAACTGCCTATTAGATATCTCAAACTGAATGTAATATAGACATTTTAAACTCAACATGTTCAAAACTAAACCCATTATCTTTCCCCTCCCCACATCCTGTTACTGCAAGGGCATCCTCCTCCTCCTCTTAGATCCTCCAACACTGAAACCTAGGTATCATCTTCAATGCCTTGCTAAATCCCTTCCCCCATATCCAATCTATTGCCAAGGCCTATCATTTTCACCTTTGAACAACTCTCAAATACACCCCTGCCTCTCCTCTGATACTATCACCACCCTGGTACAGATGCTGACCTGCTCACACCTGGAGAAGTACAATAGCCTGGTCGTTGATCTGCCTGCCCAAAGTCTTTCCCCACTCTAGTTTATCATCTACTCAACCACTAAAATAACTTTTCTAAAGTTCAGGTCCAATCTTATGCAATTACTCTGTTGGTTCCCTATTACTTTCAGGATTAAATCTAAAGTCTTCTATTTGGCATTCAAAGTCTTTAATAACTTAATCCCTCCCCTTAACTTTCAGATTTTCTTAGGGTCACCCCTCTCCATGTACACTTTAACTCAGTGACACCATCTCCTTGCTCTTCCTCACACAAGACATTCCATATTCCAGTTCTGGGTGTTTCGACCAGCTGTCCCGCATGCCTGGAAGGTTCTCTCTCTCTTAATCTCCAACTCTTGGATTGGACTGCCTGTCTTTCAAGTTGCAATTTAAATTCTACCTTCTAAAGGAAACCTTTCCTAATCTCTTTTAATTCTAGTGTCTTCCATCTATTGATTATTTCTTATTAATCCTGTATATAACTGGTTTGTACATAGTTGTTTTCATGTTTTCTCCATCAGATTATGAGCTTAAGGATACGAACTGGTTTTTTACCTTTCTTTAAAGCCCATAGTGCCTGGTACATAGTAGGTATCCTATAAATGTTACTAATTGACAAGCTAACTGTCATTTAGCATTTAGTTGTAACTTTAGCTTAATAATTCAGCAAAAGAGGATCTTACCTCACTTATTTTTCCTGTAATCAGAACATACTGTCACCAAAGCATAGTAAGCCCCTTGATAAATATGGTCCAAATTACAAGGCAAATGCTTTAGTTGAGATCCAGATCAATCATTAATTCTCCATTTAAAAACAAATAAATAAAATTTCATCTCTTTTCAATAGTGCTTTGCCTAATTTAGGTATAACACATGGTAAATTCTGAATCCTTTCCTTTTTAATCTATTTATAGCTTTCTGGATCAAATGTATTTACTATAAAATATATTGCCACATTTTATCCTTTTTTTAAATTTAAAACTATAAGTTTATTATAGCAGTATAATATCAAATATTAAGCAGTTTGAGGAGATGCTACTTTAAAGAAACAAACACCAAAGTACATTTTGATAGCTTTATCAAATTTCTGTTAAAAAAATTATCTTCAAGACAGCTCAATATATCCATAGTTTCATCTTGAGATAGCTTCTATAGGCATGGTCTCATTTAAAAACTGATTAGAATACACCTAACTCATATTCTAAGTATAAGGCTTAAAACTATTATCATCAGCCTGGTTCCCTGACCCCACATGCTTCCCACCAATCAACTCTGTGCCAAGAAAATAAAAAGATTCATACATTCATAGCCAATATAGTTCAGCAACAAGATAATTCTGTAACTAACCCTTTTCTGACTTTTTAAAAATCAATTTCTGCATTATTCATTTGGAACTTTTCCCTCAATTTGTCTCCAATACTGGAATTCTGTCTTATTTTACTTTCATGCCCCATTCTCCATCATGAATGTGTTGCTCTTCCAGTCCCGTCCAATGTTTCAGGTCCTCTGGAATCAAAGGTCCCCTCTTGGTCTCACCAGTGTGGCCAAAGGCTAGTGAATTCCTCTGTATCACAGCCTATATATTTGGGGCCACATCACTGGCTAGTAGACCAACAAACATTGACTACCTGCATACCTGAACCAGAAGCACTTGCTCTGCAAGTACCTTGACAACATATTTCACATGCCTGCCAGGATACTCCTCTCCTACCCACTGTTACCTCTGTTAAGATGCCCATTGAGATTTCCAACTAACACTTGCTACCACACTTCAGATATTCTAACCATTTGTCAAGATTTCTTTGATGTATCTATTGCTGGGTCCATTCTGGACTGCACTCCCTGTTTTTACTGACTTTCTTGAGTCTCAAAGTCCTGGCCACCTTTGACTGTCCTATCTAATAGTCATTTAGCCACATTTACTAAGTAGTAAAAAATTTTTCTTAAAACTAATATATTCTTCTAAGACTTTGGACTATTCTGATAACAACATTCACTATCCTATGCTGAACCAAGCAGTGAATGAAGAGGCAGATCATTTAGGTTTCAAGTCACTGATTAAAGTCATTGAACCTCTCTAGATCTGTTTCCTCATGTAAAATGAAAGGACTGAATTAGAATTGGGTCTGGTCCCACAATATACTTCCACAACTCTAATTCCATCAGCTACTTGTGACTTTTCTTGTCCATAAGTGATTCATCCTATATATACTATTGGAGTCAACATGTAATTCTAAGTCAGAAGGGATCAGTTTACATTTTACCATACAGTAAAACATCTCCGTCATATTTCCCATTAGTTTTTTCTACTCATCTATATGTTTTTCCACTGTATCTGTAAGTAATAACTGCCTAGGACTATTGCCGCTCATCTACAACTCTGATAAAATGTCTGACAAAAGAAGCATTTTTCTATAAGTACCTCTCCACTTATTAGCTAGCTGTTTGACTTTGGATTATTTATTTCCCTTTGATGGGTTTCAGTTTCTTCAAATAATACTTGCCTCCTGACTATTTCACAGGGTCGTAAAGATCAAATGAGATACTACACATAAGTACTTCACATTCTATACAAACCTACTCTATTCTTCTTATTATTAAACTTTACTTTCCACCACGGTTTTGAGACTTTATGAAATATATTATAATGATGTTATTTACCATTTTTAAAATGACTTTTTATTACAATATGTATTATATGTACCAAACAGCTTAGAAAAGGATTGTAGTTGTATGTGATCTCTAGGACTAGTGACTACGATAATCTCTTGTATAGAATATTCAAGTATTAACTAATAAATTACAATCAGCTCCCAATTTTAGCATACATTTTCAATAACAGTTCTTGTGATATCATTTCTGATTCATAAAGTATTTTTTCAATAGAATCTCTGGCTGATTTCACAGGCATGTATGAAAATTCTAAGCAACATTACCCACTTAGTATTTTCCTCAACTGTTTAGCTACAGTGCTAGTATATTTTCTGAAGTCCTTAAAAAAGCTGTTTATAGTACCGTGCTCTCTCACTACAGTACCTAATTTAACAAATTTCTTAAATATACATTAGGTAATACTGCCTACCAAATGGGCAATATATTATTGCTTAACTTGTCTTATCAGTAATTTACTTAGTTTTAGAATTTAGATAAATATTGCAAAAAAAAGTCTTAAAAGTTTTTTAATACAAACATTTCTCTTTGTTTAGTATTTTCCAGTGCATTAGCTTGACAATATAAATCAGGCCAGACAAAACTGCAGAATTTCAATTTAGTGAAAAGTTCTTCAATTCGCACCAGCGCCACCCCCAACAGGCTACAGTTATTAAATGTGCCCAGGATGTAACTGCCAAAGTTTAAGTGTTTCAGGGTATAAAATAAATCCACCAAAAAGGTTCAGCCCTCTCCATCAAGTCTAGAAAATGAAACAGACTACATGGAACAGAAACAAATTAAACAGTAAATTGAGAGGTTTTTTCAAAGATTATTATTTAAAGTAAAATAACTGAAGGCAAAAATGGAAAATGTTCTAAGACTTAGGTGGGGCTATTTAACCAATTAAGGTGGATTTTTAAAAACAGATCACTTGCATCAGCCTTAATGAAAAGATTACTTACCAAGTTGGCCATATAAATTGTTAGCAGACCTCTCCTGTAAGTATAAAAAAAAGAAAAAAGAGATGGAGAGTAAGATTCAGTATCAATCTAACTTCACATTAATATAAATTAATATGATGCAATGGAAAATTATGTCAAGATTAATAGCAGGTTCTTGAATAAATATTCTTGACTACAAAAAGAGTTAAATAGTACTGATTTTGGAACTCTTACTAGAGTTAGATTAAAAGGATTTTTTAATAAATTATGTTTAACAGTCATTCATATGAATTCTGAAAAATTAACTAAAGAGAACTTTTACTATTGAAAAGTACTTAAGAAATCAATCATACTAAAATGCCTCAGGGCATAGCATCAAATTTGTTCTTGGTATACATTTTACGCTAGAGATTTCAAAGTTCCAGAAAAAGTCAAATAATTTATTCCTTGTCCAAAAACTCAAAGAGTTAAGACAACTTAATCCATATGAAAATGCATTCAAAAATAAAATGAATACTTTTATTTACTTTACACTGAAATACTAAACATAGAAATCCATTATCTATATATAGTGATGTTACATTAAACATTCATTCAATCATTCTGATTTTCACATTCAAGAAAAAACACAGTACCTGAGTAACTATCAGAGCTACAAAGGTTTAGCACAATTCATTGACCTCACATGATCGCTCAGTAAACAGAAATATAATAAATGTCCCAGGTAAAGGGAAAGTCCTGTGAAAATGCTCAAGTAATGTTATAACCCCCTTCAAAGAAATTCCTTAGCCCAAATAAAAATAACTAAGGTAAGAGGCTAAAGCAAGCCCTCATATTATATATATACATAGATGTATATTTGTATATATATTCTGAATTATTAAAATACCTACATTGATCATTTCTGAATTTGAAGAATTCTATAAATAACTAATAGGAATTTAAATGAGTTTAAGTCACCATCCTTCACATTTTAACTACCATGGCACACTCATGCACTGATGGAAAAGCTATGAATTGAAGCAACCACTATGGAAAGTAATTTGGAATTACGCAAAGAAAGTGACTAAAAGGTCACTTTTTTAAAAAGGAATAGAAATTTCACTATTAGGCATAAACTCCAAGTAGGTCAATGGCCAAAAAAATAAAACCTACAGGATACCAAAATTTATTATTTAGAGTAGGACTTTTCAGAGTAGCAATTAATTAGAAACAAAGAAACAAAGAAGAAGCCCATAAACTGGGGGTCAAATAAACAAACTGTGGTACATGAATGTAATGAAATATTATTGTACTGTAAGAAATGCATGATTAATTCAGAGAAACAAGGTAAGATTTACATGAAGAAATGCAAAGTGAAGTAAATAGAACCAAGAAAGCAACAACATTAATAATACTGGCTAGAATAAATATGATGTTTCCAAAGATCCCAAAAGGTTTTATAAACAGTACTTCATTTGATCTTCACAATAACCCTGAGTGGTAAACGCTATTATTATTCCCACTTTGCAGATGAGGAAACTGTAGCAGACAGAGGATAAGTGATTTGCCCAGAGTCACACAAGGAGGTCAAATATGAATTTAGGCCTTCTTGACTTCCTTCAAGTTCCAGCTAAAATCCCACCTTCTACAGGAAGCTTTTCTCAAACCCTCTTAATTCTAGTCCCTTCCTCCCACTGATTATTTCCTATTTATCCTGTATATAGTTTGTCCATACATAATTGTTTGCATGTTGTCTCGCAGTTAGATCTTGAGCTCTTTAAAGACAGGGACTGTTTTTTGCCTTTCTTCGAATCCTGAATCCAGGCACTTGGCATAGTGCCTGGCACATAGTGGGCACTTCAGAAATGTTTAGTAACAGACTGACTCAAGGTGCAGGACTCTATTGTGACACCTAGCTGTCTCTAATATACAACATACACAGTGACTGAAACAATGTAAATGGAAAGAAAAACAACAACAAAACAATCAAAATTGAATGCTGTGAAATTATGAGGAAAAATGCCCCCAAGAGATAATAACTGCCCACCCCCAACTCCTTCCCAGAGCAGAGGACCAAGGTGTAAACACTGAACAAAGTATCAGACTTCATAATGTTGATTAGTTTTGCTGAACTTTTTTCCTTCTTTTTAATTCTTTACTAAAAAGGATGACTTTCTGGGGAGAAATACAGTGGCAAATGTAGGTGACATAAAAACAAAAATAAAAATTTATATTTAAAAAAATTTCACCACTATAATGTCTGAATGCTTTTTTAATCTCTATAAAATTCTGTCCATGGTACTATCTGACACTACACTGTGAACAGGTCTTCCCAGAATCACATCACAGATTCTGACAATTCAACAGTGGGCATAATCTTCAAAATTTTCCCAAAATCTTTACCTGACCAATGCACAATTAACTGAATTTATTCACCAATATATGAAAATGACAATATAATAGAATGTAAAGCTTAATCAGTACTGATAGCAGTCTGAGATTCATTTCACATTCAAACCCAGCAAGAAAAATATTGAACTAATTTTGTAATCAATATCTAGGAAAACACATGAAGATGGGAAAAAATATCAACTGATTCCAATAATGATCTAAAAATTAATTATATTAGGTTAAAAAAAAGTATAAGGAAAACTTGCTTTCATACCCATCTTAAATCCAACTTCTTAAGGGGAAATAATGTTCTAGATCAGTAGTGTCAAACTCAAACAGAAATGGATCCCTATACCTTAACATGTTAGACTTAGAAAATCACAAAGTAACATTATCTAAGTTGTACTGGATTTCTATTTATTTTGTTAAATATTTCCCAATTACATTTTAATGTGGTTCAGGACCACTTGGAGGAGTTTTGTGGGCTTGCTCTAGATATTAACTCTATAAAGAGTTAGCCTATAGGATGCCCTTCACTATATGTCTCAAACTAATGCAAATAAATGAATTGTGCTAGTTTAAAAATACTTGTCCCAATATCCTAATTGTATACCGAATATTTTGTTGCTCTTCTCCACCTAAATTTGCCCCTCAAAATTAAAAGGTCAAACAAAAAAGAATCCTTGCTATTAAGTGGCTTTAGTACATTTAAATTTGGTACATCTAAGTATCAAAATGTATACAATGTTAACTTCACAAGCAAACAACTGAAAACGAACTACTGAAATCTATCATCTTTCAGAGACTTCTTAACCTTCCAGGATGGTGTTTATAATAATGATAACAACTTACATGGAATTCAGATTTTTAAAAAACACATTAACAAATTTTGTCCAATGTGTAACTCATACCAATGTCATGAAGTAGGTACTAAAAAACAAACAAAAAAAAAAAAACCAGTATCTCCATTTTCAAAGGGGCAAGGGTGCTGAGAAATGTGAATTTAACTAGTCCAATATCAAATATCTAATAGGTGGCAATTCAAAACCCAGGGCTTCCAGTGTGACTATACTATATTGTCTTCTGAGCCCAACATGTGATGGTAAATGCTATAACATTTAGATAATAGACATGAAAATCATTTTCAATAACTTACTGCAAGGATTCTGCTGAGGCTGTATTTAAAATGAATAACTATCAGTTGGAGAGTAATACTGAATGCCTGGAACAACATAATAAGGCTAAATGTTTTTAATTTATCACTAGACATTTGTCTAATCTAGCTAGCAAATTGATGAGCAAAGTACCACCTTTGCTTTATGCTTAAAACTCTGTGAGTTATCAAAAGCTAAATTCATTTTCTGACAGAAAAACATCAATGAGATCACAGATATGCTAAGGTATTTTAAAAACTTTGTAAGATTTCAAGTTTTAAAAACAAGATTCTAGAAATTCAACCTCTTCAACTGAAAGATGAGGAAACTGAGGCCTAAAGAGGTTCCACAGTCACGTAAGTAGTAATTGTTAGGTCCTAATCCAGGTCATCTGACTCCATATCCAGTAACCATTCCCCAGTCTCACACTATCTATGCTTCCTTTTTATTCCATTAGAAGCTTATCACTATCACATGTATTCTCTTCTCATAATTACTTTCACAGTAAATTACAATCTCAATCCAACAGAGTGCAGAGAATAACATTAAATGAAAATAAAGGCCAAAATATACTTGACAAAACAATTCAACTTAATTCAACAAATATCTATGAAATACCAACTGGGTAAAAAACATTGGAAACACAAACTGGGAAATAGAACAAGGAAAATCAATATACGAATGAATGAATGAATGAATATTTATTAAGTGCTTACTACATGAAAAGTTGTGTGCTAAGCCCTGGTAATACAGAAAGAAAAGCCAAGTAATTCCTGCTCTTAAGAAGTTCACTTTAAATAAATGTGAAAAAATGATTTTATGTGTAACTGGGGGAAAATAAAAGACTGAAAAAAAGTGTACCTTCTAACGGTGGAAACAACATATATAAGAGGTTTCAGCTGTAGGTAAATGGAAAGAATTTACAATGTTGAAAAGCAGACAGTAAGTAATAACGTATCTTCATTATTTCCACTAATAAAAGCAAATCAATCTTCTGATACTAAAACATTTGACAGTACCAAGGGCTTTGGTGGTGATGACAACTTTCTTTTCCAGATTTTCTGTATTTGTGGAAGGTAGGGTCTGGGAACCTATAGAGACAGATGCCAAGTGGTATCCCTACAAGGATGGATTTCCTGAGAACAGCTAGGGTAGTAATCAAATAGCAGCTGG
>CM053588.1:94109087-94124429 GCA_028646515.1 Pseudochirops corinnae | reverse complement strand
TGTTGGGTAGGGGAAAGATGGGGAGAAAATTTGTAACTCAAAATCTCATGCAAATGAATGATGTAAACAAGAAAATAAATAAATTTAAGAAAAATATTGCACTGGCATTATATCTGGTGACCAGGAGGGGATGAAAAGCCCTCTCATTGAGTACTTAGTGCTGACTGACAAGATCCTGATTTACTGTGATCTAGGGGTGGGAGAACTCTGTACCCTGTACCCCTTAAGGATGACTGAGTTAAGGATGATTGGAAACTAATCTCCAATCAAGAAGAAAGAAGACTTTTTGACTGAGAAATTAAGACAATGTGATCTAGAGGTGGGAAAACTTAGACCTTTGTGCTTTGTGTCCCTTAAGGAGGATTGCTACTTAAGGATGACTGGGTTAACGACTTACTGACTATCTTTTGTTTAAAATTATGTGACCACTTTAAGTGAAAACTATGTGGCTACTTTAGTGATAAGTTATGTCATTGTGAATGCTGTACTTTGGTTTCTGTGAATGTTTTGCTTTAATGTACTGCTAAATAAATATAGAGTTCACTATACTATGTGATCAGAACTTTAGAGTTATTCACAGGAGTAGTCCTCTGGAAAGCAGCTCATACTTGGCTTTACATTTATGGTGTAGTCAGTAGGACTACAAAGTATAATTTGTTCCAGGATCCATGGCCATTTAGATTGAGATTGTAAGGCCAAGGATCCTGGAGGGGTAGAATGTAATGGCAAGCAAAGAAGTACTTAGCAGCTTGTTTCAGCTACTTAAGTATTTAGCACCTCGTCTGAGCCCCTTGTGATTTGAAGGTGGGAAGAACTTGCTGATGAAACAGGAAGAGGTGGAACAGGAAGGAGAACCACCATATATAAGGAGGAGCTCAGCTGGGACAGAGCAGAACTGAGAAGGCGAACAATTGCGGGGGCCAGGCACTCTGTTTGTCTGTTCTGTTGTGTTTGTAATACTTTATACAGAAGCCCTGGGACCTTACTGGAAGCCCTGAAAGAGGATCTTCTTATTGTCTGCTTACGTAAGTCCTAGAGTAGAGTTTCAGAGGTCCTGGGACTATAGTGATGATTTGTGTTGGTTCTCAGACCTTGTTTGTGTTGTCTCAGACCTTGTTTGTGAGTCTGTGTTGATTTCACAGGCAGATAGTGAATTGATGATGGTGTCAGCAATGTGTGGGAATGTTATTTTGGCTCTGTTAAGCTCTGTCTTCCCAGAAACAGAAAGAGCTAAAGACTTGAGGTGAACTGGACACTGTGAGCTTCAATATGGAATGGGAACTGGACGAGGAGCTGAAAGCTGCTTGCCTATGAATCCAGGGAATTGGACCCATGGAAGAAGAACCATGGAATTCGGGAGCCAGCCTCGAGCCAAGATGAAAAGAACTCTCCTTGGGTATTTAGTGCTGACTGACAAGATCATGATTTACTGTGATCTAGGAGATCTTTGTACTCTGTATGTTGTGTCCCTTAAGGAGGATTACTCCTTAAGGATGATTGGGTTAAGGACTTACTGAATGATATCTTTAGTTTAAAATTATGTGGCCACTTTAGTGATAAGCTGTTATGTTATACCATTGTGAATGCTGTACTTTGGTTTCTGTGAATGTTTTGCTTTAGTTTACTGCTAAAAAAAAATAGAAAGTCCACTATACTATGTGATCAGAACCTTAGAGCTATTCACAGCAGCAGCAGTCCTCTGGAGAGTTGCTCATGCTTGGCTTTACAGATAGTCAAGATGATGGTGGTAAGGCAGCTAAATGGCTCTGTGGATAGAGTGCTGGGCCTAGAGTTAGGAAGATGTGAGTTTAAATCCGACCTCAGAAAGTGACTATGTGACCCTGGGTAAGTCCCTTACCCTGTTTGTCTCAGGTTCCTCAACTGTAAAATGGGGATAATAACAGCACCTATCAGGCAGTGTTATTGGGAGGATCAAAGAAGATAATATTTGTAAAGCACAGTGTCTGAAACAAAATAGGTACTATATAAATGCTTATTACCTTACCCTTTCCCCTTCACCTAGTGGTTTAATTTGCCTTGCATAGGGCTCCTATTTCTTCCTCAGGGTGCCTTGCTCCTTGAGTGAGACTGGCTTGCCTGCCCTGGGGGTGGCAACTGGTCAACAGTTGATAAGGATGGTAAAGTCTCTCCACAAGGGCTGAGCCCTTGGACAATGGGTAGAAGTGGGACCAGTGGCCTAGGAGGTGTTATTATTCCTAGAATTATGGGCTTACCTGCCCATCACTGGCAGTTAGTCAGTGGTTGACGCTAGTGGTGGTAAAGAAGAAGAGAGCACTGACAAGGGGATCAGAAAAGAACCCAAAATGGGGTACACAGGGCTAGAAAACAGTTTTAAAATGATCTGGAGATTTTACTGTCCTATAGGCTCAATATCAGTAATGCAAAACAAAGGCAATAAAACCAATACAGTCTCTCATTCTGCACTAAGAGGAGCACAGCATCTACAAATAAGGAGGTGATGTTCTTTTACTTTTTTATTCATTTTAAACTTAAATACAAAACAAGAAAAAAAAGAACATTTCTATGTACACAGCAGAACATAAGGATTCAATATAAAACAATCAATTTCCATTTCAAATTGTTTGCTTTTTTTTTTAAACCTATATAATGGGGGCAGGGGCGGGGCTAGGTGGTACAGTGAATACAGCACTAACCATGGAGTCAGGAGGACTTGAGTTCAAATCCAACCTCAGACACTTAACACCTCTTAGTCGTGTGACCTTGGGCAAGTCACTTAACCCCATTTGCCCTGCCCTCCCCCTTCAAAAAGCAAAAAAAACAAAAACAAACCCTATGTAATAAATACTACATACTGTTTTCAAAGCTACCCAGCTTTTCAGTGCTTCCTTCTAAGTTTTCTTTTCTTCTCTTCTGTGCACTTTTTATTTCATTTTTTTCTCCCTCCCTGATCACCCTGGAAAAGGCTACAATTATATATGAATATATATACATATATTATATATGTGTATACACACACACACACACACACACACACACACACACGTAAGACCATACATAATATATTTCTATTTGTCAGTTCTTCCTCTGGAGGTGGATAACATCTTCTTTCACAAGTCCGAATCTCTCCAAGTTTTTCTAAAATCAACCAGCTCATCATTTCTTTTATCACAGTAGTATTCCATCACAATCATATACCACAACTTGTTTAGCCACTCCCCAACTGAAGAGTATCTATCATTTTAGCCAATCTGATGTCAAAGTTGTTTTAATTTGTATTTCTCTGATCAGTAATCATTTGAACCATTTTTTTTTATATGAGTACATATGGTTTTGATTTCTTCATCAAAAAGCTGCCTATTCCTATCCTTTGACCATTTATCAATTGGGGAATGAGAGATGATATTATTAACAAACTTTATCCTGACAGATGAAACCAACATGTTGTTTCCAAACTTCAGACTGGAGGAGTAAAATGGTCAAAACTGGGCTTTAAGAGTGTGGTACAAAGGTTCTAAAGAAGCACAGAACCTGAATCTCAGCTTTGCAGCTTATGGCCTATGTACAGTTGGAAGGAAACACTGACATCATCTAGTGCAGAGGTAGGGAACCTGAGGCCCTGAAGTCACATGTGGCCTTCTAGGTCCTCAGGTGTGGCTCTTTGACTGAATCCAAATTTTACAGAAGAAATTTTTTTAAGGGAATGTGTACTATGAAGTTTGGATTCAAAGGGCCACACCTGAGGTCCACATGTGGTCTTGAGGTTGTAGGTTCCCTACCCCTGACCTAATGCAATCCCTCATTTTAAAGATAAAGAAACAAAGGTCTAAGAGAGGCCACATGACTTGCCCCAAATCTCATAGTTGGGATTAGAACTCAGGGCCTCTGCCTCCAAATCAACACTGCCTCCTCATAAAGGTGCTAATAGGATACTGTTTTGTAAAAAAATGCAATTTCAAAAGTAATCTTGTCCAACATGATTTTACAGGGGAGGAAACTAACAGCCAGAGAAGTTAAGGGACAATGTCCTCCTCTAAAGCTACCCATTCCTTTCATTGTGCTTTCTGGAATACTTGCTCTATAGGTAACAAACTCATTTTCTTCTTAAATCTTTTCTTTTCCCACTAATGACATTTTCTGACTCCAGCTAAGACCTAGCTCCCTCCTGATGACACAGCCTCACTGACTACCCTCTTCAATACCAGCTGTACTTTCACTCATTCCCCTTCACCTTACTCTCTCCCTGATCAAGGAGAGATCCAGAATATTCCTTGCTTCCAACTGCCATTTCTAGGCTTTCCCTTCCTCTCCATGAATCAGTATTCTTTCCTCCTTTAAGGTATCTACTACTCAATCAAAATTCTGGAAGCTGATGCCTTTAGACCTCCAATATACTCCTTTTCTTCCCTCAGTGAGTTCAGTGCTAAAGTCATAGTCTTTCTCTCCTCCTCAACTTCTACCCTCATGCAAGGAGAAATTCGACATACATAGTGACACTCCCTCAAATACCCCCCAAGTCCCAATTCCTCAATTTCCAACTTCATTTACAATGTCCTACTCTACCACCACCCATCAGTCACACATAAGGATAGAAAAACTCTTGATTTTGTCATATCCCACAAATGTCCCACTTCCATGTTCATGAACTTTGAATTCCCCTAATTCTGACCATAATCTACTCTCTATCTGCTTTGCAACCCCAACCCCTTTTCTTCATTCACAATGTTACTTCCCAATCTCTTATTATTTCTTTCTGAGGTCATCACCCCAACAGTGGCTACACTATCTTCCCTTACCCATCTTGGACCCTTAAATGAATCAATTCAACTCTACACTATCCTCTGCTCTTTAATCTTTTTTATCTCCCTTAACCTATTGCTGATCTTGTCCTGAAAACCCTTAGCCCTCCATTACTCTGGTCAGGCACTGTCTTTGCTCCCACCCATGTGCTGCCAAACAAAACAGGAGAAAATTCCAAAACAGTGCTGACTATGTCCATTACACATTTGTTATATTACCTCAATTGGCAATGCTTTTATACCTCCCTCAATGGCTCACTTTCACAATTTCCTGAGCAGCTCTTCCAAATCTTTTCTTTAAATTTCCCATGATATCCTCTCCCCCAATCCTCTCAACTAAGAACCCTGACTCATATTTCACTGAAGAAATTGTGGTCATTTTCCAAGAGCTTCCTCTCCTCTCTTCCTCAACTCATTACTTCCCAGATGCATTTTGCTATTATCTCTGCCCTCACCCCTATCACAGATAATGAGGCAGTATTTCACCTTGCCAAGGCAAATCCCATTACATAGACAAGGGATCCTATTAAACCCTATCTTCTCTCACTTTAATATCCTTTTCTCACCTATCTTCGATCTCTACTTGTCTCCTGGTTACCTCCTTACTTATCAGTCAACGGACTTATCTATTATATGCATGCATAGTACTCTAAAGGCTAGGCACATAAACACAAACAAAAAGAAAGACAGTCCCCTATTCTGAAGGAATTTATATTCTAATGGGGAAAAACAACATGTAAAAGGAAACTGAAAGGAGGGTGAGAAGAGGGAGGGATAGATCTGCTACTCAAGAAGTCCACATTGGAGTCCTAAGAAATGAAGAAATAGCTAGCCTGGGCACTGAAAGGAGTCATCCAATCAGAGAGGGGCTGCAAGGGCTAAGGGTACTTCTGAGGTATGAATGCTACAGCTGAAATGATCTTCCAAGATAAAGACAGTTCTGTGGCATGATGGAGGAGATTTAAGTCTGGTAATGCAAAGTCCTCAAAAAACCCTCACTTAATCTATCCATGCCTATTAGCTATGATCCCCTACTTCTTTTTCTGGAGATTTCTTGAGAGTATGAACTTGAGACGATCATTTACAAAAAAAGTAGCTTTTAGACGATTAAAAACAACAGGCCTTAGAAACAAACTGGATATAGGAGGACTGAGAGAGAGTCAATGATGACACTTAGAAGCCAGAAAATAGGGAGTTGAGAAAAGAGTAAGAGAAAAGTATCATAGACAGCTTCTTCAAGGAGTTTAGACACAAAATGTAAGAGATATAAGGGACAAGAGCTAGCAGGGATGGATGAATCAAATGCAAGTTTTTAGAGGATGCAGAGACACAGGCATGTTTATAGAAAGCAGTGAAGAAGTCAGAAAGGAAAAGACTAAAGATAAATGAGAGAAAGGGGATGACAGAGGAGGCAATCTATTAGAGAAGATAGGAAAAGATAGGATAAAATGGGGTCAACTGTGCACATAAAGAGTTTTGTCTTGGCAAAAAGAAAGGTCATTTCTTCGTAAGAGAAAAGGGTGAAGGACGAGATAGTGACAGAAGGTATCTGGGTGAAATGAGATGAAGAAGAGAGGCAGCTCTTAGCAAATGGTCTCAATTTTGAAAGTAAAATATAAGACAGGGTTCTACACTGGCGGATGGGGAAGGGGCACCAAGATCAGGAGGCATGAAAAGGTTTAGAAATGGCACTTTGGGAAAAGACATTAATTAAAGATGAGCAAAAGGACTGCCTTGTAGCAATTGGGTCCCAGTTGAGGTTACATAACATAAATTTGCAATGGATTCAGTCAGAAGGGTTTCATGATTTCTCCAGTATTGTTTCATAGTATATGTGTAGTAGGAAAGGTGACATATGAGTAGAGTGATTCAAGACTGAGGCTTGACAGGGCAAGATCAGTAATACTATAAATAATATAATATTTATAATATTATTATTATTATATTATATATAAGATAATATAATAATATTATATATATAAATTATAAATAAAATTTAATAATAAAATTGGGACAAGGGATTCAAGAGAAGAGGGCAATGTAGAGTTGAACTGGTTCATTAAGAGGTTAAGATAAGGCTAGTACATGAGTGATAGCCTGTGAAAGAACTGAGGGGCTGAGGTCATAATGTGAACAAAGAACAGGGTCTAGGATTGCAAAGAAGATGGGGAGGTAGAATGACAATAGAATGTGGTCAAATAAGAGAATTTCAGAGTTCATAAATATGGTAGTGGTGTATTTGTAGGTAATGGTAAAATCAAGAGTATGATCATCTTTTTTTGTGTTCCCAAGGTAGGGGAGAGAAATAGGCCATGTGAAATGAGTAGACTGAGGATTGTGAGAGTTAAGAGTGCTTTGGGAAGTATCAATATGCATGCTGAAGAGCCCTATTATGAGGGCAGGAGTTGGCAAGGGGACAAAGACTATGAGCCAGGCATTAAACTTCTTGGGGGGGGGGGGGGGTGAGGAGGGGAGGAGAGATAGCAGTGAACAGTATCTTAGAGGTCAGAAGACAATATTCATTGAGTAAACCTTAAAGGAGAGGTTACTGAGTGATGCTGACAGAGGAAGTAACAATAGAGAACAAGGAGTATTACAACTCCCCTAATTCAACTAGTAAGAGACTGGGGCGAGGGGAGGCCGGGAAGAGCAGGGAGAAGAGGGAGAACGTCACAGGAGAGGAAAGTGCAACCATGCCAGAAAGTGAGACCAGGGAGACTTTGTCATCAAGGTGAGCAAGGTTTCAGGGAAGGCCAAAAATGGAAAGAGCAGGAAAGGAAAAGATAAAAGATAAAAGCAAGCTTGTTACCTATGGAGCAAGCATTCCAGAAAGCACAAAGGAAGGGGTGGGTAGCTTTAGAATGAGAAATTGTGGGGGATTGGGCTAAAGAGAATGAAATGAAGGATCAGGTAATATAGGACAGAAAAGAGCATTTTAATGACAGGTAGGGGTTCAGAATCACTGAGATGAGAAGAGCATGAACAGGGGAGAGTTTGTTAATCACTGAGCAATAACTCAGGTAGGTTTTCATTGTCCTAGGGGTTTGGCCTCAGGATATAGTTCCCTCAATGCCTTAAAGTCCCTCAGTTAAAGGAAGGGAACTAGTGCTGAAAAGTGAAGAAATATAATTACTCTCTTTTTCCCCAAGGCCAGAAATCAAGCTAGAGACTTGAAGGTCTTTCTCTTCTTTCCTAGAAGGAAGGAGTCTGGTGTTCTATGGAATGGTGTTTTCTCCTCTTCCCACAGAAGGCAGGAAACCAAGTACAAGATCTAGCTCAATGGAATAGTGCTTCTCCTTTTCCTCCAGAAGACAGGCAGGAGACCTGGCACAATAGACTGGAAAGATATTTTCCTCCCTTACTGCAAAGGAAGGAGACTTATGTGTAATGAAATGGTGCTTCTCCTCTTCAGTGGGAAGCTAGAGAAACCAGTGGAATGGAATGGTGCTTTCTCCACTTACCTCAAAGGCAGGGGCCTGGACTATACATAGATCATTTGTTTGCATGTTATCTGCCCAATTAGACTGTGAGGTTCTTGAAAGCAGGGACTGTCTTTTACCTTTTATTGAATTCCGGGCACTTAATGGCACAGCTGATAGAGCACTGGACCTGGAGTCAGAAAAATCTGAATTCAAATTCTGCCTCAGACAGTCACTGTGTGACCCAGAGCAAGTCACTTAACCTGTATCTGCCTATGTTTCCTCATCTCTAAAATGGGGCTAATAATCCTAGCACCTAACTCCCAGAGCTGTTACGGGTCAATAAAATATTTATAAAGCACTTTGCAAAGCTTAAAGCATTATATAAATGCTAGCAATTAATAAATATTGACTAACTGCACAGGCTTGGTTGATTCAATTGATTAATGGATGTTAATAACAACTTGAAAGCAAGTTTCTAATTATATGAACCAGGAACCTTTCCTCTGCCCTAGCATTTTAATTAGCACTGATTAACTGAAGAAAAGATACAGAAAGCTTGCTTAAGTGGAGTTTGGAGTACACAGCATTTCCTTGCAGATCAAAAGTGCCAAAGGAAAATTTTTTTAAACCCCATCAATATACTTTTTTATACCTGTCAATGTCTGTTGATTTTACTTTAGCAGTCTCTCTCACATCTGTCCCTTCCTTTCTTCTTACTACCTTATCCCATATGTAGGACCTTTATTATCTATCCCCTAACTAAATCAATATAATTATTTCATTATAAGTCTTCTCACTTCTATTCCTCTTCCCCTTCCAATTCAACCTTCATCCCTTGTCAGATTAACTGAACTCAATACACAGATCCTGTGCTCTAAAATCTTCATTGGTTCTCTCTACTGAAAAGGTAGTCTTATTTGGTGGGGGGAAAATGTATATGGAATCAGGAAACTTGGGTTCATATCCTCCTCCAACACTTCTTTACTTTATGACCATGGGTAAAATACTTAACCTCTCTGACTCTTGTCATTTCAACAAATGTAAAAGAGGAATAAAGATAGCAGTCTGTAAATGTTAAAGTGTATATAAATATGAGTTACTACCATTATCATTGCCTAACAAACTTTAAAGATTGTCTCTTGGTATTCAAAGTCCTCCCCAATCTGCCTCCCTTCCCTTTGCATTTCAGCCTTTTCTAACACTAATTCCTCTTTTCAAATTCTAGACTTTGGCCCAAACGATCTATTTGGTGTACCTAGAATACACCTTGTACTTTCTTGCCTCTGTGTTTTGCTTATACTGTTTCCATCACTTAGAATGTCTTTCCTCATTTTTCCCTACTTTATGCCTATTTTTTAAATCCCAACTCAGAAGCTCTCTACTTGAGTCCCACTTTTACTTGCAATTAAAGAAAGCTTTTTTTCCAAACAGATCTCAGGCAACATTTTATTTGAATCTGTCTAATGCACTAAAATTCCACGATTCTGTGAAATAAGGAATTATAAAACAGACGTGCCTCTTTTGATGAGCAGGATGTGTTCCTGGAAAAGTGGCAAGGGGGGGAAGGGTAGCCAGGTGGCACTGTGAACAAAGCACCAGCCTTGGAGTCAGGAGGACCTGAATTCAAATCCAGCCTCAAACACTCAACACGGTCTAGCCATGTGACCTTGGGAAAGTCACTTAACCCCAATTGCTCTCCAAAAAAAGGGCAAAAAATAAAAAAATAAGATAGACAGATACACATACATATATACACAAACACATACATACATATGTAGGTGAGTGTGTGTATATGTAATATATTATATTCAGGAATTCTGCCACTTAAAGGAATATTGTTGTAAATATTTTTTTATAAAACGAAGAGAAACTTTAACAAATAACTTCCCCAGAATTTAATTAACTAATTGTTTAGTTAATACAGATTTTATAGCAGTGCTGCTTAAAGTAACATATATTTTTGTCCAAAAAAAATAATATAAACTACTTTCTCAGCACGGAAAAAAAAAATTAACTTTGCCTTTAGTTACAGGCAACACTAGCTAAGAAAATTTGAAAATACCTTTTATTACCCAATATCAGTATGTGGTTGGCCAAACAAGTGAAAAAAAGAAAAGGGAAGAACTTTTTACCCCACTATAAAACATATGACTATAACTACAAAACGCAATCAAATACATAAATCACAAATAGTCCAACTATGTATTAATTATAATTAGTCCAAGAGAGAAGCACTTTTTTCCCTTCAACAGTAGTGTACTATCAAATACCAGAATGAGTTGATCAATCCTAGATTTTAACTGGATGATTAAGTTTAAAATAACAAAAGTACTACAGTAAATGTTTAGGTTATGGTTAATCTCTCATATTTACTAATTTCCTAGCAACAGTAACACATGAATACAGAAGTTCACTCAAAAGAAATAAAAGCAGTTAAACTTTCCAAAATGAAAACTACCATGTTTTCCTGTACCATATTTGAGCAATGAAAATCAAATCTGAGATAAATCAATGATCAAAAAGCATGTTACCTCCTAAATTCTTAAAAACTTCTCTTTGGTCTTTATGTGCCATAAAGTTATTGCTTAATTTCTGTATTAATGGTACATTTTGAGCTATCTTAATACTTAAAAATTTTAATTATTTTTAAATGTCAAAAAAACATTTAATAATCTACCTGGCTCCAAATACACCACTGATATTCAATAAAATGATATACTTATGTAAAGTACTTTGCAAACCTTAATGCATTATATAAATAGTATTTTAAACATGTCATAAAGAGATTAATAGAACACAAAGATACAAAACATGTTTAATTGAGTTTGGGGTGCAAGAATCTCTTGGTAGGTCACAGATGCTAGAAGAAATTATTTTAAAACCTCCCACGAACATAATGTTTTTATTCTCCTTCCATAACCTCTCTCCAATTTGTCCCTTCTTTATTCCTACCCAATGACCCAAAGTTTGGTGTTCCTTACTTGAATCATTGCCTCCTTAGAAGTTTTCTGTTTTAACTCTGAAAGAGAATTTCTCCCTTGATAAATAACAACATTTTGCTGATAATAAAAATGTTCTTTATAATTAACTGTGTTAGAAGCATATTTATATGACAACAACATGCAGAATCATGGACCTATCAGTCCACATATTGATTAAAAGCTAAATAGGATGGAACTGAGTGACTTGAAGTCACAAAGATGGCAAATAAGTATAGAACAAATAAGGAAGGGAGGAGTAAAGGGAAGGTCTGAGGTATGACCACCCTGGAAAGTAGCTCAAATAAAGGGGAGATATCACTATTTCATAACATAAATTCTCCTCAAAAGCCTACAGCCCAAAAGTGGAAAAATAAGTAAAAACCTGTGCCTATGATCCAAGGCCTCCATCAACCGCAAACTCCATAAACCTTAACTCTGACTTCTGAACAAATGTTATACTCACCAATCCAAATCAAGTGTTATAAAATGCCAAACACAGTTTGCTAATTTTTACCTCCAGGCACTTCACATGCCATTACCAGAATCACAGAATTTTTTAGTTACAAGAGACATTAGCAGTTATCCTGTTCAACCCATAAATGCCCTTCTCTCTCTCCATCCCACTCATCAATATCTATCTCTCAAATAATTAAATGACACTGCAATTACATTGTTTCAGGACTTCCCTCCAACAATGCAGATTACAACCTGTCATATCTACCCATCCCCTCCCCTGCAACTCTTGTCCACATCCCTTCAAAAGTTCACCACAGAGGGTCGACCGAACATGCTAAGGACTTCCTCACTTTCTCTCAACATTTGCAGAATATGGGTGGAATACACAGACTGTTCATATGTCATGTGAACAGTCATTACCACATGACCAGGCCATCTTTTCATCCTATCATATAATCCACTAATGATGCCTTTTACTCTTACTCTTCTTCTTCTTCAGGATTCTTAGTAGCTTATATGTTGCAGCCTGTTTACAGACATCATGTGCCTCTTCACTGCCCTCAAACCTTGACAAAATCCCACCTGCATTCCAAAACACTTATGAACTCATTTTATGTCTAACTTGTAGTTAAGGTACTCTACATTATACATATACCATTTCTGGTCCTTGTGTCTCCCCAGATTTCAAACTCCAAGCTCTAAGCTCACAAGGGCACATAACAAGACACATCCTCTAATTGCTACTTCTTTTGTATATACATATATACATTTCTCTTCTCCACATAATACTTACTATAGCATTCTGCAAAAGACAATACTCCAAGAAAGTTTCGTGTATTAGGCATAGAGAATAAAACAAATCCTAACTATATGTATTAGTTAAAAAGTCTACCTCTGGTTACACAAGAAGTTTATGCATGTCATCACTTGTGCAGAACCAAACTGTCTACTTCACATACCTTACGTATTTTTTATCCACTTTATTAGTCCTCAACTTATTCACAATTACAGCATCAGTCAATGATGACTATATTTGCAGGCATGCCTTGAAAAATCATGATATGATACTTGACTGTCATTTTACATTTGTATCAACTACAATGTTTGTTTTCATTTAACTATCAATACTCTATTTACTATAAATTTTCCCAAGGTGATGAAAGTATTACCAAAAAAACCCAACCACTAAAGTGCCAAAGATGCAAAGATGCAAACAAAGCAGACTGAATCTGTATCAAAAAGCTCAAAGCATCTTCTACTTCTACACATTCACTTCATTAATTAAAAACATTTTTCACAATTTGTCCTGTCCATTCCTCCTAATTAACACTTATAAAGAAATCTTTATACTTTGTTCTCCACTAGAATTCCTTCACTAACACCATCAGAGGGGCTTTCAAGATCTAAAATACTGACACAATCTTTTTTCTTTTCTGCTTTTTGGAAGGCAATTGGGATTAAGTGACTTGCCCAAGGTCATACGGCTAGTTTTTGTGTTAATTGTCTGAGGCCAGATTTGAACTCAAGTCCTCCTGACTCCAAGGCCAGTTCTCTATTCACTGTGCCACCTAGCTGTCCCCCAATCATTTTTTTAAAACCAGTGAAGCAGAATGGGGATGATCTATGTGGCATGAGACAGGACAAAACTGTATACGTTCTAGCAGAGTTTTTCAAGTGTAAGTAGAATTTCAAAACTAAGAAGGAAAATGCAATCAAAATGGGCTGGAGTTAGCATGAAAGGGACAGAAACCAGTGCAGAAAGGAAAGTAGTAGAGACTGGTACAAAGAATATGGTTGACAAGGAAAGAGACAATGAGTTAACAAGTGTTTACTGATTGACTCAATCTGACAGCATTGTACTAGGAGCTTCAGATGAGACAGTCCCTCTCTCAAAAAGCTTTTCTATTAGAGAGTACCAAAACAAAAGAATCAAAATGTTGAGAAAAACTTATTAGTTACAAAAATGTATTAATGGTCAAATATTATACAAAATAATTTTAAGCAAAATTTACATAAGAAAATAGATGTATTTCTACATAAACCAAGTGGAATATAAACTACTCAACAAATACAAAGGGTTATTACAAATACCAAAAAGGTGTAACAAAGGTTAAAGCAGCGGTTCTCAACCTGTGGGTCATGACCCCTTTGGGGGTCAAACAACCCTTTCACAGGGGTCACAGGGATCGCCTAAAACCATCGGAAAACACATATTTTCAATGGTCTTAGGAACCAAGACACCGCTCCTCTATCCATCTCCACGCCCACATGCAGATAAGCCCACATACAAGTATTAAAGGGTCGCCGCATTAGGAAGGTTGAGAACCACTGGTTTAAAGTATATTAAACTTTTCAAATGAAATAAATCCATAAATTTACAGTTTTACCCTACACAGTATCATATGACAGTTAGTAACACTTGTTAACATGCTTTCCTTATACTCGAATATTAACATTAAAATATAACTGTTGTTTGCAACAGACTTCAAAAAAATAAGTACCTATTTAAGTAGAGATTTGAAATCCACAAAATCACAGAGATCATCACATACTTTAAGTGTCTGTCCTCGGGCATTTAATCCACCCACTAAAATGTTTATAATGTAGATAAATATATTACTGCCCAAAGGGAATATTCTCTCATTAAATTAATTAAATTTCTCTCAATAAGTCAGTTTTTCTCACTTCATTAGAAATTAGCAGCTATTTCTTTCTAATGTAGAGAGGAGTTAGACATAAGCCAACAGTGACCCATCTGTAGCCCAACAGTTTCCAAAATCCCAAATTATAGGAACGTTTGGTTCCAAAGCTATTTCTAAAACCCTGGACACTAACAAGGAAATCAAAACAGAGTAAATAGTGACAAAAAAATGAAGTTTGGCAGTACATCTCATAAAATGCAAATCAAAGAGTGCTCAAAATTTTCTTAGCTAACTTATATTACCACTTAATGGTAACTTAAACTGTGGAAACTTCAAATTTATCTTCCATTACTATAACTTCAGGTTGAACTCTGCCAAACCTGCCACTTTTACCTAATAGTCAAAAATAATGGGATCTAGAGGAAAGAACACAAGATTCAGACTCAAGTAATCCCAAATTCTAATTCTAGTCATGAGACTTAACAATTGTACGACTTGTACATTCCAAATTATAAAAATATCCTGTACTTACTTATTGTGAACATGTATCACCCCCAATAGAATGTAAATTCCTTGAAGGCAAGGATGTTTTTCCATGTATATCCAGATTCCAATAAAATACAAGACACGTAAAAGGCATTCAATAACTGCTTGATGAATCAGAGACTCATCTACCTCTGTATCTATGACCCAATGACTAAAGCTTTCGCATTAAACTTAAAAACTATTTAATAGAAGATGGCAAGGTAAAGGCAGCAATCCAGCTGAACTCTCCCAGCATTCCCCTTTGAACTTTAAAATAACTCCTCAAATCAAGTTTTGGAGCAGCAGAGCAAATACAAGGTCAGAATGAGAGATCCTTCTGGTCTAAGACACCTTAGGAGGTCAAGGTCAGCACAGCGCCAGTGGCTTCAGGAACTTTTAGCCCAGAGACAGTAAGGGGATTGGACAACTGGTGAGAAAGACATTATAGGAGGGACGGCTAGGTGGCGCAGTGAATAGAGCACTGGCCCTGGAGTCAGGAGGACCTGGGTTCAAATCCAGCCTCAGACACTTAACATTT
>CM053588.1:94086829-94108587 GCA_028646515.1 Pseudochirops corinnae | reverse complement strand
GAGGGACAAGGTGGAGAGTGGATGGGGGGGCAAGATAGGAAGAGGGGACATTTAAATAGACTCTCACAGTGTGCTCACTATGGAGAGGTTCTGCGTAATTTCACATGTTCAGCCTGTATTTGAAAATTGGTTGTGACCAATGTAATAATTAAGGAACATAGCAAAGCAACAAAGCTAATTTCATGTTTTAGCCTTTATCAAGAACCCTCATAGACAATTTTGAGGGACTGATGGGGACTATGGCTTCTGAGTATTCATAAAGAGGCATATAAATCAATTATTGACTTTAGCACATACTAACAAAACTTTTCAGCAAGCCTAGTTGCAAACATTAGTTACAAACTTTTGCATTCTGTAACACTAGTTACAAACATTTGCATTCTGCTACTAATACATATCCACTGAAAACCAATAGCATGTCAATAAAGCAAAGTAAGAAACAACCTCTGCTCTATGGGCCTGACAAGATCTGACAGAAAAATAAAACCACAAAGAAAAAAAATTAGTCAAAAAGCATTTATTAAGTACCTACTATATGTTAGGCACTATGCTAAGCCACAAGGGTTACTAAAAGAGGCAAAAGATAGCCCCTACCCTTGAGAAGTTCACAGGCAAATGAAAGACAAGTAAACAAATATGTATGAACAAGTTAAATAAGTACAGGAGAAATATCAAATAATTAAAAGGGGAAGGTGCTAGAGTTTTAGAGGGACTGGGAAAATTTTCCTGTGGGAGGTGGGATTTTAATTGGGATATGAGGCAAACCAAGAAGCAGAGATGAAGGGAGAGAACATTCCAGATGTAGAAGACAGAGAATACGCCCATTACAGAGAGAGGAAGTATCTTCTTAGAGGAACAGCCAAGAAGCTAGTGTCACTGGATCTAAGAGTATGCTGCTGAGAATACGATATGTGAAGACTGGGAAGACAGGCAAAACAGAATGACTAGGATACAAAGGGGTGTGAATGTCAAAGGATTTTGTCTTTTGTGGGTGAGGGGAAAGGCATTAAAAAATCTGATTATAAAATCTATCAATCAGACAACTGGAGGGAGACTCCAGACTCCCAGAAAATGTTCAGTTCATTTTCTAAGTAGCTATTCACTCTGATTCTTTGACATTAATAATTTCAAATAATCTTGATTTATCACTCACACAAACATTAAAGCCTAATTACTTTTATTGACCCATTAAGGTCAAAAAGCATAGGTGCAGACTAATTTCTACTGACTATAAACAAAAGAGCATTTATTTCTCAATTCACAAAAGAGCTCTTTTTAGTTCAGGAGTTTCTTGTGTATCAGAAAAATCAGGTTTAAATCTTTTACTTTTTAAAATTCCATCAGAATTTATAAACAACTTGATGCTATGTTCTTATAAAAACACCCTGAGTCCTCCCCACCCTATCCCTTACCCCACTACCATTCTCTAATACAACCACATGACTCTCCATTCCACTAAACTATCTATAAGAGCCTGCCCAGAAAGCGGTGAAAGACAAACTCGAGTTAGGCAAAGTGACAGTACTTTGTTAAGATGACAGTTAGCTTTATAAGGGAATGGGGCTTTGAAGCCTAGGGACTATCTGTAACTATTCAAGAAAAAAATCTGTGAAATGGATCTGCCTTAGTCATATCTGATAGGTTTATGAAATAATGTATGAGATTTGCAGAACAAATCCCCTGGGAATTAAAGGTAGCCTCACTTTGCTTGCCTAAATAATTAATTTTCCTTAACTGACTCTATTATCTTCTTCATTTAGTCTTTCCAAATGATTTAGTGAACTCTACTCTTCAGAGTACAAAATAAGCAGTCCCAGAAATACTTTGACTCATAAGTGTTGCTAAAAGGACAATCCACATGTGAGACATACTGTTCTTGGTGGTATCTTGGTCACTTTCCAAACTCTTAGCAAGTTTATATGATTATGTGGCTGAGAATTTCTGAGATTTCAAGAGGGGTTATGTCAAGAAGGTAGTGAATACAGCTGGTCTGTGTGAGACAGCTGTCTCCTACAGAGGATCTGGTATATCCTGAAAGATGCATAACAGTGACTTAACGAAAAGTTCTGAAAAGGATTTCTAATTTATATAGTCAGAAAGAAAAAAATGATAATTATGTTGGATATTACGATATTCTATGTAAGTTTTTAAGTTTTTAAAATGATTTCACATACATTATATTTAATCCTCATTAAAAATAAAAACCTACAAGGTACTAAAGTATTAACCTAATCTTATGGGAGAGGAAACTGAGGCCCAGAGGAGTTAAAATAACTTGACCAAGGTTATAATTCATTCAGTAACTTGTGGAGCAAGGAGTAGAACCCATACTTGCCGATGTCTAAATTAATACTGATTTATTCTTGTATGTTTTGAAAATAATTTCTAAAAATTTCACTGAGAGTTGATTTTGGTTTCTCCGTAACAAGTTACAGAGAAGAAGCATGGTACAACAGAAAGAATGTTGGCTCTGGAATCAGAGGACATGAATTTAAATAATCTCTAATATTTAGTATCAGTGTAACCTTTGGGAAATCACTAAACCAAAAGGAGAGAAGAGAGGAAGAAAAAGAGGAAAAGAAGGAGGAGGAAGAAAAGGAGACAAAGCTCCTATTCTCAAGAAGTTTATAGCTTTGCTAGGGAGATAAGATCTATGTGAAACAACTAAAGAACAATATAAGACCACATAATCAAATGCTAGATGGAAAGCTGCATCCTGTAAGTGCTAAAGAAGTTCAAAAAATGAAGAGATCGGTATGAAGTAGGAGTAATCAGGGAAAGACTCATAAAGGAGACAGAACTGGGGTTAGAAGTAACATATATAATACAAATATTACAAAAATAATTTATGAATTTTCACTAGATCTTATTTGCAGTAGGGTTATAATCTTAAATACCTATGTTTTTCAATACTGAGGCAAGAAGTCAATCTTGATATTTTCACATTCCCCTCAAGGTCTAGCCACATCTTAACATGCCAGGTGCTAAATAAATATTTGGTGAACAAAGAGATGTTTCTCTTAGGTTAGCATTAAAACTTTAGCACAAGCTCTGATCTAAAAGTGGGAAAGATTTTCAGTATTAACCTGGTGATAAAGAGATTATATATCATCTAAGAACCTGCCTAAGTTGGAAGAAACTGTCTCAGGGTGATGAATTTTTCCGCGACAGTAATTCACAAAAACTTTTCATGGAGTATAAAGTACTGAGGTGTGTAAGTAGATAAAAACCTTATGTCAACAAAATTACAGATCCTTAAAGTATTGAAATAATATTAAAATCTGAGGTAGGCAAATTCTCAGGCAAATATTAATGTAATTATACTGCACTAACTACTATTAACATAGCCTTAAACAATTTATCATCATCTCCCTGCCAGAATAGAGTATTGCTAACAGATTCAATTTCAACTGCCAAAATCACCTCTTTTTTCAGTCATTTTAGTTGTATCCAACTCTCGTTGACCCAATTTGGAGTTTGACTGGAGTGGTCTATCATTTCCATCTTCAGTTCATTTCATAGATAAGAGGAATGAGGAATATGAGTCTTTCTGACTCCAGGTCCAACACTCTATCCACTGCACCACTTAGCTGAGCAAAATCACCTCTATACATTAAAATTGTCACTATTAATCTGCATAAATGTCTTGATTCATTTGATTAACATTATTTATTACAAGGGAAAATGTACATGCTGGAAAATTAGAGATGAAATCTAAGAAGGTCTAAGATAGTCCCATTTAGGGTCACCAATACTGTTGCATGAATTAGTCAAATAGTCACTACTACTAAGTCACTTGAATTCAGAGACAGATTTTACTACAGTGAATAATTACTTGGAGCATGACACATTCTACCAGAAATAGATGGAAATGATCCCATAGTGTCACTGACAACATATTTAATTACTTTCCTACCCGATAAGATCTACTAAATGCTCTAAAGGTACAGTATTCTGAGAAACAAGGGGTGAGTACTTAAGTACAGGATTTCCCTTAAATAAGGTCCAAAAAACAAATTAGAAGTAACTATAATTTTAAAAAAATAAACTAAAAAGTTTCCAATAATTCTAAAGTTTTTCAACAATCAGTTTTAGAAATTTCTCTCAATAGAAAATACTGGCAACAGTTATTCACAAGACATTAAAGCAGAATATGGATGATGAAATTTGCAGTGATAATAAATACTGCGGTTCTTAGGAGGCACATGGCACTATATTATTAGTATATATTACCATATTATAGTGCTAGGTTCAAGTGCTGGCTCTGGTACTTTCCAGATATGTGAACTCAGGCAAGTCACATAACCCATGAACTTCAGTTTCCTTATTTGCAAAAAAAAAATTCTAATCTATTTGTCTCATTATCTCTAGGACCTGAAACTTAGGTGGTACATAATAAATGCTTTGTGATTCAGTTTTCATAGTGACTTCCCAAAGTCTACATTCTACTCCCTTACTACTACTTTCTTAAAAATATATTATTCTCCCTTTTCAGAATGTAAGCTCCTTGAGGGTTCAAGGAACTATCTTGCTTATTATTTGTATACATATCCCTAGAGTTTAGCACAGTGCTTGATACATGTTCAGTTCAGTCATTTTCAGTTCTTGGCAAAGATACTGGAGTGGTCTGTCTTTTCCTTCCCCAGTTCATTTTAAAAATGAGGAAACTGAGGCAAACGGTATTAAGTGACTTGCCCCGGGGTCACAGAGTTACTAAGTGTCTAAGGTCAGATGTGAACTCAGGAAAATAAGTCATCCTAAACTCTAAGCCCACCACTTTATCCATTGTGCCACCAGTTACCTCACTTGAATATAGTAAGCATTTTATAGACTTTTTTTTTCATTCATTCACCCATTCATATGTAGATGAAAATATGATGAGATCATACCGTAATACAGGCACCTAAGTGGCACAATGGATCAAATCCTGCCTCAGTCATTACTTACCTCTGGGCAAGTCACTTAACCTCTTTCAGCTTAAGATTCTTCACCTGGAAAATGGAAATCATAATAGCACCTACTTCACAGGGTTGGGAGGATTAATGAAATAGCATATGCAAAGATCTTTGCAAATTGTAAACATTAAAGGAATGTTAGCTGTCATAGTCATCATCATCATGATCAGCCTGGAAATGAAGAATGTCACCAGAATGGGAGAAATAACACAATCAGATTATGATGCGGTAACTATATATAAAGAACAGGTCACAGGGAAAAGATCATTCAAGTCAAGTGGCAAAATCTATTAGGATCTCAATGTATTTACCCTTAGCCTTGCCCATACAACAGAAGAAAAATCTGATTTTTTTAAAATAGTATCCACAAATGTTTACTGCAAAGAAATAATGGCTGTCTTCACGTGCATAAACTTGTAATTACCTTCGAACAGTGGTTTAATAAACTGATCCTACATGAAGCACAATTTTGTTCTTTCAGGATGAGGATTATGTGAATCTTCCCCCAAAACTACTGCATCCATACTTTTTAGAGATAGCATTTGGAGCTATATGAACAGGCAGTTTTCCAATGAAGAAATCAAAGCAATTTATAGTCATATGAAAAAATGCTCTAAATCATTATTGAGAAATGCAAATTAAAACAACCTTGAGATATCATTTCACACCTATCAAATTGGTTAAAATGACAGAAGGGTGTGCTTCTCCTATACAGAGACCTGGGTTTGAATGCCCGCTTGGTCACTTGCTAGTTATGTGAGTAGGGGCAGGTCTCTGAGCTTCATTTTTCTCATTTGTAAAATTAACAAAATGATACCGATGTTGCCTACCACCCAGGGTCCTTGTGAGGAAAAGTATTTTGTCAACTGTAAAGTGTTGCATCAGTGTGGGTTATCTTCCCACCACTTTGCTTTCTGCATTCTAATTTACATTATAGTTCTTTGTGTATGTAAGCCGTGTGCCAAGGCTCATTAGGATGGAACTCTTTTCTTACTGGTGGAGACCAAGACCTTGCTCTGTGTGAGGGCCCTGGCAACGTGAGAAGCAAGAGAATTTTCACCAGTCCTTTTCTAGACTCATCAAGCTTCAAGTCTTCTTTGTGCATCCAGTCACTTCAGGTGTTCCTGGCTTCCAGTTTCGAGAGAGAAGATGGAAGAGGCCAATTTCAATTCAGGTTGCTAATGGAAAAGACTTTGGGAAAATGTGAGAGAAAGGACCATCTCCATCACGTCCTTATTCCCACCTTGCTACTCTAAAGACTTCAGGGAATTTTCCCCTGGCTGAGACATAGAACTTTCTCTTGGTTGATCTGAGTTACCTTGCTCCCAAAGGGAGAGTGCCTTCATTCTACATCGTCTGGTATATATCCTCCTATGTATACTATCTCTGATTTCTGTTTTGCTAAGATTTGGGTAAATGTACTTTTTTACTATGACCTATATGTGTTCACTGTGTACAAGCATAGCTATTTTTACTGTGCTTTGCCGTACTGCAGATATTGTGATTTCTAAAAATTGAAGGTATGTGGCAACCCTATGTCAAGCAAGTCTATTGGTGTCATTTTTCTAATGGCATGAGCTCCCACTGTGTCTCTTTGACACATTTTGGTAATTCTCAGAATGGAACTTCATTATTATTATTATTATTATTATTATTATTATTATTATCATTATTATATTTGTTATCAGTGATCTCTGATATTACTTTTATAAATGTCTTGGGGTGGCACAAACCGCACCCACATGAAATGGCAAACTTAATTGGGAAATGTCATGTGTGTTCTGACTGCTCCACCAACCTCCTGTTCCCCTTCTTTAGGCTTCCCCAGTTCTTGAGACACAACAATATTGAAATTAGGCCAATTAATAACCCTACAATGTCCTCTAAATGTTCAAGTGAAAGGAACAGTCAATCAGTGTGGCAAATTTGATTATTGTATTATTTTTTAAATTGCCACAGATTCAGTAACCTTCAGCAAACACTACCCTGAGCAGAGAGCAGCAATCCACATCGAGGCAGAACCCTCCATGAGAAAAGATAATACAACTCACTGAAGGTTCAGATGGTGGTTAGCATTTTTTAGCCATAAAGTATTTTTAATTTAAAAAATTTATAGAAGGAGAAAGTGACAAATGTTGAAGTGGATGTGGAAAAACTGGGATCTTAATTCATTTTTGGTAGATCTGTTAGCTGATGCAGCTATTTTGGAGAGCAATCTGGAATTATGCCCAAAGGGTTATTAAGCTGCTTATGCCCTTTGACACAGCAATACCACCAAGATTGCTTCCCAAGATGATTAGCAAAAAAGGAAAAGAACCTATATGTTCTAAAATATTTATAGCAGCTCCTTTTTTTGGTGGCCAAGAACTGGAAATTGTGGGGATGCCTGTCAACTGAGGAATGGCTAAGCAAATTGTGGTATATGTTTGTGATGGAATATAGCTGTGCTATAAGAAATTAGGAGCTTGATGTTTTTAGAAAAGCATGGAGAGAACTGCATGAAATAATGAAGAGTAAAATCAGCAGAAGCAAGAGAACACTGTACATACATTATTTATGTACACATTATACAGAGTAACAGAGTGATACAAGTTTTATCAACAAGTGATACAATCAACATTGTATCAACAAGTGATACAATGTTTTAAGAACAACTTTGAGTGACTAAGTCATTCTATTATAAACACCCAGATTAACTGCAAAGATCCTATGAAGTAAGATGTTGTTTGCATCCAGAGAAAAACACACACACACACACACACACACACGCATGCACACACACACGCACGCACACATGCACGCACACATGAGCACATGCAGATATTTATCTCTAATGGTAGCCATCTCAGGAGAGGAGGAGAAAAAGAAAAAGTTACATGATAGATAAATTTATTGTATATTTGAAAGGAATAGCAAGTTGCATATAATGGATCTACAGCTTCAGGTGCAATTCTCTTTTTTTCTATTATACTTTACTATGGAAAGGCTTATTTTATTTCTTAAATTCAGAATTAGTTAGATAGATAGAGGAAATGAAATAATTATTTCCCCACTTTTCTTCCAATTATAGCCCATTCAGTATAGTAATGAAACTGTTCACAAAGCTGTGTTATAGCAGACAGTTGTAAAAGACTATAGGTGTACCTCATTTTATTGTACTTAGCTTTATTGCACTTCATAGATATTGTGGTTTTGTGTGTGTGTGTGTGTGTTTACAAACTGAAGGTCTGTGGCAACCCTGCATGCGGCAAATCTCTATCAGTGCCATTTCTCCAACAATATGTCCTCACATTATCTCTATGTCCCATTTTGGTATTTCTCATAATATTTCAAACTTTACATTATTATTTTATCTGTTATGGTGATTTGTGATGCTACTACCGTAACTGTTTTGGGTACCACGAACTGCACCCATATTAAACTTAAATGTTGTATGTGCTGACTGCTCCACCTACCCACCATTCCTGTCTCTGTCCCTTTCCACCGGCCTTCTTATTGCCTGACACACAATATTGAAAAATATTACATAAACTTAAGTTGATAAAGCAGTGGTATAGAGTTTAAGAGGATTGACTCTAATTCTGAAGTAAGTTCTACTGTGGGTAAAATGCTATCAAAATAGCATTGCATGCTAGAGAGAAATCTTTCATGAAAGGAAGAGTCAATCAATGCAGCAAACTCCATTGTTATCTTAAGAAATTAGTCACAGCCACCCCAACCTTCAATAACCACCACCTTGATCAGTCTGTATCCATCAACATCAAGGCAAGAATTTCCACAAGCAAAAAGATTATAACTCACTGAAGGCTTAGATGATGGTTAGCATTTTTTAGTAATAAAGTATCTTTTAGTTAAGGTATGTACATTGTTATGTGGTTTTTTTAGACTTAATACTATTATACACTACATAGACTAAAGTATAGTATCAAGATAACTTTTACATGTACTAGGAAACCAAAAAATTCACATGACTTGCTTTATTGTGGTGGTCTGGAACAGAACCCACAGTACCTCCAAGGTACTTTTCCATACTTGCAGAGATATATTATCTGAAAAGAATACATTAAACACATATATCTGTACTCAGAAACTCTTGTAGACTTTTAACATAACTTGGAGATTGATACTGCCAATATACTATGTGACAGATTCAAGAAGGAACTCTTAACTTTCCTGGTTCAATTTTCCTCTTCTTTGTTTCTATGTACAACATAAGATAATGTGCTGTACGATGCCAATAAGAAACAGGTAACAAGCAAATAAAAGGTAAGGTTTTTTTTTAACATTTAATTTCCTTTTTTAATTACCAATCCTTGGGGGTAACAAATCTCAATAGTCAGATTCATAGTAGAAATAGAAACATAAAGATTTGTGACTTTGTAATAAAATGAACAATTGTAGGAGGAAAACAAAAGCCTAGAAACCCAACCAGTATCCAGCTTCCCTCCTTCCATGAAAAATAGATCCTGTTACTATTAAGGTGCAAATGCAAGCAATTAAAGGCCTACCAGCTTTAACTACCAAAAGGGCTTTGACAGAACAATTCTTCATAGAACAGAACTAAACCTTCCCCCCGCCCCCTCCCCCCACACAAACCCTACAATCTGAAAAGATGTGAATTATTTTCTATGACATTGTGATATGCCACACATGTTTGGGAAGCTTCTCAAGGCTTCAAAGAATCTGGAAATGGAAGAGAGCTAAGGGAAGATGGTCTCAGAGAATATATGGAAGTAAAGATGATAATCAAAATTCTCCAGAAAAATTCCTAAAAAGTGAATACCAGGATCCTGAAGGGTCAGATTCCAGTGGGTCCTATAACAACCTGGGTTTTACTGAATGCTTTCATCCACTGTGACCTACTCTCAAAAGAATTAGGATTTTATCTCAAAGATGGATACTGGCAAACTTCAAGCATGCCAAAAGTTTTGTTTCCAATCTTGATTCTTCTTCACCTTGACTTGTTGGGTTCTTTGGTTCAAATTTTTATCTTGTGTGTTATTTTTCCTAACTTCAAACCTGGACCTCTTTTACCTTTGCTACTGAAATGTACTTAATATAACCTCTTTTTAAAAAAAAAATTAAAATTTACTTAATTCTAGCTTTCTATTTTTAAAAAACCCCACATTATCACAAATGGTGCTTTTAAGATGATCGAGCTCTAAGATGAGGAAGAGAAGGAAGGTCATTCACTTAGTATGAACTTCACACAGACATATACTCCTCTTGCTAATCTATCTTGTTTTCAGTGTCAACAAAGACACACCTCTAATGCCCTAGGGTAAAGCAGTGAACAATAAATTCAAACTTTTTATGAGATGGTACTTTTATTTATTTTCCTCTTAATTTGAATGAACTAGGAAATAACAGAAATTGCCTATAGCCTAAACAATGTACTCAGTATACACCCTCTCTTCACAGGAAATAAAGTACACATATATACATTTCATTTTGGCAAGTAAACTTACAAAACCAGTTTTTATGCAAAAACATAAGCAAATACTTCTTATTACTACCAAATACTATTATATATTTAAAACTATAAACATCAGTAAAAATAAATATAGTGTTTTGTAAGAATCCACCAACCTCTACCTTGATGATGATGATGATGATGATGATGATGATGATAGCAGCTAACATTTATATAGTGCCTACTATGTGTCAAGAACTATGCTATTATCTCATTTAATCTTTATAAGAACCCTGGTAGTTAGGTGCTATCATCTCCATTTTACAGATGAGAATACTAAGGCAAACATAATACCTGACTTGCCCAGGTCACCCAGCTATTAAGTATCTGAAGCCAGAGCTGAACTCAATTCCAAGACTTATTGCATATACAGTCTAGCTACTTCTTCCTCCCTCTAAAAACAAACATACTCAAGCAAAAAGACAAAAATTACCCTTCTCACAATAGGAAAACAAGGTCTCTATTTCTCCAAAGGAATCTATCAAATTCAATTTGATGAAGGTTTGGTAAATACCTATCATCTGAAAAGCACTATAGTAGACTGAAAAAATATTTTATGCAGGAGACAGAACATATTCACAGATGAGCAAATGAACATAATTTGAAGAGAGCAAAAGCCTAGAGGGTAGGGGGAAATCATAAAAGTCTTCATGGAATTTCTGGAACAAGAAACAGAAATCACCAAGAACTAGCATGGCTTTATAAAAAACACATCATGCCAGACTGACCTCATTTCCTTTTGGGACAAAGTTACTAAATTCAGGGAACAGAGGAATGCAGAAAACATTTTACCAAAATCTAGGCAGTGAAATCTCTCAAAGTCCTGAAATACTGAGCAGTAATAAAATCAGGGGATTTGAGAAATGGTTAAATAGTAGGCTCAACATGAAGTAAGTTCCATGTCAGCAAGAAGTGAGGCCTCCAAGGTGATGCCTCTTTTTTTTAACATCTGTATCAATGATTGGAATAAAAGGAGAGAGAGAAGTCAGCTTTATAAGTCAAGTCAATGCACCAACATTTACTGAGTGCCTTCTATGTGCCAGACCCTGTGCCAAGTGTGGGGATTCCAAGAAGGGCAAACATCAGTCACTGCAGTTCATCTGTGGAATCAGAGGTGGGATCCAAAAAGACAACATAAAATGTTGGTCCAAATGCAAAAAAACGGCATTTCATAGGGATAACGTTTTATATTGCAGTCTCAAAAATCAACATCTTGAAGACAAGAATGTAAAAGTACAGCCAGACGGAATCTGTCTCAGAGAGATCTGGAGGTGTCAGTAGACTGTACGGCCAATGAGTCAATAATATAGTATGGCCAAAAGGCTAAAGGCACTTTGGTGTCTATTAAGAGAGGCACAACTTGTACTGGAGGTTAGAAGGAGCCCCGGGAGTTTACTGAATAAGAGAGGAGGGACATGGTTTATGCTTTAAGATCTTTTAGATTCCTGAATGAAGAATAAACTGTGATGGAGAGAGGCTTGAGGATTTAAGGCAAAAAACAGTCCGTTCAGGAGTGAGGTGATATGGATCTGTACCAGGGGGGTAGGCGCGTCACAGGATTGAGGAGGGCATACGCAAAAGATGTTATAAAGACAGAAACAACAGGATGTACAGACTGACTATGGAGAGCGAAAGTGAGAAGTCAAGGTTGCAAATGTCACTGAGTGCAAGTAAGGTGGTGGCCTTGAAAGAATTAATTGGGATGTTAAGAAGAAAGTAGTATTTGGTGGTAAATAGTTCAAGTTTGGATCTGTAGATTCTAAGATATCTATGGCAGGCAGCTAGCTACCCCCAGATAGAGTACTAGAGTCTTAAAGACCTGAGTTCAAATCCAGCCTCAAATACATAATAGCTGTGTGATCCCAAGCAAGTCACAAGCTCTGCCTCTGTTTCTTCATCTGTAAAGCAAAGACAATAAATCGCATATACCTCCCAGGGTTATTATGAAGATAAAATGTAATGCTTGTAAAGTGCTTTGCAAACCTATCTAAACATTAACACCTGATGCTGCTAGCTGTACTGATATTCAGTTCAAGATATCCAATAGATAGCTGAATATGAGAGACAACTGCTGCTCAGAAGAGAGGTTAAGGATGGATAACTAGACCTGAGAATCATTTACACACAGATAACAATTGACGATATCATCAACTGAGATAACATAGAGGAAAAAAAGGGGACCAAGGACAGAGTCTTGGGGGATACCCATAATTAGCAAGTATGACCTAAATGAAGATCTAGCAAGAGAATGAGGATTGGTCCAAGAGGTAAGATGAAATTAGAAGAACAGTGTCACAAAAACCTAAGGAGAAGAGAAAGTAGAAAGTACCAAAGACAAGAAGGTGATTGACACTGTCAGTGGTTGCAGAAAGTTCAAGAAGGATAAAGATTGTGAAAAGATCATTAAGTTTGAAAATTAAGAGATTACTGGTAACTCTGGAAAGCAACTTTAGTCAAATGATGAGTCTGGAAACAAGACTTCAGAAAGTGTTAAGAAGTGAGATGGAGAAAAGGAAATACAGGGACGGCTAGGTAGCGCAGTAAATAAAGCACTGGCCCTTAAGTCAGGAGAACCTGAGTTCAAATCTGACCTCAGACACTTAACACTTACTAGCTGTGTGACCTTGGGCAAGTCACTTAAGCCCAACTGCTCTGCATTCCCCTCTCCAAAAGGCAAAAAAATAAAAATAAGGAAATAGTGTTCTTTTCCAGAAGTTTGGTCACAAAAAGGAGCAGAGATATAGGATGATATCAACTGGGAGTTGACAGATCAAGTAAGGTCTTCTTGACCATGGAAGAGACATTAGTGTGTTTGTAGGTTGTATGGAAGCAGCCAACAAACAGGGAGAGATTTGAGATTAATAAAAGAGAACTCTGTTTTGGTAGGTCCACATCTCGAATAGTGTCAACTCCAGGCATGACATTTTAAGAAGAGCACTGGGATTTACTTCAATATAACCAGAATAATAAAAACTTGAGTTCATGCCAAATGAGAATCAATTAAAGGAACTATAGATTTTTCACAGAATTGCAAAGATATTAATTTGTAAAGGACTTTAGCATCCAAGAACCTGGTGACAGACTTATTGAGTAGGGTGTAGATGGAATTAAAGTTCAGGAGTAGGGTGCACTGTATCTTCCAACTCGGTTTTCATATGGTATGACTGGAATTCAACAGAATTTTAAACTCCTCAGGAATACTCTCTGAAGGTGCTCAAGTAGTACCATTGATGACACAATGCTAATTACAATTCTAATGACAATTTGAATAGCTGCTAGATGATATGAATTTCATGAGCCATCATAAATCAAGAACATAAATTTTTTTCATGAAACAAAATAGGAATGATATCATTTCAGACAATATAAAGGATATAGAAAACAGACTCTTTATTAGAAAAATTATGAACTTACATTAAATCATTATGCAAAACTAGGATCCCCTACCATCTCTGATCATCTACAATCCTATGATTAATGCTTACCTGACTGTTCTCTAAGGTGTTAGCACAATCATACGCACACACTCACACATCCCAGGATAAGAAGAAAAGTAGCTGAATAGGGGGAAAAAATCTTTGTATCAAATAGTTCTAAAAGGGGTTTGGTTTTCATAATATGTAAACACATAACCAAAAGTCATATCCAAACAAAAAAAATGGTCCAAGTATATCAATCAATAAACACTTATTGAGCATCTACCATATGCCAGACACTGTGCTTTTAAACACTGGGGATACAAAAAAAGGAAAAAGATAATCTCAGTCCTTAAAGAGTTTTCAAGCTAATGAGGGTGGCACTATACAAACAAATATATGGGATAAACAGGATAATATACATAGGATAGGATAAATAGGAAATAATAATAGTGTGGTGGCACTGGAATTAAGAAGGGTTAGGGAAAGCTTTCTGTAGAAGGTGGGATTTTAGTTTGGACTTAAAGAAAGAGAGGGAGATCAGTTGATAGAGGGGAAAGGGGAGAGCATTACAGGCAAGGAGAACAGTCAGAGAAAATGCCCAGAATCAAGATATAGAGTCTCTTGATCTTGGAAGAGATAAAAGGTTAGTGTCACTAGTTCAAAGAGTATGTGTCAGGGAATAAAGCATAAAGACTAGAACAGGAGGGTAACTAGGTTATGAAGGACTTTGAAGGACAAACAGAGATCTCCCTAGAAGAGAATTGAGGGGTCAAGGAATTAAGAGATCATGATGCAGAAAGGTAGGGTTTTTAATAAATGAAGGCATATGGAATGGATAAAAACCAGTAGATTATGGTCAGATAAGGGGATTTCAGAATTTTTTAAGATAGAAGTGGTACATCTGTGGGTAATGAGAAGCTCAAGGATATGACTATTTTGTATGTGACTGAGTTGGGGTGAAAGAGTAATTCACAGGATGTGTTAAGGTTGAGAAACTGAATGCTACAGAATTTGAAAGAGATTAAATATGTTATACTGAAGTCCCCTAGTATAAGGGCAGGAGTTGGGAAGAAGAGAAAAATTGTGAGTCAGGTATTGAACACACTGAGGAAGGAAAGGGAGTGACATGGGAATCTCTAGACAACAATTACCAAGATTTTCATTGGGTGATAGACATGAACTGCATGAACCTCAAAGGAGGAGAGGTTGCTGAGTGATACAGGAAGAGAGAAAACCCAGAAGTGGCAATGGTGAGCAAAGAGGATTACAACTCCTCTGCCTTGACCAATATGCCAAGGTACAGTACTGGAAAGGGTAATCAAAGAGGCTAATCAGGGATGGGGAGTCTGAGGCCTCAAGGCCAGATGTGGCCTTCTAGGTTCCTGGGTATGGTCTTTGGACTGAGTCCAAGTTTTACAGAACAAATCCTTTTTACTAAGGGGAAGTTTGGATTCAGTCATACGGTCACTTGAGGGCCTTGAGGGCTACATGTGACCTCACGGCCACAAGTTCCCTATCCTTGACTGCTAAGTTAACAGGAGGTCAAATTTCAGTAAGGGCTAGTAGAAGAAGAGAGTGGGAGAAGAAAAATTTAATAATTAGGGAAGTTTACTATGTAATTGCAGATGGTATAGTGGAAGGGCTGAGTAGAGTTAGTTTGAGACTTTGGGGTGAGAGAATTGAGGGGAATGGGAAGGAAGGAGTGGTAGATATAGAATGGGGTTCAGATGACAATCCACAGGAGTTCAGACCCACCAGGATATGAAGAATATGATCAGATATGAAACTGTTGGGAGGCTTTTAGGCAAAGGGAGTTCATACCCTTTCAACTAAGGACTCCATTACTTTGTTTCTACACCAAGGTAGCCATTGATAAGTAGAAAAATGTCTATATACACAAAAATATTTAAAGCGGCATTTTCTGTGATAAAAAACAAAGTAGATGTCCATTAACTGGGGAAAGACTAAACAAATTGTGATATATGAATATAATGGAATATTACTGTGCTGTAAAAAATAATATATGATGAATACAAATGAGGGAAAAATCTCTACAAATGAAAACGCAGCCAAGAAAACAATATACAAAATAATTATAACAACGTCAATGGAAAGAACAATTAACTACAAACCAAAAAAAATCAAAAATAAATGTAACAAAATTATAAAGATCCAGCAGGACTCAAATGAAGAGCTATGAGAGTTACCCATTTCTTTATGGAGGCAGGAGGTTCACAAGTGTTGCACATTTCACATGTTTTGGGGCTTTTGCAATATACTGATCAGATGTGCTGAGAGTTTTTCCTATCTAAAAAAAAAAACATTTGTTATGAAGTATGGTTATCAGGGAGGGGGACAGGAAGAATAACATGGGATAACAATGATGGTATAATTAACAAAAGAAATTAATACAAACTTATTTTTTAAAATGTCAGTCAGTAAACACTAAAGTGCCTATTATATCCCAGACACTATGCTAAAAGTGAAAAGAAAAAAAAAAGTCATTAAAATATAGGTTTAAAAACTTAGACAGAACTCTAGGACAGGATTAAAACAAAAAATTCTCCAACATGACAGCACTGTCACAGCCATTATGTTCCTGTTATGAATAAAATTCAGGGGGAGGGAGGAATATACAGAATTAGAAAATATCTTCAATTCCCAAGGAAATTAACACAGAAACAAGGAAATAGAAATAAGAAATGTCTAAGTAATCTGTGGAAGCACTTATGACACTTATTGATGCCAATGACATCTTTGTCATGTGAATGTTAATCAATTGGGTAAGAGATGGGTGATAGGTAATAGTATCAAGTATCTAGCATCACACATTTGTCCTACAATGAGTCTGGAAGTGATTAGAGCTGGCAAAGACCCTCAGTTCCAAAACATGGGAAATAAAATGATTATTTTTGTCACAGACTAAAGGTACAGCAATTCATAAAACTTGCTGGCACTTTCTCATACAACATGGATGTCATATATTTTATTTCTAATTAAACACAAAGAATAGAATCTCTATGTTACCATGTCAAGGGCCAAGTTTAAAAGAAGAAAAGAAAAAAAGATTGTCACAACAGTTAAAATCAATGTGAAATTATGAGGTGAGAGCTTCCTCTAATGAAAAGCAAAAGGGAACAAAAAGTTCAAGTGTCCAAGTGAACAAAGTACAACATCGTTCTTGGTCTTCATGTACAGAAAGAGCAGTGTACTTGAATTTTTTCCAGTTTTAATTAGTCCGTGTGGTAAATGCTGAGAACTTTTCTTCATACTTTCAGAACAGACTGTTTCACTAAGCCAGAGAAAGAAGGAACAAAATGACAGAGCACTTGGGTGGCAGCAGGCTTCTTAAGCAGAGGCCAAGACACACTGAAAACCCTAACCGCTGTTCTGAGTCACAAAGTTACCAGCTTTCTCATTTTCCATTTTTCTCTTTCCCATTTCGGGGTTCCAAAATGTGATGGCTCTTCTTGGATCTTTTTTACCTCTCCTCATCTCCCTCAAAACAAGAATCACTTTCTCTACATTATCATATTCCTACTATACTCCTTCAAACAATATTGTTCCTCCTTCTTGTTCTCATTTCTCTGCTACCATGCCACAAAAACTCTTCATTTTCCTTTTATTTCAATGAGCCATGGCATACAGAGCTATTAGGACACTAATGCTAATAAATATTAGTATGTCGCTGTCCTAGTACTTAAATTAGTGATATGTTCAATAAAACAGTTTAAATTAAGAATTGGGCTTTTAGTATGTCTACAGATATTACTTAGTACTCTTAAAAATTGAAATACTGTTGAATTCTCCAAAGTTTTAGAAATAAATATCCCTTTGGGGATGCCTAAAACAAGAAGGTAACATTTCTATGTGCCCCAATGACCTACCTGCCTTACAAAATCTAGCCAGTAATGCCAAGTACACTGAAACACCATAAATGTTATTAATTTCTCTAAAATGTACAGATTTGGTTGCACAACAAAAATTGACAATGTATAGATGAAGAGAGGTTAGGAGTAACATAGCCACGTGGAATACTTGCTTTCCTGGCCCTAAAGCTCTTCCTATTAGAATCAAAACAAACTGATGTTATCTTAAGAAGCCTTCCAAATTTTGAAAAATAAAACCTAAAGGTTTTGTGGTTAGCCAGATATTGTTTGTTTTCTTTTAGGGACAAAATCATGGCACATTTATTTTTGTACTCAAATCAAAAGTAGACTTGCCATTATAAAGGAAATAAAAGTAGTTCAGTAGCTATTTTGATAAAGAAAGACATGTAGAATGGTCATTGAACATTTCTTTGGCAAAAACAAAAAGACAGGGAATTCTCAAACTGAATTTTTTAAAAATCCTATTTAAACCACTCACCTGCTTTAACCAAATTCTCTATGAAAACACTACTTGCCCACAAGAAGGCATATTTCTACATTATAATAGCAATATGCTGATACATTAAATTAGGTTATCTGTTCATAATCAGCAAGACCAATGAACTGGAAGTACTAAAGCATGTTACTCTGTATAAAAAATTAGCCTGGATGTTAAACTCGGAAAATAACTATGAGAACCTAAAAGATTTCTTAGAAAGGCATCTCAGGCAGTCATTTAATACAATCTCCTATTTTCTAGAAAGTCAAATCTATGGCTCCCTATTATCAACGGTCAATCCCATTTTTTAAGATTTCCAAGTCTGACAATTCTACAATTCCCTTGAAATTCAATTCAACACATGCTTATTTAAGTCCATAATATTTAGCAATCCCTGTGTTAGAAAGCATTAATATAATTTAAAAAAAAAAAACAGAAAAATCAACAGACCTCAGAGAAGTAGTCTGTTATGGGAGAGTTGAGGACTACTAGACAACACATACACACAAGTAACATATACTACAGCAGAATATAATGAAAGAAAATGAGAGATCCAGACAAAAAGCTCTAGGAAAATATGTGGGAAAAGAGTACTAGAGTACTGTAAACACCGCAGAAACTAGAAAGACAAGTAAGATCAAGGATAGATTAATATGGAAGTAGCACATGAGCTGAGTCTTGAAAGAAGAGAAGAAGAATCAGGCATAGGAGAAAAAAAACTTCTGCAAATTCAGAGTTGTTTAAAAGCAGGCACATCAAATAAAGGAACCAACTCAAAGAACAATTTGGCTGATATGTATAATGCATGAAGGGGTGAAATGCCAAATAAGACTAGAAAGGTAAATTAGAGGGAGACTATAAAATACCTTAAATGCCAAGACTTTTCATTTTATCCGAAAGGCAATAAGGAGCCATTGAAGGATTCTGAGCTCATTCTGTCAGCTGGATGGGAAAGGGAAAAGCCTAAAAAAGGTCAACTCAGGTTAATATGCTAAATCTCAAGGACAAAAATAATAGAGGATGAATTAAAAACTGAGTTCTGATGGCTGTGTGAAAAAGAAGACTAGAATGACAGAATCTCTGGCAGGTTGGAAAGACAACATTAAGTCTAACCCTGAGGATCTTCTTAGGAAAGAGTAAATACCAAAACAAGACAAGGAACTCTAAAAGTTGGGACAAACTGAAGATCCAAGACCTCTATGAGTATTCAAATATATCCCATGACTGATAATTCAATTATAAAGAACTTTGTAGGAAGATTTAACTTGATTCAGTCATTTTAATATATCACATCCTAATTTGAAGGTAAAGGAGAGGTGCAGAGCAGGGTGGTTAAGCATTTATTGGTACTTTGTAGAAGGAGAAAAATAAGTAAAGTATAAATTATCACAGTAATTTTTTTTTATTTCTTTTGTTCATTCTACCAACTAACCAATCAACAATAATCTATTCAGCAACCTACAATCTGAAATAATAATAATAATACCTACTATTTACATAGCACTTTACAGTTTGCAAATATTATCTCATTTGATTCTCATAAGAACTTGTAAGACAGATGTTATTTTGTACTCATTTTACAGAGGAGAAAACTGAAGCTGAGAGCTATTAAGTGACTTGTCCAAGGTCATACATCTAATAAACACCTGAGGTAATATTCAAACTCAAGTATTTTTAATTCTAAACCCAATATTCTATCTCCTCTATAGAACCTCGCTGTCGGGAAGTATAAGAAAATGAAAAAAACATAGTCCTCGTTCTGAAAGAGCTTACAATGGGATACGAAAAGATGTACACAAATACTTCTAATGAAACATCATCTGAAACCGTACATATATTGCAAGTAAAAGTTTAGTTCTGATTTATCCTTAAAAGAGACAACCAGAACAATGGTATGTAAAAATGAGTATGCTGAATTTTTATTCTTTTCATATTAAAGATTTTCTTAAATCAATTTCTTTAATACTTAAGTTAAATTAAGGTCAGACTTAAGCTAAATTAGTAAATTTGCAAACTGCCACCTTGGAGATATTGTGGCTTTACTCATCCATGAAGAGGAGAAGAGCTTTGCATCTGCCACCTGCTCTATGATCAGCCTTGCCTTTAACACTCTCATTGGAAGTGATCCTGTCTTCCTTTGTATTCCTTTATTACTTAGTCTGTATATCTCACATTGAATGTAGCACTTACTTGAGTTACTGATCTTTGCAGAGGTAATGTGGTATGGTAGAAAAGAATAATGAACTTAGAGCCAAGAAGCTGAGTGGAAATGCTGTCTAGCTTTATGACCATTAGTAAATCACTTAATCACATTACTCCTCAGTTTCTTCAATTGTTGAATATGGGGACCAATCTCAGCAAATATACAGAAATAAAATGCTTTAGAATTCCAAAAGTAAAAATCTGCTGTTAATTGTGCCTTAGTTCAGAATTATATTGTTCACCTAGAGTAGACACTTTGTTATAGCATTTAAATCCAATACTTAATTAATTCTTAATTCACAATCTGTAGTGATTTAAAAAACAAAATCTAAACAAATAATAATCATAATTTTAACTTCAAACCACATAAGGCAATTTTTCTCCTATAAAAACATGAACTCGGTGATCAGAGGGGGCAGTGTCAGATGGTGGCATAGAAACAGGAGAACTCCATGAGCTCCCCCATAACCACCTCAAATACCTATAAAATATGATTCTAAACAAATTTTAGAGGTCAAGAACCCACAAAATGATAGAGAAACAAAGCTCCAGCTGAAGGCACCCCAGCAGACAGATGGGAAGAGTTCATTACAGCATTGGAAGCTGCAACCAGGCGCGGTTTTAGCCTCAGGAAGGCCAGGACCAGCCACAGCTGGAGAATTTGGGAGAGTGGATCACCGGCAGCTGTGGCAATTTCCAGAATTATCAACCCATAAGAGACAAGGACAAAGGGAAAGGTCAGTGGAACTCCACTAAATCTGAGGGAGAAGAGTGGGTCTAGCTGTCTGCCCCCAGGTAAAGAAGCAGCAGAAGCAGCAGCCCTGCAGCCATCTCCATGTGGCTGCTTCAGAGCTCCCAGTCTGCAGATTGCAGGGAGACCAAGCAACCATTCGGAGGCTAAGTGCTCTTGCTTTAACCTACCTGGATCCGGATCATGGTCTTGGGTGGTGGTCCTGAGATGCGTGACCAGTGAGCCAAAGCTGGTGGGGGCTGTAGAGACAGCGGCCTCCTAATAGTGCGGCAGCTGCTAAAACCCCAGCAATTTGGGACAAAGCTCTCCCCTCTGGAAGCAGAGATTTACTGTGGCTCAAAAATTAAGTTAATTGACTGCCAACATGAGCAGGCAAAGGAAGCAAACCAAGCTCAGCAATCTGACTTTAGATTCCTTTTTTGGGGACAAAAAGGATCAAAGCATGGAACAGGAGGAAGACAACACAGTCAGAACTTCCACACTAACAGCTTCCAAGAAATATGAAGACTTCCTACAAGACATAGAGCAGCTTAAGAAGGATTTTGAAAACCAAATAAGAGAAGTGGAGGAAAAATTGGGGAGAGAAATGA
>CM053588.1:94065835-94086329 GCA_028646515.1 Pseudochirops corinnae | reverse complement strand
CAAAATTATTCATTTTATCTTGTGTGATCCTTTCTATCCCTTGTTTGATTTGATCATAAACTCTCCCCCTTTCTGTTGGTCTATAAGGAATTTCTTGTTTTTCCAGTTTTTTTATATATTTGACTTTTATATCTGGTCATGTATCAGTTGGGATCATAACTTAGTGTATGGTGTGATGTGGTCTAGTTTTTCCATCAGTTTTTGCCAAATAGTGAGCTCTTTACAGCAGTAGATGGGATTTGGGGGTTTATTGAACACTAGGCCTACTGCATTTGTTTGCTTCAGTATTTTGTATACTTGATATTTCCCAGTGATTAGTACCCCTCATTTTAACTAGTACTAAACAATTTTGTTCATTCTTGCTTTATGTTATTGATTGAGTTTTGGTACTGATAATCTCCCTTCCCTGACCTTTCTACTTTTTTTCATATAGATCTTGTCATTCTTGATCTTTATGTTCATCTGGATGAATTTTGATATTTTTATAGTTCTCTAAGTTAATAATTTGGTCCTTGGGCTGAATTTTAATAAAATGAAATTCAGTAGTGATAAATTTAAATTCTTATATTTGGGCACAAAAAATGAACTTTATGAGTATAAGATAGAGGAGGCATACATAGATAGATTCCAGTTATTCCGGAAAAGAAACATCTTGGGCTGGCATTTAGTGCACTTCATTTTTAAAATCAGTTAGTAGTGTGATGTGGTAGACAAAAAACTAATGTGGTCCTTGGATTCCATTAAGAAGATTTGATCCCATAGCTACTGGCAATAAGGAAACGATAGTCTCACTGATAGTATGCTTTTGTGAGACCTCATCTGAATATTGTGCTTACTTTTGGGCCCCACAGTTTAAAAAATACATTGATAAGCTGGAGAGTATCCAGAGGACGGCAGCCAAGATGGCAAAGGCTCTTAAATCCATGTCATACAAAGATTGGTTGAGCAAATGAGAATATTTATGTTGGAGAACGGAAGACTCAGGGACTGCATGAGAGCTTTCTTCAAGTATTTGAAGGAATGTCATGAGAAGGGGAGGAAGAAAGAAAAGAATCTTTAAGTGCTTCCTATGTGCCTGGCACTGTGTTAAGCTCTAGGGACACAAATGCAAACAAAAGCAAGACAGTTCTTGTCCTCAAGGAGCTCACATTGTTATGAAGGGGGGAGATAACACATTAAAAGAAGCCCAAAGGGTTGGGGGGAAGGGAGTACTCAGTATGTGGGCATGGTTTTGAAGTCCAGAAGTGTAAGAACAGGGACAGGAGGAGAATTAAGGCAGGGTGCCCTGGACACTTTACAACATGGAAACTCCACAAGGAGCTTACCATTGGAAGATGATGGAGTGTATTCATATAGGCTTAATCTATGGTAAGCAGACTACTGGAGTGATAGGATGATTCAGAGTGAGGAAACTCCCAAGTCTTGAGGAAAGGTAAAGGATAGAGGCACGAATTTGAAGATGATTAGGGACAAGTCTGGGACTAGAAGAGGGACTAGACTTGTTATGTGTGATCCTAGAAATCAGAAGCAGTAGGTGGAAGTTTCAAAAGAGGAAAATTTATGCTTGCTGTCAGGAACAGCCCCTCTTCCCCCCAACAATTTATTAAACTGTTAGCTCTCCTAAAGTGAGATCTCCTGCTTTGAGGTGGTGGTAGGTTCTCCCTCCTTTGAAGTATTCAGGCAAAGACTGAGTGGCCTTTTTTTTTTTTTTTTTTTTTAAATCAAGGAGGGGGATTCCTTTGGTTTAGTGGCTGGTCTAGAAGGTCACTGAAGAAGTCCTTTATCAAATTCTGTGATTCTCTGTTTTGAGGTGGCAAGATTGAGCTTGAATATAGGGGGAATACAAGGGCCAAGAGTGGTAAATACAAATGAATTAAGCATTTATTAAGAGATCTGGGATATCTGTTTTTCTGGGTACTCTGATAATAAAGGATGAAATCAGCACTGCATTCCTTCTCATGATTAGGAAGCTGGAGTTAGAGTATGAAGACAGTGGTGAGGACTCTTGTGGGATGGCAGTTTAGTAGTTAATGCCCCAACACTGAGATGGACCCAAAAGACATCCTGCACAAGGAACCTGCATTTGACTTTATGTCAGCCACAGTGCCCTGCTTCTTTGGGAGTTTATTCTAGTTTCTCAGGCTGCTAGTTGAAGTAACATTTGACTTTTTCTTGGGATTCCAGTCTTCCTGTTTTCTGGAACTTTCTGTTTCCTGGCACCATGCTTTTAACTCAGATGATTACTTGAAAATAAAACAAAGTACTCAAAACTTTACTCTAAGCTGCAAATGGGAAAATAAGATTATGCTAAAACTTTGCTTTCAAGAGCTTTTCTTGAAAATGGATATGTGGTCTGGAGAAATCTGTACTTTAACCTAAATTGTTTTAATAAATGATTTATAAAATTTTTATCACTTCAAAATACTTGAGAAGTGATTTTCAAAATGCTGATAGTTAAGTTCTGTTGGTTCATTTAAATGTTTATTCATTTAAAATTAAATAAAAACATCAAAAATTTAAAACTATCTATCACTTTTCTGTGATACTCTTTTATTTTTACAGCCGTAACTTATCTTGGAACAGATGCTAATGGAAATAACTTAATTAAATAACTTAATTCAGTGAAGTCACTGAAATCCATTGTTGTATTATTATTTTTAGGATATGCCAATCTTTCTGGCCTGATAATTGTTTTACTTTGACCATATCAGGTTTGCATGCCTTGCTGTTGTTTTTAAGGGAAAAAAAATTAGTACATTGTTGAGGCTATTTTTTTTAATGGAATTTGGCAGAGATTATCCAGAATTTAGTCTTAAATTTTACAGGAAGATCTTTTGAGAATAGTCAGGAAGCAGATCAGAAACATAATTACATAAGAATTACCTTCTTACTTAGAACTTACTTTCAGTTAAAAGTTAAAACATTGAGGGAGTGCAGTTTTTGTGAAGACCTCATTTTTTAAATATTGATTTATATACCTAACTGTAGCATACTTTGTCATCGTAGTTTAATGGATATAATCATTGTAGGTTGGTTTTGGGGTGTCTGTGTGTCTGTGTGTAATACTAAAGAAAGTCTGATTGAAAATAATTGAGCAGGGGGGGCTAGGTGGCACAGTGAATAGAGGACTGGCCCTGGAGTCAGGAGGACCTGAGTTCAAATCAGGCCTCAGACACTTGACACATTTACTGGCCATGTGACTTTGGGCAAGTCACTTAACCCCAACTGCCCTCCAAAAAAAAAAAAAAGCACAAAAAAAAAATAATTGAGCACCTTGCTCACTGATGCTAACAATTATTTGTCCTCCTAAGCTTCTCTTAACTTCCTGAGTATGTGTGATGTTGCACCGAGTTGTAATTTCTAGAAGTTATATATGTTTTATGAATTAAAATAAAAAGACTTTGGAGCAGTTATCTTTTGAAAAGTAAAAAGAGGGGATGGCTAGGTGGTGCAGTGAATAGAGCACAGGACCTGGAGTTAGGGGGACCTGAGTTCAAACTCGACCTCACGCATTTAACACAAAGCTAGCCACATGACCTTGGGCAAGTCACTTAACCCCAATTGTCCTACCTTCCCCCCTACAAAAAAAAAAGCAAAAAAAAAAAAGCAAAAAGAATCTGTTTACAACACCCAGTGAAAAATAAGTTCATTTATTTTCAGACTTAGGTTTTTCCTATCTTTCACAGTTAAAATATTTATACTTCTTTTGGGTATTTCCTGATGTAAACAGATGGTGCAATAGATTTAGTAGTCCTACATGCTCTTTCAGTTGAGTACAAAGAATACCAATTCTCAGCATCAGAGGTTAAGTATAAAATGGCAAAAAAACACAGCAGACTATCACACTAAGTATTGTTATGTATTAAAGAAAACGTAATACACTTTTCAGGATATTTCATAACATAGAAAACATTTTATTCCCAAGAAGCTATATGACTAAATATTTGTACTATAGTTTTCAAAAATGAGTTGGTGACATAATTTGACTTTGAAGTTGAAACTGCTTCTAAATTACTAGGAAAAAATGGTTCCTAAATAGATTCTTAAAATGAATATGATAGGGACTTCACTTTTCATTCAAATAATGCTTCCTGAGTACTTCCATAATTCTGAGTTTTCCATAATTTTCCTTTCTTATTTTGAAACATTACTTTGGAAAGGATTTTGAAAAAATGTTAATGCATATATTTAAAAAATGATCTTACTCTTTCTAGTATCAGAAAGCACAAACATGTTTCTTTTGTGTTATGCTGTTAATTTACAATTAGACCTTTTTAAATGGTTGCAATGTTGAAAGTTATATTAATTTCTCTAAAAATCACTATAACACAGGCTATTACGGTACACTTTAATTGGCAAGTTAAACTGTAGAATTATACAGTGGTTTTAAAACCAGTCAAAGGAACTCACAAATAGTAGTATATTTGTTATTAGTTAATTATAAATTTAACCTTTTTTTCCAGTATTGGAAAAGGGCTTCCAGTTACTCATACCATCTGGTTCGTTGAAGATCCCAAGCAACCCAGTTTTATCCATAATTATTTAATGAATGATGTAAATTAGAACTGCTTTGTTTTTTGCTTTATATAATAGTTTGTTTAATTTCAATTAAAATTATTTTCTCAGTCATGCTCTGGGCACATACACTATTCCATGGAAACTGTTTGATTATGCTTTGGAACATTAGAGAACAGTCCATTAAAAAAATAAAACATGTATTCATGCTGTATAGGCCAAATACTGTTTGAATTTTGAATGATTTGTCAAAAATATGGAAATCAGGATCCATTAGATTAAGATTCATTCAGCAGTGTGGGAAAGACAACATGACAGTTTAAAGAGTGCTAGATCTGTACCCAGTAGATCAAATGTTGCCTCTGAGACTGAATATCTTTGTGGCCTTGGGCAAGTCACTTAACCTCCCAGGGGCCTGAGTTTCCTCATCTGTAAAATTAGATGGTTGAGTCTCTGAAGGTCCCTTGTACCTCTAGCTCTTATGTTCTTGTGTTAGAGAGCCTACTACATGTAAAGTACTCTGCTAGATTTCCAGAAGGTACAAATTTAAAACTATATAGTCCCTGACCTCAAGGAACATATGTACTATTATTATTTATGTAAATGTCTTCTAAACTTCTGAGTTGTGATTCAGTTTGGAAGTTGTATTAAGTTCTTCCCTGAATTGTGAACAATTCATTTTTGATATGGCTAGTCCATGCGATGTTGTGGATGAAGTAATTTCTTCTGAAATGTTGGAGTATATGAAACACTTCCAAGGTCATGGCATTCACTTCTATTTCTTAGTGCTGCTCCAAAGTTGCTGAAGCTGGAGCTTAATCCAGGATATATGTATGTAACAGTTATAATACTTTTATTGCATTTTTTTTAATGCTTTACCATGTATAAAGTTTAAAGTTTATAAAATAACATTATCTCACTTTATCTTTAGGTAGATAGTGTGAGGATTATCTCTATTTTATTAACTGGAATAGAACTGACAAATTTTTTGACTTAACGGAAGATCATACAGCTAGTAAGGAGCAAGAATGGGAGTTGAACTCATGTCTTCCAAAACTCGTGTTGTTTTCACTCTGCCTAACTGTCATGTTTCTATCTTATCCCATTCTTAGGAACCTTAGACACTGTTTCTGTCTGGTATCTATGCATTTCTAATCCTGTCGGGTGTTTCCTTGAATTAAATAGCCATAGGCAAGAACATTCGCATAAGTGGTCACATTCCATTCTTGTTAGGTGACAAGGTAGTAACCATCATAGTTCTGCCTGAAAGCCCAAATAATATCCAGAATCACCGGGTTCCTTTTTTATGTGCAAGACAGTTGGCATAACTTTTGCTAGAGCACGGTATTGCACAAACTTTTATATTCTCTTCAGGCTGGCTTATGAGCATGGCTATAAAGCCAGGTGTCCTCCAGTCATTATATTCCCTTCAGACCAGGAAATACATTTTCCCATACAATGTTATTTATAAATAGTGATTACTTTGTCAGACAGTTCATGAAAGTCTATTTTTAATTTACAAAGAAGCTGAATGGTATTGCTGCTGATGAGCACAAATAGCCAATTAAGAAATGAACTTTTGGAATACAACCCATTTATCCCATTTGTAAATTCTGTGTATGTAATATAGTTGTAGCACATGAGTATAATGTGTGTGTGTAACTTGATTGCACTTTTTAACCTTCTAAGTTCTGTTTTGTGATATTGTTTGAAAAATCCCCAGAATATTTTATAGCAGCAGAATAGAACCTATTTTGTAACTGGATTTTAAAATATAAGTAAACACTTTAAAACCATGACACTTAAAATAATTTAAAATCTGTACCATGAACAGCACCAAAGTTGATGTTTTAAGACTATTTATAGGAACTTGAGATACACAGGCACTGTGGTTGGGAGATCCATCCTGCCCTACCGAAAAGTCAGAAGGGAGAGGGGGGAAGACATAGGAGAGAATAGATTGGGGGAGGGGGGATACATTGGGGTGGCTGTTTTGGGGCGGTGGGTAGGGGAAAGATGGGGAGAAAATTTGTAACTCAAAATTTCATGGAAATGAATGATGTAAACTAAAATAAAATAAAAATAAAAAGGAAAAAAAAGACTATAAATGGAAATGTTCATGAAATAAAAATAAATCACATTGCTTTCTAGTTATTTTATTCTAGAGTTTTATTGCTATTTTATCTGTTTTGGTACATAAATACATACTATGCTTTGCTAAATGACATCATTTCTATTGTAAAGGTTTTCTTTAAATTTCCCCTCTACAGTGTCAAATCCTTGTAGGTATTTGCTTATTTCTTTAGGTATTATGGGACAAGGAGGACTGTATTATACATAATCAGTTACCTAGGTTGCAGTAAGAGAATCTTTTAACATTAAGCCTCAGCTGGCACATAATTTTTGGTATGTGATGGAAACCTTTCTACCTAGAAACCTCTAATAATAAGACAGCAATCAACTGGTCAGTCTGGCTCTCTGGTAAGGCATCAGTGCTTGGAAAACACATACACACACACACACACAGATATAGAGATAGATACCATAGATAGATCGATAGATAGGTAGATGGATGGATGGATGGATAGATAGATAGACAGACAGACAGATAGATAGATAGATAGATAGATAGATAGATAGATAGATAGATGGATGTGGTTCTTTCCTAGTAACTTTCAGGAGAGAACCATGTGACCACAATAAAAATAAAGAACATAGAGGGCTTTGTTTCTATTTTGGTTAAACATTGACCTATAGAATTGGGATTGATCTAGAATTTTTCTTCTTGGGCCTAGAGAGCAGAACTGGATACAATGAGTAGAAACTCTCTTATCAGATTATTGGCTTAATATGATAAAAAAAATCTTCCTAATAATTAGAGTTCTACCAAAATGTAATATAAAGATTGAAGATACATTCTTTTCTCATTCCCTTTGAAGGTCTTTTGTTGGAATTTGGAACTTATTCTCCCTGACGAGAAACAGTTTAATTTGTAAAACATTGCGGAAGACTTGTACTGAAGATTATGAGTGGCAAGAAGTTGTTTGGTGTGACAGCTAAGTCAGATGAATCCTGGGAATGTTTGTCAATGAAAATGTAGGAACAGTATCAAGCAGATGTGAATTGAAATAGTCCTGTCATTTCTATAATGTTCTATTTTCATCAGCAACATTAGAGGAAATGATATATTTGGACTGTATTTTCTTGTCTCTTAAGCTGCCTTTTGTGAGGATATGGGAATGGCATATGAGATATAGTCAGGAAGAGAAAATGGACCTAAAAAAAATGCAAAAGAAATCTGTACTGGAGGTGACACAGTTTTAAAGGCATCCAGATCTTTTACTTTTAAAATATTTCAAAAGGGGAAATTTCCAAATGAATGGAAAAAATTATAGCAGACCTCATTTTTCTCCCCCAAATCCACTCTTCTTCCCAACTTCCCTATTTCTGTCCAAGACAACATTATTCTTCCAGTCATGCATATTTATAACCTTGATGTCATCCTTAGCTATTCTCAGCCAACTCATATATTTGGTCAGTTGTCAAATCTTGTACTTGCTACTTCTACAGTACCTCTTACACATATGGCTTTCTCTTTCTGTTCATATAACTGCTAACCTCTGTCAGGTCCTTATATTGTCTCTCACCTCAACTGTTGCAGTAGTCTCCTAATTATTTAATTCCCTGTCTTGAGCTAAGCTCTCCCAAACTTTATTCCATTTCTGAGATGCATCTGCCATAGAAATTTTCCAGAATTGCAGGTCTGACCGTGTCATCCCCTCTTCTCATAAAACTTCAGCAGCTCCCTCTTACCTCTAAGAAGGATCAAATGGAACTGCCTCCATTTGACATTTAAAATCCTTCACAACCTACTCTTATTACACATTATTCCCTTTCATACTTCCTGTAGTTGTCAAACTGTCCTTGTTATTGTTCTTCATGCACAACACTCTTTTTCACAAACTCCGTGTATTTGCTCTGACTGTCTTCCATGCTAAGAATGTACCCTTTCCTCTTCTCCACCTATTAGAATCCCTAGTCTTCACAATTCAAATATTGTAATCTTTTTTTTTTTTTGGGTCTTTTTGGAGGGAGGAAAGGCAGGCATTTGCGGTTAAGTGACCTGTCCAAAGTCACATGGCTAGTAGGTGTTAAGTGTAAGGATGGATGATCACAAGGTCACAGAGCTAGCTAGGGTCAAGTGTCTGAGGCCAGGTTTGAACTCAGGGCCCCCTGGCTACAGTGCCAGTGCTCTATTCACTGTGCCACCTAGCTGCCCCTAAATATTGTCATCTTTATGAGTCTTTTCCTGATTGTCTCAACTACTAATGTTCTCCATATCAAAACACACACACACACACACACACACACACACACACACACACACACACACACACACACACACACACACACACACACACACACCCTGCATTGCTTGCTCCTTGAAAAGAGGGATTGTTTTACTTCTGTCTTTGTATCCCCAGCACCTGTCCAGTACACAGCAGGATCTAAAGAAAAGCTTGTTGTTTAATCGATTGAGTGAATACCAAATGACTGATATAAAGCATTTCATTTGAGGGAGGAATTAGACTGGAATAGTTTGAGGTTTCATGGAGGAGTGAAACAAGGAGGGATTTGAAGTGGACCTTGAAATAATTGGGAGAATTTAGATAATCACACCACACAGTTGTCAGTCCATTGGCTCTGAAGAGATAGTCATCCCCTCCATCATCATAGAGGGCACTTACAACTGGGGGAACAGTTTGATAAAGGGTTGGTGGTGGAAAAGCAGGTATATTTTTCAACATCGATAGCTGCAATTTGCCTAGAAGGGAAAGTCTGTGGATGGGAATAATAACTCAAAAAGCATTTATCAAGTGCTTACCATGTACCAACACTGTGTTTAGCACTGGAAATACAAAGACAGGCAAAAACACAGCACCTTGTATAAAACCTCTAGTGTCAGGCCAGTGCATTCAAATGTTGAAACTGTAATCAGGTTGTTATTAGGAAGGAATGGTACAACGAGATAAACTGATGCTAGTTGAAAATCTGTTCCTAATATGTAGTGCTCTAGGTTATGTGCTTACATCGTACGTAGTAGTACCCTATAGGCCTACAAACATACTTTTGTATATCCTGCCTTTTTATTGGCATGTCTCAGAAAATACCGTACTTACACTTTTATTCCAAGACCGTAGGCAAGTAAAGGTGTTCAATATAAAGGAAATTACTCTGGGCATTTCCAAGTAAAATTTTTTCATTTTACATTTCTTTCTGAGTATCGGTTTTCAGACTGGATTCCTTATAGAATTAGTCTTAAGGATATTTTATATCTTTAGTTTATGGTAACTACACCAAAGTAGTAAAACACTTCTCCCAAATTTTTTCTTACCTGATCATGGTTCAGTTAAATCACCAGTCATGTTCATTTACAGAATTTACTCAGAGGGAAGCAGAATTAAATAAATAATAGAATATTCAGTCAGTAAAGATTCATATAAAGCACTAAAAGGTTTCATTTCATTGGGGAGAGTACTGTTCTTTGTTATGCCAAGTTAATCCATAGAAGGTGTTGTTTTGGTTTTTCCTATCCCCAAGTTTCTTCCCATTCTTAACTGTTTTCTTTACCAAAGATTTATAGTTCATTTAAATAATTGGAATATAAATTTTGACTTTTTTATAGTACTTATAAAAAGACTGATCTAAGAATGGGAAGAGCAGCATTGTGTTTATGGCAGTTCCATTTACCTGTTAAACCTGCTTCGATAATCACTTCATTTGTCCTGCCTTTTCTTTCAAATCAAGATTGTGAGTATTTTGATCATACAGGATTTCTTTTTTAGCTTCTATCTCATAGGAAGGCATCAAATAAAAAGGAAGTAGGCAAGTTTAAACAATTAAATACAAATTCATCGTGTATTCAATGGAAAAATCTCAGACTTAAAACAGAATTTTAAATCAGTTATTTTAAACTTAAAGTTAAGAACAGAATACAATTAAATCTACTGATAGAAATATGAACTCTGAAATCTAATTGACTCTCTTTAAAACTATAATCTTATAAACCAGCTGTGAAAATCTGTAGTGAGTCATCAGTGTAGTGACATTGCCAACTGAAAAGAAATTCCAGCACTGTTAGACAATTTGAAATTGTGGCAATTGATGCCATTTTAGATTAGCATATACTCCTGTTGTCATGAATGAAGTTTTGTTATGAATTGTAGGCATACTGAAGATCTCAAAGAGCTTTTCAAAAGCAAATCCATAGTTTGTGTATACTTATTTCTTCATATCTTGGTTTTTGGAAAACTGATTGAATATGATGCAAAATGAATTGTTAAGATTTTGTTCCCCAGTATTTGGCAGTGCTGACATATAAGGTAAAAAGGCCAGATTCTTAATTGCAGTCCTTTTTTTTTTTCAAAAGCAAATCTTTTGAAACAGTTATTTTTACCTAGATGGTTACACAGATCTTTTCTCCCCAAGTCTATTTTGCATTTAACCTTTTGTTGAACATCTTTTAAAATTCTTCTAGTCTTACGGAGTTTTAAGAAATTTAGCAGTTGTTTTAATAGTTTAAATCTTTGTGTTTTTCCCATGAACACTATGCTAACTTGAAGGGAAAACTTTGGATAGTTCTTACATATGAGGAAGTAAATATACAGTGCAAAGAAAGTCCACATGTTGGAATGCTAAGAGCAATCGCTGGGATGTGAAGATCAGGATTCTTGTCTTCACTATATTGTATGCAAGGTCACTTTCCTTAACTGTGATTCAGGAATAGAAAGACTTTTTCCATCTCACAGACTGTTATGAGAGTCATATAAGAAAATGTTTGCAAATCCATCGTGATCCACAAAACAGCAGAGACCTTTTCTTACAGGCTACAGTAATTTGCAATTGTGTTACATTTAAATACTAAAAATAAATATATTAACATGTTAAAATCCCTGTGAGGAAAAAGTCCATTTGGAAATTTTTTTAAAGCGAACTTATGTGGTGTTTTAGAATCTTAATTATTTTAAACTGAAGAAATACTTTAAAAATTAACTTCATTGCTTTTTAATTTTTGAATCCAGCTTTTCTTTGTGGTTGGCTTCAGCTGGTCTCAAAGGTTATAAGTAGACTCCTCCACCACACCCCTTTTTTGTCAGGACTTGCGACTCCACTCCTATAGGCAACTTTCAGTGATGAAATCTCCCCTTCCCCTTTAATTGTATTTTATTTTTTCCAATTACATGTAAAGATAGTTTTCAGCATTCACTTTTACAAGATTTTGAGTTCCAAATGTTTTTCTCCCTTTTTCTCCCTATGTATATTTTTAACATTTGATTATAGAACTTTAAATTCTAAATTCTTACCCTTCCTCCCTTGTCACCCACCCCCACTGGAAAGACAAGCAATTCAATATAGGCTGTACATGTGTAGTTATGCAGAACATCTCCACAATGTACATATTGTGAAAGACTAACTATATTTCCCTTCTTCTTCTCCCTCCCCCTCCACCCCCATTCTATTCTCTGCTTTGTCCCTGTCCCTTTACAGAAGTGTGTGCTTCCAACAACCCTCCCCCCACCCTTCCTGCCCTCCGTTACCCCCCCTCTCATTCCCAACCCCCTTACTCTCCTGTAGGGCAAGATACCCAATTTAGAGCATATGTCATTCCTTCCCTAAGCCAAATTCAATGAGAGTAAGGTTGACCCATTCCCTTTTGCCTTCCTGTTCTTCCCCTCCATTGTAACAGTTATCCCTTGCTTCTTCTATATAAGATGATTAACCCTATTCTCTCTCCCTGTCTCTTCTCATTCTATTCCTCTCCCATCTCTCAGTTTTACCTTTTAAAATATCATCCCTTCCTATTCAGTTGATCCTATGCTCTCTGTCTATGTACACATATACACACACTCTCAGATATGTATTCTTATGCACACACACGTATATATACCCTCCTATGTAGATATATGTGTATGTATATATATATATATATATATATATATACACACACACACACACACACACACACACACACATTTATATTCCCTTCACCTATCCTCATACTGAGAAAAGTTTCATAAGTTACAATTATCATTTTTCCATGTTGGCATGTAGATAGTTCAACTTTAGTTTTAATTTTTTTCTCCTTCCTCTTAAAAAATTTTTTTGGTTATAAAGTGTAACTTTCTAGGAAGAGCAAGAAGACAGATTATAGGTGGTAATCTAGGTCATGCAAAACAAAAAATATCTTTTTTTTTTTTTTAAAAAGGATATTTCCTGGACCTTGAGAAGTTGAATGACTTGCATAGAGTGACCCAGTCAGTATGTACGAGAGACAGGACTTAGAGCCAGGTCTTCTTCACTTGGAAGCTAGCTAGCTCCACTACCTCACAGTGTCTCTTTGATAAATTTAATTATTTGCAAATGGGACTTAACAATGTCTGTATATATCTGTGTCAACCCTATTTTCTCTGCTTTACATAAATTTTGTTATACATTTTTTGGTAATTTTTATAGTTAACTTGGCAATTATAGAAAACTTTATGGTTTTCTGTCAAGACTTTTCTTTGAACAGGAACAGCAGAAATATTTTACATTAACTTACAAGAATTGTTTTATAAAGAATTTCAGTTCCAAAGTCTGTTTATGTTCAACTGACATGGATTCAAAAAATGATTCTTTGTGACTTGCCAACATAAGAACTTGGCAGTTTTTTTTTTCTGAACCTCACCATGTTTATATAAGTTTAATTTTAAAAAAACTAAAAAAATTATCTATATGTATTTCCTAGATGTACTAAAGACAATTCTAATATATCTTAGCTAATATTTGGTGTTACTTTTCCTTAACTTCTTTTTTTCTCTTTTGATTAGCATATTTAAATTTTAAGGACGGAAGAAACTTGCATCTTACATTTACAGTAATCATCCTGAAATTCTTTCATATCTCGTATCCAGAAACATAATGCAAGAGAAGACATCATATTTGGAAATGTTTATTATTGCTTAAAAAATCTGCTACTTGATTTTCTTTAGAATAACCATTCACAAATGACCAAAGCAGGCATAATGAAGAAACAGAACATTCTTTTAAGGAAAAAACTGCAGTTACTAGTAGGTTAATGTTTCTCTATAGAGGAAGCTAGAGGGAGTGTCAAAGAGGATGGAGACTTCCTTGTATTGACCTGAGAAAGCGCATTCATGTTTAAAAAAAAAAAAACCTAATCAAGTGCAGCTGCAGGATTGTGTGGGCAGCTATAAATGCAGAAAGCTGTGACCTCTATAGATCTCTTTTCCAACCACAGGACTATTCTTTGAAATCACCAACTAGGATCTTGAATAAACAATTGTAGTAGTGACTATGGTGGTAGTGATGGTAGTAGTTGCTGTAGTTATTGTCATGTGGTTTCAGATAGGACTTAATGGGGAGCACAGGGAATTGAAGTAGTATGTTCTTGTAATGAATGTGAGAAAAGTTGAATGTCTTGCCAAATTTTAGAATTCATATTTTTGCACCCTTTTATTTATGTTAGATTAGATTTTTAAGGCCAGATACAATTTATTTCTTCTTTTACTGTTTCCTTAGACAGCTGTTAAAAACCATCTTTAAAATTTGTGGAAAATGGCATTGTTTCACCTATACAAGATTCAAAATGGAAAATTTGTTAATTTGGACTTGTGATTTTATAATTGTATAATAATTGTATACTTGTAGAATAAAATGATAATTTTTTCTAGAGACATGACAGAGTGGATTACGAGCTAGCTTCACAGTCTGGAAGACCAGGGTCTAGGCCCTGCCTCTTGACACATACTGATTGTGAAAGCTTAGGAAAGTCTCTTCCCCTCATGGTGTTCCAGGCACTTCTCTATGATGATTAGTGGCGTGGCAGTTGCAAACTGCATGTGTGATTGTTTCCTCATCAAGGAAGTTGATCAAAATATTTGTTCTGGATACATCCATTTCCCAGGGGTGTTTAGACATACAGATATATGACAACAAAAAACTAAAACTCTGATCTAATTCCATACCAATTCTTTTTTCATTTGCTGTATTTCTTTTCCTTTTCCTCTAAGCCTAGTGCTTAATGTAGTACCCTTTTCTTTCTCTCTTTCTCCCTCTCTCTTTCATAGAATATATTCTGTAGATATAATATATCTGTTCCATTAATAGAAATACATGTTATTCATTAATTATACACTATATTGTTATATTAATGTAAATGAATATATGATTATATTATTTATGTATATATCTTCTACTATGCTTAGTATGGTACTTGTCATACAGTAGGCATTGATTGTTTGATGGATGCCCTTTATTTACATTGCAATCATTCTTTCGTTTTGGTTATTAAAATTTTCTTTTTTGTTTCTTTTGTGTTTTTGCACCAAAGTCACATCCCTAGCTCTTCTTACCCATGTGAAAAGAAAGAATTAAAAAAAACTTTCCATGACTGAGCACAGATGCCACCTTGCTTAGTTGATGGCCCTAACCTCACTGCTTAGTAGAGTGTGATAGATTTCATCCTCTTCTCTCTCAGAGGAACTATAATTCAAAAGTCTGGCAAAATAGAAGCACAATTTCTACTTCATTGTATAAAGGTAATTGAGAATTTTTAAAGATAGGTGAATTTTAAAATATCCTATGTACTATCAATTTGTATACAGATTTTGTCTGTGACTTCTTCTAAGGATGAAATAGTTAAGTCCTCAACCTGACTTTGAAACTCTTCACAATCTAGCTCTAGCCTGGACTACTTTTCTAGCCTTCTGTTTCTCCTCTTCTTGTACCCTCTATTCCATGGTATGGCAGACTACTGGCTCACATTTAGACACGAAATTCCTGCTCTCTTTTCTCAGTCTTTGTGCATTTGTATCCCCCTTTACCCTCTTCTTGTAGAATCCTTACCTGTGATGAGCCTCTTCCTCGTACATGTAGGAACCTTTCCTAAATCCTTCCAGTTGTAAGAACTCTTTCCCTCTTGAAATTAGTTTTTTGTACTTTACATTTACTTATTAGATATCTTTTGAATTTCATGCCCTCCCTTACCTCCCCCTACTCTCTTAGAGAAATGGGGCTGATTTGTTTTTGTCTTTTTTTTTTTATCTCTAGTGCCTTGCACACGTGACAAGTCTTTAATAAATACTTATTCAATGGAAGTTGCATATCAGAGTCTGATTTTTTGTGGTTTTTGTGCTACTGTAACATTTTCTACATATGTTGTAATATGTAAATACATTGTAAACAAGTTGTCCTGAGAGACAATGATACAAGTATCTCAAAAGTCTTAGTGAACTTTTATTAAGCTATTAACACTTAATAGTTTTAAACTTTAAGTAGGGCGATTTTAAGCATTAATAGTTTAATATTGCACTAAGACTTTGGGGACATTGTATATCTGTTTAAAGGTATTCTGCTCCTTTCCCCATTGAGTTTTAAACTAGTATCTTCAGAGTTATAATTTAAATGTTACTTAGATTTCATTCATCACATAAAGTGCTCCTTTGCTTTCACCTTTTGTAATTCTGTGATTATTTATCTTTCTTGATATAGTCAGTGAACATAACATGTTAATTGTTAAGAATCCTTATTACCCGGAGGAGTTAATTTTATCATATGATGACAGCTAGTGTCAGCTGTACATTAGGAAGGCTCCTGCCCTGGGAAATGTGAGAAGCAATTTAGGCTCATACTTAACATGCCTTTTTAGTTTTTTCTTCCATATTCTCAGGAAACTGATACTTGAAAAAATTACATATACTTAATGATTAGATTGAAAAATCTGGCTTAGTTGAAGTTATGTCTGCTAAAAAATATTTGAACTAAATCTGTGTTAAGCCATTCAGGAACTTCGTTTTGGGTATTATTGTAAAAGAATAATTTAACATGCATAGTTACAGCATGAAGTCAGTCAACTGATTATATTTGCCAGTAGACTCTAAAAAGTAAAAAACAATGTTCTTTAGCTTTCATCCTTTTAAAAATTATGTCTAAAATGCTCATTTTAGAATTAAGAATGGATCTTTTAAGTTGCCATATATTTACTGTTCTATAATATGAAATCAAGGCTTCAGGTAGGAATGAGAATAGCCAACCCTCCTAGCTGGAAGTACAACTGGAGCAAAGAGGTGAAGTGGAAATCGGCATGCCATGCATGCTGTAAGAGATCCAATGAAGAAGACCATTCTGATGGGAACACGGTCTTCCAGAATGGAATAAAACTGGTGACTTAGGGTAGTACCACATAATGGAGGACCTCAAAATACAAACATAGAAGGTTGGACTTGATGGAAGAACATACTAGAATAGGGATACGTCATAATGAGATTCAGCCCCTACTATGTACATGTAACTGTGCTAGGCACTGAAGGAAACACAAAACAAAAATTAAACATTTCTTGTCCTTCTAGGAGCTTACATTCTACTAAGTACTAAGGACATGTACACAGATAAACATAACATAAGGTAGACAGTAAAGGAGACACTAAAGTTAGCTAGGGGTACAGTTGAGAGAGCATGGTACTTGAAGTCAGGAAGACCTGAGTTTAAATCCTTCCTTGGATACTTACTAGCTATGTGACTCTGATTTCCCTGTCTGCAAAATGGGGATAATAATAGCACTTGACCTTGTAGGGTTGTTGTGAGCATCAAATGAGATGACGTATGTTAGTCAGCCAGTAAGCATTTATAAAATACCTCCTATGTGTGAGGTACTGTGCTAAACTCCAGGGATACTAATAAAGTCAAACTAAAGTCTTTTCAAAGTATCTCACAACCTAAACGGGGAGGGATAACATGAAAACAACTTTATGCAAATGAAATATATACAGGATATATTAGAGATAATCAGTAGAGGGAAAACAGTAGCAGTTAAGAGGGATCAGGAATGGCTTCTTATAGAAGATGGGATTTTAGCCATAACTTGAAGCCAGGGTAGGCAGAAGGTGGAGGTGAAAAGGGAGAATATTCCACATATGGGGAGCAGCCAGAAAAATGCCGAGATACTAGAGTTGAGTTGTTTAAGGAGGCTTTGCAAACCTTAACACACTGTATAAATGCTAGCCATTACTATTGCTGCTGCTGCTGCCACCACCACTACCACCACCACCACTACTACTACTACAACTACAGCTAACATTTATATTGTATTTTTAAGTTTGAAAGCACTTTATGTACAGTATTAGATTTGCTCTTTATAGCCACACTATGAAATAGATACTACAGGTATTACCACATTTTACAAATTGGTAAACTGAGACACAGAGAAGTTAAGTGCATTTTGCCTATGGTCAAGTCAGTAGTAGAGGTGGAATTCAAATTCCCCTTGGCATTAAGTCTGATACCTTGCTAATCTGGGAAGAAACACTAACAGCTTGGGAACTGGACAGATCCAGTAAGACCACAAAAAGAATGGGGTACCAGAGCTCAGCTTTGAAAGAAAATAAGGAATTTGAAAAGAGGTAATACATTCTAAACTTCCAGTACTCACCCCTGGGACTCCAGGGTTAGGGTTCCAGATTAGAGAATTTGGCATATCCAAGAGTCCCTGACCCCTGATACTATGCCCATGCACACTGTAATGAAATCAACACTACCATTCTTGGAAAGGATGTGCCTAGTCTGTGATTACCCTATGACTCTTCTGTGACTTTCCAGATTAAAATACACCAGCCAGCACCATCATTCTCTTCTTCTTCTGTTAAAATGTAAACTACTAAAGGTCAGAGACTAATTTGCTTTTTGCATTTGTAGCCCCAGAGCTTAACCCAATATGTGGCACATAAAAGTATAAATGCTTTTTCATCATTCATTCATTTGTGGAGGATGGCTTGAATGCAAGAAAGTAAGAAAATGTTGGAAACAACTTGGAAACAACATCAAAAACTTCATTAGTAACAAATTACCGAAACAGGTAGAAACCTAATAAAAATGGTAGCACAGTTATGCATATTAAATGGTTAATTTCAGGCTGTTTCTAGCCTATACTCTGGTTTTGGGGAATGTGGTGGGGATGGCATGTGTAGGAGTGAACCAGTCTTCTTCCACTCACAATTCACCTGAAGATATGCGTCATATATGCAAAAGATATTAAAAAATACTTTACCTTGAAAAAGACATCCCACATAAAGTCACCTCAGCTCACAACAAGGGAAACTCCACTATGGAATCTGAGTTAGCGACACTAGCCCTTGCCCTCTAAAGGGCATGGGTCAGATTGCCCTGTGACCAGGAATGTGGGATGGATGATGAGGCCTCCTATATGAGGTGCCAGCCTTTTCCCTGGGAAGGTGATTTTTGGGTGCTGAGAGTCAAAGGGGCTGGGTCATCTTAGTGTTAGTTGAGGAGGAAGTTGCATTTTGGGGGAATATCTCTGTCTTCCTTTTCTTTCATTGTTGCCTTTGCCAAGGCCCCACCCCTCACTGTCCCTTTTTATAACTCCTCCTCCCCTTCTACAGTCCAGTGCCTCCTCTGCCTTCCTGGTAGCATTCTTGGTTCACCAAGCCCCCTCTGTCCTCACCTCTGTCAGTCAAGGTCAAACTCCCATCCTTACTCTCCCAGTGTCATCCTACCCTTGTGGTACATTAAGAAATCCCACATAGACACATACAGAATTTGCATTATGCTCAAACTGTTCTATAATGTATTTGTTGTGTTAGAACAAGTTCACTTTTTGAAAACAAGCATTATAACAGAATTGAATATAATGTGAAATAAGGCTAGACAGGTAGGCTGGAGCCAAACTATGGAAGTTCTTAAATACTAGGCTGGGAGGTTCATATTGTTGTTTTTACCATGGTGTCTTGGCTTTTGAGTAGAAGAGTAACATTATTTTGGCAGCTAAATAAAAGAGAGTTAAGTCAAAGAAAGAAGAGAAAAGGTTATAAATTCATATAATGAAAGTTTTTTTTAAGTATAGTTAACCTTAATAGCAACTATATGCAGAAAGGATTGAATAAAAGTAATAGCCAGCATTTAGATAATACTTTAAGGCTTGCAAAATGCTTTACACGTTGTTGTTTCATCCTTAGAGCAACCCTGTGAGGCAGGTGTTATTACTATCCTTATTTTACAGATAAGGAAACTGAGGCAAACAGAAGTTGAATGACTTACTCAGGGTCACACAGTTAGTAAGTGTCTGAGTCAGGCTTCAAACTCAAGTGTTCTGACTCCAAGTACCCATGTTGTATCCATTGAGACTGTCAAACTAACAGGAAGAGGATAATCAACAAGAGAGCATGACGTGATAGGGCCCATAAAACAGTACTTTGTGACAAAGTAGAGGTAGGGCATGAAGATGTTGGAATAATCAAACATACAGAAACACATATATACGTGATATATTTTATATGTATGTATTATATATACATATATGAAATTATCTTGATTCCTTCAACCTACTGACTTCTGTCAGTCATTGAATTTCCCTGAACAGTAATTGAGAAGACTAATAGGTTAGTATTTAGGTGTTTTATAATTCTTTCATATTATTTAATTTTGTCTCTACAGGCAGCTAGATTGCGAGTTGCTTAAGATCAGACACTTTCTCTGTGTCTCCTCTATTGCCTGTCCCAGGGCTGAGGACCTATGAGGCACTTACTCTGAGAGTATTTTTTCCTCAAAATTTTATTTTAGACTCAAACACCAGAACACAAATAGAGAATAGAAAAAAGAAACAAAAACATATCATACACTTAAATATTGGAACTTAAATACAAAGTTATAAAGAAATAAAAAGAATGTAATGGGCCTAGCAGAACCTATGAGAGGATTCAAAATAGGTAGCAACAAATTTTCATTTCAAGAAAGCCTATATGATAAATAATACTTGCTGTATTAAAAATTGTCCATCTTTTCTTTGCTTCCTTGTGAGTTTTCTTTTGTTCTCTCCTGTGTACTTTTTTTTGCTTTGTTCTTTTTTCCCCCTCCTCCCAAAACCCCCCAGAAGGCTACAATAAAGTTTAGGTATGTTTCTCCATAG
>CM053588.1:94042947-94065335 GCA_028646515.1 Pseudochirops corinnae | reverse complement strand
CTTTGCTTCCTTGTGAATTCTCTTTTGTTCTCTACTGTGCACTTTTTTACTTTCTTCTTTTTTTCTTTCCCCCCAGACTCCTGCCCAGAAAGCCACAATAAAGTTCAGATATGTTTCTCTATAGCTATAGATATATACATACATATATAGACATATACATTCCCAAACCTATTCTACTCCTGATCTTTATTTTTATGTATATGTATAGCTCTTGTTTCCTATCCCTCCTGCTTACTCTACTTTATTTTTACCCACTACCTTGCCCTCCTATGACTTGTCTGCCCCCTCCAAGGGTCCCTCCCCTATTCTCTCATTCTCATAAATCTAAACACCCTTCTATACCCCTAGTACCAATTCTTTCACCTTCCGCTCTGAAAATCCCTCCCTTGTCCTCACTCCCCTCCCTGTGCCCCTACCATTTCCCCTATCCTTCCATTCCCATAAATCTAAATACTCTTCTGCATCCCATTTTACATATTCCCTCACTCTCCCCTCTAAAGATTCTTCCCTTGTCTTCTTCCCCTCCCTATGCCACTACTGTTTGATTTCTTCTGAATTTAGAAGACTTTTATACTCTTCTAAATATGTATGTACTATTCCCTCTTAAACCCATTCCTGATGAGTGTAGGTTACCAGAATTACCAGCCCTCCTCGCTCTGTCTTAATTCCTCTGTATGAATTCTCCCTTTTGCTCCCCAAATAATTACTCTTTTAAGCTGTTCCTGAATGGTTTTATTTTTTAAATTCATATCATTCTCAGGTTTATCCCAATCTTTTTATAGACTACCCAATTATTATTAAGAATCTTAGGCATTCATTTTACATTTTACATATACAAAAAGTAAACAGTATGTTCTTATGAGTCCATATATTCAGTCTTTGTTATATGTCTTATATTTCTCTGGATTCTTTATATGTTGAATCTTGTATTAAGTTCAGGATTTTTTTAAACAAAGTCTTGGATGTCTGAGAGTTTATCAAATGTCAATTGTTTTTTCCATTCAGGATAATATTTAACTTTGCGGGATATGATATTTTTGGCCAGAGCCCCAGTTTTTTCACTCTTCGATATGTTGTGTTCCAAGACCTATGATCCTTTAATGTCTCTGCTGCTAGGTCTTGTGTAATTCTGATTGTGGCACCATCGTATTTAAATTGCTTTAATCTTGATGCTTTTAATATTTTTTTCTTGAGCTAGGGGTTTTAGAATTTGACTCTGATATTCCTATGAGTTTTCCTCATAGGATCTCTTTTAAGTGGTGATCGATGTATTTTTTCTATTTCTACTCCCCCACCCCCACCCCCAATGCTTCAGGACAATTTTCTTTGATTATTTCTTGTATTATTGTATCAAGATTCTTTTTTTGATCATAACTTTCAGTTAGTCCAGTTATTTTTAAATTTTCTCTTCTTGATCTATTCTGCAAATCTGTTGTTTTTTCTTATGTTTCACTTTCTCTTCTGTTTTTTTCATTATTCATATTTTGTTTAATCATTTCTTCATCTTTTGTAATTTTACTGGCTTCACTTTGCCCAATTCTAGTTTTCAAGATGTTATTTTCTTCCTTAAGATTCTGACTCTCCTTTTCTAATTGGTTAACTTTTCCTTTCATACGATTATTCTTTTTTTCTTTTTTAGTTTTTCCTCCATCTCTGTCGTTTGATTTTGAAGTCTTTTTTAAAGATCTTCTATAAGTTCTTTTTGGGCAGGTATCCATTTGATATTATTTTGGGGGGCTTTCTTTACTTCAGTATCCTCCTCTGAGGATGAACCCTGGTCATCTCTCTTCCCATAGGTTTCTTTCTCCTTTGTGCATTTTTTTTTTGCGGTAATATCCCAATTATTGTAGTTATCTCTAGCCCTGGGGTATGGAAAATGGTGCTTCTTGCTCCAGGTCTTCAGTTCTTCCCTTTAGTCTGAAACCAAAGCCAACAACTCTCCAGCCTCCCATAAGTGCCCACAGCCAGGGGCTTTCTGCCCCACTGCTTCTGCACTCACCAGGCACGTGCTGGTTCCTTCTTGACCCTGTGCTCTTCACAGCACAGCTGGGTCTCATGTTCCTGGTCAGCAGAAGTTACCTCAATCTTCCTGGGCTCAGCCCAACTCATCTGCTGTGGCTGGGACCTGGGCAGCCTTTCAAACCAACTAACCCCAGGGCTTGCCGCTTATTGTTTAAGAGGCTTGCCACTAGCTATTAAAAAGGAACCTAGCCTGGAGGTGTTTACTCTTCACAGGGACCAAACTAAACCTGGGATTTTTCTTCTGATCTTCTCTGATTGTCCCAGGAGGACCCTGATTATGCCCCTGTTCTTTTTTATCTCCTCACACACATTTTGTTCACTTTAAGGTGCTGTTTTAATGCTTTTGTGGGGGAAATTTTGCCATTCTAGATACAACAGTATGTTCAGAAGTAGTGGAGAAGAAATGGCCCTTAGTTGAACAGATAAAACATATATAACATGGTATCTAGGGGGAAGAAAAAGAAATATCTGGAAATATCATCTAAGTTATATGTAAAAGGCTGAAGGACCATGGATTAAGGTAGTAACAAATATGAGGATGTGATAGTCAGGGAAGATTTTTTTTTTAATAGGAAAGAAGTCTTAAGCTGAATTTTAAAGTAATGATGGATATGAATTGGCCAGAGAGGTGTTCTGGTCAGCCATTCTTGTAGGAAAAACAATATGAGCAAAGATGAGAAGACAGTGCATGCACTCATTTAATCATTTATTGTTTAGAGAGGAAGCATAGTATAGTGCAAAGAAAGAAACTTGGCACTTAGAAAACATATGTGATCTAGGAAGGTAACTTAAACTCTTTCAGTCAGTTTCCTCACCGGTAGAATGAAAAAATTACTAGTACTTCAGTTTTTGAGATTGTTGTAAGGATCAAATGAAAATGTATATAGAGCTCTTTTTATGTAAAATACTGTGTTTGTTGTTTACACAAACATTTATTGAGCATCCACTATTTGCCTGGCACTTCTGAACAGCCTTGTGGGAGGTAGATACAAAGCTAATAAAGGATCAGCATAAAACACATCAGGGTTCCTGTTGGGATTGGAGTCTGCTTTTTGGGGAAAACAGATAAAATTGCAGAAGAGCGTGGGATTGGTTGATGGAGGATCTGTAATGCTAGGCTAGAGAATTTTGATCTAATCTGATAGGCAATGGGAGCTACTGTAGGCAACTGAATGGTTTGATGAAAGCAGTACTTCTGGAAAATTAATCTGTCATTAATGTGCCAGATGGACTGGATTAGGGGATACCAAATGGAAGAATCCTGGCTGGAAGGTTATTGCAGTAGTCTAGGTTTCAAGTGGGAATGGCCTGGATAAGGTAGCAGCCACAGAGAATCTTTGCTGACAGAATTAGTCCTGAGAGTGAACCTAGGGGAGGGTTAGGACAGATGAAATTTGACTGAAGTGTTACCAGAATCTGTGATGGCAAGCCTTGCTGTAATGGATTTTTTTTTTTTTGTATTTTATGTAAAGCTACTGTTCCATTTAAAAAATGAAATTTATTATTTATGAAGTGTCTGAAAATATTCTCTGCTATTAGTTTATTTTCTAGCATTTAATGTCTCACTCTAGACATCTTTGTCTAGAGTTTTCTAGTGCAACTATACTTGATGTTTTAAGAAAATCAAACATACTTGCACCCTACATTTACTAAGTTGATAAATGAGACAATGAGTGATCCCATGTGAGACGAAAGAGTTCAGAGTCTGAATCTAAGGTCAGAAAAGGTCTTTATTCTTTCTCATGAGAAAGGACCCTGCCCCCTGTTGCCCACATGGTGGCAGGGAGAGAGCAACAGGTAGAAGGCAGCCCATGAATATAATCTTCCAATGCAGAAACCCAACCCCTCCAACTGGCCTTCACTCTTATTGGTAGGGGGGCTGACCCACAACCCAAGCGCAGGAATCTCTCTGAGACAAAGAACCCGGAAACATGTGGGTGGCCAATGAAAGCAGTGTTAAACTTATTTGACATATCTTCTGCTGAGTTGGCTCTGGGGGAGGGTCTCCATTGCTCTAAGCCCCAGATTGCTTGAAGGTCAGGTGACCTAACCTAGGCCTAGTGAATACTGAAGCCATTCTAGATTTGATTTTTCAGAATGGGGAAACTTCACTATAAATTATCCCTCACAATCCCATTATGATTCATTGCAGAGTAGTTCTTGTAAATAAAAAAAAAGTCTTCTAATACATTTAAAATATGATTCAGTTTGTACTAATTTGACAGAAATATAGCTCTTCTCCTATACATTTCACCAAGGAAGGTGCATGTTTCCAGAAAAGGCCATCCACCTATTCTAGATTATTGATAAAGCCATCAGAAAGTTATCATTGTTCCAAATTATTGGTAAAACTATTTCTGAGTTGTCATTAATGAAAAAAATTGAGTGTCTAACATGTGCACTATACTGGGGGAGATACAAATATAAGATAAGTATTTCTAATCTTAAAGAAGTTAAATTTGCGTAGTAAGACATGTATGCAGATGAAACATGCCCACATATTATATATACCCAAATATGTATATATGTACATTACAAATTAGTATGTGATAAACTATAATAAATACAAAGTGCTAAGACCATATAAAGTAGAAATCATTTCCACCTGGGGGAACCAGGAAAGGAAAGGCACTAGTATTAAGGAAGAATAGAAAAGATCAGTTGGATTTTAGCTGAAACTTTGAAGGAAGCCAGGGAAGTCAGGGGCAGAAATGAAAAAAGAGAGAATTCCGATCGTGGGAGAAAACCAGTGCCTAGATTCGGGTGATAGAGTATCTTGTTCAAGAAGCCAGGTTATTAAGGGATTTGAATGCCAAACAGGATTTTATATTTGATCCTGGAAGTGATAGAAACCACTGGAATTTATTGAAATGGAGAGGTAGAGGTATTGGCTAGGTTAGACCTGTAACTAGGGAATCCAGGCTTCTAGTCTTGGATCATACAGAGCTCCCTTTTAGAATACAATAGGTTATAAGTTGTTTATGGAAACTTCTTAGAAAGTACTACTAAGGATAGGGAGTGCCACATACTCTTGAGGAACCTAATTGTGCATTGGAATCATAAGTGGGTCTCTATTGGGATCTTAGGTTGTTTCCCATTTAGGTCTTCTTATGAGTTACCAAACCTGGAGTGATTTCTCTAGACAGCATTTGCAGAAGTATGAAGTAAGAGGATTTGTTTTCAACACCTCCTAACCACAGGATACTAGCTCCCAATACAGTGTAAACACGTAGTGCTCTCCTGCTGCCCAGTGCATCCTATGGTGCTTTATCCTACCTGGTCTTATTCTCAGCAGTTACCACTTTTCTCCTCTTTGAAGCTTCCTAGCCCCATGTTGTAGTTTCAAGTACTGGTCTTTCAGTTGTAGCTAGTAAAATAATGAATGAATCTATCTAACTTTAAATCAGAAATCAGGCTTTTTTTTTTTTTTCAGAAACTATTCTTTAGCCCCCATTCCTTAGAATATATACCCCTCCTCACCTTTAGAAAGCCCTTTGGAAATCTTAGCTTGCTTCAAGGCTTGGCATTACATGCCACCTCCTAAGGAAGCCTCTTCTGATCATCTTAGTTTTACCTACTCCACCAGTTCTCTTGTATGCATATATTATATCTTGTATCTGCTAATACAACATACATTTCTTGAGGGAAGGAACTATTCCTTTTCTATACCACAGTATGTATTTAGAGCTGAAAGAAACTGTAGAAATCATTGGGTCCAGGCTTCTCCTTTTGTTGATGATAGGCTCAGAGTGGTTCAGTAGCTTGCTCTTTTTAACTTTGTATCCCCAGGCCAAAAATAATGACTAACCCTTTTTAAAAACTTTTTTTTTTTCAATTTTTGGTTTACCCTCACAATTTCATTGGAATAGGGGGCTTTCAGGAGAAAACTTCTTCTGCCAATGCAGATTCGCAGTCATTCTCTAATTTCCAGTCTTAGAGATTTTCATGGAGTTCTGAGAGCAGTTAAGTGACTTGTCAGTGGTAGAACTTGAATGGTCTCCCTTTCACCTTGAGTGGCTTTTTATCTACTATAACATGATATCTTCCAAATCAGTATGATCTTATTCATAAGTGCTTGTTCAGTTAAATTGAATCTTATTCATAAGTGCTTTTTCAATTAAATTGAAGTGTTTGTTGATTAAATGATGTCAGTGTTCAAATCACAAAGAAACATCTTCCTGCTCATAAGACCCAGCCCTTTTCCTGGTGCCCTTTTACACCATAAAGTCTTGTAGTAATTCTTTCATTTCTACTTTTCAGCCATTCATTCCCCAGATAACTTATTTTTAATATTAAGTCTAGCTATCAAATTTTTCCATACTCATTTCAAATAATTTAAACTAAAGAATGTAAGTAAGATACAACTAATGCTTAGAAAGTGGTTAGGAGCACCGTGGTAAGAGCACTGGGCTTGGAGTAAGGAAAACCTGATTTCAAAACTATTCTCAAACACTTAACACCCAGCCAACATCCCAGTGATATTGTAGAATTGTCAGTAAGAACACTTTGAGTAATGAAGATTAGCATTAAATGGACTTTTAATCATTAAGGTGACATTATTCCTACAAATCACTGAAGATTATAATATAGAACTAAAAAGAATTGTGTCAAATGTTAGTTTTTTGAAAAATAACACAAAATGAAGCAAAATAGGTTTCCCTTTTTTATTCTTGTAAGAATATATTGTGTAATACACTACAAAAAGCAAAATTGCATAAAATCATGTGAATGACAGTATCATTTAAATTCATATTTATTGACTCAGCTAAAATGTCATGTTGGAAGTACTGCTAATATCAGTAAACCACTCTTTCTGTTTGTGTGGGTTGTGGTTTTTGGCACAACAAGAATCTAAAGTGGAATTTGAATGGTAAAGCGTGATAACATGATAGTAGCAAAAACTTCCTTTAATTTAAGCCATTTATTATTTCATGAAAAACACAACCTGTTTCTAATTTTAGATTCATTTTTTGGAAGTTCTAATTCTTTAGCTATTGTCATCACCCTGTTACCCCAACTTGGCTTTTTAAAACATTTGTTCAGCTAGGTGTGAAGATTTTCAAATACAGTAATCATTTTTTTTTTCTATTTAGGATTTGAGTGCATCATTGAAGCATTGCAATTATTGCCATTCCCCCCCTCCCCATTTAATTAAATTCCACTTCCATTATTCTCACATAACACTTTTACAGTTTCAATCTTAACTTGATTAAAATGAAGGAATGTAGTCATAGGACAGCTTCAAGTCTGATAGAGTTCTTAAACAGTCTACCAGGAACCACCTGCTTTCCTCAAGGGCATTTCTTATTACAACATTAACTAGATTGTTTCTTGTTCCACCCAACATTTCTGTGTGAAAATTTTGGCTGACACTTAAATACATACTCCCATTTTTGCTATATGCTATATTTAATACACTTAAAAAAGCAAAACACTTAGAAGACCACAGATCTGTGGAATTTTGTCAACTTCCTCCCCCAATTAGTTCTGTTTATTGTGACTAATTATATCTTGAAGACTAAGAAGGCCAAGCCATTTCAGTTTCTAAGTGACCTGGATATTGTGAGGGATTACATGTTGAGGGTATTACTCTGCTTCATTCCTAATGATCTTCCCAGCATGACATTACTGAGTTGTTCTGCCATGCTGAGATTCTGTTTGTTCATCTCATTCCAACTTTTGGGTGGAGACAACATTGGTATTTAGCCATGGTTAGACTGACCTTTACATTGATTTACTAGTGTTTTGGCAATATCCCAGAGAGGATTTTCTATATCCAGTGCTTTGTAGAGTTTTATATAAGAAGGTTTTAGCTCTCTGAACTGCAGGAAATCCCTAAAAGTAGTCACTTTAAGTTGTTTTTTTTTTTTTTTAATCCAACCAAAATTGTGTTAAAAATGTCATTAAAGTGAGCTTTTTTCTTAATTTTGAAAACTCCTTATGTTTTCACAAATTATCTCTTATAACTGAGATAGTATTGGATTTATTTCTGGGTGTTCATTTAATTTTTTAGAAAGAATAATTAAGATTAATGCATTCAATAAAGCAGAAAGTTTTATGATCACGTATGAAGAAATAAGTTAATAAAGCAGTTCCTTTTTCTTGTTGCCATCCCTTTTGCTCTCAAGCAAGATTACAGAAAGTTTAAAGCTCAGTTATTAAAAGGAAATGGGCAGTTCGCTGAAACTGGAAATTTTATACTTCATACCTAAATAACTTAATTACTGAGACATTTATTTCAGCTTTGTCCATTTCCAATTCTTTAGTGAATATAAGCATCAAGTTTCCGCTGTTTTTCTGAAAATACAGTAATTAGAAAAAGCCCATTCTTGCAAATCTTCCTGTGCCTTTTAATTAAAGATTTTTAAGAAAAGAAAAGGCTTATGTTTTCTTTCATGACTATTTTTGGATTCAGAAATAGTTCTATTAGAATGGAAGTTTGGTATAATGAGAACATAATACTTTTGAGTGAGTAGCTTGGTCTACATGAAGGACTAAAGATTTTCTGAGGATCGTGTTCTTTGTCTTAGACCTCCTACTGTTATTAGATGTTGAAATGTTGAAAAGACCTGGGGAACAGAAAAGATGGTGAGATTGAGCTCTTAGTTGAAGAACCTCTCTTTTTCCCAAGATCCAAAGACCTGATTTATTGTAAATTTTATTTTTGTAATTTTAAAATAAATTTTTTATTTACTTCTTCACAGAAAGAAAAATAAATTGAGTCTGGGGTGAAACATTCCATTAACTATTTTCCTGTAAATTTTAGCTTTCCTCAGTTATTTGCTTTATTTTCCCTGAAGACTGAAATAGATAATTTCATCTTTATTTGCATATGAACTGAAGTGAGTTTATTTGATCTTGCTAAAGTTCTTCAGACTATACTGTGTAACAAATTGAAATAAAGTGATGATCATAACCATAATGAAATCTCACTATTTTTATATTTTTGAGAATTTGAACAAGGACAAAGTTTTTATATTCTTCTGACGAAAAGTGTCTGTTAGCAAATTAAAATTTTCAGTAAGGTTGAAAGGTGAATGTTTACCTAGTGAAGAGACCAAAAGGTTTTCAAAAACTTTTAACATTCCCACTTATATATTAGATAGTATCTCTCTATACTAGACATGAACTATTTCAGTGTTAAGAAAGTAACATGTTACAGAATATACTTTATATGCTAATGACAAATTTTCTCAAATTATATAGCAAAATTTCTGTTACCATTTATTGGGATGCACTTCAGTGATTCAAAAAAGATTTTAGTGTAAACTCTATGCATGGTATTATACTCAGTGCCAGGGCAAAAAAGATGAAAAAATTACATAGGTCTTGCCCCGTAGGGATGTAATATAATACATACAAAGGGGAATATAATCAAGAAAAAGAGTGCTGTAGTAAATTTGAGGAAGGACCAGTTTGAGCTGAGGAATGGGAAGGCTTTTTGGAGGAAGGATCTTTCTGAACACCTGAGCTATGCCTTGATTAAAAAACAATTTCACCAGAAAAGTATGTGGAAAAGAATGTTTTTCCCAGGTGGGGAAATTTTCTCATGTAAATGCATGGAAGTAGAGTCAAGAAAGGGTAGGATGAAATCAAAGAATTACTGATAATCTTAATTTTTCTGGTATGCATATTTAATTACAAGGATTAGCATGAAATTAAGGTAGAAAGGTTACTTTAGTTAGAGCTTAATTGTAGAGGATTGTAAATGCTAGAGAGACAAATCTGTGAGTTATTTTGTAATCAGGGGTGTCATTGAAAGGTTTTAAGGAGAAGAATGGCCTGGTCAGACCTGTGCATTAGTATGTTTATTTTGACAACTGAGTAAAGGATGATATGGAGAAATGAGAGATTGGAAGCAAGGAGTCTAATTACAATAATCCAGTACTCCTCTGACCTACCTTACTTTCCTCCTTAACACTAGTCTTAACACTAAAATTGACCACTTCTGTTATATACTGATCTCTAACCTTAACCCTCTGCCCCTTTGTCCTGTTTGGATTTTCTTCATCTGCTTTCTTTATAAGAATTCTTATTCTAATGATGCTGAAGGATGTCACATAACCTATGACTTAGTCCACTCCCTCTGTGTTTTTTAATGTTCACTGGGCCCTCCCTTCTTCATAACTCTGCCTCTTATTCTTCAGTAGCTCCCTATTACCTTTGGGATAGATCATTTAAAAAGTTCATTATTATGTCATTTAAAGCCCTCACAGTCTAGCTACAACTACTAGACCTCTCCCTCCATTTCCACCTGCCCCACCCCCCAAATTATTTCTTTCACACTATGTTCTGGCCAATTTATTGTTCTCCAAAGTGTGGATATTATTCCCCCACATTTGTGTCTTTACACAGCTTGTCTGCCATGCCTGGGATGCACTCCTTCTTCATATTTCTCCTAGCTTCCTTCAAGGTTTAGTTCAGGTTTCTTCTACCAAAAAACTTCTGATCTTTAGTTTTAGCTATGTCTCTGTTCTCAAATTACCTTATATTTACTTATGCATAGATATTATATCATTGTTGTAGGATGTAAACTTAATAAGTCTTGGTCTTTGTATGTTCAGATGCCTAGTGAGTACAAAATTTTTTGTGTGATAGATTTTTCAAAAAAAATTTTTATTCATTTTAAACTTAAATACAAAATGAGAAAAGAAAAAAAAACATTGCCATGTACAGAGCAGAACGTGATATATGTTTTAATAATTTACATGTTGGATTGAATTAAAGTGACTTGAACTTGTACCTATGCAGGAGAGAACTTTAACCATTAGTGTATCAAAAAAATGGCACTGACCCACTTGTGATTGTTCTTGCTGTGCTTTATGATGGGTAGTGGTTTGCTTTATTGAAATAGGAAACTACAGGCAGAAGTATCACGTAGGATATGATGATTTGGAAAAGTACCCTGTGTAGTAGCATAACTGGGGAAGCAACTGAAATGGGAAAATGATTTGATTCTGGAAACTGTTGTTTAAAAATGAAATTCAAAAAAAATTTCGCTGAGCTTCATAGACATATCCCTTTCTGAGGCAAAGTCAGAACTGTCTCTTCCTCCTTCAACATATACCTGTCAAATGATTACCCTTCTGTGACTTACCTGTCAAGGTCACCTTTAGTGTTCATTTTAAAACCTGGTTTCACTATGTAAAAATGTATGTATTTTGGGGAAGGGGTAGTCTGATATAGGTCAATTAAAAGTAAAAAACCTAATCCATTTTATTGATTAATATAACACTTTTCTTAGTTTTTATAGATTAAAAAATTCTTGAGATTTAATTGGCACTTAATCTTTTAATTAGGCCAAGATTAAGGATTCTCTGTCATTTATGGGTGATTTAACTTCTACAAAGAGAAAAATATATTCATAAAGCCCACCCCTAAACTGGATCAAACAATTCAGAAATGAATAAATATTCACCATAAAGAAAACTTGCATGTGGATGGGACATTGTGTCACCACACAGGAAAAATGATCCCAAGTACATTCTCTTTTGTTAACAGTCCACTAGGAGAATGAGGAGAGAGGTGCCATGGAAACTAAGCCAAGGAAAGACTTTCTAGTAGAGGATGGAGTTGGGGTGGGAATGGGGAAGTCACCAATGTCAGACGTTGTAGAAAAGTCAAAGAGGAGGAGGTTGGAGAAAAGGCCTTTGTATTTAGCAGCTGAGGGATCTCAGCTTTGAGAAAGCAGTTTCATAAGAGTGGTGAGATCAGAAGCCAGATTTCAAGGGGTTAAGAAGTGAATGAATACATAGATTCTTTCTAACAATTTAGTAGTTAATAGAAGGAGTTAGGTCCCCTTCTTACCTGCCTCCTACCCCTCCCCATTCAGCTTTTTAAAATTTTCTGTCTTTGGGTGGCTAGGTGGTGCAGTGAGTAGAGCACTGGCCCTGGAGTCAGGAGGACCTGAGTTCAAATCTAGCCTCAGACACTTAACACACTATCCGTGTGACTTTGGGCAAGTCACTTAACCCCAATTGCCCTCCAAAAAATAAAATAAAATAAAAATTTCTGTCTTCCCCTATTACTTGTGAGCCCCTTGGGAGTGGGAATTGTCTTAGACCTTTCTTTGTATTTTTAGTGCTTAGCACAGTGCCTGGCGCATAGTAGATGCTTAATTAATGTTTCTTAACTCTGATTCTGACAGAGATGATGCCTTACACATTACAGATTAAGGAGTCCATGCAACACACACAAATGTTCTTTCACAGAACAGCCCTAACCCAAACAGTTCTTTCTGTCCTGGTCTTCTAAATATTGCTGAAGAAAGTTTGAAGCCATGTTAATTCTATCTGTTATAAACTCTTGCTTTAACTTCAGTTGAACTCTCATAGAAGAGACTGGAGAGAACATCTGATCCACTACCTTTATTTTACGTATTGCAGAAACTGAGACTCAAAGAGGTTAGGTGACTTAGCCATGTTTGTATAGATAGTGAGCATCCACCTCATTTAAATGAATGTTCTTTCAATTGTTCCGAACCATTCTTTTCAGTACTTCTTATATGCATCTCTTTTGATTTTTCCTGGTTTTCTGCCCATATATTGTTTTAGACCTCCATAACAACTTTAGTGTCTCTCACCTGCTTCATTGTTATCAGATGACTTCACCTTCTGCTTTTCAGAGGGTGAAGGAACTCTCTCAATTTCCATTCCCTTCACAGAATTTCTCAGGTATCTTTGCTTGTACTCTGTGTTACAGGAGAAAATCTACCTTCTCCTGTTTCTGTATGCTTGACTCTATCTCCTCTTAACTGTTTCATTTCAGGGGCATGATCCTTCAATTATCCCCTGTCTTTCTAGCATCTTCAACCTCTTCCTGTCCGGTGGGCCCTTGCCCTTTGCATGACGATTGCTTATATTTATTTAATGCTTCAAGTTTCAGGACCACATGGCTACAAACATTCTCATTAGCCTTCCTCCAGTTATCCCCTATAGAAATCTTTCTCCATCTTTTTTACCCCAAGAGTAATCTATATGTATTATGTTCTTTCCTTCATGCCTGAAATTCTCTCCCCTCCTCTATCTCTTAACTTCCTTGACTTTCTTCAAGTCCAAGCTAAATTCCCACCTTCTGTAAGAAACGTTTCTCAATCACCTGTAATGGTAGTGGTTTCTTTTGAAGGTTACCTCCAACTTATTCTGTATATATTTTGTTTGTATATAGGTGTTGTGTGTTTTCTCCCCATTAGACTATAAAGTCCTTGAGAACAGACTTTTTTGTTGTTGCCTTTCTTTGTAACCCTAGCTGGTTAGCACAGTGGCTAGCATATGGTAGTTAATAAATGCCAATTTACTGACTGACTGAAAGTGTTGGGGAAGGAGGAGGGTGATAGGCATACTGATATTGTGTGGTGGATCTGTCAAGTATGCCCACTGTTTTGGGTTTTAATTTGGAATTCTGTCTGAAAAATAATTAAATGCTCCAAATTCCCTTTGACTTAATGATTTTAGTGCTTAGGCATATATCTCAAAGAATTCAAAGTTAGGTCAACATCCAGTATGTACCAGAATAATCATAGCAGTTTTGTTTTTGTAGTAGCAAAGAACTAAAAACAAATTGGGTTTCATTTGTTGAGAAAAGTCTGAAAAAAAAAACTTTTATAAATTTAATGGGATAATACTGAGCAGTAAGATATGAAAAATATGAAAATTTCAGAGAAACATGAGATTTTTTTGAGCTGTTGCAGAGCAAGCTAAGCAGAACCAAGAAGACATTATACCTAATGACAAAAATGTCATTGAAAGACTTTTGAACTCTGAGTAACTGAAATACAATGAAACTCGTAGAAGGTGGTTAATGCAACTTATTTTCTTCCCTCAGAGAGGTGAAAAAGTATTAGGACAGAATATTGTATATATTGACAGATTCAGTTACTTTATTGCATGTTTTTGCTTAATTAGTTTTTGTAAGGGAAAATTTAAGCAGGAGAGTTGAAATGACTATACTATAAAAATACCTATGAATTGGTAACAGTAATTCTGGAAAACAATTTGGAACTATGTCCCAACAGTCACTAAGTTATATATAGCTTTTGACCCAGCAGTTTCTTTAGTAGGCCTAAGAAATCATATGTACAAAAGATTATAGTAGCTCTTTCTGTAGTGGCAAAGAACTGAAAATTAAGAGGGTGCCCATCAGGAATAATTGAACAAATTATGGTATATGAATGTAATAAAATACCATTGTATGATAAGAAATGACAAAAGGGATGGTTTAGAGATATTTGGGAAGACTTATATGAAAAGTGAAAGGAGCAGAACCAAAAAAACAATTTACTATATCACTACACCATTGTAAAGATAAAAACTTCAAAAGACGTAAGAACTCTGATCCACATAATGACCAGCCATATTTCATCAGAAAACTGATGCTGAATTACATTATCCACTTCCTGTTAGAGAAGTGAGATGATGAACTAAAGATAGAGAATTTGGATATGACCAATGTAGAAATTTGTTTTGCTATGCATATTTCTTACGATAGTTTTCTTTTGGTAAGTGTGGGAAGGAGAACAATATTTATTTTTTATAAATATCATATTTATTAATAATCACTTGATTATTAATTGCAAAATAAAATAAAACAATTAAAAAGAAATCAGTAAAACAAACCTGTTTGGTTTGTCTTTTTCCGTCTCCTTTACTGGTTCATCATCTTCATCCTGTCCTCCTCAAGACTCTGTCCTAAGCCCTCTTCTTACTTTGTACTGTATTCGGTTATAATTTCTATTCTGTTGACTGTCAGATCTATACACCTAGCCCTAATATTTCTCTTTTGCTGTACTCCTTCATTACTAATTGCCTATTGTACATTTACCAGTGGATGTCCTATAGATATCTCAAACTTGGTACAGTATGACCAGAACAACTCATCCCCATCCATCCTTTTCTACCTTCACTGTTTCTCTTCAAGTGTACCACCATCCTTTCAGTCACAAAGGTTGGCAGTCTTGAAGTCATCCTTAAATCTTCCCTTTCCTTAACTCCCCATATCCAAACATTTGCAAGTCTTGTCATTTTTAAACTTTCTATAGCAGTCAAACTCAAATAGAAATGGGGGCCACTAATCCATCTTTGTGCACCACATAATGACTTAGTATTAAAATGTAATATTATCTATGTTTTATTATATTTTCATTTATTTTGTTAAGTATTTTTCAATTATATTTTAATCTGGTTTGGGCCACACTCCAGAATATTATAGACTACATGTGGCTAGCAGGCTATGGATTTGACGCCTCTGTTCTGTAGCATCTCTTGAATCAGTTCCATTCTCTCTCTTTACTTTCCTTATTCAGGACCTCATAATCTTTCACATAGTTACAGTAGTCTCCTAATTGGTATCCTTCTAATCCCTGCTCCCCTACCCCTGTCTTCTACACAGCTGCCCAGGTAATATTCCTAAAGTACATCTGAATTTGTTCCTTCATATTATGTTATGTTAGAATAAAATATAAACTCCTTTCTTTCATGTTTTAAGTTCTTCACAGCCTTGCTCTAGCCTACCTTTCCTGGCTTGTATTTTATTCCCCTTTACAAACTCTGTGGGAAAGTGAAACTGTTGTTGGTCTTTGTACATGGCATATCATCTCTTGCCTCTCCCGAGCCCCATATCTAGAATGCACTCTCTCCTAACCTTTATCTCTTAATATTCCCAAGCTGCTTTCAATGCCTTACTTGTGTCCCTTCTTACACAATACCTTTTTTACATTCCCAACTCCTAGTGTTGTGATTACTTTTTATTTTCTTAGGAGTCAATTTTTTTTTTCAAATAGAATATCAGTTTTGTGAGGACTGATTTTTTTTTTCTTCTTAGTACAGTACCGTTTTCAATACATGCTTGTTGATTGACATCATAATTGCTAAAATATCTTCCGACTCTGTGGTAGATTTTTTTTTTTTGGTGAGAATTACTCATCTCTACCTAAGGAAATTTTTGCTGGCAATGAAATGTGAATTTGTAGAAAGAAATGCACAGCTGTATGTGAGGGGTGAGAACCAGGCCAAATATGAATTACACCATACATAATCAGGAAAAGGATTCTCTCTGAATGAATTTTGGAATGAGCAGATGCATGGGGAACAGGCAGATGGCCTGGGTATGGGCACAAGACATACCACTTGTAAGAATTAGTCCCACCTATGTGTGTGTGAGTGACATATGATGCTCCTGTTACATGGGTGAATTACCCATACATACTGCCTTTCAAATGAAGAGTGTTGAAAATATTTTCAATATGGGTAGTGTGTCCAAATTGCTAAAGTTCTTTTCTAAAGGCTTTTTACTAGGTCTGAATGGATACTCAAACATGTGGAACTCAGCTGGATGGCAGCTGTTAGCTTCCTGACAGTAGCTGCCTGAAGCAGTGAATGCTGTTTTACTAGTCAAATATAGTAATAAACAATATGAAAGTTTCTTAAAATATAAAGCTATTCAGTAAAGCTGTGCTGTGTTTGTAGTGACACTGTTGTTACCTATTGAAACTTCGTTAGATAACATTTTTTTAAAGAGTCATCTGGGTTGGGGAATAATGCCTTAGGCCTGTTTCTCATTCCTACTTGAGGTTAATATGAATGTCACTGTTCGGGTAAGGATAAGGTTCCCCATCATTTATCTGTATATAACTGGAATGCTACTTTGCCCTACTGAAAACACAATATTTTTTCAGCTTCTCTTTGCTCTGAATTTTATGTAGTTTACCTCACTACCTTCCCCAGCTGCTAAATGACATGCAAGTTTTTTTTTTCCTGAATTGCATATTGCTACATTAAGTAAAGGATTGGGGCCGCACACCAGCAATGTAAGCACATTTCCAAATTGAACCACAGTAAACTCATATTTTGGTATTGAGCCAAGAAGGCCATATGAATATGGGATCTTTAGGTAATTATGTTTGTATATGCCTGTTTTCAATTGATTAAATTTCTATAGATATTCTCAAGGCTACTTAATTTTCCCATTACACTAGATTAGGGAACATGCTTGTATCCTGGCCCTTTAAATCAACAGGATCTAGTTCAGTCTCTGATTCATTAGTTGGAATGTCTGGGGTTGCTTTTGAACTGATTCATTGGTTAGAACTTTCCGAGGTTGTAGGAAAGATTAAAGGATAATGCGGAGGGTGCTATAGAGATTATACCCTCCTCAAATAAGCACCAAGGATTGTACCCAAATTTAACAATAATAAAAGCTTCCCTGGTCCTTTTATCTTTAGCTTTTCCATCCCCTTTTTGTTTTTTAGTCCCTTTCCATACCTCCCTTCAGTCCCTTCCTTCCTCCAAGCAGTGATTCCTTTCTCCAACTTTTTCTTTGCTCTTCCTTTCTCTTTAAACAGTTACCTCCTCCTTCTCTTTTTTGAGATGTATTTTAACGACTTGTCCAAAACAAACAAAAGAGATGACAAAGGAAGAAGAACAAAGGAAAAAATGTAGCGAAACATTACTACAGTTTTTAAATATGGATCTTTGACTAACCTTTAATTTCAATAAGTTTCAACTCCTGTCTGCTTTGTGTTTTACTTGTTTATGGGTTTTACTTTGCTTTTTTATTAATACTAGATTTTCCATCTACTTTCTTATCTATCTCTCAGGACTTGAAATTGTATAAAGATTATAGGTTCTGTGTTATATGCATTAATCACTAGCCATTTACATAACCTTGTTGTCTGTGAATGGCTATCTACCTTTCAGTAATTTAATTTTAGGTGGTTGTGATATAACTTAGCCACTTTCCATAAAAGGGCAGGATTTTGAAAATACAGCCTTTTCAACCATTTACCTGACATTACTGTTTCTACAGTAGGGGGGAAAAACCCTTTAAAGTTAATATGTTGCCAGGCTCTGCTTGTTGACTGTTTGGCATAAATCAAGAAAAGTGAACCATAGAAGGAAAAGATTGTGGGAGCACATTTCATTCAGTTAAAACAACCAGTTTTCTTAATCTGATTTCACAAATCCTAATATTTCTTTAATATAATTTTGTTATGTATTTAAAAATTGGTTGTAAAGTATGCCTTTCTTCTTTTTGGTTATTATTCTTTTGAACATAGAGAGATAAAAGAAGTTCAATTTTAGCAAAGCTTTCTTAATATAAAATGTAAGGACCTGAAAAAAAAAAACCAACCAACTTTATATTGACTAGATTTGGATTATGTCCAATTTTTAAAAATTAAGTAGCCATACCTCTAACTTGAGAATAGCCATTGATCTGTTACATGGTCTGAAACAGATAAATATAGACCTAATAAGGTTTTCTGGTGTGTAATGTGACATGTAAAATACAATCTAAGTTTCAGTGACTTTTTTCATCTGTTTTCTGAAGTGGATTCAATTGACATCTTTCTGATTACTCCGAAATCTTCATATTCAGCTCTTATCTCTCTTAAGCTCCTGAATCTCCAGTTGGACATATTAATCTAGATTACATATCTCCTACTCAACATGCATAACAGAATTCATTATCTGCCTAAAACCTATGTCTCCTCCTGACTTTTGCTTTTTCTTTTGAGGGTACTACTATTCCTTTAGTCGCACAGGTTTATAAGACTCTTCACTCTTTCTCCCTACCCCCATCCATTCAGTTACCAAGTCTTATTGATTCTACTATTTCAACATCTTTCATATCCCTTTCTCTCTACTTACACCATAATCACCCTAATTAAGATATTCATCATTTTCTCTTGGACTATTTTAATGTCTCCTAATTGCTCTTCCTTGGCTCCAGGCTCTTACCTCACCAATCCATCTTCCACACAATTTCCAAATTGGTATTCTTAATGCATAACTTTGGTCATGTTGTTCCTCTGTTTAAGAAGCTTTAGTGACTTCCCATTTCCCTTGAGAATCTTCCAGGGGGAACGTTTGGAGGCTTTCACAGACTGCCCCCTGCTTATCTTTCAAGATTGATTTCACATTACTCCTTTCCACAAATTATGGTTCTACTAAAGTGCCCTTCTTCTGTTACTTGTACATGATGTTCTATCTTTTGTGTTTTTGTGACTTTGAACAATTCATCTCCTTTACCTGAATTGTTTACCTTCCTCAGCTTCACCTCTTGTAACAACCTCTTCTAGGCTTAGCTCAAGTTTCACCTCCCTTGAGAGGCCTCACTGCCCCGCCCCTCCCTGTAAATGTCCCTTACTTTCAAAGTATCACTTGCATTTATTCGAGATATATCCTGCATGTACTTATTGGCATTCTAGCTCCTTTCATTTTTCCTTTGTATTTCTACCACCTGGCACAGTATCTAGGAATTTCCAAGATAGTTTAATGTCTTAAGTAAAGGCCAGAATTATCTTCCATCTTGAATTCATATTGAAGTACTAGAACTTCATATCATCATCATCATCATCATCATCACTTTTTAAAAAAAAATCAAGACTTTAACCTGTTTGAATAGCCAACTTCTGAATAAAGTTACTTCCTTTCTCTCCAGAAATTCAGAACCTACTATATTCTGTAGTTTAGCCAAACCTAAATGATGACAGTTGAACAAGCACTGAATTTTGTACATTAAACAACATATGAATAATCTGTGTAATTATGGGACAGCGGATAGAGACCAGGTCTCATGAATAGATGTGGGCTTAGATGCTTTCTTGGACAGATACTGGCAGTATGATTCTGGTTTAGTTGTTTCACTTTCAGTGCCCCAGGCAACTCCTTAAGACTTCAAATTTCTGAGCAGTTGTAAATCCACATGGCTAGTGTTCTCCCCAGGAATTACTTACATCAATGAAATGGAAAGAGGGATGTTAGTAACACAGTAATACAGAAATCAAGAAGATGTGTGTTCAGATACTGACCCTGCTACTTACTGCCTTTCTGAATTTGGGTAGATCTCTTAATCTCTCTGAGTCTCATTTTTTTAATCTGGAAAATGGGGAAGTTGTTCTAAGGCAGGAGTTCTTAAACTTTTTGTATCGTGACTTCCTTTGCCTTTCTGGTGAAACCTGTGGGTCCCTTCTCAGAATAATGTTTTAAAATTCACAAAATAAAATATATATGATTACAAACAAATCATATTGAAATACGAACATAGTTTTCAAAGTATTAAACAAACAAGTTCATGAACCTTGACTTAAGGATCTTTGCTCTATGCCTAAGGGATGTATAAGGGCCCATCTTAGCTCTAATTACTATGATTTCATGATCTTCCAGTTAAAGAGAGAAATGGGTGAGCTATTTGGTTAAAAGAAGAGGGATTGATGAGTTGAGGAAAGGACATAGTAGGTTTTTGAGGTGTGCTTTGGGAGAAAAAAGGGCAAGAGGTGAGAGTAGGCTGAGAAATCTAAGGTTCGGGAAGTAGACTCACCATGATGGAGTGGAAAGAATGTTGGAACTGGAGTCAGAGAACCTAGATCAAATGTGGTAACCTCTACTTAATATCTTGGGCAAATCACTTAATTTCTTTGGGCCTCTCTTTTCTCTTAAAATGAAAATGTTGTGCCTCATTATCTCTAAGGTTCTTGTTAGTTCTAAATTCTTTAAATTGTGTGACTAGTGTCAGTCACTTGGTCCTTTTTTTAAAAACAACTTAAAAAGGCATCAAGATCATGTTTTAATTGATTTGGGGGCAAAACCCAAAATGAAACTGTAATTATAGCCTTTGACAAATATTGGTCCAGAGTCAGTAGTATTACAGATTCACATGAATGTAAGCTTCTTGAATGTGTGTGATTGTGATAAGAAGTTGAAAGGTATTCATATGGTGCGACTCCAGTTCTTTGTTAATGGACTGGGTGAGACTTATGTATTTTATGTAATTCTTACATGCTATGGTGATGACAGCAGTAGCACTGTATTTCCTGAGAGTTATACAAACACTGTTGCAGGAAACAATGTATTATAAATTCATAATTTCCTTCATATTTTTTGGGAACAGAAGGGTGCTTTTCAGTCTAATAAACATCACTTATTGGGCACTCTTTATAACTATTACATTGGCTTAGTGAATTATCAGACCTAACTCCACCTAGTTCTTTTTAATTTACTCCATATTTTCTATATATTTTAAGCTTGAATAGATAATAGAAAAAATGACATGTTTTAAAATAACTACAATCAGTGATAAAATATAGGACTAACTTTCTACTTAGTTTTTGAGAGATATGTAAATAATCATGTTCACATTTGAACATTGTTTGCAAATAATTTATTTTCTCCTGGTTATAGGTCCTTTTGTTCTGCATCACAGCTGCCATGTACATGTTCTTTTTCAGGTATGTTTTATTTGTAAAAAATATTGCTATTTATAATGTTTTAAAATACCAGCATATTTCAGTTCATTTTGTAACTTTGCATTGATTTGTAAAACAAAAACAGTTTATACAAATAAGACCAAAATTACCTTGAAAAATTAAGCACTTGGCACAATTGAATCTTCTGCATATGTTATGAATATAACACATTTGGGAGGGAGGGAAGGCAGGACAATTGGGGTTAAGTGACTTGACCATGGTCACACAGCTAGTAAGTATTAAGTGTCTGAGGTCAGATTTGAACTCAGGTCCTCTTGACTCTAGGGCAGGTGTTCTATTCACTGCACCAACTAGCTGCCCCTAATTTATCTCTTGTACAGAAGATATTGTATACTGTTTTTGCTTTAAGTATGAAAAGCTTGGGAACTCATGTTGAATTTTCAAAACATGTCAATTATTAGCAGTGTAGGAGAGGTAGCATGGTAGAATGGAAAGCATATTATTATTGGATTTGTAGAGTTCATGAGTCTGAATTTTGGTTTTGTTACTTAGGCCCTGTGTGGTGTGGGGTAAGTCACTTAACTGCCATTTCTGAAAAGATGAGCCTACATTTGATAATCTCTAAGATCCATTCCAGTTGTAAAGCCTGTGATCCTGTTGTTTTTTTTAATGTTCATTAGGATGTAGATATATGACATTAGTTCAGAGTCCTTTTAGGACAAGTTTTAGATAAAGCACATGCAAACTTATTCTTTTTCCTTCCCTGTTAATTTGTTTATTCTCTCCTTTTTGTATATTGCACACACATTTGAGAAGAAAAGAAAACAATACAAAGTTTAATTTTCCCAAATAATTTTCTGCTCTTTTAGGCCTCTTCAATATATATATGACATATTTTTTCTCTTACTAGGCAAAATAAGATGAATCCCTATTCTTAAGAAAACAAAAGTAAGAATTGCAAAGAATAATTAGTAAAGGATGATGTCTACACCTTTCGTTATCTATAGAAAACTCTTTGAAGACCTGAAATAACGTAATGTGTGAGAGTTACAACAGATAAAGAAATACTACCTTAGATTGGGGGTGGAAGAAGGGGGTATCACTTGAATGTCTCAGCAACTTTTTTCTCTCTCAAAAATTATAAGCAGAGATGCTGTTCTTGGGA
>CM053588.1:94015615-94042447 GCA_028646515.1 Pseudochirops corinnae | reverse complement strand
TCCTGAAGAACAAGCCTCCCACAACAGGCTCCATGTGACCACATTCAGCCTATTAGGGGACAGAGTATACTTTCAAATCTGGAAAGGTTCTCAGAGCCACTTAAGCCACTTAAGCAAAGGGCCTAGGGGCAGGGAAGATCTTCAGATTCCCATAACAACACTGAATCAGAATTTAATTCAGATCTTCCCTACTATAAGTATAGCACTACTGCCTAGTTGTCTGGGACTTGGGAGGAAGATGGCAGGAAGGCCACAGTATGTAGCAATTAATAAGTCATTGGGGAAAGTAAGTTCTTTCTAGTAGTTGGGTCCAAATCCAGATTGGAAGTAGCCGAGAATGAATGGGAGATGAGAAAAGGAGGGAGCAACACCAGAATGGGAAAAGAGTAGTATTGAAAATAAATATGTGTGATTTGTGCAATTTCTATGACTTGAACACAATTTTTTATAATATCAATTTTTAAGCAGTCTCTTGCAGTGATAATTTTAGTCATAACTTTCAATATATGTATTGAAACTTCATGAAATAACTCTTTAAAAAATACAGAACTTTACATCCTTTTATAGTTAGGTTTAAGGTTAACCCTAACTCTAACTCTACTTTGTTGAGGTGTTGAACAGTATATGATTTAAGACATTTTCCTTAAGTTTAACAACTTCCTTAAGTATATTTAGCAGTGAAGGAAAGCTTTGTAATGAATACTTTGAATAAAGCTTGTGTGTTGGGAAAGTTTGATGAACCAGAATAAAACATTTTGTCTGCTCTATTTCCCATTTACTCTTTAGAAACCATATCTTTTAAAAATGACTTTATTATGACATACCAATCTACTCTAAACTAAAGTAAAATGAATCCAAAGTAAATTTTCCCTTTGTGGACAGTAGTAAAAAGTAGATTTTTAGCACGATCCTTGACTATTATGATTTATACACCTGGCACTCTCATTGCTGCAGAGTAGTCCTTTTGCACCTCCTTAATAATAATCAATCCCATTTGTCCCATCTTCTCCATCAGATTGCCTCTTCTGTCATCCCTATTCTCTTACATATCTTCAATCTTTCTCTGCCTTTTGATTCTTCCTCGTTAACTATAAACATACCCATGTCTTCTTCCTCCCTGGAAAACTTGCACCTGATCCATCCATTCCCATTAACTATTGTCTTTACGTCTTTCCTTCCTTTTATAGTTAAGCTCTTTGAGAAGGTCATCTATGAGAGGTGTTCTCTGTCACCTCCAGGAGCAAAGATAAAATCCTGTTTGGCTGTTATACTCCTCCAAACCTGACCCTTTACTACATTTCTATGGTTTTTTTTTCCCCTTATTTCTTTCTACATAACATTGATCCAGTGACAATGTCCTCCTTGCTATTCCTTGCACTATGCACTCCACCTAGAGTTTTCATGGGCTGTCCTCTTATCCTTTGAACTCCATCCCTCACCTTTTTTTACCTCCCACTTCCCTGACTTTCTTCAAGTGTCAGCCAAAGCCTTATATTCTACAAGGAGCCTGTTCTAGCCCTTCTTAACCTTAGTTCTTTCCTTCGGAGATTTTTTTCCCTAATTTTTCTTGTATATCTTTTTTTGTACATAATTTGCATATTTTCTCCCTTAGAGCAAGTGCTGATTTTGTCTTTCTTTGTGTGCCCAGCACTTAACACAGTGCCTGGCACAGTGTAGTCATTTAAATACTTCTCAACTTGACTTCATTAACATAATTGGAGGGGAAGCAGAATTTTTTTTCCAAATTTTTAAAAAAAGTTTGTTGATGTTTTATGAAAATAATAATTAAACTTGAAAAGTAATGAATGCTCCACATGTTTATTTAGACTCTCTTCTGGTTTTATTCATATCGCTTGGGCCCTTTAATTGGTTTTTTTCGGCTCAATAAAATTTTAAAAATTGAATATGTATTCATGTATTATCTTTATTTAGAAATAAAATGTTAGGATTAGTTGTGTATAAAATAAGATAAATTTAAATAATTTCATTTAAGATAGTGCATGTGGGGATATGTAAAGATAATTATTACCAATAAATAAAAGTTTTGTGTTTTAAAGAAAGTATTTTATTTTTTAGAAAATTGTCACTTTATCTTTAATCCACATTTGCTATGTCAGTTCATCATGAGTATATTCAATCTTAAGTGACTTAAGATCCTAACAAATAATTACAGTTTGTACCAATGAGGCAACCTTCTGTACCCTTTTTGGGAGAGTGATTGGAGAGCAAAGTTTATGACCTTAAGGGGTCAAGCATATTGTGTGCACTGTATGAGAATTGTGAATTTAACAGAAGATTCCATTCTTTTTGTTTTTTCCTATTGAAATTTCCCTCATGTAGTACAATTAGTAAGCCTTGTTTACCAGGGATGCTAATGTTCCTTCCATATTTTGTTTTGTTTCACTGCTTGTGGGTTCTGATTAGAGCTTTTTGAGGGTAGAATTCAGTCAGAACTGATTTATTTTGTGTGTCTAAACTGGATTCCAGCTGTTTGAGGATTTTTTCCCCTCTGAGGTCTTGAGTCCCACATCTAGAGTGGCAAGACAGTGACATTTAGGATCCCTATTTACAAGAGTTTTTTTAGGTTTTAAAACTCCTCCATTTTTGTTATTTTATAATGATATAGACCAGCGGTTCTCAAACTGTGGGTTATGTTCAATTTGTAACAATGAAAATACATCCTGCGTATCAGATAGATTCATAACAGTAGCAAAATTACAGTTATGAAGTAGCAGTGAAAATAATTTTATGGTTGGGGGTCACCACAACGTGAGGAACTGTATTAAAGGGTCGCAGCATTAGAAAGGTTGAGAACCACTGATATAGACAATTGTTCAACTTTGCACAGTATTTTTACACTGACCACTTATACTTAATTTGATATTCTGTCTTAGGACTAATATATTCCAAAAATACATGTTTGCCTAATAATATTTTCATAGTACTGTTTTTGAAGTCAGAATAAAACATCTAACTTTTTTTCTTAAATATTATATATAGCTACAAAAACTAGTGGCACATTTCCACATTTTACTAGGGCAGTCAATTTAGTAACATTCTGTGCTTTGTCAGTCCAAAAAAAGTCTTGAAATATCTGACAAAAGAATGTGCCTTTGGTGCTTCTTATTCCAAAATTACAATCTCTATTGACACGAAGAAAGATCCTATTCATATGTCCACACTTTGTCACCTCTTGAGTCTTGCCATGAATCCTTGCCTTGTTCTTATGTTCACCCAAATGTGAGAGCCTCACACTGTAGTAATTCTGGCTCATATTTTTCCTTAAGCTTCTGCTTTTTATTATTATAAGTACTATTAATCTATTTTCTTTAAGGCCATGAATTTCAAAATTTTGTGAAAGAGCAACATTTTTCCAAAATCCTTCTGTTCAGATATAGGCCATCATTTTCCTCAGACTCCATATTTGTCTTGGCTGGGCCCCATGATTCTTACTTGAAAAGCAGCCAGTCTATTTTAGTTTCGTTTCTATATGTGCTTGCAGGCACAAAAATGCCCAGATAGTTTCTGTTTTGTGAACCTTACAGGAAATTCACCGTATCAGGTTATTTAACAGTTTTCTATTAGAAGTCATGTTTCTTTTTTTGACTGAACTAAAACAAACAAACAAATACTTTTAACAGTTATACAACACCTCTTTTCACCAGTAAAGTCATATTTGGCCACAGAATGAGTGGTTTATTTTGATCAGTTTAACTATTCCTTCTATCTTTACCAAAACCAAAATTTTACCAAAAAATGCTTTATGTAGCATCAGAACATAATTTGGTTCGTTAATTAAGATGATAGACTTAGAGCTGTAATGACTCCTACAGATCATCCAGTCCATTCCTCTTCCTCTACCATTTTTACAGATATGGACACTGAGTAACCTGTAGCAATACATTGCCTTTTCTAAGATCAGAGCTAAGTGAGCAGCAGAACTGGAATATAACTGAAGTCTGGCACTCTTTGCATTATATCAAACCTTTCCATATCAATGAAGGAAAAAAGTTTCCCCTAATTTGCCACTAACAGTGTAAACTTGTGCAAGTACCTATACTCCCTGGGCCTACATTTCTACAAGTAAAAGAATAGAAATATGAAATGTAAGATTTCCAATGCCCCTTTAAAGTTATGATTCTGTAATTTCTTAGTTCATGATTAGCTAGCTAGCTGGCATTTATACAATACTTTAAGTTTGCAAAATACTTTTCTAATATTGCCTCATTTTATCCTTACAAAAGTCCTGAGAGATATGTGCTGTTATTATCCCCGTTTTTCCAGATGAGGAAACTGAGACAGATAGGGTAAGTGATTTGCCTAAGGTCACACAGCTAATTAAATATCTGAGGCAGATTTAAATTAGGACTTCCTGACCCCAGGTCCAGCACTCTACCCACTGTATCCTCTAAATGCCTTTTATTATGAAATTCTTAAATTATATGATCAATATGTAGTACCTCCATTTCTTTTCTGCCAATAAGATCTTACTTTGAACCTTTTTAGTTTGACTTCTGTCTTTTCCAGTCTGTCCATCAAACTTTAAAGGCAGATACAGTTTTTTTTAATGTTTCTCCATGAACACTCTACTTTTGTCTCCATAGACACAATATTTGCCAAAGGTTCATTATGCCTTTTTGCACACTCATCGATTTGTGAGGTGCAGAGCAATAAGAAGCCCTAGTCTTATCTAGTCCAATTCCCTCCTAAGTCCAGAGAAGTTAATTAAATGACTTATCCAAAATCAATTAGGTAGTAAATAACAGATCTGGGATTTTAACCCAGATCTTCTAACTTCAAATCCAGGAATTATATGATTTTTTTTTTTTTCAGTTCTTTTGCTTTCTTCTCATTAATGGTGGTTAAGGTCACTGCATACCTCATTCTTCTGAGCATTCTTATGGCTATTTATTTTAAAATATGGAACCCTAGAAAATAATTCTCATAAAATGCTAATCACATTTGCAAGTTTGAATTTTATATTTCTTGAGGTCATGAGTCCAGGAGGGAACTCTCCAAGCACCTGAAAAATAAGTCAGAGTGATTTAAAGAATTCCATAAATTATAGGAAGCGTGGGGGTATTAGGTCATTTAATTCAACCTCTGTCATGAATTTGATTTCCCTCCTCTAAGTCAGTGTTTACTAAATGCTAGTTTCCAGGCTAGGACTAGGGAATGCAGCACTCAAGGGACCTCTCATTGCCTAAACTAGAAACGTTAAAGAGACTTCCAGGTCAAACAGCAGCTGGAGAACATGGATGGAGCCATTCTGTTGAATGCTTGGTTTCCCCCCTCCCCTGCTCTCTTGGGGCCCTAGCTATAACCTTCTGCAAGCTGTTCATCTTACTGGTATGCAGAGCAAAAAAAGGTTGTTTCAAATCAGTGCCTCATGAAATCTTTGGGGGTCAAGTCAAAGTCTTGAGAACTGGTTCTTACATCAATCTCTGGACATTGTCCCAAAAGCTTTTCACTCTGGCTATACCTTCTGGCTGCTAGTTTTCCTTCTCTCCCATCTCCAGTACTTATATTTCTCAGATTCTGCTTTTAAGTTCTTGTTAATTCTACTGTCTTTCTTCCTACTGTATAAAGGCAAAAATGTGCCTTAAAACTCTTTGTGCTTCAGAATTCTTCATCAGAGATTGTGAGCTGGCTTCAATGTGTAATAAGTAGCAAGAGTGAATAAACTTTTGAGAAATAAACACCACGTTTTCAGCCCAGTGTCCTAAGAATAAAGTGTGTCAGACAAGAAATATACAAAATACGGATTGTATGCACTCTGATGTCTAAGGAACTTTTCCCCCCCTCTCAAGGTCTCCAAAAGACATCTGTTGTATTTCAAGAGCAAATAACCTCTAACCTTCTTGCTTTTTTTTTTGTCTTATTTAAATGAATGAATGTTTGAGGAGCTTCTTGTTTCCATGCTGAGGCCATTACAAAATATAGCCAAAAAATAATATACTGTATCAAGTGTTACTTTTACTATGTAACTTGATTGCAAAAGAAATAAGTGAAATAATGTTATCCTTTTTTATACTCTTATTTTGTTTGATACTAGTGACATTTTGTGATTTCGTGACTCCCTCACTTACATCTTGGAATTATGATTTTGGAACTTAATTCTACCAAAAAAAAGAGCTCTTAAAAAACCAAGAAATGCAGAACAAGGAAGTCAAATACCAGCTTATGATTTTAAATTCTTGTAGCCATTACAGGCTTGTTGAGGCTAAGGCCTGCCTGTCAAACTCTTAGAACATATGGCTACACAGTATGTAAGAAAAAAGGTACTTGACTAACTTTAGGGATTTAGGATGTTGGTAAATGTTTCCAAAAATAGGTAACCAAAGCACTAAAGGTCTATTAACATTCATCTAGCAAGATAATAAAAACTGAAACTATAGTTCATAAATGCAAAGTTGTTTGAAGATAAAGTATATTTTTCAACTACTTATAATTTCAGAAGAAGAGAAGCCAAACTAGTTGAGATTTAAACAATTATTTCCTCCTACTTTTCCCCAGTGCAAAAGCCCAAACATTGTAGCATTTAGGATGAGATTCTATTCTAGAGTATTTCTATAGTCTTCAGTATTTTTATTGATCATTCCCCTGTGTCATCTTCATTTGTTCCCATTTTACTGACTTCTTCCCTTCTATCAACATGTTTCCTATTTTAAAATTGGCTCCCCCCATATTCAGAGTACTCTCCTTTTTCCTCTCCAACTACAGTCCTCTCTATGCTTTCCATTTCTATGCCAAACTTCTAGAAAGAGTCTATACTTGCTGCTTTAGTTTCCTTATTACCCATTTCTTCCCTCACCTGTTGCAGTCTGGCCAGTGTTTTTGAAATGTCTCTTTCAGAGGTTGCTAAGTGTTCAGGTTCTTTACAGTGGCAGTGCAGTAGACTCCTAGCTACAGAAGGGTGAGACAAACCACCATCCTTCCCACACTTGCTTCTCCTCTTCTCTTAGACATTCTGATTCCCTGGCTTTGGAACTAATGCTGAGGTTGGCATTCTAGTAATAAAGTCTCTGGCCTCCTCTCTCTGATCAGGTCTTAGAATGTGCTTTCTTTATCCTGGAAAGTTCTTTCCTAGGGTTCTGATAATTTACTTTAACCATAGATAAATATTAGGAAGTAATGATTTTCTCACAATCTTTTCCAGTGGCCATTTTTAAAATTCCTCATTCTCTTTGGCCCCTTGGTACCTTTTGACACTATTTACCACTTTTCTCCCATCTTCTCCCTTGGATTCAGTGATGTTACACCCCATTATGAGTTCCCCCTTTAGATGGTGAGCTTCTTGAAGACTGGAACTGTTTTTGCCTTTCTTTGTATCCCTAGAGCCTGACACATAATAGGCACTTAATAAATGTTTTTTTGACGTGATTTTGATTGTTCTTCTGTTTCCTCCATTATCTCTTCTTCCTCTTTCTATGTGGTAAATGTAGGTGGGGCCTAAAGTTCTGTCCTTAGCCCCCTCTTTGTTCTTTACATTGATGATCTTACTGTTCCCGTGGCTTTATTTGTCACTACCCAAATCTAGGTCACCAGTCCTAATATCTACCCTGAGCTGCTTGATAACATGTTCAGTTGCTTAATGATATCTCCATCTAGATTCCTAGTGGTACTTGAAATTCAACATTTTCAACAGAATTACCCACCTTCTCAACACTTAAGAATTAACTCACCTTCCCATAAGTTTTATTGCCATTACCCTTCTCATCACTAAGTATTAAAATTTTTGTCATCCCTGAGTCTTCCTTTTCAATTCCTATGTCTAATTGGTAACCAGTCTATAAATTATGCTTCAGTAGTATTTCTTGTTTCTATCCTATCTTCTACCTTCGTGACCAAATTACTCCTTACCTCTTGTGTGTACTTTTTTAAAGGCATCCAACTCATTTCCCTTTCTACATTCAGTCTGCCTCCCTACCATATATACATACTACATTTGTGCCTTATAATAGCCCCTGTGAAGTAGGAATTACAAATTTAATTATCTACATTTTACAGATGAGGCAGCTAAAACCCAGAAAGTTTAAATGACTTAAACATGGTCAGCTAATCAGTCATTAAGCACTTATTATATGCTCCACACTGTGAATAGACAACTTGCAAACTACTGTGCACTCACATTATATACATACATACATATATATGAATATATAAAATGGGAGTGAATCTCAGAGGAATAGCCCTAGCAGTTGGGAAAATGAAAAAAGCTTCTTGCAAAAGGAGGCAGAGGAGAGAGAGAGCATTCCAGGCATGGAGAATAACCAGGAAAAAGTTATGGATTAAGGAAATGGAGTATCATGTGTCAGAAGCATTAAGAAGATCAGTGTTGCTGGATCTCACAGCACATGGAAGGGAATAAAGTATAAGAAGACTGGAAATGTAATAGTAGGGAGCCACTGGAGTTTATTTAGTGTGGAGGTAATATGGTGAGGTCTGTGGTTTATAGGAAGATCACTTTGGCAGCTAAATGGAAGATGAACTGAAATTGGGAAAGATTTTGAGGCAGGGTGCCCAGTGAGAAGACTGTTGTAATTGTGCAGGTACAACGTGATGGCATGGACATGTATCAAGGTAGTTGCTATGTGAGTGAAATGAAGGGAATGTATATGAGATGTTGTGTGAAGGCAGAGATGACAAGATTTGACAACAGATGGAAGAATGTGAGGGAAGAGTCAAGGATGTCACCAAAGTTTTGAGCCTGGGAAGCTGGGAGTATGTTGGTGCCCTTGACAGTAATAGGGAAGTTTGGAAGAGGGAGGGTTTTGGGGGGAAAAGATAGTGAGTTCTATTTGGACATGTTGGGTTTTTAGCTATCTACAGGACATGGAGTTTGAGATATCCAATAGGCATTTTGTTACTCAAGACTAGAAATCAAGATAAAGGTTAGGGTTTGATAAATAGATCTGAGAATCATCTTCATAGAGGTGATAATTGACTGATGGAATCTGTTGAGATCAACAAATGAGGTAGTATATAGAGAAGATGGCCTGGAAAAGAGTCTTGGGGGACACTCATAATTTGTGACCTGGAAGAAGATCCATCAAAGGAAATTGAAGAATGGTCCTATTGGTAGAAAGAGGACCAGGGCTGAACAGCATCAGGAAAACAGAAGACAGCATCCAGAAAGAGGGTGATTGACTTTGTCAGAATTTTCAGAGAAAGCACGAAGGATGAGGATTGAGAAAAGGTAATTAAATTTGGCAATATTAACTTTGGGGAAAATAGTTTCAGTTAAATAATGAGATCAGAAGCCAGACTGCAGAGTGTTTGGAACAGAGTTAGAGAGAAATTGAAGGTTCTGATTGTAGAAATCTATTGCAGAGGTTGTAGATTGTAGAAATGTATTGATTTCTCAGGGAGTTTAGCTGCAAAAGGGAGGAGAGATACAAGACAATAGTGAGGATGGTCTGAGCAAGTGAGGGTGTGTGTATGTGTGCATATGTGCATGTGCGCGCGCATGATGTGCAAAGTGACAAGAAAACATTTATTTAAATTGAAATGTGTACACCCTTCTGTTTAAAACAAAAACAGCAATTTGCGGGTGTTGTAATTGAATTCCAGTAGCGATTGTCTGAGATGAATTAATGAAATACAGTTTTCCTCTGGGTAATTTGCGCTCAAGTATGGCACAAAGGTATGTAGTGATGGAGTTTTTCAATTTTCTGGACTCTCCTGGAACTCCATCCTACTGCCCAAAGCAATGCTGTTAATAATTTTTTGACTTGCCTTAATATCAGTTTAACCACTCAAAAAGTGGGGGATTCAACAAGGGAAATTAGATCTCTTAAAGATCTTATTCTTACAAAGCAGAAAGAATTGATTGCTGAGGTAGAAATGTTAGAAATCATGGGAACAAGTAGCTCTTATACTTTATGATAGGGAACTATAGGTGAGTTAGGTATAGTCTGACATGTATTCTGGATTTTGACAGAACATATTTCAAAGGCTTCAGAGAAAAGATCCAACTGCTTAAAATACTATAAGAAAAGTCAGCTTAGGAAAGATGGATTAGAAGCTCTCAAGAATGAAATTTTGAAGACACAAAGAATAGTTCTGATAAAGAATAGGATAAATTGTTTAAAGTGATTGATAATAGATGCCCAGGAAATTCCCCAACTACATTTTTTTGGTCTTTTTTGGGGAGTCTGGATCTTGGAGTTCATCAAAAATCATCTTATATTTTAAAAGTTCTCATGTAGTAAGTAGAAGTAAGGATGGGTAACTGAGGATGAGTACAAAGCATGACATAGTCCTGTAAAAATAGAGTCAGAAATGTTAAAGTTTAGAATGAGATGAAGCTTGAAATCTTAAGCTAGAAGAGCTAAGATTAAAAAAAAATCAGGTGAAAGGTTTTAAGTGTTTTGGGGTGAATGGAATTGTAAGAAGTGACAAGGAGACAGAGGTGACCAATCTTTGTTTCTGTTCCCTCCCCCCCCTCCCTACCCCATCCTGCAAAGGAGTTTGGCCCCCTGTGGCCCTTGATGAGTTCAGGTACCCAGCACAAATGACCTGTATCTTTTAGTATTGAAAGAACTGGAAGATGTGATAACTGATCTTTGAAAGATTGTAGAGAAAAGGAGAGATACATGAGGATTAAAGAAGGGCAGTGCTTGCTTGAATTTTCAAAAAAAGAGAAGTTACAGAACAAGGTCAGAGATTTAGAGCTAGAAGGGATTATAGATGTCATTTAATCCAATCCTCTCATATGTGAAGTGATTGATCCATATAGGTGTTGAATAACTTAACTCAGTTCACACAGGTAATAAGTGGTAGATCTAAGACTTGAACCAAGGTCCTAGGACCAAATTAAGCTTTCTTACTATTGCATCAGCAAACCTTAGGTTTGTGAACTCAGCTTTGGTTCCTGGCAAAATTCTAGTATGCATTATTCAAAGGATGACTAATGAACATATAAGAAAAGAAACTAGCAGTTGCAAAGATCTGGCATGGCTTTGACAAAAACAGATCATGCCAGACTAATCCACTTTATTTTTTTCGGGGTTGCTAAACTGGGAGGTCAGAGGAATACCTTATTAACCATGTGAATAAAGGTATAGATGACATACTTTCCAAAGTTACTGATGATAGAAAGCTGAGAGAGATTGATAACACAGTGAATGTTAGCTAGAGGATTAAAAAAAAATCTTGACAGACTAGAACATCAGCTCAAGTTGAGTAAGATAAAATTCTAGAGGAATAAATGTGAAGTTTTATATTCAGATTTTTTTAAAAAATCAATTTCTGGTGTACACTGTGAGGGAGATGTGGTCAGATAATAGTTCACCTGAAAAATATCTGGAGGTATTAGTGTATTGAAAGCTCATATGAATCAACAAAATGATACAGCAAACCAAAAAACAAAACAAACAAACAAAAATGCTACATTAGGACAGGAAAAGTGTGTAAAACCAGGGAGTCAACAGACGTCTTTCATCCTGCCCTGGTCAGACTATATTGGAAATATTGTATTTGGTTCTAAGCCTTACATTTTAGAAAGAACATTGATAAGCTAAAGAGTATGCAGAAGAGGGCAACCATTTCCCACCAGCTTCATTTCTTGGATTTGGATTCCACCATTATGTTCCCAAGAAATCTCTTCACTGTTGAACTCAACATCCTGAAAAATTGCATCAGCATTGGTACTCACACCTCTTCAGTACTCTCTGCCCCTTTAATTGCAGAGCTGAAGGGTGAAGCAAAGAACTTCTTCCCAAACCTCCATTTAAAGAGGACTTATAGACCAACCAACCCTCCGTTTCCCACCAGCTGCACTCCTTTGAATGAAATCCACCACTGCCTTTCTAGTCCTGGTACATTCTTCTCCTAACACTTCTCACTTGCTTCACTCATTTTCAGCTTCCTTTTGTGTGCTGTTCTCTCCCATTTGATTATAAGCTCCTTGAGTGCAAGAGAACTATTTTTCTTTTTTCTTTGTATATCCAGGGCTCAGCATATTGCTTGGCATATAGTAGGAACTTGACAAATATTTATTGACTATTGACTAATCAGAATCTTAAATGTCAACAAATTTTTATGAAGTAATTGCTGTGTACTAGTCATTGTGCTAGGGATACAAACAAACAACTGAAGAAGAAAAGACATGGGATGAAATGATCGCTATCACAGACTGAAGAATGGTCTTCTTTACTTTCATATTTTTTCTTTTATTTGAGTCTTCTTGTACAAAATGACTAATACAGAAATGTTTTACATAATTGCACATGTAGAACCAATATCTCATTGCTTACCATCTCAGGAAGGGTAGAGGGGAGGAATGGAAAGAAGGATAGAATTGGGAACTCAAAACTTTAAATAAAAATGTTAAAATGTTAAAGAAAAAAAGAAATGAGAGCTCTCCTCAAGTATCTGAAAAACTATTTGTTAACATGGAAAAGGGATTTCATTTGTTTTGTTTGGCCCAAGAAAGTAGAACTAGGAGAAATGAGTAGAAATTGTAGAAAGTCATGTTTAGGCTTCATATTAGGAAAAACTTCTAACAAGGAAACTATCCATAAGTGGAATGATGGAGTTGGGAGGTAGTGGATTTTCCATTACTGGAGATCTTCAGGCAAAAGCTAAATGACCACTGGCCCAGCATGCTATATAGGAGAGTATTTTTCAAGTATGTATTGAATTAGATGGCCTGAGGTCCCTTTTGGTTTAGCCATTCATATAGAAGTTCCTATTAGTTCCACTTACCTACTTTTTCTCCCTTCTCCCCATTCATTGACCATATCGACTTAGGCTTTCCTTAGGCTTTTCCTAATTCCTAGGAATTAGGCCCTTTTTCCTGGGCCACCACATTTTGAAATTAAACAAATTCAGTAACTCAGGCAAACAACAGATAATTTGTTACACAGTTAACAGATACTGTGTAAAACACTTAGAGATACTGAGAAACGAATAAAGGAGTTTTTGTCCTCAGGGAGTTTACATATAAAATGTATGAATGATTGAAATGAGAAAACTCCTATTAAGTGTTTCTTATGTGCTGAGAAGGAACATGGCATAAGGATAGAGAACTGGCCTTGAAGCCAGGGAGACATGGCATAATTGGACATAATTTTCTGACATAAACTCTCTGTGTAACCCTGTATAAATCACTCACTTCTGAGTGTTTTTGGCAGCTCAGTGAGATATGTTTTAGAGAAATTGCTAGCTTGCATTGGTCAAGAGAGTTTACTCACCAGGGATTTCCCTATATCAAGAAAGTCACAGGCTTCATCCCTATCATGACAGTATATCAAGTACTGTGCTGAATGCTGGGAAAAAGAAAAGGGAGATGGTCTCTATTCACAGAGAGCTCATTCTAATTAGGGGAGACATCTATAGGAGGCTTAGCTATAGGGTGAATTGAAAGGCTCAAAAGTCCTACAGGTACAGGGGTCTTTAGAGTACATTAATGTAATGTACTTTACATTAGGTCAGATGACAATATCTGATGGAATGTCTTCTATAGTCGAGAAGATGTAGTGGCAGAACAGATAGTAAATCCTGCTGGTCCTCCAGCCTACTGGGAGGACTGTTATTGGTAGCTCCTTGATTATCCAAGCCATGTGAGCAGTCAGAGTAGAGGGACTACAGGGACCTAACTCACCACCATTGACAGTGTCGGAGCAAACTATATCTCTATCAGTGTTGTGAAAATTAGCCAAAGAAGTACTTTGGGATTTGGAGTTTGTCATAGAAAATAACAACTATCCCTCTTGGTTTTGAAATTTCTGAAAATTTGATAAATATACCTGCCAGGGAAGTAGCATTATGTATATTTTTAAAGTACTAGTCTGGAAGTTAGGAGATCTGAATTCTAATCCTGTCATATCTAACTGAATAACTTTGGGTCAGTCTCTTATATGCAAAAATGAATTCAGTGGGGAGTTAACTAGCAGCTAATTTAGGGAGACAGGGTGTTGGAGGGAAAAGGAAGGGAAGTCTTCATGTCGAAGATGGGCCTTCAACTGAGTGTTGAAGGAAACCAAGGATTCTGCAGGTTGGGGTAAGGAGAGAATACAATCCTGGCATGAGGAGGGCCCGCTGATGAAAAGGCACTAAGACTGAAGATGGAGTGTACTGTGAGCAGAAAAGTAAGTAGGCTAATGAAGCTAATAACAGCTCCTACTGCATAGAGGATCAAATGAGATAATATTTGTCGAGCACTTTGCAAACCTTATAGTACTGATATGAATGAGTACTTTGTATATTGATAATAGTAATAATTATATGTATAAGGAGATGGAAAAAGGTTGGAAGGATCTATTTTGTGAAGACATTTAAATGTCAAACAGAGTAGCTTATATATGATCACAGGGGCAACAAGGAAGTACTGGAATTTATTGAGTAGGGCAGTGACATAATCAGACTTATGCTTTAGGAAAATCAAAGTGGTGGCTCCATGGAGGATGGACTAAGGCAGAAAGACAAAGTTCAATTTAACAAATTGTGTCATGATTATTTTATTAAATATTTGGGGATAAACGTAATTTATATAATGTATGATCTCTCTTCTCGTGGAACATAAAACATAGTGAGTATTTTGATGTGTACATAGATAGCTATAGTTTGCAATACCACATGAGCAATACTCATGAAAATTGCAAAACAGCATGCCCCGTGAGATCCAAAGAGGAAAATGTTATCTCATTGGCTAGAAGAAGGCTCGGGAATAAGGAAGTAATGCATAAAGGTTTTGAGGACTTCATAGTGTATATGGAGGGAGTAATATGAGATATAACTAGAAATGTAGAATGGTACCAAATTCTAGATAACTTCAATTACCTAGAAAAGGTGTTAAAGCTTTATTGAGGATTTTTCAGCAGTCATATCACCAGATCTATGAACTGAGAAAATTTATCTGATAGACAATGAAAAATATATTGATAGAGGGAAAGTCAAAACAGAGTGATATTTTAAGAAGTTATATTTGAGCCAGATGGGTGGTAATGAGGTCCTGTTTGCTAGGATGATTTCGCTTTAGTTTAGAGGCATGATGAATTTGAATGATGTTGCAGAGTGATTGGTTAGGAAGAGGGTAGGAAGAGAAAAGAGTTTTGTGCTTTTAAACATGGAAGACCAGGTGAATGTTAGCATTATTTATAGAAATAATGAAGTCTGGTGGATATCAGGTTTAGTGCGAGAAAAAAATAATCTTGTGTTTGAACTTGTTAAATTAGTAATGCTGAACTGACATTTATTGGTGGTGATGTTATTTGTTGTCATGTCAGTCATGCTTGACTCTTGTGATCCCATTTTGGGGTTTTGTTGGCAAAGATACTGAAGTGATTTGCTATTTCCTTCTCTAGCTCATTTTACAGATAAGGAGACTGAGGCAAACAGGGTTAAGTGACTTGCCCAGGATCACATGGCTAATCCATGTCTGAGGACAGATTTGAGCTCAAGTCTTATGAATATTGATTTATAGTAGATTAAAAACACATTTGTTTAGAACTGCTACATAAGTTCTCATTTTTTTTGCCCAAAATGAACATGAAATATGCTATGGCGTATACATTGTTTCTATCTTCTACCCAAATCAAAATGGATATACGTAGAAGTCTTTATTATCAGTGAAAATATTAGGATTGAGCTCTCATTTTACACATAAACAAAGTTACAAGTACACATATACAATGTGTGTAATCCTATTCCTGAAACTAATATGAAGAAAAGTTTTTATAATTTAATAGGCTTAAACCGAATAACTGAATCTTATCATGAGAACCATTAGCAGATGGTTGGATTTTAGGAATAAAAATGGAGTTGTACTGTAGATTTCTTTTGAAGTATGAAATAAGTTCATTTGATCTTTAATGGATATGTGCTTGCCCTTTCACTCTTTGTTCTTAGAGACTTTAGCAATTCACAAATAGTCTATCAGGTAAGCGCAAGAGATACTTCTTAGTTCCTTGAAGATGAGCTGTTCAAAGCCCTGTATCCTAGCACTTAAGAAGAGTCCACAGGTTGCAGAAGAATGGAGCCTTGTTCAAACCATTACAGTTCAACAGCATTTAATGATCTCCTATTTGTGGAAGACCCTGTGCAGTAGATAAAAAGAAAACAGTGCCTGCTTTCAAGAAACTTCTGTTCAACTGAGGAGAAGGGGGAATACAACATAGAAACAGAGCAGTACATAAAAAGCATGTACATATCCACTTTTGGTTGGGCTGAGAGCAAGCAGCAACTGTGAGGATCCTCAGAGGCCTTCCAGAAGAGGTTGCATCTTGTGCTGAGATGTGAAGAAAACTAGCCATTCTTTGAGGTAGAGGTGAGGAAAGGAAACATGCTGACAGGGGATCAGCATTAAAGGGGGACATGGGATGTCAGGCATGGCTCAGTATCCTTAACAGAGAAGGCTAGAGAAATACTGAAAAGGTTTTAAATGCCAACTAAAGAAGCAGCTGATTCAACAAGGTTAGAGCCATCTGTGCTTTAAAATGATTTTCACAGTTATATGGAAGATAGATTGGAAAGGGGAGTCACTAGAATTTAATAACTACTTACAGTAGTCCTGTGACTAGTCATGATGAAGGCCTGAACTCAGGGTAGTAGTGACTGTTAATGGAGAGAAGAGGAAAGGAAGAGAAGAGGAAATTGGAGATAGAATCTGCTAGAATTGGCATCTGAGTAGATCGAAGGCTTGAAGAAGTAGGAAGAGTTGAGGATTTGTATTTATTTTGTATTGCCGTTTACAATATCTGTGTTCATAATGTCTCTATTCTATGTATTTTCTCACTTTTCTCCCAAATTCTTTTTTTTTTTTTTTTTTTTGCTTTTTGGAGTGGCAATTGTGGTTAAGTGACTTGCCCAAAGTCACATGGTTAGTTTTGTGTTAAGTGTCCGAAGTTGGATTTGAACTCAGGTCCTCCTGACTTCAGGGCTGGTGCTCTATTCACTGCATCACCTAGCCGCCCCCCAAATTCTGTAGGATATTCAGTTGAAGTTGTATAGAAAATACTTGGTGATAACTCAAGGGATAAATGAAAATTGGTATGTAGACTTAGAGTAATATGTTTAATTGGATCCCTGGAAGTTGATGAGATCACCTAGAGAGAGATAAGAAAACAAAAACGAATGTTGGACAAAATCCTGGAGAACACCTACATTTTGGGAGATGGCTGATGATTTTAGCAAAGACTGAGAATGGGGAGAGTGATTTTACAGATAAGACCCTTGGGGCCTTGAAGGAGGGAGGGAAGGAGGAAAGAAGCAAGGAAGGACTTACTAAGTGCCTACTATGTATCAGGCACTGTACTAAGTGCTTTGCAAATATTATTTAATTTGCACAACACCCTGAGAGGTTGGTGCTGTTATTAAATTAACCCCATTTTACAAATGAGGAAACCAACAGACAGAGGTTAAATGACTTGCCCATTGTCACACACTAGTGAGTGTCTGAGGCAGGATTTGAACTCATCTTCTGCACTATTTCCAGGATTTTCTTTGTACTTACACAGAAGGTTATTTTCACCTTATTCAGTTGTGGTTTAGAACATTTATGAAGTGTGATCTTGTTCTTTTTTTAGTGCCTGGGAACAATTTTTTTCAGCTCACATTCAAGGAGAAGACAATTTGCTTTTACACGTATTTTAATTTATAATAATATTGCCATTGCCAGTTCATTTTGAGGGAAAGACATCATCATAATTAATCTATATTTTTTAGAAAATGGTCTAAATGTGATTTGTGGTTCCTCAGCAATTAAAAACAGCTTGGAGCATGACCTTTTTCAATTTGAATTTTAAAGCAAAAGCAGTTCCAGCTTTTCAAAGTTTAAATAGGAATTTGATTCTGTAGGAATGGTAACTACAACTTTAACCCCAAATGTTTCCAATTTATAATTTAGAGAACACCAGAAAATGAGCCTAGTAATCAGCTGAGGCCTTACAAGCATGCTAGATTAGACATAACTACCTGTTTCAACTCTTTTTCTTGGGATATACAGGACAAAACCAAACAAGGGAACCTTTTTTCAACCAGTTGATGTGGTTTTGAATGAAAAGATTCATCAAAGTGCAAATATATTGTAGCTATATTAGAGGAGGCCATTACTTACAGAACCAGATTCTGAAGTAAATTCTTCTGAATATTCAATAATTTCTTTGTAAGGCAAAGCAGCACCAAGTCTTAGTACTCTCCTCTCTTCCTCATTTCAGAAATGAGGACAAGATTTACCCTTCTTCAGTTGTGTAGTACCACTCCCTTTTCCCACAATGAGAAACCACTCACAGTGGCTCAGCAGTTACAGCTGTCAGTATTTTCACTACTTTGAGAATATAATTTATTCATCAGATACAAGGCTGAATTCAGCCTTGGCAACTAGCTGGGTGCTCTCTCATAGTTCCTTACTTATCTTGGTTTTCAACATTATATTAGCAAATTTTGTTATGACATATTCAGTACATTGGTCATAGACCTTTCCAACTGGAAGGGACCTGAGAGGTCATTTAATTGTCACTTTATCTTAAAGATAAGGAAACTGAGGCCTGTAAAGGTTAAGTGACCCGACTGACCTAGATGATGGAGCTTGGAATTAATTAGTAGCTTGTAATTAATTGGAATTGAGAACTCAGTTTCCCCCTCTTGACTGCTCTTTCCATTGCATCACCCTGCTCTTCCCCATCAGATTATTTGTTCTGACTCCAAATTTTTATTGATATTTTTCTTGAGATGGTGAATAGAAGAAGGAATTACTCATTTCTCAATTTTTTCATTAACTCTTAATATCAATCTTTTTTATTTCATTGAGTATAGTAAATTTAAAGTAAAATAACTTGGAATAAGTTTATTTTGTTTTTGAGTCCAGATATATTTTGAACTCTCTTGATAGTTGACTTTAAAAAAAACAACAACAACATAACTTTGACATTTAGGATATTTTAAAAAAATACTGTGTTTTACCAGGAAACATTTTTTTCCTCCACTTAGAGCCTAACAAATACATGGTTCTCATAGGCATTTATTTCAAAGCAGCTGCATTAGTAATTTTATCATTTATTTTATTTCAGTTTTTAAATGGGGTATTTGGATAATTTCTTTTAAAATTTCAAATTTGATTTTCTGTTTATTCAGTACTTTTTAGCTTCAAAGACAAATTATCAAAATTTCAATGTATTATCAAAATAATAATCACATGAAATTACCATTAGCAGTTAAATTCAGGTGTCATCCTTTGATACCTCCTATGTAAATGCTCAGATTTAAACTTTTCAAAGTTCCCTTCTGTGTTTCACATTAAAGAAAAACAAAAACAAAAGCCCACATCTTTTTGTTTTTTTAAACTAGGCTTAATTTCCTTTTAGGATTCTTTTAAGAATAATTTTTGAGAGTGATGACATTTAAAGTAAGATTTGGGTCTCATTTGCTGATCTTTCTGTATTGTAGATAAATTTGAAGATTAATTGATGTACCGTAATAAGAGTAAACAACATTCAAATTCAGTGTGCTCCTGTATATTTTTTTAAATAACTATTTTCATTTAATTAAGGTCTTGCCCTGATGAAATTTTTACCATATGAGATTATTTTATGAGTTTGTAAAATGTTGGATTGGTAAAATTAACTTAAACTATCCCAGTAAAATGCCAGTCACTGCTTTCAAGCCATGTGGAGCAGAATTAATATTGGAAATTCTGAAGTTGGCCTGCTCACCTCCATAAGTTCTCCTTTTAGAGAAGGCTCTTAACCTTTTTTTGTCTCATGGGTCTCTTTCTCAACCTGTTGAAACCTTTCTCAGAAAAAAGTTTTTAGATCAGCGGTTTTCAACCTGTGGGTTATGTTCAATTTGTAACAATGAAAATACATCCTGCATATCAGATATTTACACTACAATTCATAACAGTAGCAAAATTACAGTTATGAAGTAGCAACGAAAATAATTTTATGGTTGGGGGTCACCACAACATGAGGAATTGTATTAAAGGATTGCGGCATTAGGAAGGTTGAGAACCACTATTTTAGATGCATAAAATAAAATGCATAAGATTACAAAGGAAACTAATTATATTGAACTACATTTATCAAAATAGCTATTTTTAAAAGTTCATTAATACCAGACTAACAACTCTGATTATTGAAGGATAGAAAGGACATATGCGCTGTTTAAATTTGTAGGATTATTAATATCATAGACCTAGATTTAAATGGAAGACACTAGAGAAGTCATTTCATTCCGTTACTTCGTTTTAAAGATGAGAAACAGTGAGACCCAGAGAGGTTAAGTTACTTGGCCGATGTCATGGAACTTGTAATGATAAGAGGTCCTGTTTGAACTCGGACCCTCTGGTCTCCTGACTAGTGCTGGGTTCACTGAACTGACTTCTTTCTAACCACTTTAAAAGTGAAGGGAAAAAGGAATACTTACATATTTATACCTGATATTTTGTTCTCTGCTTTAATACCTCATCCCTTACATGGCATTCTGTTGTTTAAAAAGTATTTAATTGGTAGTTTTGGCTTTTTTCGTAGTTTTGTCACTATGGCTAATTTGTACGATTGATTTATGTACCTTCTAATTCCCATACTTGTGATGAAGGAAAGGTCATGGATAATCTGTAAACCAAATAACAGCTCCTGAATGATCAAGAGTTGATTGTGTGGCTTAAGTTGCTCTTAGAATGATGTTATGATCCCTCATTAGGCTTTATTTAATTTTAACAATGTTATAAATTTTTCACACTGAAAAATCAACATTTATAACCATTGACACTATCATGAACTTTCAAACAATCTTAATTATTTAGAAAGATCATTGTTGATTTTGGCAAAATTAATTTTACTATATTACATTGTAAAGAATCAGTTCTTAATATTGCCTCAACTCTTTATATTGTTCTACAAATATCACCTACTAAATATTATTATCCTTTCTAGATCAGATCTGTCTAGATATTAAATTATCATAAATAATAATAAAAAAAATCCTTAAATTTTACTGTGAAACATCTATTGTCTTAGAACTTCAGATTTGAAAAGACCCTTAAAAAGGCAACATGATGTGTTACATAAAGGAAGGATTCATGTAGCAGACATGTATTAAGCACTTTGGCATATATGGAATATAACAAGAAAATATTACTGCCTTCAAGATATTAGAATCTTCTGAGGGGATTTACAGGTAAAGGAATATTATATCATTTGAGGAAGAAGAAGATAAGGGAATCCTTGTAGTCTTCCAGTAGGAAATAGTACTGAAATTAGACATTGAAACTTAGAATCTGAAGAAGTGATGAGGGGAGAAAAGTGCATTCCAGGCATGTTGGCAGCCACAATTCTGAGGCTGTAGTCTGGAAAGTAACTTAACCACAAAATCAAATGAGCAGTTTGGATGAGATGATATATTTCCAATTATTCTAGCTTTTTACCCTCTTCTCCAATTTACACATTTTAGAAGTGACTGAGGTTAAATTACATACCCAAGCCTGTTAGTAGCAGAGCCAGGACTAGAACCTAAGTTTTCTGACTTCCCTTCCAGTGCTGTTTTCTACAGCTGTTTTATACCACATCTGAAAGAAATATTCTGGTTGCCTTTAAAAAGATGTGTGCTATCATACGCATTTCATGCCAAATTAATTTAAAGTGAGGGAGATTAGAGGCAGGCAATGTGGCTTAGTGAAAAGATTGCTGGATTTGAAGTCATAGGAGCTGGGTTCCAATTCCATTTCTGCCACTTAAATGACTATGTGTGGTGTGTAATTGTGGGCAGATCTCTTCACTTTGCTGTTCCGTGTTTCCTCATCTGTCAGATGAGGGAATTGGACTAGACAATCTCTAAGTTCCTTTCCTTCTCTAAATTTTATGCTTAAGATTTTATATGTCACATAAGAATATGTTTTGAGAAAATCTGTCTAGTAGGGACTGTATAGTAAAGTATCACATTGAATATTATTTCGACTTTTGGATAAAGATATGCTGAAACATTATAGAGCAGGAATTCTTAACTTTTTTGTTGTTTTTTTATGGTCATTTGAATAATCCAGTGAAGTCTATGGAAGGTGTAAAATACATGGGATTACAAAGGAAACCAATCATTTATTAAAATATAGCTATCAAAATATCTCAAAAAAAAAAAAGTGAACAGACTCCAGGTTAAAAGTCACATTCTTAGAGCGTTTTAATACTTTGTGAAATAATAAAATCTAGGAAACTTTTATCTTCCATCTTATGGATTTAATATTAAGAGATCTGTATTTTTCAGAAAGTTAAGTGATTTGATTGAGCACAGCAATATTTACAATGCTTTGTGTTATATTTTTTGAAGGAAAAGCCTACAGAGAAAGTTTCTTTTGTTTTTCTTTTTAACTTGGAATTAGAAGTACATATGCTTTCAATAATAGTTTACTGGGGACATCTACTGGGGACTTGTATTATGAATTCATGGACATTAAATATGGGAAAAATACTTTTTGTAGTACTTTTTCTCTTAGACTCATTTTATGTCTCTTCTCTTGAAATATTTGGTTTCTTTTCACTGTTATTTCATCCTAAAGTATCACTTTTGGTTAATTCTAATCTTTCCCTCTAATATTCTAAATATTTTTTTTGCCCGTTTGTATTCATGAATGACCTGCTTAAATTGTGCTTTTAGCTTAAATATATATCTCCCCTCTGTTGAATACTTAAAGCTAACCTCTTTTCCACCATTTCTTATGTTTTTTTAAATTTATGCTGTTTGACAGTAGAATAGTTCCATAATATTGGAGACACTGAGTAAATATTTTCTGAACAAATGAGGACAGGAAGGAAGAAAAGCTAGAGACTTTAGGTTAATTTATGGCTTACCAGATTCTAGCTTTGGTAGGTGTTTCATGCTTTATTTTTTTCATGTTCACCCTTGTAAATTGAAATGTAGTTTTTAATGTGATTAAGATTGAGAAACATGGTTTTTTTTTTTTTTAAAGAATATTTTAAAGCTTGTCTTATATGCAGTATATTAGGGTCTTATTATAAAACTGATATTGGGGAAAGACATTATTATAGTCTTTCAGGTTATAGAGCATGGAGAGAGATAAGCACTACACAACATTGTGCTAATAGGAAACCTGGTTTAAATAAAATATAATCAAATCTATGGCATCATAAGGCATTTCATAATGACCTTTTGCAACATAGTAGTAAATCTTACATCTAATATCACACTTAACTTTAAGTTTAAAATTGTACCATATCATATATGTGATCAGAAGCTACTCCTAAAGGCAGAGCTAGAGCCATATACAATTAAAAAAAATTTTTTTTGGTAGGAATAATTACTTTTTTTGTTCTTTTAGACTTAGACATCTGACCCTCAGTTACATTAAGGGACATTATGCACATGAATGGAAAGAATAGCCTCCTTTGAAAGTCCTCCGACTTTCCCAATATGAAGCACTTCCCACAGGGTCCTGTAAAAAGAACCAAGCTTCCATTATAATGAAATTGCAAATTCATTTGTGGGTTCCCTTTTTATTTTTGAAAGCTACTTTTTGATGTCTTGAACAGCAATTAAATTCATTGTTTAAGGTCACAAATCTGAAGTTACTTGTCAAAATCCTTTATTCAGGATTCTATCAAGATAAATTGCTATCTTTTGACAGTAACTTAGCAAAACGTATTTTGTTCCCAGATAATCTTCTAATCACCTTCCTGCTTTCTGTTTTCCTATCTATAGGTTCACTTCCTTATTCTTACTTAGATATTACCCAATTATGAGTTTTAACAATGATATAGAAATTCTACCTTCTGGGAAAAGTTGAGTTTACTGGGTTTTTAATGTTAATATTTCAACTTTTTGAGATATATATCTCTATATCTATCTATCTATCTAATGTCCTACCTCTTCTCTTATTGTATGTAGCCATAGTGTATGAAATCTGTTCTGTGCAGTGTGAGTAAACTAAATTAATTATTTTTAAATGAATTATTGTTACTTGATAAAACCCTAAAAATGCATAGTATGGTTTCAACTAGATAAGCATTTTTTATGGATTAAAAAAGAATTTCTGTGCTTTTTTAGATAAAATTAATTTCTACAATGTCTTGGCCTTATTTAAAAATATTTTGTTAGTGGAAAAATATTAACTTAGCTTTCCCTTGAAATAATTTCATTGCATTTTTTGGCAATGATCAACATAGAAAAGCTACTAAAAGAATTGTTAATTAGGTTTCATATTATTTTCCCCATAATATTGAAGTGTAAGGAATGGGAGAAGTGGATGAGAGGAGTTAGTGATTTTCGTTTTGGAATATCCAACTTCTAGAAGGTAAATTAAAGTGGATATCATTATAATGCCATTTGCTATAGCTGTATGTAAGGAGTATAGTTTGTAAAGTACTAAACAGCTTTATAGCCATCAAATCTCATTTAGCAGCTTTATCTACTGGATCTTCTGGGACTGGCCTGATATCAAGAAAAGAAATATACTTTTAATGTAGCTTTACAAAAGTAATATCCTTTATCAGATTTTATCACCTGACTTTTGGCTGAGGAAATATGTTCACCATAAGGTAGTACCACAGGAAAGACCCCAATCATATTAAAGTGAGGCTCTAGTGTAATAGAAGGGTGTTTTATAAAAGAGGTTTGTGACCTTATTAAGTAGTAGTTTGAACCAACCTTGTGTACTGGATATGTATATTCCTTAGTCATAAGCTAGGAGAAGGCCTTTCTTCTTCCTTATTCTTCTTGACCTTATTTTATCTGCTTTGCCTGGTTTCTTTTGGAAATGAGAACCATTTTAACGAGAGTTGTGTTACATGTGGCTGCCCATTTGGACACTTCTATGTATTCAAGGAATTAAATAAGGAACAGTCAGGCTATTAGGTTTCCTGCCCCACCCCCAAGTGCACAGAATCTGGATTTCAAAATTCCCAATGAGTGTACTGGCCTGATTCCTTACAGCATTGTTGTCATGCAAATGCTTGAAAGTGAAAATTCTGCCTTCCTGCTTTAAATAATGGAGAGAATCGCCCCAAATGAGTCATTCTTCAGCCTGTAGGTTAGGTTCTAAATTATTTTGGCTTTCGAAGTGGAAATATATTTACTTTAAGAGTGTTGGACCTGGAGCTAGGAAAAGATGAGGCTCAAATCCTGGCCCTTTCCATAGTTATAAGCCATATTAGCCTGGGCAGGCCTGCCAACCATTGTGAATTTCAGATCCTTTTCCGTAAAGTAGGGATGATAATATCTTTGGCAATATTTGCTTCTTGGGTTGTGATAATCAAATGGGATTATACATATCTTTACTTTGCAAAACCTGGGAGGTTCTATAGATATCAGCTGTTAACTGTTATAGAATAAGGTGTAATTTTGTTTCATTGTTCATCCTTTGCTGTGCCAGTTTGTAAAGAGTTATTTCGTACTTCATTAATAGTTCTTTTCTAAAGGAGCAATTTCACATTTACATTTTAAGGGAGGAAACAGTGGTCAAATTAATAAAATGCCAGACTTGCAGCCAAGAAAGCCTGGAGAGTTTCATACATCAAGAAAACATTTGGATACCACCTCAAATACTTATTACTTCTGAGACTGGGCAAGTTGCTTACCTTCTGTCAATCTCAGTGTCATCCACCTATAAAGTAGAGGATCATTGTGAAGATCAAATGAAATAGTGTTTGCGATATATAAATGAGATATATAAATTATTAATAATTATTTATAATATGATTATTTCCCATAGTATACTCATTTATAATAGTAAATTTTTAATGTTTCAGGTGCAAAGATGGTTTAAAAGGATTCACTTTCTCTGCACTTAGGTAAGTAACATTTCATCTGTCTTTATATTAAAAGATCATTTAAAACTTAGCCTCCTTTTTCTTTAAAATTAATAAAGTCAGAATTACTACCAATACTTTTACTTCAAGAATTTGTTAATTCCATAGTATGAAAATAATACCTACCTGCATTAGAACACAACCCAGGTAGGTCCTGTACTGGATATAGGTACTGGACTTGGAGTCAGAAAGACTTGAGTTTAAATCCTGCCTCAGACCTTTTCTTAGCTAGAGCCCTCAGTTTCCTCGTCCATCAAATAGAGATGCTAATAGCCCTGATCTCACAGGGTTATTGGGAGGATCAAATATTAACTTATTAATATTAATGTAAACTTAATATGCTTAATAAAAAGGATTTTGTAAACTTTAAGGCACTATATAAATGCTTGTTATAGTTGTTGTCATAGTAAATTATCTTCATGAATTAGAGCGATAAAAAAATCATCAATTGGTGGTTAATCTTCTAATACCATCTTTGTGTTTAAGAATTCTGAAATCCCATTATCCAACCATCATCTATCGGTTTTTCACCTCTCTCTGTCTTTCCTTACAATACCCTACTCGTTGTCTGACCTCAAATCTCTTGACCCTTTATTTCTCTCCCTAGTCACCTCCCCTTTACTATCCATTATCCTCTCTTCTCAACCTGACTTGACCTCTTAGTGAATCAGTTCAGCTCTATACTGTACTCCTCTCTTGAATCATCCCTAGCCCCTTATCATATTACTGCCACCCAGTCAAGCTGCAGCCTTAGATCACTACCACCATTAATTGTCTTCATTCCAACATACGTACTGCTGAATGAAGGTAGAGAAAGTCACATATTCTGACTGAGTCCACTACAGATTTATGTTACATAAATCTCAGGTGGGCTCCCACTGCTGCTAGGCAATCCTACTATACATATTCCCTTATCAGCTCACTACCCCTCTCTCCTTAGAAGCTCTTCCATACCTTTATTTCCCTCCTCAAACCTCTTATGGCTCTCCTTACCCCCATTATCTTTTTTTTTAAATTTTATTATAGTTTGCATCATTCATTTCCACAAGATTTTGAGTTACATATTTTCTCCCCC
>CM053588.1:93935229-94015115 GCA_028646515.1 Pseudochirops corinnae | reverse complement strand
TTACATGACAACATGGAAAAGTAACAATTGTAACTGTTGAAACTTTTTTCAGTATGAAGATAGGGCAAGGGAATACAAATGTATATATACATATACATACACATAAATTTATATAAGAGGGTTTATTTATATAAGAGGGTTTAATATTCTGCAATGGGATAGGATATGAATACAAATATGTAAATACAGACTAATTTGAGGAAGCAGACTAACAGCTGGGGGAATCTGAAAGGCTCCATGTAGGCCAGTGGTTCTCAACCTTCCTAATGCCTTGACCCTTTAATACTCATATGTGGACGTATCTGCATGTACCTGCAGACGGATAGAGGAGTGGTGTCTCGATTCCTAAGACCATCAGAAATATGTGTTTTCCAATGGTCTTAAGTGACCCCCATGAGAACCGCTGATGTAGGCGGTGGCAACTAAGCTAGTCCTTAAAGTAGAACAAGGACTATGAAAGGTAGAAGTGTAGAGTGCATTCCAGAGATGAGGGACAATATATGTGAATGCACAGAGATGGATGATGGAATGTTGAGTTGGGGTAGTTATTGGTCCAGATTGACTAAAATGTTCAATGTATGAAAGGGAGAAAGTGTGACAAAAGGCTGGAAAGGTAGATGGGAGCTAGATTGTGGGGTTTGAATTTTATTCTATAAGCAATAGGGAGTAACTAAAGATTTTTGAGCAAAGGCGTGAAATGGGCCTGTGCTTTATAAAATGTTCATTTGTCCATTGTGTGGAGGATGGATGAAGAAAGCAAAGACTGAAAGCAAGGCTGTAATTAGCAGGCTGTTGTCCAAGGAGAGAAGGGAAAGGTAATGATTTTCATTTTAGACATGCCAAGTTTGAGATCCCAATAGGAGCTGGGAAGAGATGTTTAGTAGGTGTTTGTCTATTCTAGGCTACAGTTTAGGCATGAGAATAGAACTGAAGATATTGGCTTAGGAGTCATTGCTTAAGATGAGAATTGAATTCATAGGAGTCAAATGAGATCACTGAGTGAAAGTATAGAGAGAAAAGAGAAGAGGGCCCCTGCATAGTAGGCAGGAAATGATTGTTGTTTTAGCAGAGAGGCTAGAAAGGACAGGGATGAAGAACATGAGGAGAGAAGAATGAGGTAGAAGCCAAGGAAGGATCAATAAGGAAGGTGTGGAGAAAAGTGTCAAAAACCACAGATAAAGTAAGCCAAATATTGAGAAAATGTCATCATATTTAACATTTAAACAATAATTATAGTTGTTGTTCAATCATATTCAGTTATGTCCGACTCTTTCTGACCCCATTTGAGGTTTTTCTTGGCAGGTTTTTCTTTTCTTTCTAGATTGGTTTACCATTTCCTTCTCCAGCTCATTTTACAGATGAGAAATCAGTATCAGTAGAATGTGGGATTGGAAGATACATTATATCTGGAAAAAAGATGAGGAAATGTATATACCAAGTAGACACATTTTGCAGAAGTTTATCTCCTAAGAGTGGTTCTCAGCCTTCCTAATGCTGTGACCCTTTAATATAGTTCCTCATGTTGAGGTGACCTCCAACCATAAAATTATTTTCTTTGCTACTTCATAACTGTAATTTTGCTACTGTTATGAATCTGTCTGATATGCAGGATGTATTTTCATTGTTACAAATTGAACATAACCCACAGGTTTAGAACAGCTGTCCTAAGGGAACTTAGAACAATAAGAGCTTTAGGAAATTGCAAGGTGAAATGAAGTTTTTAAAAGACATAGTAGATCTGGGTTAATTTTTAAATAGTAGGAAAGGATCCGGTGAATAAGGAAAAATTGAAGATGATTAAGTAAGGGAATATGATTGAGAAGACAAACTCCCAGGTTGGATGAAACCAACAGCACAGGTAGGTTGCCTTGGAACAAGGAGGGATTCCTTGGTAAAGAAAAGAACTGGAGATAATAGAGAAGTATTTTGAGGTGTGGAATGGGAGAGAGCAGTTAGTTCATGGTGGATGACGTCAATTTTCTCAGTGAAGGAGGAGAAAAAGTCATCTCCTAAGCAGGATAGAAGAGATGGTAAAGGGAGTTTGAAAAGTTTTAGAATAGCCACTGTGTGGGGTGTGTTAAAGGGTCAAAGAACAATAAAAGTCTTACATGTAGCAGAAAGATGCAATTGAGTTTAGGTAGCAAAACTTTCAGAGGATCTAACCAGCATGATTGTGTGACTATGTCATTTGATAGGTTGTGAAATGGATTGGAGGAGGTGAATGGTGATTGGGGCTGGCAAGGCATGAACTGCAGTAGGACAAGGTAGCAAGAGATTTGAAAATTTTAGAGTTGCTAATGATGGAATTAGCACAGGTATGAGTCCCTAGAAGCAACCTAGGTTATGTGAGTTAAAACTGATGAATCAGTTAGACTACCAATGAACAAGTATTTATTAAGTGTCTGCTCAGTGCCAGGGACTATCAAACATTGAGGATACAATGACAAAACAAAACTTTCCCTTCTCTCACAGAGCTTAACATTCTGCCTAAGGATGTACATGTACAGGTAGAAGTGTATGCAAAACACATACTAAGCAAATGCCTTTAAAGAGGAAGACATTAACAGCTAGGGGAGGGGGAAGGAGAGGAAAGGCCTCAAACTTAAGGTGGCCCTTGAGCTAAATCTTAACGGAGACCAGGGATTACAGGAATTGGCGGTGAGGAGGGAGAACATTCTAGGCATAGGAGATAGGCAGTGCATTGACAGTAAGATAGGAGATGGAATGTTATATGTGAAAAATGCTGAGAAGGTGGTGACTGAACTATAGAATGTTATGTGTGAAAAACACTAAGATGGTATGGCTGAACTATAGAGGAGTAATGTGTAAGATTAGAAATGTATCAAAAGGCCAAGTTTTGATGTTTTAAATGCTATGCAAACAGTTTATATTTGATCCAAGAAGTAATAGGAAGCCCCTGAAGTTTATGTAGTAGAGAGTGACGTGATCAGACCTTCACTTTAGGAAAATGACTGACAGCTGTATGGAGGATATATTAGAGTGGGGAGGGGCTAGTAAGCAGAGAGAACAAATAGAAAGCTACTACTCTAGGCCAGAGATGATGTGTGCTTGAACAAGGGTTGTGGCTGTGTGAGTGTGTTAAAGGGAGCATATGTGTTAGAAATTTGTGGCAATAAATATAAGAAATGGGGAAATAAATATATCAACTCACACAATTATGGTTTGAGGAGCTGAAGATGACATCAAGATTGTGAACTTGGTCAACTAGGGGGTGTCTTGGTTGCCTTGATAGTAACAGGGACTTTTAGAAAAGGCTGGGTTTGGGGATGGGGGGTGGAATGAGTTCGTTTGTTTACATGTTGAGTTTGAGAAGCCTTAGGGAACATTCAGTTTTAAATATACATTTGGCAGTCGATGATATGGGATTGGAGCTCAGGAAATTCGGGCTCTGTCTCTCTCTTTCTGTTTCTCTGTCTCTCTGTCTCAGTCTCTTTCTTTCTCTCTCCTCTTCCTCTCTCCCCTTCCTCTTTCTCTCTCTCTCTCCCACTCTGACTGCATATTTACACACACACACACACACACACACACACACACACCTTTGAGAATTATCTGCAAAAAGGTGATCATTAATTCATGGAAGCTAATTAGGTCAGCAACAGAGACAGCATAAAGAACAAAGAAAAGACGAGCCAGGTCAGATTCACACAGTGAGTGTGACTTGGGTGATAATCCAGCAATGGAGACCAAGAAGAGGTGATCGGTAGCAGGAAAACCAAGAGAGAACAGTTTCATGAAAGCCCATAAGACTGTATAGGAAGAAAGGGGAATAAATACTGTCAAAGGCTGGTAGACAAAGAAATTGTGAAAGATGTGGATTGAGGAACGGCCATTAGATTTGGGGATCAATGTTACTTTGGGGAGAGCAGTTTCAATTGAATCAGGAGGTCAGAGTGTTTAGAAGAAAGGAAGAGTAGAGGAAGTAGGGGCAATTAATATAGAAAGCTTTTCAGATAGTTTTGAGAAAGAAAGGACAGATAAAGGATGATAACCAACAAGGATGGTGGGAATCTAGTGAGATTTTGGGTTTTTTTTTTAAGTTTGAGGAGATTTCAGTTTGTATGTAGACAATAGGGAAAGATTGAAGATTAATGAAAGGATAGAACAGGGTGTTCAAAAGAAAACCTATGTGTATATTGAAGTCCCTACAATTTTGAGTTCCTAGTTTGGGGTGGGAAAAAAGTTTGCGAGCCAGGTACTGAATTCCTTATGAAAGGAAGAGGTGTAACCTAGTGCCAAGTAAATGATAGAAACAAAAATCTGAATTAATTGAGAATAGACAGATGAAGTGGACCTCAAAGGAGAAGCTTTTTAAAAAAATAATGGTAGTAAAGGAATGCTCTGGAAGTGGTAGTATGCATATTCTTCCTAGCCTAGTATGTCAGGAATATGACAGAAGGAATACCCATACTGGATAGGTTATCAGGGATCTAGCATCTTACCGAGGGAGTCAGGTTTCTAGGAGTGCCAAAGGTGTAAAAAAAGTATGAAAAGAAAGGGACTTAGTTGCCAGTAGAACAGGGATTTCACAAGGCACAGGGGACGTGGAAGAGGATGTGGAGTGTAGGTAGTGTGGTACAGTGAAAGGAGTACTGGATTTAGAAGTGGAGGACCTAGGTTCATATCCTGGCTCTGCCATACACCATGTATGTGAGACCTTGGACAAATCACTTTACCTGAGCCTGTTTCCTCTAATTGTACAATGAATAGATTGGACTAGTTGATCTCCAAGATGTTCCAGATCTAAGTATATGATCTTGTGATTCTGTGACTGTAGAGGAGTCTAAGATGAATAGTGATGAGTATATGGGAAGAGGTAGCTGAGACAAAAGCAATTTTCTTCTCTTTAGATGGCATTTATGTCCCACAGATGCAAGGAAGTAGGTGGTAGGAGTTTGACAGAGAGTGAGAGCAGAGCCAATTGATTATATGCTCAACTTCCTGTAGTCACTTATGTAATATGATAACATCAGTGTGAGAGAACAGGGCAACATATTGCTCCAGATACTGAGGAACTAGGGAATGAAGGCAGGAAATGGAGGGGACAGTTTGGTCTGATGGTTTGGCTTAATAAATACCTGATATTCTAAACTTACCCCCACCACTAACCCCCTAATCACAACTCTTGGCAGGGAATAGGTATACCTAGAAAATATGCCTCTACATATGTAGTAAATACTTGATTCTTGGTATCTGAGTCTAGACCTTCATTATAGTGGAATAATGCTTGGGATTTCTAATTGATCTGCTCCAGATCTCTAAGGGATGTTAGTCCCCTTGGTGTAGACCTTTTCCTGTTTCTGGCTCCTTGAGTCTTGAGAGCTTCCATCAAGGTGAGCATAGAAGTAGACAATTTCTTAGGTCACTTTCACCACTAGAAGTTTTTTATTCTTTTCTGCTAATGACCTCCCCAAGATCAAAAAGCTAGTAAAAGGAGTTGTAATTTGGGTCATGTGACTCTGATTCTAGTACTTTTTCTTCTATACCAGTAAATATCTGAAACCTGCAATAGTATTTGTGGTATACTTCTCAAAGTCAGGGTGAAGTGCCACTATGTAGAATACTCATACCCTTTTTACTCTTAGATCTCTTCACATGTTCTATAAGTAATAAACTAAGTAGGTGAAATGTAGTAGTATTGGATTGAGTTAGGTAGGCTGAAAGATGGGATACTACTATTGAAGAAAAATAGCCAGAGATTTGCTTAGGAAGGAGCCAGGTCAGCTTTGAGAAGGGAAAATAACATAGAAATTGGGAGGTATTCCCATAGTTCTGGATACCTTTCTCTTCTCACATTCATTCATTCCTTCTGTAGATTGTAAGTTTCCCTAGGGCAGGAACTATTTTGTTTTTGTCTTTGTCTCTGTTTTCCATCGTAGTACTTTGCGCATAGTAGACAGTGAATAAATGCTTTTTGAATTAAATTGAATTCTCATCATAGTGTCTGTGTAAAATACCTTTGTGGTTTCCCACTTAGCTAATACGTATTAGCTAAAATATACTTGACTTTATAAAGTTTCTTACAGAGGGCATAATCAGGTCTACTAAAACCCGTCTATGGAAAGTAAAGTCTACTTCAATACAGTCTTCATTATCACATAATTATTAGGACTAACTAACTTATGAAGAGTGTGAGAAAAACTAGAGTATTTTCTGTTCAATTTATAATACAAGACTTTATCCCTGATCATAAAAAGTGGTATAGTTCTTGAAATCTTTATAAACACCTCCTTTTGAAAGAGAGAACTAATCATTTGAGTCCCAACTCAGGTATCACTTCTTCCATGAAGAGCTCCCCATTTGAAAAAGTGAGTTTTCCTTTCACAAATTTTGCCAGGACACTTTACCTTGGTCACTAACACAGCATTCCCTATAAACATGTTTATATTTATACTTGCCATATTCACTTTGTTAGTTTTTTAAGTTTCTTAAAGGTAAGGAACTTATTCTTCCTAATCCAATACCAAGCATAGAGATTTGCAGATAAAAGACATTTGATAAATGTTTGTTGACTTGAAGTTAAAAACCTACCACGTAATTCACTTTCACAATCTAGTGACAAAAACAGCACACTCTGGGTGCACAGACATTCCACTAATATATACTATATTACAAATATACATAAAAAGGTTGCTCTAAGTGTATACTATATGTACCTTTCAAATAGTTACAGTACTGATCCTTGCATTTTCCCTATTCTGAGTGGTACAGTTTTCACATCAGACCTCTTCTCAAAAATTTATGGAAGGCTGGACAAGAACCACACAGATTGGACAGACAAAGATAGATTATAATCTGTATCACAGGGGAGATGATACCTGTATCAGTGATGATCACAGATCCATTGAAGAATGTGGATATCTCATATCCCATTATCCAGTAGTCATATATACTCCTTTTGAAACTGATTTCATAATCATTATTAAGAAAGAGGAAATATTTTTATGAGGCCATTTCTTAGGTTAAAACTTTCATTACATATTTCATGGGATATTTTACTATAGTGATAAATAACAATAAAAATTAGAACTGTGATAAAAGTACTATCTAAATGACATTTAATGGTAGTGTTATTTACAAATGTGTCAGCTAGGCATTTAAAGACCTTCACATTCTCACCAACCTTTCCAGGCTTATTTCAAAGACATTCCTCTATATCAGAGGTGTCAGACCCTCCACTTCAAAACTCTGAGCACAGCCCGAACCAGATTAAAGTGTAATTGGGAAATGGTTAACAAAATAAATAAAAATATAATACAAGTAGATAATACTAACTTGTGATTTTCTAAGTCAATACAACCATCAGGGGTCTTTCTCTTTGTGTTTGACACCCCTGCTCTACAATCCAACCAAACCATCCTCCTTGCTAATGTTTGACCCAGCTATTCTGTCCCTCCGCTCTATTTTATGGGTACAAGCTGCCCCTTCTCCCTCATGGGCACCCTTAGCTCTGTTGGGTGCAGGCTGCCCCCTATGCCTCAAAGTTAGTCAATAGTAAGTAAACATTAAATGCCTACTATGTGTCAAACCCTGTGCCGGGCACTGGAAATACAAACACAAAAAAGAAAAACCCCTGCCCTCAAGGAGCTTCCATTCAAATATGGGAAGACAGCACACAAAAGGAAGGAGATAAGTAGAGTGGTGGGGGGGAGGAGGAGGAGTGCAGGGGGAAATGGCCAGACATGGTGAAAAAGTTAGAGAAGTTCCATAGTAGAACATCCAGGTGAAAAATGACGAACTGTTCTGAGCTGAGCTTCTTTTTTTCAATGGAGATTTTGGAGTTGATGGCTTCACCCTCCAATCAGAGGGACAGAGGGTGTCAACGAGGTGGAGTACCAAGGCTGATGGGATCTAGCAAGATGATGAGGTTTTCCCAATGATGAGCTTGCTGGGGCATGGTAGAAAAAGTCAGGGAAGCCTCAAAGTAGTACAGCCAGATGAAAAATGAAAATCAAAAATTGCCTACTGTAGCCCATTTCTTCTGCAGCATTCCTGACACTTTATGATTCAGCTAATACTTAAATCATTCCAGGAATGGGGACTCCTCCAACTTTGGAAGCAGCCCATTCCACTTTGGGGCAGCTTTAATTGCTCTATGTTGTTTTGCCTTTTTAAGTTTTTCTGTATGAAGAAAGCCCAATCTTCCTTTCTTCAACTCTTCTCTCCTACCCCCTACTCCACCCCATTTTGCTCTCTAGGGCCAACCAGAACCTGTTCTACATGATTGCCTTTCAAATACTTGAAGACAGCTTAACTCCAATGCCTCCCCTCTGTTGATCACCTTCAATTTATCTTGTAGGTAGCTTGTTTGTACATAGTTATTTGCATGTTGTCTTTTCCATTAGACTGTGTAAGAGAGGATATAATGGAATCTTGTTTTGCTCCCACAAAAGTTATTGATAATCAATACCTGTGGGGAAAATTCTTGCTTATCTTATTTTACTAAAACCCTGGCCTTCCTGGAAGGACTTCAGTGGCCAGAGGAACTAGAAAGGTGGGGCTGTGGCATATAGCTCTGACCTTAGAAGAGAAGAGGTCAGGTCCTGGTCAGGGCCAGTATCCTCACTACCACACCACTCTAATCTACATATAATCTGCATATATTAAGGGAATGTAAAATATATATAAGGAAATAAAGTGAGGGATGTGAGGAATTTGACTAATCTTTGAGAAATTTGGCTATATATATATAATATATATATTTGTATGTATATATTTACATATATGTGTGTATATATAGGAATATAGAATATATAAATATAGAGGGAAATAAAGTAAGGAAATTGAGGAATTTAACTAACCCTAAGTCTACCATGAAGGATGGAACTTGTAGACCGCCCCCCTCCTGCTTCTAAGTGTGGGTGTGTCCCTGGTGAGCACCATATCCGCTTCCTTGCTTGAAGGGTAAATAAACCTTCCTCTGCACACTCTGTTTCTTAGTTCTTTCAATGAGAAGGGGTTTGTTGTTTTAAGGGGGTACATCTGGAAGCTCATACCAGGCTAACACCCTGACCCTGCTTGTCCTGTGAACCCCAAAAGTGTGTTTCTTACAACAGTGAGCTTCTTGAGAGCATGGGGAGGGAGAGAAAATGGGTGGGAAGGTAGGGTTGAGACTGGACTCAACAGATTCCATTCTCTGAGGTTGTTATCAATGCATCAGTAACAATTTTGTAAGTCTGGTTATCTTGTCCACAAGGAAACACAACCATACAATTAATTTGAATCTAATAGCTATGTTAAAATAAGGTTGGTGTGGCACAACCTGTTCTGAATGAGCCCATGCTGACTCTCTTAGTTATCACCATTTTCCTTTCTAAATGTTCCCGAGCTGTCTCTTAATAAAAGTCTTAGTGTTGAATGATGATTACATTTCTTAAAATGTAGGAGTAGTCTGAGGTAGGATAAGAGTGGTACTTCCTCTGAGTTGTTTTTTTTTCCTACCAAGAAGTAGTCAAATGAAAGGAATTGAAAACAAAAAAGATGTTCATGAAAAATTATATGAGAATAAGTGCAGATTTTTTGTTCTCTCTTTTTTTTTCCTGTTGTATGTTAGTTTTTCCTTTCTATATGTATGTACTCATGTCCCACTGCTGCAATGCAGCTGCTCTAGAGCTCAGGGGAATGTTATATAGTGATTTAGGGCAGGAAATGGGGAATCTATCCAAATGTACTAAGTAGAATTCAAGGAAAAGATAATTACTGCAATTGACCAGTAGAACAGATTTAATACACCTATTTCTTCTAGGAGTACTTTAAGATGTCTAATGACTTTAAATGTTGAATACTTAAATGTGAAGTGATTTCCTAGATAATTATCTTCTCTCCTATCCCCTACTTCACATAATATTTTGTCTTATGCTTATATATATATGTATATACTAGACTATAATTTTTTGTTTCATATATGAATATGTGTTTGTGTTTTGCCTCTACTAAACTCTAAGCACTATGCTTAACAAGTGTTTGCTGAATTGAATAACAATGACTGTTTCTGTTAAATTATGATAGACATTTTTGACATTTTCAGTACTTCAGAAAATTAAAAACCTGGAACATAGATTTATATTTCTCTTTAAAATTCAAAATTCCCTCTAAAATATTTACTTATAAAATTCTTTCATGTACACTATTTCTTTGATTTTTCAAAGAACCTTGTAAGACTGGGGAAGATTTTGATAGACCCCCATTTAACAGATGAGGAAATTGAGTATATGAGAGGTTCAGTGATTTACCCAGGGTCGGTCATATAGCTGTTTTGTGTCAAAGTTGGGATTCTAGCCCAGATTTTCTGCCTCTAAATCCAGTGCCCTTTGTATTATATTTTATTGTTTGTGCCTTTTTTCTTGAATGCTGACTCACATTTGTATAGAAAATCAAATGTATAAATCATGAAAATACTATTTTAAATGGCAGGAGGTTTGTCTGAAATTTATTTGCATCTAAGTAAAATTTCCATATCTTTTTGAAAAGTGAGAAATGCCACATGTTGTGTCTTTTTCTTTAGATTCATTGTAGGGAAGGAAGAAATTCCCACACATTCATATTCACCAGAGGCAGCATATGCGAAAGTGGAACAAAAGAGAGAGAAGCATGAGGAGAAATCAAGAAGAATGAACATAATTACTCTAGCCAGGAAACTTGTGGATTCAGTGTGAGTTCTTTTAAAAATGATTTGACTCTTTATCCTAACATCCTAGCATATATCCATTACTTTGTTTTATATATGATAATAAGACCAATGTTGGATTATTTTTGTTTTCCATTCTAATAATAAGTGTGTAAAATAATATTTAATTATGTAAAAATGCATAGAAACTTATATGAAAATTTTATAATGGTAAACAAAAAGATTTATAATCTCTGGCATAAATGAAAACTTTATCTTATAGATTAATATGCAAATTCAGAAACATATTAGTTTGAAACTTAAATATTTTGCCATTTAAAAACTAGATGAGTTTACTAGAATTTGGCATAGTAGATTGGAAGAAAAAGATTGCTGCACATTACTTGAATATTCCAGCCTAGGAGGGAACAAAACTAAACCAGAAATTTTTAGTGACTAAAGAAGACAAAGAACAACTAGAAGTCAGTCTTAATTAATAAAGATTATTCTGTAAGGAAGAAAATGTTCAGGTCTTTGGAAGTGAAACAAGAAATCTTGATTTTTACTGAAAGGAGAACAAGCTAATGTTACTCTTTAGGAAGATGGATGGCAAAAATAAATTTTAAGATATCTGCAAATAAAAATAATATTAGCAGTAGTCATTTGAGTTGAATAGATGTACATAGGAAATGAGGGAGATCCAAATAGAGAAGACCTTGAACACCCAACAAGAAGAAACACTTCTTCTTAGCATATATTAATCTTTCGTAAGAGGGTGAGGAGAGCAGGTGAGAGAGAAAACGCAAAGCCACAGTGTTAAAGATAAGGCCAGAAATATTATGGGTTATCTAACTGACCAGTCAAAGGAAAAAGATCTGAAGAGGTATTCACTCACGTTAAAAGAAGCTAGGGAGAAGCAAATGAAACACTCAGGCTTTAAAGTAGTGTCATACACAATCAGAGTGGAAAAAATTGTTCTGAAACAATCAGTGAGGGATGACAATATAAAAACAATAGCAAGGTAAGAGAATGCCAGGGAGAAAATGAGAAAGTGAAGCAGTCCAAGTCGTGGTGAGCAATTTTGGTGTGAGGATAAGGAATGGTTAAGCAGTTGGTATGATCAGTATCAAGTTAATAGCAGACTCAAAAATATCACTAGCCAGTAGAATCCACAAGTTCCATGGGAATTGTGTAGAGAAGTCTTTGTGAGTGATACCTTGTGGCTGTGGGAGGTCTCTTTCCTTGGTTTTCTCCTTCTCTTGGCCCCTACCCTAATCTCTTTACAACTCCGCGTGACCCAATCTTTCATATCATGCTGATGACATAAATGTTATGGCGAATGTGAACCACTGCCTTCATCCCACCCCACTTCCTGATGAAAAGTGGTGTGTAAGTTTCAATATACTTGTTGGGCTAAATTGAGAAAAAGGCTTTCCCATATCTTTTTGTAAATAAGATGAGAGAAATTCAGGACCAGAAAATTTTCCCAGAAAATTTATCTCCATAAATAGGAAAGGGTTAATATGCAGCAATGCTGCCAATTTACTAGTCTAAAGGAGATTATGCAGGTCAATTATTTGGGAATGTGAACTATTCCCCCTACCCAACTCAACCACCCCCCTCCCCCCCCCCGAAAAAAAACCCAAACCCAACAAGATGAAAATTTAACTAATTGATTCCTGGACCTTATATTCAAAATAGCACATTCTTTAACTCAAGTTCCTTGGGTCTACTGTGATTAAATACCCCTGCAACTAACATATTACCTAATTAAAATGAGACTTGAACAGTAGCTTCTCCAGCATAATTTTGCAGAACACTAGAAAGTGAAATGCTTTGAAAATCAGCCACAGATAACCAACCTCCTTTAGAATTCCCACATGATCTATTCTTGCATTTACAAAAATATTGAATGTTTAATCCTAATACTATATCAAGTTTCTCTTCCATATGTTTCCTTTCAAATGTAATTAAATATAAATGCCTGTAACCTGAGTATATTTTCATTATGATTTTTGCTACATGAACTGACCTCATGGGTGATTTATGCCCAGTATACTTTACAATACATGATTCAAAACTTCCAAAATATTTGGCTGAGTATGTAAATTATATAATTTTCTTCATATAAACCACAAATACTTGGCAACATTGTTTGTAGAACCTGTATGAAATTACCTTACAATGATTCTGGCACATAATGTGTTTCATGGTTGAAAAAAAAAAAGACAAACCCTCAGTCATCTCTCCTTCTGTATGCTTCAAATAATAAAAAAGTCAACATACTCTGAAAAGGATAAACAGTATTTTCTACTTTTTCACACAAAGATATGCAGACTTGTTTAAAGCATTAAAAAAAATTAGAATCTTTCTTGTCCTCAAGTAGCTACCATAGCTTCTGCTGAAGCTGTCCACTTCAGTGTTTTCGTGATCTCATTGATATAGGTACTCTCTCCATTCTTTCAGATGATAATCCATCCATGTCTTATTCTTTGCATTGATCCTCCACAGAGGAGCTGACCAAATACTAGGCCCTTCCTTTAGACATTTCATGGATACCAGTGGAGCACTTTAATTTTGTGTCTCCTTTCCATTGTTGTGATCAGACCACCTGCTTTTTCAATCCCGCATCGATAGACAAAGACAGAAAGAGAAAGGGGGTGGGGGGAAGAGAGATATTATACACATAGATTATATATAGATATAAATATGTTTTAATGAATTCTTTCACATCTATTAGTGTTTTTAGGTTGCAGCCTGTTTGCCTCCCTACCCCTACCTCCATGCATTTCTCCATTGCTCTTTTAGTCAATGTCCATAGTTTTGGGTCTTTGGAAATTGTGTTATCTTACTCCTCCCAAAAAAGCTGATATCATTTGTGTTCGTAGCTAGGCTTTAGATATAACATACATCTAGAAAAATGAGATATGACCCATTTAGAAAAACAATATCTTACATCAGTGGTGTCAGACTCAAATAGTAAAGGATCCCAGAGGCATATTGACTTAGAAAGCCAGATTATCTGTATTGTATTGTATTTTTATTTATTTTAACATTTTCCAATTATATTTTAACTTCGTTTCTGACTTTGCACTCTGGAGACATTACGTACACATTATATACATATATAAATACATACACAGAGTGCTCAACATGGGCCAAACCCAAGTAAGTGTATAAAGCCCTTTTGAATGTCCTAATTTGATAGTAGAAATGGACATGTTTTGGTGACATTAATAAAACAAAAACTTTACTAATCAATAATTTTAGTAAGATGAATCAGATAATATGAAACAGATAAACACTGAAATACTATTTTGCCATTATAATTTATTACTGCCAGAATGATGAACCAAGCTTAGGTCCTGGTATGGTTTTGAATTCAGTAAACATTCTGAAGGATCAAGGTGCTGGAGGTACAGATATGAAAGATAAGTTTTTGCCCTTGAGGAACTTGCAAAATTTAATTTGAGTAAAAGTTTGTTTAAGCTAATTTTCAGAAAATGAAATCAAATTATTTTGTATATTGTAAGACAAATACAAAAGGGCCTTAGCTTTCACAGTTAAGTGTCTTCCTAATTTTATCCTGCTCTAAACTGATTTAAAAGAATAAGCTTTTAATTAACTCATCTTTCTATATGCAATCTTATAAATGAACTTGTGGAGTTTTTAAACTTATTTTCTTTAACAATTAATTAAATAATTAATCTAATTAATAATTAATGACTTTACTTATTTTCTTTAATAGTTAATTAATAACTTTCTTTAATAAATTTGGGTGCTGGCATTAGAAATCAGTGTAGAAAGAGCACTGAATTTTTAATCACGTGAACTAGGTTCAAATCCTGACTATGTTACTTATTTATTGCCTTTATGACCTTGGTCAAGTTACTCAGTTTTTTTTGTTTTTGTTTTTGTTTTTTTTTTTGCTTTTTGGAGAGGCCGTTGGGGTTAAGTGACTTGCCCAAAGTCACATGGCTAGTACAGTTAGTAAGGTTACTCAGTCTTGATAGGCCTCCAAGTTACCCATTTGTCAAATAAGGTGATTAGGCCTCAGTGATCCAGTCTAGCTCTAAATTGATGATGCTGTGGTCTTGAGACCTTTATGTAATTAGTTTGTATTTTGGGTATTCAATTTTAGATGCAAACATGGACCAAGGCATAGATGTTGCAAGCACTATGAAGATAACTGCATATCTTACTGCTTAAAAGTAAGTATAAAAGATGACCAGTGGTAATTGTGAATGGAAATCACATAACACAATATTAGATTAAAGATAAACGAAAATTAAATTCTCACATGTTAAAGATTATTGTTTCTTTACTCATGATTTGCGAAGCTAGAAACTCATAGACAGTAACAAGCAAATTAGTCTTTTTGAATGTACTTTTAGAAGATCTTTAATTCATGGTATTAGTATGAGCTTATTCAAAATCAGTAGAAGACATGAGAGTAAGAGAAAAAAGATAGGTCATCAAGAGAGAAAAAAATGTAATTAACTTAGCCCCATTACAACCCCACCCTAAACAGAGTACCTGGAATGTGACTTTGGAGACATAGTTATATACATACAGCTGCCCATATCTGGTGTCCTGGAATGTGACTTTGGACTTGCAAAGTTGTTAAATTTTTTTTAGGGGCTGGGATAATGGAAGATTGCCCAGTTGCTACATACTAAGGAGCTGTCTGTGTCCCCTGCCACAAATTACCCTTTTCTCTTATATGCTTAATACACTTCCCACCCTTCCTTTCAAGCACAGTCCTCTGTGAAGGAGATTGTTTTGACTAGAATTAGTCTGGCACAGGTGGTACCACCTGCTACGATTTTTAAATTTCATTTTGAGGTGGTTTTGTTAACAGATCTGACTCTTTTAAAAAAAAGTTTACATTTTTAAAGAATCCATCAAAAGGTTGTTGTTGCTGTTTTGTTTTTTTTTTAATACATTCTAGTTCTCAGTCTGGAGTATGAATAGATTTGTAAATTTTTGAATGGAAAGTCCCCATGGTTTTCTATAGGAGAAGAGAAAATCTTTTTATGTATTTTAAATTGTAGACCTTTATGCCTAGGAATTTGACTTTATGTGCAGTGCTCTACATGTGAGCCCAAATCAACTTATAGATAAACATTCCCCAAAGATAAGGAAAGGGGAAAGGTCACTAATTATATAGTAACTGAGTATTTTTCTAGCTCTGTAGTGTGGTAGAGCTACCCTTCAACAACAGGTTTCATGTACCATTTTAAAGTAATGAAAGAAAGTTCCATACTGGAACTAGCCACAGAGGCTGCTAGCTCAGCTCCTGGAGAATGGTTATACCGTAGAAGTCCAACATGATTGTAGCTCAGGAGGATCCAAAAAATAGGAATTTGATATATTAATTTTTTTGCTATTTCTATTTAAAGGAGACTTTGGAATGTTAATCTGTACATACTGTGGCTGAGAAAACTATGGTATAAGCAGCAGTTCTTTCAGTGACTGGTATTGAACTTGAAAATGTGGCATAGTGACCCTTAGAATAATTCATATGTGAGCTTAAAACTGTTGGGAGAACAATAGGTTGGGAAAATTGGCAACAAAAATGTGCTCCTTGCTTGCTGTTCTATGGGCTCAAATTTACTACATATTAGTTTATGTTCTCCCTGCTAAGAGGTCAAGCAGACCTTTCCTAAAATATCAAATATTGATAATAAAGATGATTTTCTCTTCTTTTTGACCCAGCATCATGGTAGTATTCTGTATACTTGTAGTTTATCATTGGTAGGGTACATATTCCTCCATAAATTTTATGTTTCCCAAACATTTTAATTAGATGATCAACTGTTTTGACTAATGTAATAATAACAGCAAAGGGCAGCTAGGTGGCTCAGTGGATGGAGTGCCAGGCCTGAAGTCAGGAAAACTCACCTTTGTGAGTTCAAATCTGGCCTCAAACACTTACTACTATGTGACTCTGGGCAAGTCACTTAACCCTGTTTGCTTTAGTTTCCTCATCTGTAAAATAAGCTGTAGAAGGAAATGCCAAACCACTTCCAGTATTTTTGCCAAGAAAACCTCAAATGGGGTCATGAAGAGTCAAACACAACTGAAACAATTGAACAACAGCAAAAATAACAACAGCTGCCATTTATGTAGTCTTTTATGGTTTCCAAGGACCTTTACATATATTATCTCATTTGATAATGAATAGCTGCCCATCATTCTTTTACCCGGACAAACAAACCATAATTGGTACATATATAGGTACATACCTAATGAAAGTAGGGAATCTGAAATTGATAATAGAAAGCCTAAGAAGAAGCCTAACAAATAGTGAGAGCGTAAGTTAATCTTTTTCTTCAAAAAAGGAATTAAGTTTGTAGATTTTGAAAAAATATTTTGAAGTACCAATACAAACCTGGCTTTTAATAGTAGTAGCTCACAATATCTTATCCTACAGAGTACTGCTACTCTGGTAACTTATCATGGCACGGAAGTAACTTTAGTTCTTTAGGTATATACTAGTGAAGAATGAGATAATAACATTATCTCTTTTTGCAGACGGTATGATAATATACTTGGAAAGTCCCAAAGATTTAACTAAAAAAGTTAATTTAAGTGATAATTTTAGAAGAGTAGTAGGATATAAAGAAAATCCACATAAATCATATTCCTATGTATTACATGCACAAAAAAAATTACCTTGGAAAAGATAGTAAAAGATAGATACTCCATTTAAAATAGCTCTAGACAGTATAAAATACCTGGGAGTACATCTGCCCAAACAAACCTATTAACTATATTTAAAAAATTATAAAAACCTTTTTATACAAATAAACTTAGATTTAAATAATTGGAGAAATATTAATTTTCATGGGTAGACAGGGTCAGTATAATAAAAATGACAATTTTATGTATTTAGTGCCATCCCAATTAACTTGCCAAAAAGTTATTTTACTGAATTAGAAAGAATAATAACAATTCAGTTTGAAGAACAAAAAATCAAGAATGTCAAAGGAAATAATGAAAAAAAATATGAAAAGGAAGGAGGCTTAGCAGTACTGTCTGATAGCTAAAAAATAAAAAGGTAGATTAATGGAACAGAATAGAAATATAATAGAGTAGTAAATGATTTTAGTAACCTTGTATTTGACAAATATAAAGAATTGAGATTTTGGGATAAGAATTCATTATCTGGTAAAAAATTGTTGGAAAAATTGAAAAGCAGTATGGCAGAAGTGAGTACAGACCAATATCTTAATGCAATTTACCAAGATAAGATCAAAATTAATACACGACTTAGATATAAAGAGAGATATTACGAGAAAATTTGAAGAAGATAGAACATATTATTTGTCAGATTTGTGGATATGTGAACAGCTTATGGATAAATAAAAATAGATTAAGGAGTTATAAGATGGATAATTTTGTTTACATTAAAAAGTTTTTGTACAAATAAAAGTAGCTAAGATCAGAAAGAAAGCAGAAAATTTGGGGAAAAAATTTGTAGACAGTTTCTCAGATAAAGGTCACATATCTCAGATATATAAGGAACTTTGTAAGATTCTAAGAATACAAGTTATTCCCCAGTTGACAAATGTTCAAAGGATATAAATAGGCAGTTTTTTCAATGAAGAAATCCAAACAACTTATAGTCATGTGAAAAAATGGTTTAACTCATTATGGATTAGATAAATGCAAATTAAAACAACCATAAGATATCATTTTATGCCTGTCAGATTGACTAAAATGATTGAAGAGGAAAATGATAAATGTTGGAGGGATTGTGGAAAAATTCGGACATTAATTCATTTTTGGTGGAATTGTGAACTGATCCAACCATTTTGGAGAGCAATTGTTTATTATGCCCAAAGAGTTAATAAACTGCCATCTACCCTTTGTCTCAGCACTATCACTATTAGATCTATTTCCAAAAATGATTAGGGAAAAAGGAAAAGAACCTACATATTGTAGAATATTTATACCAGCTCTCTTTGTGGTGGCAAAGAACTGGAAATTTCGGGAATGCCCGTCAGTTGAGGAATGGCTGAACAAGTTGTGGTATATGATTGTGATGGAATGTTACTTTTCTAAAACAAATGATGAGCTCAGTGATTTTAGAAAACATGGATAGTCTTGCACAAAATAATGAAGAACAAACTGAGCAGAACCAAGAGAACACTATATAGTAACAGTAATATTACTTTAAGAACAACTTTGAGCGAATAAGTCATTTTAACTAATGTAAATACCCAAATTAACTACAAATGACATATGAAGGAAGATGTTATGTGCATCTAGAGAAAGAACTGATAAATAGAAGTATGTATAGGAGGATTTTGTGTATACACACACACACACGTGTCTAATGGTAGCCATTTCTATGGTAGGGGAAGGAAGAGGAGAAAAGAAAAAAAAAGAAATTGACATGATATCTTTATTATCTGTTTAAAAGGATAGCAAGTTACACATAATAGATTTGCAGTTTCATGGGCAATCATCTTTATTATACTGTGTTAGGGAAATGCTTGTTTTATTCCATAAATTAAAATTTAAGTAAATAAAAACTTTTTAAAAGGTAATAAGCTCTAGCTGATTTTACTGTGCTGCAAAGTAACAGACTGCACCTTCTAAGGCTGGGCTACCTGAGTATAGAATGGTTCAGCAACAGCAGGCTGACCATTTGATGATGAGCTTATTTAGCCATGACAATTCGTGAAACAAAAAGAATACGAAATGGCCTTTGGTCTTATATGGCCCCTTCTGTTTCAGCAGTAATGGTGACTGATAGAATGGAAGAAAAGAAGGGGAATGACTGTTAGACAATTATGTATAAACTTAAATGTTGCTACTTAAATGTCAGAGTCTTTGTCAAGTGTCTAGCCAGTAGACATACTACTGGAGGAAGCAAATCATACCAATTTTGAAATTCTTTCAATAAGTGAAACCAGAAGACAAAAGGAAAATGCAGTTAATGAGAAGTAAAGCCTGAAAGTACTCCTTAGAGAAAAAAGGAAAGAAACTGGTAGAATTGAAACTTTTGTGCTTCCAAAGGCAACATAAAATATAATTTCATGAGACATTTGGTCATTATATAGCACAGCATTCTTTATAAGCATTTGTTCACACACACACACACACACACACACACACGCCTTCATATTCTGTGACTTCAATGAAAGGGGAAGACTGAAAAAATACATATGTGGGGGGTATGTGTGTGTGTGTGAGGAAGTATAGTTTGGGAGTAAAAAATTAGAATGGCTAAAGGCTTAGGGACTATTCAGAAACTTTATGCCTCTCTTTGAGAAGAGAGTAAGGAAGTGCTAGACATGATGAGCAACAAATAGTATCAACAAAAATAAATGAAATTGATAGTATTTTAACAGCTAGGAAATTACTTTGTTAATGATATTGAGATCCTTTCTGATTCAGTGGCCTATACACCCCAGAACATCAACATATTAGAAAGATCAAAATCAGTACTAAATTATACAAAAAAGCAAAACAGAAACATGTCATGAAACAGGTAACTCCAACCTCCTTGTGTGATCTATTAATACTGACAAATAGGAAATGGGTAAAAAAAATAATCGTCAAAATAGACTATCACCTAAGGAATTTTGGCTTATATAAATCACCATAAGGAGAGCTAATGGGCTTAGAAACTTCCTCATCCAATAAATCTTCAATCTCCTTGACATACAAACTGATATGGGAGCAAAAGCAACCCTGATTTAGAAAATAAACTTGTTTTTACATCAAAGAATAGCAAGACTATCTCTTTTCCTCCATCCTTCCCCATCCCCTTTCTGGAAACTGCCTCTCTTAATGTCAGGATTGCTTGAAATATGTGGTAGTTTTTCAGCATCAGATACAGTATAAAACTGGAATTCCCATGATTGCCCTTGTGTTTGCCCTGTCATAAAGGATATACCAAGTAGAATTCAAATGGTGAAGGACCTCCCCATCCTAGCTGGCAAAGTTGATACTGTGTTCATTATATAAACCCCTAGAACGTTGCAGTTTCCTAAATTAGACACATAATCACTTAAGAGTTCATTCAGTCTTTCTATATACACAGAATAAACCTCTTAGATGCAAAATGCCTTTTGGCTTGACTGTGATATGCTGGTTGTACTGCCTGCTCCGATAACTGTTCTGTTAGTACATAAATCTTAAATAGACGCTATGAATGACCTGCTCCCAAAATTGAATTACAAGAGTGCAAGGGTAGGTTTGAGTGATTTAGGCCAGTTACATATTGAATGACCCTTCCTCCCTGAAAGAAAGGCTTGCCTTTTATTTTTACTTTCATTATTTATTTATTTTTGCTTTTTGGAGAGAGGAAGGTAGGACAATTGGGGTTAAGTGACTTGTCCAAGGTCACATGGCTAGTTTTGTGTTAAATGTCTGAGTCCGGATTTAAACTCAGGTCCTCCTGACTCCAAGGCTGGTTCTCTGTTCACTGTGCCACCTAGCCACTTGAAAGCTTGCCTTTTAAAAATCAATGTTCTCACATGGAGATATGTTTAATATGATTGTATATACCTGTATCAGATTGCATGCTGTTGTGCAGGCAGAAGCAGGGGTGGGGGAAAATTTTTAAAATCTTATAAAAGTGAATGTTGCAAACTAAAAATAAATAAATAGATAAATTTTTAAAAATCAATGTTCTCATGATGCCATATGTCTGTGAGTCATGGAATGCAGTATAGTATCTGAATAATTGATGTTGAATGTTACAGAAAGGGCATGTTATCCATGAGTTTCCTTACTTGTAAAGTGAATAGATTGGGGAAAATCACCTAATGTCCCTTAAAGTTGTAAATTTGAGATCATATGGTCTTATGGAGTAGACTAGCATGAGAGTTAGTTATTATGAGAGAAATTACATAAAGGATGCCATCAGAAAAATGTACAACGAGAAAGGGATGTGGCCCAACCATGTAGCGAGAATGAAGGATAGCAACTGAATAGCTCCCATGTCTGTGCCATATCAAGAGATCTAGAGGAGGATCCCTCTAATTCTATGAGTGAACAGATCACATATAATTTCAGGTATTCATGGAAGTAGGTTCTTGTTTCCGTGTTGCTGTAAAGTTTACAAAAGGTTTCCTTATAATATTCCTATGAAGTAGGTAGTGCAAGTATAATCCTCATCTTACAAATAAGGAAACTGAGGCCCATGGAGATGAAATGACTCATGGTCACATAGCTAGTTGTGTAAGTGGCAGAATTGGGCTTTGAACCCCCATCTCCTGACTCCAAGTCCAGTTCTCTCCTCTACACCACCTTACCAGGCAAGTGCTCTTATTAATGTAAACCCTAGATTAAATAAAGAGAAAGCATTTATTCAGCGACTACCATGTGCAAGTATGCTATACCAGAGAGTTAGGATTAAGATACACTGATCAAATGGTATGTGAACACCTTTCAGCAGCCTTCTCTGTACCAGCTGTTCTCTAGATACGGTGTGTCAGATTGGTCTCAGTTGTAATCACAGAGAACAAAAATTGGCAAACACTGGCTTTTTCTCCAATCATTTCCATTTGGGGCTATGAGCATTTACAGGAAATATAGAGAAATGTTAGTTGTAAATATATCATTTTTTATGTCATCGACATCTCATTTGGGCAGTGCCATAAAGCTGCCAAGATATCTTCTTGAATGAAGGATAGCAACTGAAGGTTTTCAGCCTGACTTTATAGATCAGTAAGAGAAAATTTACATATAATTGTTTCTGCATCTATAAATTGGTTCGGATGTATTCAGATGTAAATTTCTATCCCTATGGTCTTTAAAAATGTAAAAATTGCTTTTCTGTCAAAAGAATGTTTGCCCATTCCAATAATTCAGGGTTGTTGGCTGTATTATTTTTAAAATTTCCTCATGTACTTGATTTTGCTAGGATGTGAATTTTCACATTTTTGCTTAGGTGGGCTTTTTTTTCCCCTCACCCCAGTATTTTCCTTTCTGAAACCAAATGGTTTAAGAATTAACAGTTCCAGTCAGTAAGTAATGGGAATATCAAGGAACTAATTATTAGAATATAGATACATTTAGTACATGCTTTGAAAATTTTTAAAATTTACATAATGTTAATAAAATATATTCAACCTAAAATGTCTATTCTTTAGTAGCAGTAACAGTTTATGCTTATGTAGAGCCTTACAGTTTACAAAGTGTTTTTCCCCACAACTCTCTGAAGTAGGAGTACATTCGATATCATACTTACTTTAAGGATGAACAGCTGAGGTTCACAGAGCTTAATTAACTTCACATGACTGGTAAGTGCCAGTGTCAGGACTCTAATATAGTCTTTTTGACTTCATGTCCAATGTTGAATACACAAAAATATTTGAAATTGTAAGGAGGATTTAGTTCTAAGGATGTCTGTAATATGAACTTTTAAATGTTTTTTGGTCTAAGAACTTGAAATTCAATTTCCTGTTAACATTCAATAAATATTCTAGTACCAACCTTTTTGAAGACACTGGGAAGAGTACAAAAATGCATAGTACATAGTAGGTACTTAATTAATGTTTGTTGAATTGAATTGAAATGAAAAATGGAAAAATGAAACACTCCCTACCTTTAAGACGTTTGCAGTTAATAAGGGGGAGATAATAGTGAACAAGTAAATCAAATGCAAGGTAGAATGTAGTAAGAACAGAAGAGCAGTATGCAGTGAAATTGTATAGGAGAACCAGGTTATAAGTCAAATTTCCTTCTTTTTTCCCTCTTCCCCCACATGTTTTCTAGGGCTTCATCAGAATGTTTAGTGTCGGTTACTTGATTCAATGCTGCCTTCGAATTCCCTCAGCATTCAGGCATCTGTTTACAAAACCATCCCGGCTACTTTCTCTCTTCTATAACAAGGAAAACTTTCAACTTGGAGCTTTTCTTGGCTCTTTTGTCAGTATATATAAGGTAAGATTTCGAAAGGGAAATGGAAGGTTAAGCTTATGGTTATTATCAAAGTATATTAGTGCATCTATATTATATACTTTTTCATCAGTGTTCATAATAATTTTGCCAAATCCATATGTGGAGATGAAATTAGTAATTTAGGTTGTAATTACTTTTTTGTAGTTTAAGGTAGATGAATTTATAAAAGCAATTTACTCTTGCACATGCCATAGAAGTTTTCAAAGACTTAACTTCACTCTCTTTTCCACATGGCAAATGTTTTTAAACAATGTAATCTTTTTTTCTGAAGCTCCATTGAGTGATGGAGATATCATTGTTGTGTTCAAGTCTCCTTAGTTACTACCAATAGTTATTGAACCTAATGACCAACAAGGAACTTTCTGATAAACAATAGAATTATGATCAGGACGCTTAAATTGTTGACAGAGCCATTAGGACTTTACTGCAGTAGACAGTGACATTTTGTTTAGAGGAACTATCTGATATAAAAATCAGAGCATTTAAATATTTTATAAAAATATAAAAAGCTAAACTGTGCTAAATGAGGTCAGCCTATATTTTTTTGAGTTGGCATCTAAACAAGTCTGGAACAGATGAATCTCTGGGCTCTTGTAGATTTCAGAGAATATAGGTTGTTTTAATAATAATTTTCTTTTGAAAGGTAAGTTCATTTGTTTTAAGGAGGGAAAAATTTGGCAGATGTTGGGTCATAGACTATAATATCTGTAATTATGGAAAATTTTCCACTTTGTTGAAAACAATAATGCTGAAGATTTCATTTTTAAGCATGCCCTGTAGTAGAAAACCATTGTCACTTCCTGAGTTCATTAGAGGTAACAAACTTAGGACTTGAGCATTCTTATAAACATTTCTTTTCAACTCTTGTCACATGATTCATGTTATCATTATAGATGCCCAAATGTGAAGCGTTCATAGCAACATTTATAAACCCAGGCACATTTTCCTCTATTGTTTGGCACACATCTGGGCTGTCTTCCAACTCTTGCTTGTTAATTCTACCAAAAAATGCAGATAGTGTATTTCACGGCCATATGTAGCTGGGTTTTTTTTCGATCATCTTGGCTTCTTGCATCCCTAGATGAGCATGGTGCATTCAGAAACATTATGACCATTTATTTTTTGTTTAATGCTTATTTAGATGCTTTGCATTTTGTACCAACTTTTACCACTCATTCTCAAATTGTTCTTGCTAGTTAGGAAGATGGAAAGTTTTACAACTATAAAAACTAAAATACATGAAGGATAAATACTTTGTCCCAGTTTAAGTAAAATGGCTTCCTAACTCCTTTTAATGAGAAAAATGCAATTCTTTAGCCAAAATATAATTTAAGACTATAGTCATTAATGAATATTTGCTGTACACTAGTAATACAAAGGAACTTTTCATTGTAGGTACTCCAAAATTCTGGTTAATGGAGACAGCTTGTATTTTTGTTGTACATCTTGACATATGTGTATGTTTTTAGCATTAACTTCTTTAAAATGCCAAGAGCTAAATTTTTAGCTTCTGTTAGGTTTCAGAGATTAAGTATTTTTCTTACCTGCTTTAAATACTAATTTACCTTTAATTCCAGGATTTGCCTGGAATGATCTAGATTTATTGGGGAGCCACAATGTGTAAACTCCACTGAGAGTAAGCTATTCATCTATATTATAGGTCAGTAAACTACAGCTCATGGGTCAAATCTCAAATCCAGCCCATTGCCTGTTTTTATACAGCTCTTCAGCTAAGAATGATTTTTACTTTAAAAAAAAATGTAGCCATTCTTAGCAGCTAAACTAAAAACAGGCAACAAATTAGATTTGGAACACAGGGCAGAGTTTGCTGACCCCTAATCTATATGAGTGTTCTCGATCACAAGTGTCAAACTTGGAGCTAGAGGGACTCCCCAGTTGCACAGGAACCTGGTTAACATGTAACTTGGAATTGTTTAACAAAATAAATAAAAATATAATACAACGTAGTGTTAATTTGTGGTTTTCATATGTCTGCATATGACCCATGGGGATCTGTTTCTATTTGAATGTGATACCACTCTTCTAGAGTAATTGAATTTCATTTATCCATATTTTTTTTCTGTTTCTTTTGTAAGCCCCCTTTATCTTGGATCTAAATTGAAACCACCATAGTAATGTGTCAGTTTTCTTGTATCACATATTCACTTACTTTCAAATTTATGTTAGTTTCCCATTGGTTATGAAATCAGATCCAAACATCTCATCTGAGCACCTCAACATAATTTCGTCCAATTTTACCTACCCAACCTTGTATCCCACTATTCTCCAGTATAGCCATGTATAATCTAATTAGTCTGGTCTCTTTACTCTCTACTAAAATACTGCTCTCTTTTTTGCTTTAGTGCTCATGCTTTTCCCCAATGTGGAATGTACTTTTCATTTGGGCATAACCTTATAGGCCTCAAGAGCCCATATCCTCTAAAAAGTCCTTCTAGTCCACTCTTGCCCACATTAAATACCTGACCTTGAACTTCACATTTAAACCACACATTTTGGCCTACATAATGTAATTTTGGTATGTGATAGAAAATACAAGGTATTGAAATAAAATATTTCAGTAACTCTCTAAAGCATAAGCATATGTAATTAAAAGACTAGTTGTATATGCAGTATCATCTGCTTCAAACGTACCATATAACTTTAATATAGCTATCCATAATGGCAATTCTATTTTGAATTCATGTTTCCAACATCTTCCAGCCTCAGTAACATTTTTTCAAGTGCCTACAAAAATAATTTGCATTGATTAAAATGTCCAGTGTCATTCCACCATTTTGAATTTCTAATTCTTTTACCTGTATGTAGCATAGTTATCATCATTGTGTACATCACTAATGCCAACCGATGTTTTTCATCTCCCTAATATAAGTGATAACAAATCTACTGTCTTCTCAACTTTAACACTATGTATATATTTTATATGAAAATACCATATATGTCATCTATTTTCCAGCTCTTTTTAGTGAGCTTACTAAGTACTTAAAGAGTTCAGTAGCTACTTGATGGTCGAATTGAACATGCTGTTCATTGATGGAAGCAGAAAGTAACTAATTCACTTGGTCTTTTACATTGTACTTCCTTCCCCTTATCCTTTAAGAATTTACTATGTTAATAGTGGTTTGTACTTTCAAGACAAACTATTGAGCCATCTACCAACTTGTTTTGTATTTTTAGTGAGAGAGTGTTGTCTAAAAGATCACAGGATGGAGACATTTAAAATATTTCCATGAAGTAATTGGAAAATTAATTTAATCTTCATAAGCTGCTACTTTTGTGAATGGAGGCAACTTAAAGTCCTATCCATGACACTCTATTTTTCTTTTGTTTCATTTGCTTTCCATGACCTAGTACCTGTTTATTATAGAAATAGAAGAGTTGCTTATATCACCATTTCATTATTGATTTTTCAATATAATATTGAAATTGCTTGGGACTTATTCATTGACACTCTAACAAACTTTTTCAGAAGACAGCGAATTTGATTTCCAGCAATGACTACCACTATAGTAATTTCAAAAAGCTGCCAAATGTAAATATTTTTTTTTGTATTCCTTTTTATATGCATATGTATCCTAATACTGGGAAATATATGGACTTGAAAACAAAAGAACTATAGAGAACATTAAATCTTTTTCTCCCTATTGCCTTGAATAACTTCTCAATATTTCCTTTGTCACCAATCCAAAGGTAAAGCACCAGGAAATAAATAAAAATTATATGCTTCCTGAAGGAATATATGATTTTATCCTGGAACTTATAGTTATTTATCTTTTTGTACAAATCATACATTGGTATGTAGGCGTCTCTCTTAAATGAGTTTTTTATGTTAATTCTCATATAATCAGCCACAGTAAATAATAGAATCTGACATTATTTGATATGGATTAGATTTGTAGTCATGATAAAAATTACTATATAAAATTTGCTGACCAATTCAGATCAATGGCATCAAGATGTTGATGAGTCCTTATAACTTTTCCAAATACCCAATTATTTTGATTTTTACATTATCAGCCATTGGAATTGGTTAAAGATGTTTTTGTTTTCAAGATGAACTTGACCTAAAAATAAATGTAAATTAACTAAAATATTATGTTTTTCCCTTAATATAGGGTACTAGTTGCTTCCTTCGCTGGGTGAGAAACCTGGATGATGAACTGCATGCAATTATAGCTGGTAAAGCAACAATAAAACACTAATATTTTTATTTTACCAACCTGTGGGGAAAGTGACAATAAAAACACAGGAGCATAGGTATGAGCCATGTAGATCCCAGAATTACGCAAGGTTTTTAGAAAGTAGCAAAATAATCAATTATACTATAGTCAATTTTCTTAGAACATTTCTTTTGTCACCTTGAATAATAATAATTTCTCCTTTAGTAATAATTTATATTTCCTAGGCATTCAAGTAATTAAAAAACTGTTCTTAATGATATTTTCAATAAAGCACTTCAATGTAAATAAACTTTTTACGTAATAAGAGGTCTATTTAGGAAAAAATTAGCTGCCTTATTCTTAGTATATTAAAGTATGTTGAGATTATGTTTGTGTATTATATGGATTTTAAGAAAAATTATGTGTGTGTACATATAAATGAATGTGTAGCTATATATCTTCAGTTCCTTCATATATATAGTGCACACATAAAATACAGTCTCTCTCTCTATCTTCTGCTTCCTGGGGTCAAGTAAAACATTTCTCATCTCCCTTTCACATGACAGCCCTTCAGATACTTGAAGAGAGATATTATGTCCCTCTTAAGTTATTTTTTTCCTGCAGGCTAAACATCTCTAGTTCCTTTAATCCATCTTCATATTTTATAATTATTATCCTGTTTCTTTTTAATTTAAATTTTCTTTTTCATTATGAACATAACAAATCCAGCTCTCTCCACCTATCTCCTGGCCTACCCTGCCAAGCAGAGAAAAGAGAAACATCATTCCATTAGCTCTCCCCCCCTCACCGCCTAGCTGCCTAACACCCTAAGAAGATTCCACCCTGAGGTCAAACCCCTAATTATGTTAATAATTCACTTGAACTCATTCATTAATGATTAATAAGCTCCTATCTGATCATATACACCCCATTCCAATGATTCTGAACTCATAGTTGTTATTATTCAAATCTTCTTCTCCATCCCTTACTGTTCTCTCCTTCATTCCCATCCCTCTCAACCCAACCCCTGCTATGTCCCACTCTACACCTACATACTCCTTCTACTGTGCTCTCTGGAATGCCTTCTTTTTAGGTAACAAGTTTGCTTCCATAGTAAATCTTTTACTTTCCCACATCTTCCATCATCTGGTTCTCACTGAAATCTTGTTCCCTCCTGATGCCACCCTTTCCAGCACTGGTATTACTTTCACTCATTAACCAATTCACTGGTTTAAGTGGGGGCATTGGGATCTGCCTTGCTCTCATTGCTACTTCCAAACACCTATCACCATCAAATAGTAACCTCTCCTCTTTTGAGGTTCATTCAATCCATATCAACCACATAAACAAAATTTTGGTAGCTATTGTCTGCCAACCTCTAGGATACTTCCCTTTTTTTTTTAAACAGTTCAGTCCCTGATTCATGGTTTTTCTGTTCTCTCCAACTCTTGCCCTTGTACTAGGGGACTTCAATAAAATTTTTTGTTGTTCAGTCATTTCAATCATGTCCACCTCTTTATGACCCCATTTGGGGTTTCCTTGGCAAAGATACTGGAGTGGTTTGTATTTCCTTCTCATTTCACAGATGAGGAAACTGACAAAGAGGGTTAAGTGACTTTGGACAGATTTGAATTTAGGCCTAGTACTCTAGCCATTGCACTGCCTAGTTGTCTCTTAATATTTACTTGATTTGCTACAACCTTCTCTACACAACCTGAACTACACACAGATCTTATTATGCACAAATGTACCACTTCCGTGTTCATGAATTCTGAAATGATTACAATTACAAATTGTTGCTATTACACCTCTCCCTTTGCCTTGAAATCTTAAAACCTGTTCCTCATCCTCACTATGACTTTTAGTCTCTCTACCCTTCAGGTCTTTCCTAGACCATCACCCCAGGAATAGCTACATTCTCCTCTCCTAAAATCTTGACCCCTTAGCAAGCCAGTTCTACTCAGCTCTGACATCTTCTCTTGAATCTTTTGCCCCCTTATTCTCTTGAATATCTTGCAGTGCTAAACATCATCCTTAGATGATTCCCACCTTCTACTGCTTTCTCTCTTACTCAGTCATGTGCTTCTAAACAAAGCTAGAGAAAATTATGAAACCATGCTGACTAGAACTACTATTAACTTATGCTGTGTAATCTTGAGTGGACCCGTGGTACAGCAAAGGAATCCTCGTACACCTTCCTAATTGACTTACTGTCCCACTCACCATGAGAACTTTTCCAGACCTTTTCAACCCTTCTTATAGCTTCCCTTCCCCCATCCTCTGTACAGATAACCTTGTATATGTTTCATTGACAAAATTGAGATTTTTGCTGAAATCGCTCTTCTTTCCTTCTCATCTCACATTACCCAGTTTCCTTCTGCCACTATTCCTTCATGTCTGTCTCACATAATGAGGAAGTCCTTCTCTTTGCAGAGACAACCCCCTCTCCTGCACAAATGATCCTGTGCCATCCTGTTTTCACCAGCATATTGCCCCTTTGTCATCCCCATTCTCTCACTTGTCTTCAGTCTCTCCATATCTCCTCATTACTTCCTTACTCTTTAGAAACATAGCCATGGCTTCATCATCCTTAAAAGACCCTTACTTGAGCTGTCCCTCATTTGAGCCACTCTTCCCCATCCCTATCTCTCCTCTCTTTTGTGACTAAACTCCTTCCATGAGGAGGTCATCCACAATTGATTCCTCCACAGCATTTCTTCTCACTTTCGTCTTAATTGTCTACAATCTGGCATCTGACCTCCTCATTCAGTGGAAATTGCTCTCTTACCTTAAATCTATCATATTGGATAAGGTGACAAAAAAAGAGAAATTACATCCTGGAGGGGCTGAGGGAAAACAGAAACACTAATGTACTATTGGTGGAGCTGTGAACTAGTCCAAATATTCTGGAAAACAATTTGAGACTGTTCCCCAAAAGCTATTAAATTACGCACCCCTTTTTACTCAGCAATATTGCTACTAGGTCTATACCCCAAAGAGATCAAAGACAGAGGGAAAAGACCCATATATTGTGTGTGTGTGTGTGTGTGTGTATGTGCGCGCGCATGCGTGCACGCTCTTTTTGTAATGGCAAAGAACTGGAAATTGAGGGGAAACCCATCAATTGAAAAATAGCTGAACAAGTTATAGTATATGACTGTGATGGAATACTAGTGTGCAGTAAGAAGTGATAAAGGGGATAGCTTCAAGAAAACTTGTGAAGATTTGCATGAACTGATACAAAGTGAATTGAACAGAGCCATGAGAACAATTTATACAACAATAACAATGTTTGAAAGATAATCAGCATTGAAAAACTTACAATTCCAAGGGATTCATGGGGAAACATAAAATACACTTCCAGATAGAGAATTGATAGACTCATATTGCAGATTGAAGCATATTTTCTTCCTTTCTTTTTCTTTTTTGTTGGGCATATATAATATGGAAATGTATTTTGTATGATGATACTTATTGGTAATGTATTTTGTTTTTCTTGACTTTTAAATGGGTAGGGGAGAAGAAAGGAAACTAATTCAGAACTGAAAATAAAGTACAATTGAATCTTTATGAATAAAACAAATTATACAGTTAACTGTGAAAGATAGAAAGAATACACTGCTCTTTTTAGTTACTAATAATCTGTTAATTGCCCAATGTAATGGCCTTTCTCAGCCTTCATTCTTCCTGACCTTTCTGATGGTCTTGACACACTTGATCATCCTTTTCTCCTTAGTACTCTTTTCTGTCTAGATTTTCTTGATATCATTCTCTTCTGATTTTCTTTCTACGTGTCAGACCATTCCTGCTCAGTTTCCTTTCATCTTTATCCAGGGTACCACAGGGCTCTGTCCTGGGCCCTCTTCTCTTTTCCTTTTGTACTCTTTTGCTTGGTAATCTCATCAGTTCCCATGGATTCAGTTATCATCTCTATTTTGATTATTCTCAAATCTGCTTATCCAGCCCTAATCTCTCTGTTGATCTCCAGTCTCACGTCTGTACTTGCCTATTGGACATCTTGTACTGGGTGTTTTGTATATATCATAAACTCAACCAAAACTGAACTTAGTTTCTTTCCCCTTGAACCCTCCCTTCTTCCAAACTTTCCTCTTACTGTTAAAACTAATACCATCCTATCAGCTTTTATCAACTCCTTATTTTCTCTTATCTAATCTGTTGCCAAGTCCTATTTATTTTACCTTTATAATATCTCTCATATGTTCCTCCTTCTCTCCTCTGACATTGCCATCAACATGGTACAGGCCCTTATTACTTCACTTTGGGTTTATTGAAATAACCAGCTCATTGCTCTCCCTGCCACAATTCTCTCCCTACTCTAATTCATCCTCCACTCAGCTGTTAAAGTAATTATCAGAAAATTGAGGTCCAACTATCACTATCCTACTCATTAAACATTAGCAGCTCCCTGTGATGTCCTGAATTAAATAGAAACTCCTCTGTTAGGCATTCAGAGCCTTTCAGAACCTGCCTCCTCTCCGCTCCTGACTCCAGGCATTCTTTCTGGAGCTCCCATGTGCCAGGAATTTTTCCCTCCTCATCTCTGCCTCCTGGCTTCCCAAGGAACCCCTACATATCCGTCCCTTGGTCCACCTGAATATCAGTGCCCTTCATCTTCTTTTTGCCCGCAGCTTATGCTGTGCGTGGGTTTCTGGGCGGTCCTTCACATGGTCTTCCCCTGAGGTAGGATCCCTCAAGAACAGCGAGGCTGGGCTCTTTGTTGTGCCCTCCACTTGCAGCACAATATCTCACATTTAGTAGGTGCTTAATAAATATTTGTTGACTGATTTCCATATACAAGAACAAGAAGAGACTGTTGCATGTGAAGCTGTAAATCTGCATTTTGTTGTTTTTTTTTTTTTAAGTGTGTATCAAATTTAACATGATAGCATTACCCTAAATTTTCTCTGGTACTTTTTTCTTTTTTAACATCATTACTATCCATGAACTACTCATGCCCCTAAATAAAGAGCTTTTAATAAATGTCAAGCATTTAAAAAAAAGTCAAGCAAATAAAATATAGGGGTTGAAAGTGTTTGAAAAATGTGTATCTCATTCCACACTTGTAGTCCATTTGTGCCAAGATATGGAAAGCAAGTTTCATGATCAGCCTATTTACTTTATCTTGTTGTAAGTGTTATATAAATTGTGCTCTTGGATGTATAAATTGTGCTCTTGGATCTACTTCATTGTGTGTCAGTTTATATAAATCTTCTTAACTTTCTCTGTATCTGTCATTTTCCGTTTTTATGGTTCAATAATATTGAGCCATTTTTATGGGTCAGTAATACATCTTTACATTCATAGTCTGTAATTTGGTGAACTGGTCCTTAGTTGTCGTCTGCTTTGTTTCGAGGTTTTTGTTACAACAAACAATGTTGCTGTAAATTTATATTTTTATGTACATATATGCATATATATGTACATGTGTGTGTATCTCCTTTCATTTTGTCTTTGATTTCTTCAGTGTATATGGCTAATAGTGATATCTCTATGTTGCAGAATGTGTGCAATTTAGTGACTTTTGAGTATTATTTTAAATTGTTTGCTAACATGGTTGCACCACTTCACAGCTCCAACAACAGTGCTTTAGTATTCCTGTCCTCTCATAACCCCTCCAACAATTAACCTTTTTTCCCCCATCTTTACTAATCTGATTTGCTAGTCTACTATGATCTGATGAAGTAGGACTCAGAATTGTTTTGAGTTGCCCTTATTACTTGTTATTTGGAGCATTTTTTCCTTTAGTTGTTGCGGATTTTCATTCCTTTTATAAATTGCTTGTTCATGTTCTTTGACCATTTATGTATTGGAGAATGGGTGTGTGTGTGTGTGTGTGTGTGTGTGTGTGTGTGTGTGTGTGTGTGTGTATGAACAAGTTCAACAGTCAAGTCAGTAATTGCACTTACTGTGTACCATGCAAAATGCTGAATGCCAGAGATAAAGAAAAGTAAAAATAGCCCCTACATTTAAGGAATTAACCTTCTAAAGGGGGAGACTACATACAGATAACTCTGTGTGCACAGGTTATATACAGGGTAAATTGGAGGGAATCTTGAGGGAGGACACTAATATTTGGGTGGGAGATTGAGAAAGGCTTCTTGGAGAAGGAAGAATTTGAGCTGAGTCTTAAAGGAAGCTAGGGAATCCAGGAGGCAGAGGTGAGCAGAGAGCATTCCAGGCACGGTGCAGGCATTGAAAAGACACAAAGTTATGAGATGGAGTGTCATTTTCTAATGAATATCAAGGTCATTGTAATACTACATATACCAGTTTACCAAATTAGTGCTGTACTAATGTGTGCTGTACTAATGCCAAATGACATACTAGACAAAATGATAAAATTCATTTGGAGGACCATAATATCTGCAATATTCAAGGGAAAAATTGAAAAAAAAAGCATAAATGAAGGGGCAATTGCACTTTTAGCCCTCATTATAAAGCACTATTCATACAGCCTATTTGATGCTGGGTTAAAAAATAGAAAATTAATTCACAGGAAGACATCAGACAAGAAAAGAATAGAAACAATTGAATTCAACCTACTCTTCAATAAATTTGAGAACATAAATTTTTCTGGTTAAGAATTTCAACATTATATCATTTGTAAGAAAAATATAATGAATATTAAATATTAAATTGAATTTTATATTAAAGCTTATTAAATATTAAATTGTTGAATATTAAATATTAATTGAATAGTAAAACTCCCACCATAAAAATTAAAACTGGGCCAGATCAAGTATCTTTCTAGCTTTGTCTGGGGAGAGTATTTGTAACTAAACAAGAGATAAAGATGATCACAGATAGAACACATTTTAAACTTTAAATACATAAATATTTATAATTATTCCAGCTATATGAATTCGAAAAGCTTTTATATGAACAAAATTAATGAAACTAGAATCAGAAGAGAAGCAGGCAATCTTTGCCTGAAGTAATTCAAAGAGTGTAGGAACTATGATAAATATATTATACCAAGAGCTATCCCCCAGTAGATACAAGTTCAAAGGCTGTAACAGTAACTGGCCTTTCTAAGGCATTTTATGGTTTACAGAGCACCTTACAAATACCTCATTTTATTCTTACAACCCTGGAAAATAGGTACTGTTATTGTCTCCATGTTGCAAATGAGGAAACTGAGGCTGAGAGAGATTAAGTGGCTTGCTCAGGATCACATAGCTAAGGAAGTATCAGCTGCGGGAATTGAACTCAGGTTTTCCAGACTCCAAGTCCAGTACTCTGTTCACTGTACTATTTAACCGCCTCAGCAAACTGTCTTTAAAAGAATTACATGCTATTATCAACCTTAGGAAAGATTATTCCAAATCACTAATAATAAAAGAAATACTAATCAAAACAACCTTGAGGTTTCACCTCATGGGCAGAAAGTTAGTAAAGATGACAACAAATGTGAATAATTGATTTTGGAAGGGCTTTGGAAAGGCAGTTACACTAAAACACTGTTGGTAGAGTTATAAATTGATCCAATTGTTTTGGGAAACAGTTTGGAGCTAAGAATGATTAAATTTTCCATACCCTTTGATCCAAAGATCACAGTGCTACACTTATACCCCAGGGTTGTCAAAGACTTGAAAGTCTCAGATACACCACTTTCTATAGTAGCAAAGTATGAGAAACAAAATAGATATCCATCCATTGGAGAATGGCTAAACAAATTATAGTACATGAATGTAATGAAATATTAATGTATGGAAGCTATTTTAAACATAATGACTATAATCATGAGAAAACTTGTGTCAACCCATTCATGGTGAAGTAAACTGATCCATGAGAAAAATATATATATAGCAACTACAATAACATAAATGGAAAGAACAAAAAAATGCTGAAGTGCTGTGTGATATTAAACACCAACTTTGCCTCTCAAGAAGAATTGAGAGTGCAGCTCTCTGGTTTCTTTGCAGAGGTAGAGGACGACAGGAGGGGAAAACCACATATACTGTCACACTCAGCTGATCTGTTGGATTAATTTCACCAAACTTTTTTTTTTCTCTTTCTTTGTTAATTTCTTTGTCCCAAGTAATAGAACTCTAGTTATGGGAAGAGGGAAGGATCATGTAGGCAATATAAAAATAAGATAGTTTTTTTTTTTAATTTCACATAGATTTTTACAGCATACCAAAAGTATGTGCTTATGTAAATGAAGATGAATTATTGACTGAGAAGTTGATTTTACGTGAAATTAACATGAGATCCTTTCTCTCTTTCCAAACTTTAACCTAGTTTATCAGTGCCCAGGAATACTGTTATCAGGGTCTGCTATAACTACAAGTAGTAATGCCCAATGATCTGGGTAGAATTATTAAATTGTGTTAAATTAAGCATTCCAGAGACTTCTCAATATTTCCTTTGTGGTTTGTTGTAGGGTTTTTGGCAGGTGTATCAATGATGTTTTACAAAAGCACGACAATCTCCATGTATTTGGCTTCCAAACTTGTAGAGGTAAGTAAATATTTCTTTATGTAGATTATTCTAAAATATGTGTTCTTAGTCTGACCATTGAAGTATGAAGAGATTGTGTATCACAAGCACAGATTACAGTGACTGTCATGAAAAAACATAACATAGAATTTTATCTAAAATTATTTTAAGCATTTATAAATATGCTTTATGTCATAGGGACTCATTATAAACCTATTAAAGGATACTTTTCTTTTTTTTTTTCTATGACTGTCTAGTGTTTTAAGTCAAGCAATAGCATATTCATTTCCTTCTTTTCATTCTCATATGGTCATCTGCTCTGGGTATAGGCCATTAGCCCAAAAATGTGCGCTAGAAAAGTGGTTCTCTAGTAATGGAATCTCTGGAGCATTTAATTTATGACTAGAAGGAGTTTTAAACTATTAATTTTCATGTAGAAATAAAATTTATTTTGTATATTTTCATTAATATTTAGCATAGAGTTATCAAATTTCCTTTAAATATTTTAAATAGTTTTCATCATTTTTTGATGTGATTTCCTTACATAAATTAAATAAACAAACAGATAGATAAATAAAAGCTGCACTTACGTAGTAAAAGGCAGGACTGTGGTCAGTGTACCTAAAATAGCTTTATAGATGATTGGTTTTTTAGAAGTCTGTGAATTGTCCATAAGCATTTCCTACTTACTATGTGGCCAGCATTTTTTGAGGTACAAGAATTAGAAAACCTTAGATTTGGAAGAGCCTCAGATAACTGAAAATAATCTCCTCTAAAACATCCTTGACCTTGTGTCATCAGAACTCCCCTTGATGTCCTATACAGATGGAGAATCCACTACCTATCAGAAACACTGGTTCTGGTTTTGAACACCTCTAATTTTTAGAAAGATTTTCCTCACATTAACCCCACATTTGCCTCTTTTTTCATTAGTTCAACTGAGTTCTGCCCGAACAAAACAAAAACCTTTTCTACATACTAGTTTTCTAAATGCTTAAAAGCAACTCCTTCCCTTCCTTTCCATCTTCCCTCTCCCAATTCCTCTGTTTTCAGTCACTTAATCCCAGTTTTGCTTAATGATTCCTTATATGGCATGGTCTAGTCTAGAATCTCCTCACTACCTTTTCAGTGCCTTCTAGCTTATCACAGGTGATAAGCCCAGAACTAACCACATTACTCCACTGTGGTCTGACCAGGCAGACTACAGTGGTTATGTCACCTGCCTTGTTCTGGTAACCCTGCTTTTTTGTGACATAAGCTAATATTATATTAGCTTTTGAGGTTTCTGTGTCATAATGTTGACTCAGAGATCATATTCACATAAACTGTGTTTGTCTAGCAAGACTTCCTTTAGCCTTTACTTATGAAGTTATCTTTTTAGCAGAAGTATAGGATGATCTTTTATTTGTTTGTTTGGACCTACATTTTCACTGATGTACATGGTACATGGTAGGGAAACGCCTTCTCCCAGTGCAAATCCACAAGTGTTGTATAATTTAGTAATTTGAGAACACTGAGAGGGTAAGTGGCTTATGCAGTAATAAGCATTAGAAAAAGGGGTTAAATCCAGGTCTTCCTGACTCCCAGTTCAGATTTCTGCTTACACTTTAATTGTTTGATTTTATCTGTTCTTATTAGATTTGGCCATTGTTCTAGTCTCTTTAGATCTTTTGGTATCTAAGCCTGTCACCTAGGACATTAGTTACCCTTTGCAGCTACATGCTGTTTAGAGATTTAAGAAGCAATATTTATAATTTCATCCAAGTCATTGTTGAACATGGGAAGACCTAGAAGAGATCTCTGGGGTGATCCACCAGAAGTATAATAAGACTTTGTTCCTTCCCTTGGGAAATATATGGTCTAGTTGGACAGACAAAGCTTAGACTCAAGAAATAATTAGGAATTCATTCATTTTATATCTCAAGGAGTCTGAGCATTTCATGTAAATTGTACTTTTGCCAAACTTATTTCTTCATATTCATTAAATGATTCATTAATGTAAATGAAATATAATAAAAGAGAAATTTTTATTTTATTGTTTATTTATTTATTGGGGGGGGGAGGCAAGGCAATTGGGGTTAAGTGACTTGCCCAGGGTCACACAGCTAGTGTCAAGTGTCTGAGGTTGGATTTGAACTTGGGTCCTCTTGACTTCAGGGCTGGTGCTCTATTCACTGCGCGACCTAGCTGTGCCAAAAGTGAAAATTTTGATGCTCCTTTTTTTTTTTTTTTTTTTTTTTTGTATTGCCAATAGGCCAACTGGACTCATATTGGCAACTTGATAAATAAGTGTTGTTTTATTTTAAAATTACTGCTGCATGCTTAATGTTGTTCATTTTTGTTTATGATATATTTGTGTCTCATGAGGATTTATGAATAGCAAAAGTTTGTGATATCACAACTAACGTAGAACATAGTACTCTTTTTATTTAAAATGTCATCATTTATAAATCTTGCATTGTGATTATTTTGTAGACCATGTATTTCAAAGGCATTGAAGCGGGGAAAGTTCCTTATTTCCCTCATGCAGATAGCATCATATACTCCATCTCCACAGCAATTTGTTTTCAGGCAGTAAGTACTCCTTTGGAAGTGGGAAATGAGATTGTTGGTGTTTCTGATGCTTACTACATCCAGTGGGAAAACCTAGAATATTACCAGACGTGCGTAGTAGAGTGTTTCACTTCTTCCAAGGTAGGGACAAGAATCACTAAGAATGCGAAATACCTTCCTGAGTCAGACCTGGTTATGTGAATATGCTGCTTCTTGAATGGATATTAAGTTTAGTTGGAAAGTAATTTAGAACTCTAATGTATTGAATAGTCTACCAGCAATTGTGCTTTCCAAGCCAGTCGAATATTTCCAAAGGGACAATATTGGCATTATCACTGTCATGCCAGTAGCATACCCTAGTATTGCTAGCAAGGAAATGAAATTTTATAGAAATAAAAGCTTTCATTTTCTTGTTCATATTTTCCCAAAATTCTAAGATCCCTTTTATGAGTGCATTAAGGTAATTGCAAACTGCCTTTGGATAGAGTTTTGTTGTTGTTTTGTATATTGATTCATTTATTGAAGTTAGTAAAGTACTGAACAGCCAATGAATACTCAATAAATACTTCTTGAAGATTCTGACTACCATTCAAATTGATTTTTTTTTTTGTTTTTTTTTTTTTTGCGTTTTGCTTTTTTGGAGGGCAGGGCAGTTGGGGTTAAGTGACTTGCCCAAGGTCACATGGTTAGTAAGCGTTAAGTGTCTGACGTCAGATTTGAACTCAGGTTCTCCTGACTCCAGGGCCAGTGCTCTATTCACTGTACCATCTAGCCGCCCCCTTAAATTGTTTTTTTCCAAAGGAAATATTTAAAGACTTTTGGAATCTATAAAGAGTATATTCATTATTGTTAGATAAAACACTAATAGATTTAGCATTGCAATTGTTGTAATTGTTAATACTAATACATCATGAATACAAAAAAATTAAAGCTAGGCCTGCTGCATCTTATAAGCCTGATTATATTTTTGTTATATCCTGGAAAAAGTTTGATAGTCAGTATTATTTTTTTTAGGCTGTCATGGAAGTTCAGACCTTGCGACCATCTTACTGGAAATTCCTTTTAAGGCTCACCAAGGGCAAGTAAGTGACTAAGATGATTTAAACAATTTAAATTTCCTCAAAGGGAAAGTTCTCAGTTCTCTTACATAGAAAATTCATAGGTCAAATGGATATTTCATGTCAGCTAACCTTATCATTTCCCCACTCCCTACCCAAATTAACTCAGAGAATAAACAAGACATGCATTTAGTGAATGTGAGTATATCCTTGCTCATCCTTATAGATATTTTGGAAATGCTATTGGCTGTAGATAATTACAACGTGATTTTGCTGAAAACTGTTGGATATTATATACAAAACATATATGCATATATTTAACAAATATATTCCTAATTTCATAAATGCAAGACTTCTTTTTTTTTTAACTTAACATGTTAAGAAGATTGATTAAAGATATAAATCCAAAAATTGGACTAATAAACAATTTTGGAAGAAATATCTCTAGTCCTAAAAACATCCTTCTGAACTATATTTGACTTGTTCTAGTCAAATAGTTGTGTGTCCCATTCTTTTAGATTTTTAAAGGTGGATACTATACATCCTTCTTCAACAGGCTTACCATTACAACCATATAGCTATCTCTTTCACAAAATTAAGCCCCTTCTCTTTAATTCTTTCCTCTTTAAAGATAGAGAACTGGCAAGTAATGTTCTCTACTTGAAATTCCCTCCAAAAATGTGAATAAAATTAGTAATTTGACCCTCACTATTCTTTTTAAGCCTAAGTTAACACAGCTCCTTCAATGTCCCTTCCTATTTTCAACTGTTTTTATATTCTTCTCGTTACCACCTCTGATTTCTCTCCTGTTCTTTCTTAAAATACAGTGATATGGACTAAGGGACTAAACTGGGTAATATATTAGCCTTTGAAAAATAGCAAAAAGATTACTGTCCAAGAATTCAGTACTGAAGTAGTGTTAGTATACCCTTAATTATTTTGGTGTTCTTTATTTGAATTGTTGATATTTATGGTTGTGTGTGTGTTTTTAAAATAACTTTCATTATTAAATAATGAACAGTTATCTTTGTGTTTCAGCCAGCCCCTAAGTCCATAATCTCCTACCCTGGTTTTGTATTTTGAGTTTTTTTTTTCCTTTTCAGTCTCCTTCTTTTCTTAATATCAACTTCATCAAGCATAACTTGGTGATCCAACTGAACATCTATAACCTTCTTGCAGATGTCCCTGACACAGTTTTATGGGTCACATTTTGGTCATGCTGTAGAACTAATCCAAATTCTAGGAAAAAAGAAGTGCTTAAAATGAAAGGAAAGTTCTTCTTTCTGCTAATTATGTGCTCATACTTAGGGTCCATGTCATGGTCATCTGAATACATGTAGTTTTTTGAAATATCATTTTTCTCCTTTCTTACTCTAAGAAGTAATTTTCTGCTCATAAGTCGTTTTATATAAGTGGTAGAATCCAAAATGAAACCATGACTTATTTCCACTAGAAACTTGGATTCTACCCCTCCAACTATACTGGACTCTGTAAGTGGTGCTTTTTGCCTTATCATGCCCAGACCTTCAGCTTATATCTTGGTCACTTTCCCCTACTTCAGCACTTCTTTATATGTTATCCCATTAGAATGTGAACTTATTGACAGAATTTAGCACAGTACCTTCCCCCACTTCTTTCCCTTTTCCATTGTTAGGCCATTCAGATTAAATGAAACTAATAAAAAGCAGGTTATCTTTTCTATAGTCTTATGTCCCTTAAAAAGTTGAAAATCCATGTTTGCTTTGGGCATTTGGTAGCATAGTGGATACAGTGTCAAGCCTGGAGTCAGGAAGATTCCTCTTTCAAATTTGTCCTCAGACACTTACTTGCTGTGTGACCCCGGGCAAGTTACTTTACTCTGTTTGCCTCACTTCCTCATCTCTAAAATGAGCTGGATAAGGAAATGAGAAACCACTTCAGGTATCTCTGCCAAGAAAACCCCAGGGGTCATGAAAAATCTGACATGACTGAAAACAACTGAACAACAACAACAAAGTTGTTTGCTTTGACTTTAAGTATTAACACCTTTTTTTTTGGAAAGAGAATGAGAAACTGTGAAGATGCTCACTTGTTAAAATGTGCTTGAATTTACCCTGTGAGTTCATTAGAATCCTAAATTAGAATCTCTAATATTGCTAGTTTTTAAAAATATGATTCAGTTCATTAAAAAATTCTCGGTAACCTTTAGTTGAGATCTGACATCTGATAGAAAGGTTGAGTTTCGAGTATCCTGAGATTCCACAACTGATTATATCTCTTATATATAAACTATTAGTCAATCATGTGAGAAGAGTGATTTCTGATAATATTTGTAAAACTAACACATCATAAAGTAGGCCATTGCCTATTCCATTAGCCAACTTTAGCCTCAGTGTAGCTCTGTTCTTTCTATCAAAATGAGTGAAATGAATCTGAATGAAATATTATGAATAACTTACTCGATAGCAGGATTCATAAAGTCTGTATTTGCTTACACTCTCACCATTCATTTTCTAGGTTTGCAGTCATGAACAGAAAAGTCCTTGATGTATTTGGTACTGATGCATCTAAGTACTTCCAAGATTTCACGCCCCAGTTGGATCCAAGATACACTTCTGTGGTACCAGACCTACCCATGGAGCTTTCTTGAAGATTATTCCTTACTATGACTAAATGTGATTATCATTTTCATCTGAAAAGTTAATTGATTTGGACAGAAAGAAGAGGGCCCATGTTCCACTTCAGTGTTATTTCAATGAGAAATGCTTTTTATTGATCATAAATACTGAAGCTTTTTAGGAAGGTGTTGCTTAATAATTAAGCTCCCTCCATAGCCAGAATATGATTGTGGATCATTGTAGTATTTGACAGTCTGGTAGAGTCTTGATTAAATTATGTCCATGAGTAATGCTAAATGATCTCAAGGAAATGAAATGACATAAACACATGCTTAAAATAATGCTTTAAAATATATCTTTAGTTCATTCCAATATATTTCTTGGTGAGCCTAAAAATAGTTCATATTTGAGAATTTATGAAGGATCACGAGTACACAAATTTGATCTACTGTATTTTGTTTATTTTTTCATTTGGCAACTGTGATGGTGCATACCCCATATTTAAAATCATTTCAAAAACTTCTATTTGATCACTGAGTAATTAAAGGGAAAACAATGACCATTTTGTTTTAGGGTTACAGAGGTATCTTTTACCATCTCGTTAAATATGGCAGTAACATCATCTTTAAAGCTCTGTTGTTAACACTGATAACTTTACCCTTCCTGATGATAAGGTGGGCCATTTGGCAGTCTAGTTAACACATGATCCACATGGAAGGAAATCATAGTTTGTCAAGTGGAAATTGTCATATCTGAGAAAGCTGAAATGCAGTGTTTAAATACATGGAAGCATTGCAAGTGAACATTAAAGAAGTTACTTTTAAAAGTACCAGCTTCCTGTAGATTAATTGCACTCAAATTTGTTAATAAGGATTGTATTCTTCAGAGCTAGGTTTTAATGCCATTGCTGTTCCAGAAGGGATCAAAATATTGTGTAGCAGTCTTCTAAGGAAACCAGCTTAAGCAAATTCCTAAAGCCGTGTTTGTTCACATTCAAGTGTGTCACGCAGGCAGTGAGTTCTTTTATATTGACAGTGACAGCTACTGACAACGTGAAATGCCACTGGTTGTTAAAAATCAGTTTCTTGACAAATTTGCTTCCGATTTTGTACTGCCTTTTTCCCATTGTCACTATGTTTTTCTGTGTTACAATAAAGTAGTGACAAAATATAGTCACTGCTAATTATGAAAGTTCAGAACAGCTGTGGCTGAAATATGATCACTCTTTAGAGCTTTTCAGGGAAAAGTTGTACTTTTCTAAGCTAATAAAGCTTGGACACTTGTGATGTCTGCTGTGAATGGAATATATAATAAGAATGACTATATTTTTTTAATACAGTTTAGTTGCTGAAAAGTTTGTAGCCCATTGTAAATTAATTATGGAGTAGAACCTGTGTTGCGACTGGAATCGTAACCCTGCCTTTAAAATACTTAATCCCACATATTCAGTTTCATAAAGCCTGTAACTCCATCTTCTGTTGTTATGGCAAACTGAGACCCAACAGAAATCAAGGCATTGATGGTAACATAGTAGAGATCTACATTGGTTTCATCTAAATACTTTGTTATGATTAATTCTGTAGAGCTGACATGTGCCATCAGGACATACTAGTAAGAAATTGTGCCAGTTTCTGACTCCAAATTGTATTAACATAGGTTTAAAGTTTTTCCTCATTGAAATCAACAAAACGATAGGCTCCATATTAGGAGTTTAAAACTATTAAGCATTGCAATAACCAAGAAGCATTGCTGTCTGCATCTCTTATTTCTTTCATTCAGAAGCCTTGGGTTATAATGCTTTCTTTGTCATGTAAAAATAAAATCCTTTTGATCCATAAGTTATTATTTTCATTGATATAAAAAGATCATTTGTTGGAATGACTTAAGTCCTACTGTAATTTTCTTTCTAAGATTCTAGAGTAAAATATTTGCTGCTTCTAAAGATTCAATTCTGTGATTTACTTTTATTAATAAAAACTGGTGAATAGCCTGGGTAGAGTTCCTACCTAAGTGTTTCTTGGAGGGAGAAAGGGAGGGAACAATCCTGTAAATATTCAGAAGAGTTCTGAGGAATATGAAAAAAGTTAACTTGGCCTTTTCCCGCCTATACTTCACTGAAAAAAATGGCTAAAGTGATCCATATGTTCTTCATTATTTTCAGGGTTCCAAGGTAAAGTCCCCATGATCAAAAGTCATCCTATTAAAAAAGGTTCCCTAAATTCTAGTAATAAGACATCTGATGACCCTCACTGTTACCTAGAATCCCATACTATTCTCTGTAGTGCTCCTTTTTTTCTTACATATACTCCTTGCATAAGAAATAAAGATCAGGTAACTGACAGAGAAGGGTAGGGGCAGGGTGGAAAGTAAGATATGATTGTCCAAGAGATGGAAAGCTTCCTGAGGGTAGGGACCATTTCATTTGGTCTTTGTATTCCCAGCAAAGAGCAGTGACACAGCAGGATGCATTTAATTAATGTTTGCCGAATTGAATTGAATCTCCTCTGTGCAATCCTGTGGTGATTAATATCTTGAAATCTCAGGATAGTTTTAACCCATGATAGAGGGGCATAGTCTCAGCTCCCCTTCTCCAGCACTACCTTTCCCTCTGTGGCAGCTAGGTGGTGCACAGGGTTGAGCACTGGGCTTGCAATCAGGAAGATTCATCTTCATGAGTTCAAATCTGGCCTCAGACTCTTAGGAGCTGTGTGACCCAGGGCAGGTGACTTAACCTTGTTTGCCTCAGCTTCTCATCTGTAGAATGAACTGGAGAAGGAAATGCCAAAACCATTCTGGTATCTTTGCCAAGAAAACTATGAATGAGGTCACAAAGAGTTGGACTCGACAATAACAACACTTCCCTCTAGTCCAACTGCTTCATCTACCGAGCATTTTAGGTGAGTGGGGTGATTTTAGGTGATGTATCTCTAGTGCCAGGGTACCTTCTTTCAAGCCCAAGCCTCAGGGTCATAGGGTCCTAGGGACATGGAAAATTCAAAGTCAGTACCATGTTGTTGTTCAAAGCTGCTTAGCTTCATGTGACTTTGCTGTGGTGCACTTAGGTGGACTGACTGTAAAGTGGTAAGGGTCATTTTGGTATGTCGTGGAAGCAGGGCAGGACTGATCATAGTAGAGATATATTACAGGGGCAGCTAGTTGGTGCAGTGAATAGAGCATCGACCTTGGAGTCAGGAAGACCCGAGTTCAAAGCCAGCCTCAGACATTTAACACTTACTAGCCGTGTGACCTTGGGCAAGTCACTTAACCCCAATTGCCCTGCCTTCTCCCTTCCAAAAAGCAAAAAAGAGTGAAAGAGATAATACAACATATTTCAACCTGGTGAAGCAGCAACAACTTTTAAGTTCAGTCAGTCCTGGGTTGACAGCTATGATGAAGAAAGAAAGTCATGCATGATTTAATGTTGCTATAATGATGAATGAACATTGTTAACATCAAATTTTGTATGTTATCCTGCAATTGAAACACCTGACATGTTGAAAGAAGCTCATGAAGATGAGCTCATTGCTAAGACAGGAGTTTTGGATGGCACCTAAGGCTTTACAGAAATGTGAGAAAAGACCACATTTGACCCTGAAGAAAAAGAAGCATGAGAATGTACTTCCTTCTCTCTTTTCCAGAAATGGAGGACTGTGGGTATAGGGCACTTCATGTAACATATTCAGACTTGGCTGATGTTTTGTTAATTTTGCTGAACTGGTTTTTCCCCATCTTTTATTCTTATAAGGCAGGGGTCCTTAACTTTGGATCCATGAACTTGATTTTTAAAATATTTTGATAACTATATTCCATTATAATTGATTTCCTTTGGAATCCCTGTCTTTTATTTTTAAGTATTTAAAATCATTATTTTGAGAAAGGATCTGTCGGTTTTACTGCCAAAGGATCCATGACATAGATTAAGAAACTTTGTTAAAAGAGGTACCTTCTGAGGGTTGGAGGTTACACTGGGAAATGAAAATTGCTTATTCTGTGAGCATGTTTCAAGTTATTTAATTTAGGTGCGGTTTGGTCATCTGTAGCAATGAGATAATAACTGGACTTGCAGGATGGTTATAAGAACAAAAGAAAAAGCACTTTGTGGACTGTAAAACACTAAGTGATTATTAAATGTTACTGTGTTCAGAGGAGGCTCAAATACAATTTTAAGGAGTTAGAAAACTGTTTCCATCAGGGCATCGTCATTGCAACGAGTCCAAATACCAAAAGTTAAACTTTCTAAGGTTAACTGCTTCAAAGAAGACAACACATTTTCATAGATACATTCTAATATACTTGCTAATAAATGTCTCATTCCCTTTTCATATTAGAATTCTTTTGTTTGGCCCAGTGATTGAAGGGCATGGTGTGACAGAGTACCAACCACTTGAGCCCAGATGATCAGCCTTCCTTCCTATGAAGGTTTGAAAAGTACTATATCAATACTGGATTAGAGACATTTCTATTAAATTATAATCACCCTGAGGGTAGGATTCCTGTCTTAGTCATCAACATGTCATTCAGTAAATAATAAAATAAGTTAAAGCAATGAAGGCCAGTCCATGCAGAAGGCAGCAAGTTTCAGTGTTTAGAGTGAGAGAAGGATGTTGTTTTGCAGTAAATGTTTTTAAAACCTTTTTTGTTCAATTAACAGGAATTGATTTTCTCTCCCTCATCTCACCCCACTAGTGAAACAAAAAAGAACCAAAACCTTATAACTAGTATGCTAAGCAAGCAAAGTGAGTTGCCACATTGGCCATGACCAAAAAAGAAATGTCTCATTCCTAGCACCCTAAAGACCTGTAGTGTTCAGGCAGGATGCTTCATCATCCTATCTCTGGAATCATGTTGGCCGTTGCATTTATCAGAGTTCTTAAGTCTCTCAAAGTTGTCTATTTTTATAGTGTTACTGTTGTTCTCCTTATTCTGTATAAACAATCAGCACATATTCATTGCTTCAATGACACTCTCTATCCATTCCATCCTCTTCTGTCCCCTTCTCCCTTTGCCTTCAATCTTTCCCAGCATTGAGGTTGTTTCAGTGAATCCTGTGCTCTTACTATGTGGCCAGAGTATTTAAGCTTCAGCGTCAGTATTTGGCCTGCCAGTGACTAGCCTTTTTTTTTCTTTTTTTCATTTCTTTTAAATATTGACTGATTTGACCTCCTTGCTGTCTAAGGGACTCTGAAAAGTCTTTTCTGGCACCACAATTCAAAAGTGTAGTTTTTGCATTGCTCAACTTTCCTTATAAATGCATCTCTCATAAACATACATTGCTATTGGAAAAAACATATAGCTTTGACTATACAGACCTTTGTCAGCAGGTGATATCTGATTTTTAGTATGGTGTCCAGATTTGCCATAGCTTTTCTTCTAAGAAGCAAACACCTTTAGTTTCATAGCAGCAGTTGCTGTCTGCAGTGATCTTTGAGCCCAAGGGTATAAAATTTGATAGTGCTTCCATTTCTTCTCCCTCTTTTTGTTGGGAAGTTATGGGAGCAATTGTCAAGCTCTTAGTTTTTTTATGTTGAGCTTCAAGCCAACTTTTACTCTCCTCTTTCACCCTCATCAAGAGGCTTTTTAATTCTTCTTCACTTTCCGCCATCAGAGTGGTATCATCTGCGTACCTGAGATTGTTGATATTTCTCCCAGCATCTTGATTCTGGCTTTTGATTCATCCAGCCTGGTATTTCATGTGAGGTCCTCTGCATTTTAAGTTAAATAAAGGTGACAATACAGTCTTGTCATACTTCTTTTCCTATTTTAAATTAACCAGTTGTTCCATGTTTGGTTCCAACTGTTGTTTCTTGGCCTGAATACAGGTTCCTCAGGAGACAGGTAAGATGATCTGGTAGTCCCATCTCTGAGGACTTGCCACATTTTGTTGTTAGATATCTATAAAGAAAGGGAGCTCAATGAAAACTGGAGTATTTGGTGCAGAATTCATGGGAGAACCTATTTTAGCTGGGATTTGAAGAATGGAAGCTTTTGAAATGGATTGTCAAAATAAGAACGCTGCCTGATTAGCCACAGAGGAATAATAATAACCAACTAGAGCACCTGAAAATGTACAAAGCACTTCACACGCATGTCACAACAGCCCAAAATGGGAGGCGTTACAGGTGTTATTATCCAGATGAAGATGAAGAAACTGAGGCCCGCACAAGTTCAATAACCTTCCCATGGTCACACAGCTAAGTGTCAGAGGTATGATTGGAATTTAGGTCTTCCTGACTCCACGTCCCTCATTCTTTCTACTACCTGATGCTGTCTCTTAGGATTAATTATGTGGCTTAGACTTTTGCACATAGTAGGCACTCAGTAATGATGTGGATAAATGAATGACTGAATGGATGATAGCTAGTTTGTCTTCTGGCTAAAATTGTTTGTAGATAACTTCATATGCTGTGTTTTTTGTTGACTCCTTTTAGAATTTCAGCCCCAGAGAATATGAGAGTTGCCTTCCATCTCTTGGAAGAGAAGCCTAATGGTACAAAATGAAGCATAAGCTTTTCAGACACGGTCAATGCATTGACGTGTTTTGCTTGACCATATTTGTTTGTTATAGCTTGAAGAAGCAGTGTAGTGATAGAGATGGGGAAGAAAAAGAGAAAGAGGGAGTCAAGAGAACAAAAAAAAATACAGAAAAACAGAAATTTCAATGAGACACAAAGGGCAATTTTGTTATTTGTTAAATTTAATATAGACTTTTTTTTAAAAATCACAGGGGTTCATAATTTCATATGTCACTCTTTTGGGTTCCTTGTATATTGGAATTTTTGTATTTATTAATGATGGCTATGCTCATCACAAGAACAAATTAATTTTCTTTAAAACCAAGTGAGAAAAGGGTTGCCCCCCCCAGTCAGTCTTTAGCCTTTTACCACCGTCAGTATGTTAGCTCTCTGGAACATGGAGAATGGGAAGAGTTTTTTGCCTCCGCACCTGCCCCTCCCCCAACCCCCATCAAATCTAAATTGCGGATGTAGTTGAACTCTCCTGCTCCATTGGAGAGGCCCCTTAAGAATGGCTTTATGGAATAGCTGTGGAGCAAATACTGCCCCTGGCTTTTCCTACCAGGGCCTGGAAAACATTATAGCTTGTAAGATTTTCTAAGTGTTCCAGGAAATTGGCTCCCAATACCATCGCAGCAGCACTGGGAGCCAGGTTGGTTTAAGGTCTTGGAGAAATGATTGGTCATCCATTTCATTTGTTTGTTTTTCCCTTAGAGAGCTGGAAGCCTGGATTCTTCCCCACTTACACAACCCAAAGCTTGTGCCAAATCCAAACCAGAAGCAGACGGGGGAGGACAAAAAGCTTTTCCTTCTCAGTCAGTTTCATGGGGTGAAAAACTATAGGCAGTTTGCCCAGATTTACAACCCCATATCTGATTTTTCCAGAGAACATTCTGCCAAACATGAGTGACTGTATCTCTTGCTGAGAGAGCTGTAATCACAGATAGTAGAAGTCTTGAGAGCAGGACTATGAATGCAGAATTGGCCCCAGCAAATTTTTTTCTTCTACTGGGCCAGACTTAGATGCATTAAAAGAAATAACACCCTACTGTCATATAGCATTAAGAAATAGCGTCTGAGAATAAGGGATCAGAAATCCCACTGAACTCCGCCCTGGTACATGGAGTTCTGCGTTCAGTTCTGTTCTAGGGACTACAGAGTGGGAAAGATTTTGATGAACTGGAATGTTTCCAGAGACAAATCAGAATGGTAAGGGCCTCCAGTCCATATCATATGAGGAACAGTCAAAAAAAAAAAAAACCAAACAAACTTGGAGATGTTTACCCTTGGAGAAGGGAAGATTTGGGGAGGACAAGTTAGTTGCCTTTAAGTATCTGAAGGTCTGTGGGAGGGCGGGGAGGCAGGATAGAAGAGGGAAGAATTAGGCTTATTTGACCCCTCGTAGAAAGTGCAGAGGCAGATAGATTCAGGATTGATGTCAGGAAAAACTTCCTAACAATTAGAAGAGTGGAATGAATTGCCTTGGGAGGTGATGGGTTCTTCCTTACTGGGGGGGTCTTCAAACAAAATATGGATGACCACCTGCCAGGTAAATCAGAGAAAATTTTCTTTTCACATATGTATTGTCACTGAGGATGTAGTTGGTCATCAAGGTCTCTGAAATCATGTCACAGTGTTTCATTTTAATCCTTCCAGGCACCCTTTAAGGTATCCTCTCTTACCTTTCATATTTGGTCTTATTAGGCTCATTATTTTATCATACATAATAACATTATATAATCAAACATAATTATATTGCACCTATAATTTTATAATACATACTTTATAATTATATATAACATAAAGGCATGTATTTTTAAAAGGTTTACAAGTGGGTTTTTTTTGTCTTTTCGGAAGGGAGAAGATAGGGCAATTGGGGTTGGATGACTTGTCCAAGGTCACACAACTAGTAAGTGTTAAGTATCTGAGTCCAGATTTGAACTTAGGTCCTCCTAATTCCAGGGCTGGTGCTCAATTTAAGCAAAAAAAAAAAAAAAAAAAGATGAGCAAACTGAAGCTTAGACAAGGTCACACAGTAAGTAAGCTACTGGGATGAAACCCCAAATCTTCCCTCCTTCCCCCCATTTTGTAGTAGCACCATTGAGTTGTTAAACTTGTGTTAGGTGGTGCAGTGGACAGAATGCTGGGTTTGAGGTCAGGGAGACCTGAATTCAAATCCAGCTTCAGATACGTAGTAGGGTGTGACCCTGTGCAAGTCACTAAACCCTGTTTGTCTCAGTTTCATCCACTATAAAACAGGAATAATAATAGCAGCTACCTGCTAGAGTTATTGTGAGGACCAAATAAGATAATATTTTAAAACTACTCAGCATAGAGCCTGGAACATGGTGGTTGATCAGTTATGTCTGACTCTTCTGACTCCATTCTGAGTTTTCTTGACAAAGGTACCAGAGAGGTTTGCCATGTACTATTCCAGTTCATTTTACAAATGAAGAAACAGGATTAAGTGACTTGGCCAGGGTCACCCAGCTAGTAAATGGCTGAGACCCGATTTGAGCTCAGGTCTTCCTGACTCCAGATCCAGAATTCTACCCACTAAGCCACCTACCTGCTCTAGGAACTGGAGTGAAACAATTCAGAGCTTACATTTTGTCAGGGAAAATGATATGCACACATATAAGTTTTATATATATATATATATATTTAGTGTGTATAAATTTCTGGCAAGCATGCTATTCGTAGCTGAGTGACCTCATCGGGACTGACCTCATGTAGCATGTGGCTATTCTGAGGGAAACTAAGGATTCTAAGAAACAGAGGTCCAGGCACAAGGGACTGCCAATGCAAAGACAAAGAAGGAAGAGATGGAATGATATAACAGGAAAGCCAGTTTGGTTGAACCTTAGACAGTGTGAAAGGGAGTAATGTGGAATAAGCCTCTAAAGGCTGGTTGGAGCCAGATTGTGAAAGGCTTTAAACGCTGGAAGAATTTGTATTTGTCTAGAGATAAAAGCCAATGGATGAGGCCTATATTCCACCAAAACCAGTGATGCAAATTGACTTCAGAGTGCAAAGTATCCTGCATGGGATAGGCCCTGAATGAATGCTTGAGTTGAACTTTTGCTAACGATATCACTTTTTCTTTAAATCATGTGTTGACTTTGGATAACAGACGTTGGGACACTTCCTTCCAGTTATCTTGGCCTGTGATAGATAAGCTTTCTGGTGTTAAAGTCTTGACCCAGCAGGGCTCCATTCAGACAATGAATCTGCCTCTCTAGCTGCTTTTTACCCATCTTTCCTACCCTTTCCTGTATCTACAATACTTGCACCAACTCACCCCTTCCATGAAGTTCCCTGACTGGACCCCGATGCTGTCATAGCTCCTGTGTTTGGCTGCCTCCTAACCTTTGCCTAGTGTCCTTAATGAATGCACCAGCCTCCCCGCCCCACTTTCTGCTATATTACATCACTTCAGCCTTTCAGTAATAGCAAAACCCAACTCTGTTCAAAAGCCTGATTCCCAGAATGAAAAGCACATAGTATTTGAAGCCAGAGGATTATAGATCTGGAACTAGAAAGTGATCTCAGAGGCCACTTAGTCCAATCCCCTCATTTCCCACCTGGCTTCTCTCCTGGACTTCATCATTGTCTCCAGAAACTCATCTTTCTTCATGATTACATCAACTCTGAAACTCAAACCTCCTCAGTCAATACCTTCTACCCCTCAGGTCTGTCCCTCTTTCTTACTGGAGAAAGGGTCCATCAGAGGCCCCCTTCCACGTCCTGCATTAAGGAAAGGGCCAAGGGCAGCCATCTCTCCATTTCCTGGGGTGGGGGTGGGGAGATACAAGACTGGACTGTTTTTTGTCTTTCTTTGTATCCCTGGGAGTTAAGATAGTGCTTGGCCCTGGGCACTTAAATGTTTATTGACTAACTCATTTAACAGGTGAGGAAACTGAGACCCATGGAGGTTAAATAACTTGCCCAAGGTCACATGAGTAGAGCCAGAGGCAGAAACCTTTTCTTATTCCAGAATCAATCGTGTTTCTCATAGTTAAAGACCTGGGTCTTGATCCTCATTCTGCCACTAACTAGCCCTATGACCATCAGTAAATCACTTACCCTCTCTGAACCTCCGTCTACCTATAAAACAGGAATGGGGGAAGTTGACTAGAGTCAGGGGTGGGGAACCTGTGACTTCGAGGCCACATGTGGCCCTCTAGGTCCTTAAGCATGGCCCTTGGACTGAATCCAAACTTCACAGAACAAATCTAGCATTTGGATTCAGTCAAAGGGCTGCACTTGAAGACCTAGAGGTCCACACATGGGTCCTTCCCCACCCCTGGAAGACACCTTATGCAATATTCCCTATATTCCTGTGACTCCACCCAGTTTCCAAACCCCATCTTTGAACCATCATTACTGTTAACCCCAAACTATCCCTATATTTTCCACCACCACATATGTTTAAATGTTCTTATTAATGATGATTTTCTATGTGTTTTCCTTATTGCTCTCCATCAAAAATATAAGCTTCTTTGAGATAGTTCTATGCTTTACCACCTTCAATAAAGACTTGGCAGACAAAGAAATTAACTACTGATAGATAGTTGGGGACCGAGTGAGTAAGACCACAAATATTTGGTGTTGTGTTTCTCTCCAGGATGCTCTCCCGACTCTCGAATTTTTCTCTACCATGCCAACAACTCTCTTCTCTTTGGAAGCTTGCTTCATTGGCTGATTCCTCCAAGCACCTCCTTTAAGGAGGATGCTCAGGCCAACCTTGTCTTTATTTCTCTCCAAACTGCCCTGCTGACCCTGCAGACTTTCTCTTCCAAGTTAGAGCACTGCCCCACCCCAACTCCCATCACCACTACCACATCCTTCCCTCTCCCTTCTTTCCAGCTTCCTTCTCTTTGATTCCCCCATTGAAATGTAATCTTCTCAAGAAGGTGTGGGGGGTGGGGGGGGAGGCAGGGGCTGTCTTTCTGCTTGTCTTTGTATTCCCAGGTCTTAGCTCTGTGCCTGGTACAAAGGATAAACTTCTAAGTGCTTGGTAAACTTGGCTTGGTGACCAAGAGAATAAAAATAGATAGCCCACAGAAGAATAAAATAAATATATACTTGAAATTTGAACCATTTCCTCTTATTCTGTATAGAGAGGAGATAAGGAGCATTTGATTTTCATCTCCTAAAAATTTCCAACAGCCTGTTTCTCTGTCTCTCTCTATCTGTCTGCTTAATCACAATACTTAGCCATTCTTTCCTCCTAAATCTTATTTTCAAAATTTATCATTATCTCAGCTCCTCAAGATGTATTCCAACTACTTTCTGTAGCCATGGGGGCCCAATTCCAGCCTACTCTAGGAGGGGTATAATGCTAAGTATAATAGAAAAATTACCCATCAAATTTTTGAGTCCAGGCCAATAAGTAATAGGAATTAGAATAGGTAACATTTATGTTGCATCTTAAGGTTTGCAAAGTGCTTTAAATTCACCAGCTCGTTTGTCAGAAGGGTACTGCTGCTGATAGCATTATACATCTTTTATAGATAGTGAAACTGAGTCTCAGTTTAACATAACAAGTATTTATTAAGCATCTATTTTATGCAAGGCATCTAACGCAAGACATCAAAATAGTCCCTTATCTAAAGGAGCTTACATCCTATAAGAGGGATTTGATACAACACATATACCAAAAAGTAAGTGATAACAATTAAAAGAGAAGCAACTACAACAACAGCATGTATATGGTGCTTTGAAATTTACAGTGTTCTGCACTATGATCTCACCTTATCCTCACAACAATCCTGGGAGATGGGTGCTATTATCATCCCCTTTTTGCAGATGAGGAAAATGAAGAACAGAGAGGTTAACAGAGGATTTGTCTAAAGTTATGTAGCAATAAGTGTCTGAGGTCGGATTTGAACACACTACTTCCTGGCTCCAAATCCAAGGCTCTGTCTCATGTAAAATGCATACAAAGTAAATACAAAACACATACCAAGGAAATTAAAAAAAGTTATTTCAGGGAGCCAAAGAAAGGACTTAGACCTGAATGGGGTGGGGATTTAGGGAGGAAGATTGAAAAAAAAAAGCCTCATAGAAGAGGTGGTACATGAACTCTGCTTCAGAGGAAGATAGAGTAGGTATTCTTTGAGATGGAAGTGAAGAAATGCATGCCAAACACAGGGAACTAATTTAGAAGACAGAGGGGAACAATATAAAATGTCATGTGGAGGGATCAGCTATAGACAGTAGGATGTGAAAAGGAAATAATGGGAAATGTCTAGAAAGGTAGACTGGAAACCAGAATGTAGAGAACTCTTAATGTGATACTAAAGATTTTGTATTTTAGAGGTGATAGGCAGCCATTAAAGATGTTCGAGTAGGTGAGTAATATGGACAGGTTGGTATTTTAGCAGTTATCAGTTTGGTATTTGTGTAAAGAATGGATTAGAGAGAGGAAAGACAAATTAGGAGGCTATTGAAATGATATCAGCAAGAGGTGATGAGAGTCTGAACAAGGGTCAAGGATATGGGATCCCTTAGTTGCTAAATCCTTTTGACCTCTCTGCAATATTGATACCACTGATTGCCCTCTTCTCTCTGCCTTTTCCTCACATTTCACTCTCCAGGCTTTCCTCCTACCAGTCTAGCTGTTCCCCAGTCTATTCTAGGTGGGGTCATTATCCCAGTCCTACTCCCTTTCTTAACATATACCCCAGGGCTCTGTTCTGTGCTGTCTTCCTTTCTCAATCTACACACTCCATCACCTACCTCACCCTACCCTTTTTCTATCATCTTCCATTTCAATTATCTTTTCTGTGCAGCTGCCCCCACAATCCACACATCCCACTTTCACTTTACTATATCCACCTAGATGGGCTAAAACTCAACTCTTCCCAAATAATTCTATCTTTTCCCCTAAACTTATCTAACTTTCCAGCTTCCCTGTTCCTGTCTGGGGCACCATTATCTATCTAATCACTCGGTCCTTCGTCTTTTTACTCTTGCTCACTCCCAACACCTCCCCCCCCCATTCAATGAGTTTGCTACATGTTTTTACGTCTACTTCTTCCATATTCCTCGTATCCATCCCCTTCTATCCATTCACATAGCCATAATACAGGCCCACATCCCCACCTCTTCTCTGGATAATTACAATATCCTTCTAATTCTAATTTTATTTTCCTGTCTCCTCCCTCTCCAGTCCAAGGCTCAATAATTGTTATTCCTAAATCATAAGTCTGACCATGTCCCTCCCATGGTCAGGAAGCTTTCGTGGATCATTGTCACCTCTAAGATGAAATAGAAACACCTTTGCTTGGCATTTAAAGTTCACCACATTTATTTGTTTTGGAGCTGATTTCATTTTACTGCTATAACATATTCTACTATCCAACTAAACTGACTTCTGTTATCTCCCATTCCACAGGCCCACCTCCATGGTTTTATACAAGTTGTCCCCAAGACCTGAAATGTTCTCCTTCCTTCCTCTAACTCTTGTAAATCCTTCCTCAACTCTCCCAGCAGTTACTATTCTCTACCCATCCTCCTCTGGGAAATGATTTCGTGTTTACTTTGTATTTTTGTAACTATTAATTATATGTGCGCATGTTGTTTCTCCTCAATGCATTTTCCTTGAGTGAAAATATTTGTCTTTGTATCCCCAGTGCCCGAGATTTCCCAGCAAATTGCAGGAAATTAATAAATGCCTTTTGAGTAGAATTGGGGAGAGAAGGCTTCTTTCAGAGATGTAGAGAAAGAACAGAAGAGACATGGCAACCTAGCAACTGACAGCAAAAAGGGGATGAAAAGGCAAGGATGGGGACAGCTAGGTGGTGCAATGAATAGAGCACCAACCTGAGTTCAAATCCAGCTTCAGACATGTAATACTTACTAGCCATGTGACCTTGGGCAAGTCATTTAACCCCAATTGCCCTGCCTTCCCCCCTCCAAAAAGCAAAAAAAAAAAAAAAAGGCAAGAATGTTCAACAACTTGGATGACTGGAAGGATAGCAGACAGGCATGCCTTGAAAGAAATAGAAAAATATGGAGGAGGGGTGGGTTTGGGGGGAAAATACAATGAGTATTGTTTTTTATGTGTCTTGTTTCAGCTCCCTAGAGGATATCCATATGGGGGTATCTAACAGGTTACTGATTCTGCAGGTCTAGAGTGCAGTAGAGACAGGAGTCCTTGATAAAGCTTATTAGAATAGAGAAGGAAGTCAAGGTAAGGCAGTAGAGGCAACTGTTCATTACATGGCGAACTCTGTGAAGTCAGGATCTGATTGGATTTTTGTTTGTTTTTGTTTTGGACTTTTGTTATATCCTTAGTGACTAGCACAGTGTCTGGCACATAGTAGGAGATTTATAAATGTTTGCTGATCTCTTTGTGGTGGCAAAGAATTGGGAATTGAGAGGATGCTCATCAACCGGAGAATGGCTGAACAAGTTATGGTAATTGAATGTAATGGAATACTATTACTCCATAAGAAATGGTGAACAAGGGGACTTCAGAAAAACCTAGAAAGACTTGCATGAACTGATGTTCAATGAAGTAAGCAGAACCAGGAGAACACTGTACACAGTAACAGCAGCATTGTACGATGACCTGCTTTGTTAGACTTAAGTCTTCTGAGCAATGTGATGATTCAGAACATTTCTGAAAAGACTCATGATGGAAAATGCTATCCACATCCAGAGAAAGAACTTTGGAGTCTGAATGTAGATTAAAGCATACTATTTTCCCTTTTTTTTTTTTAAATGTTTTTTGTGTTTTCTTTCTCATGGTTTCCCCCTTTTATTAGGATCTTCTTTCACAGTAAATGTGGAAATATGTTGAATATGAGCATACATTTATAACCTATATCAGATTACATGTTCTTTTGGGAGGGAGGTGAAGGGAAGGGAGGGAATTTAGAACTCAAATCTTATAAAAGTGAATATTGAAAACTACTAATAAATAAATTTTAAAAAATATTTGCTGAATTGACTGCTGTGTGTAGATGACCCTTTCTAGAAATTTGTCTGTGAAAGGGAGATGTATAGGACAGTAGCATGAAGGGATAGCAGGATCAAATAAAGGTCTCTTAAGGATTGGATAAGCTAGACATTTTGTAGACCTATAAAAAGAGACAATAAGTAAAAAGAGTTTAAGGGAGAGAGAAAGAAGGCATGATGGGAGGGATGGACAACCATTGTGAGAAGGGAGGGCATAGGATCAAGATCACAAGTGGAGAGGCTGACCTTGGTCAAGAGAAGGGATATTTCTTCATTAAAGACTAGAAGAAAGAATGATGAATCATATGTCAGATTTAGATCTTAGAAGTAACCTAGTCCAGCTCTTTCATTTTAAAGATGAATAAAGGAAGGCCCAGAAGGGATAAGTGACTTGCCTAAGGTCACACAGGAGCATAGCCAGGATTTCAATATTGGTACCCTGACACCAAATCCAGTAATCTTTTTTTTTTTTAAACTGCACAGTGGAATGCATTTTGTAGCTTTAGAATCACAAGAAAGATCTCATGCTCAATCAGAATGGAGCTGATAAAGAATGTAGATGGGTAACAGTTAAAATGAACTGAAGTTATGTAGAATAGTATATTATATAATTTTCACATAAAGATAGGGACTTTCCATCCTACCGCTTATCATCTCTGCAAATCAATGCATGAATACCAGCTCTCAAAAGGGGACTTTCCACCTATAATTCTTTGTATCCACAAAGATACAAAAGTATCCACAAACTCAACAAATGATTTCCGAAGTTATGCCATCCACCAAGACTTTCAAATTCCTGTCTGTAAATGAAAACAGGATTAGCCAGAACATTTCAGCTATTTTTTAGGGGGAGGAGAGCATCAACTATCCTTTCCTCATAGATTGCTCTTAAATTTTCTGAGTCAATAGACTCATTTCACTAACAGAACAAAGTTTTCCTTGATGTTTCTGCCAATATTATGCAAGCTCCTTAAGGGCAGGGGTTGTTTCCTTGTTTATATTGTTTCAGTGCAGCAAAAATGCCAAGTATATAGTAACGCTTACTAAATACATGTAGATTGCTTGATGCTGCTTGTAAACCAACAGAAAATGAAGACACCCTGAAATCATGTACAATACAATTATGTGTCAACAATTTTCCTTTTATTCCTTCCTTCTTTATCCTCCCTTCCTTGGGAACTCCCACCTTTAATAAAAAATGCCACTCACCTCAGACCCCTTCTTCCTAAATTCAAATCTTCCATCTTATTGCACTATCAGAAATCTGGCTTCCCAGAAGAACCTACATTCCTGCTTTAGAGGCGTGTTCTCCCATGTCTCGTGATGCACTGCATCAGGAAGAGTGATAGGCATACTCCTTACTCATCAATGCTACTTCAAAACCCTCTGCTACCTTCCTTCATTCAGCAGCCTCTCCTTCTTTGGAACTGACTCTAGCAACCTATATGACACTATCCAGGTTTTTATTGCAGTCACCTACAAGGCCCTTTGGTCCTTCTTTTTTTGTCAAGAATATCGGTAACTGGGGTGGCTAGGTGGTGCAGTGAGTAGAGCACCAGCCCTGGAGTCAGGAGGGAGGACCTGAGTTCAAATGCGGCCTCAGACACTTGACACTTAACTAGCCATGTGACCTTGGGCAAGTCACTTAACACCAATTGCCCTGCCTTCCCCCCTCCAAAAAGAAAAAAAAAATATATCAGTAACTACTTCACAGATATCCCTTCTATCCCAACCACTACCTTTGATATACATCATTACATCCCTTCAAACATCTGACCATCTCAGTTTTTCAAATGTAAATCCAACATCATTTATGTCCACTTCAGCTGTACACAAGAGTAGTCATGTCCCTGATGATTACATCACCCATAATCCCATTACCTAAGTGATACTGACCTCTGAAGTTTGTATCCCAGACCACAGCTTCCTTTTCTTTCATCTGCCTTTGTGCCTCATTCTCCTTAAAGCTGTTATTCATACTCTCTGCTACTTCCAGTCACTGCAGGAATCCCTGCTCTCCCAGCCCATCAGCCCTGCTTTGGTCTCACTTTTCTCCACTTTCACCCTTGGCCCTATCCTCAGCCCCTTCAATCATATTTAGAGAATACTCTACTCTCAAATCCCTTTCCCCACTGTCCTATCATCATTTATGATTCTCTTTCTATGGAGCTCCCAATTACACCTGTTCCAAACTTTTTCTTCTCAAACCTATTCCACCTGAAATCTCTATGAGAAAATATTTTTCTTGTTTCCTTTTTGCCTTTTCTACAGTTCAAAATCCCTTTACATTGTGAACTATTTTCTCTTATTTTTCTTCAGTCTCTTGATGAAGAGATGGGCCTAGTCTTTGCCAAGATAAACCCCTTTACTTCTGTTCCTAATCTGACCCGGTTGCTCTGCTCCAGTAGCTCACCTCTTTGATGACCTCTCTGCTAGCTAATTTTCAACTGTTACTTATTGACTGCTCCTTCTCTGCTCCATCCAAACATTCCCAGATCTCCCCTAGCTGTCTTCTGTCTGAAAGTTCTTCAATGATAGGAAACCAAGCACCTGAACTAACTCATTCAACTTTGAACAACTCTTAACTGCTAGGAATTTTTTTTTTTTTACCTTACTTAAAACCATTATATTCCTCTATTCTGGTCCCGTTTTGTTTTAAGAAGAGCTACAATGCTTACTTAACTGCTAAAGGTTACCCTGACTGTCTTCAACCATATCCACAATGAATGCATAGATGAATGATTAAAAAAACAAAACAAAACATTAAGTGATCACTATGTGCCAAACATCATTCTAAATGCTGGGGAAACTGACAGAAAAGTAAGACAGTCCTGCACCTCAAGACATTCTATTTCTAAAAGGGGGGCAACATATATATGGCAGGTTTTAGCTGCAAATCAGAGGCAAAGGCTCTGTGGTCTTTAGGGTCCAGTGGCAAAGAAGATGATAATGTTCTTTAATGTCATTTCCATTGATTAAATCATGCCAGTTTCTGATGTTGAATCACTTGATAATGTCAAAGGTTTAGGTGATAAGAAATTTATTTTGGTCTTTGGTAGCACCTTCAGAAACAGCTGTGAGGTCACATCTGGGGTGGAGGGAGTTAATCCCCACCCCCAGGATGCTGGACTGGAAGCATGATTAGCAGTATGGGGTTGTTTTTTTTTCAAGGGATATGTGTGAGGGGGTCTGGGAAGGTGGGGGGGGGGGGAGGTGCTGTCAAGAAAGAGACTCATGTGCTTACCTGCCTACTGGTACTCATTGGTTAGCAGTTAGTATTGATGATGTTGGGGAAGGTGGGCTCCTCCAGTGTTTGCTCCCCTCAATAAAGGCTATGGGTCTTCAGGTGGAAGCTGGTTCGATACCTGGAGGGTATTGCTATTCCTAAGGCTCCTGACATATCTTCATTGGGTTTTTGATGTTTTAATTTGCCTGGCACAGGCTGCCTCCTGTCTCTCCTTCAGGGTGTTTTGCTGCTTTATCTGGAAGGGGCAATAGGATTATACTAGCTCAAGGTGTGAATAAGCATCTCATCATCTTCCATCTTGCATAATTTGATCATCTTTCCTAGAAGGATGAAGAATTATTTGAGAAACCTAAACTGAAATGTTAAGTGTTCTTACTATTCAAACAATAAAAAAAGAAACTTATGTGGAGAGGTTCTTATTACACCTTTCTTCGTAGTAGACAATCCTTTTTTGTTTGTTTCTTTGGAATGATTAGCTATGTTCCCCAATCAATGACATATTTCCTGGAAGCCATTTGAATGGAGGTAGTTTTGCATTCTGAAAGACAATGGACTCAAATCCTTTTCTTTTTTTAACCTCCTCTTTGAAATGGAAATTTTCACTGAAGGGGAGTTTTAAGAACCAGGGTATTTTGTCTACTTGAACTGAGTCATTTTCCTACTACTGTATATCAAATACACCCAAACCTCCCTTAAAGGTTCCATCCATCCCTGAACCCTAAAACCTCGAATATACCTGCTTTGATCTTAGGAAGGCTTTAGTATGACCAGGCTTTGCCTTAACTCAAAGAAAAGCAAAGAGGTTAGGGAAAGGAATTGAAATGCATTTTAATGGACTAGAGTGCAATGTTACTCAGCCTTTAACCCATGTTTCTGTATCCATTTCCAGTGATTCCAAATATTCTAAACAGGAGTAAAAGGACTGCTTTTAGCACACTAAATAGCCTTAGCTCAAATTAGGAAATAGGATAAGATTTCTTTAGGTCCTTCCTTGTTATTATGACCTACTGCTAATAAGAATTGTGCTGGTGCTGGAGATAAAGGGTGCTTAGAAATACAGTGTGAAGTTTTGATAGTAGAAGTATTTGGAGTAGTACAAATTTCCTAGAATCTCAGAGTTAGAAGGGTCCAGCTCACCCTGGAACAGTAATTCTCTCTACAATATACTCAACAAATGGTCTTTTAGGGAGGGGGAAACTGACTACCTCTTGAAGTAGGTACTTCTGATTAGTTCTGATTGTTAAGAAGTTTTTCTTTACATCTTCTATTCGTTGTTCCTAATTCTGCCTTCTGGGATCAGGAAGATCAAGTGTAGCCTCTCTTTAAATACCCCAATACTTCAAATATTTAAAGATAGCTTCCACAGAGTCATTCAGTCTTGTCTTTTTTTCTCTTCTCTTTTCTCATCCTTGCCATAAAGACAAACTGTGCTCTCACAGTTTCTTACTCTAGTAGTGATTTTCTTTTCAGGACTGAGGAATCCTGAAAAGTATGCTTATATATATATGTGTATATACATATACATATAACATATAGTAGGGTAGTCATGTATGTATATGTGTCATTTTTTTCAGCCTCTTTCTTGACTTTGGACTTTATGTTAGAATTGGGCTCTGATGATCTCTGGGGAAGGGAATAGCTAGCTAGCCTGAATTTCTTTTTTTTTTTCTTTTTTTCTTTTTTTTTTTCTTTTTGGAGGTCAATTGGGGTTAAGTGACTTGCCCAAAGTCACATGGATAGTTTTTGTGTCAAGTGTCTGAGGCCAAATTTGAATTCAGGTTCTCCTGACTACAGGGCCGGTGCTCTATTCACTGTGCCACCTAGCTGCCCCCTACCCTGAATTTCTATGGGTAGTTCTGGGGGCTTAAAGATTTTTAGTGTTTCCAAGGTGAGGTGATCCAGGAAGAATTCTGATCACTATCCTCCCTCTCCACATTCTGGTCCTTACTCAGATAAGGTCTCTGTAACCTCTCCTCTACACCCCGTAACTTCAACTGGGAACTTGAAAACATTTATAAGCAAAACCTCAATGAAAAATGCATATTGGACACAAACCCAAATAGAATTCCTAGAAGAGCTTTTTTTTTTTTGTAAAAGAGCAAAATGTGATTTAAAAGACGAAATAAGAGGATTAGAGGAAAAATTGGGAAAAGAAATGAGAACAATGCAAGAAAATTATAAAAGAAAATGAATAGTTTGGTAAAGAAGAACACAATGTCACTGAAGAAAATAACTTCTCAAAAATTAGAATCGGGTAAGCGCAAGCTAGTAGTTCCATGAGACATCAAAAACAATAAAACAAATTTAAAATGCTGAAAAAAAAAGAAGAAAATATGAAATATCTCATTGGAAAAAATGACTGACCTGGAAAATAACTGAGGAAGACTACCTGAAATCCATGATAACAAAAAATGAGTGTAGACTTCAAATATAAAGGAAATAGCATAGAACCAGAAGACAAAGTAGAAAAGGAAAGAATTCACTGATCACCTCCTGAAAGAGAACTCAAGTTGAAAACTCCCAGGAATGTTTATAGCCAAATTCTAGAGCTACTAAGTTAATGAAAAAATATTTCAAGAAGCAAAAGGAATTAATTCAAATATCATGGAGCCACAATGAAGATCACACAAGACTTAGCATCTACCATTACAAAAGACTGGAAATTGTATTCCAGAAGGCAAAGGAGCTAGGACTACAACCAAAAATAACCTGCCCAGCAAAACTGAGTATAATTCTATGGGGAGAAAAATGGATATTTAATGAAATAAATGATTTTCAAGCATTTCTTATGAAAAGACCAAAGCTAATTAGTAAATTTGACACTCAAACATGACTCCAGAGAAGCATAAAAAGGTAAATATGAAAGATAAATCATATGGAACTATTAAACTGCTTACTTTCCTATATTGGAAGATGATGCATGCAGCTCCTAGGAACTGTAGCATTATTATGGCAGTTAGAAGTCTACATAGACAGAGGGCATGGGTATGAGTTGATTATGTTGGGATGATCTAAAAAAACATAATGGTGAAGAAAGAGGGATGCATTGAGAGAAGGGGGAAAGGAAAGGATGAATCAGTAAAGCTACCTCACAAAAAAAGGTGCAAGGAAGAGTTTTTATAGTTGAGAGGAAAACTGGTGGGGGGTGGGGGGGAGGGATACAGCAATGCCTGAACCTCATTCTCATCTGAATTGGTTAAAAGAAGGAATTCTCTCTCTCTCTCTCCCCTTTTCATGTATACACATATGTACATACAGTTTACACAGACACACACACAGACACACACACAGACACACACACACAGCTGTATATACAAACACATCCTACCCAACAAGGAAGTAGGAAGTGAAGGGCCTAAGAGAAAGGGAGGAGTAAAAGGGAGGGTAGATTAAGGGAGGCAGTGATCAAAAGCTAAAAAAAAGAACAACAGGTAGAAAAGAATGGGATAGAGAGAAATACATAGTTAGTAATCATAACTGTGAATATAAATAGGATGAAATCACCCATAAAATGGAAGCAGATGACAGAATGGATTAAAAACCAGGATAAAACAATATGTTGTTTATTGGAGACAAAACAAAAAGAGACCTGCAAAGTTAAAATAAAAGGTTGGGGCAGAATCTATTATGCTTCAGCTGAAGTAACAAAAGATAGAGGAACCAACCAGAGAGTAATTCTAGTCCGGATCAGATTCTTATGAGCTAGTTTACTAACAAGGTGGCATGGAAATGATAGCTATCTTAGAGGAAAGTTCCTAGTCCATTTTTTAATTTATGAAAGAAGAGAAAAAAGCCAGGAACAGTTCCAGTTTGGGAAGAACAGATTTCAAAAGACTTAGAAAAAGCTTAAAAGGAATCCCATAGAATAAACTTCTACAGAGAAAGTCTGTGCAGGAGGAATGGAAAACTATCAGGAATGAAATTCTGAAGTTACAAAGAGCAACAATTTTGATGAGGAAGAAAATGGAAAGTTATCTAAAGAGAACAATGCAGATGAATAATAGAGAACTCACAAACTAGTTTAGATTTTTAAAAGATATGTATGGGAGAGGCAATGTAACATTGTGATAGATTGCTAGCTTCACAGTAGGAAAAACCAGATCTCAACTGATATATCCTGGCTGTGTGCCCCTGAGCAAGAAATCACTTAACTTCTTAGTGTTCTCAAGTAACTCTAAAGCTATTCTAGAGGAGTTGCTAATCTGCTTTGTCAGATGGAGTTTTCTCACAGGAAACTCCCTATACCAATGAAATCACAGGTCCATATACAGACAAAAATATATAAAAGATGGACACCAAGGCAACCATGATCCTATATTTAGAATGTTTAAAAGTTCAAAGTTCAGAATGAGCTGATGCCAGTGAAGAAAGCAAAGGATAAAAAATGTGATTTTTAAAATAAAACAATATTGGGGGAAAGGGGAGGATCAATGAGATATTGCTTGGAGAAGATGGGATAATAGTTATAGACAATGGAGAGGAAAAAGAGTTGCTTTTATTTTCTTCCATTTTCTTTGCTAAGGAAAATGATCTTTGGACTGGAAAGGACTGAACAAAAATGGTTAACAGGAAGGTAATACCCACTATGAGGAGAAAAGCAGTAAGAGAGAACCGAGATGCCCTTGATGAGTTTGAGCTGAGCTGAGGAACTGCCAGAAAGAAGAAGGGCAAATAGCCCATTTTAAAAAGGAGAAAGACAGTGATGTCTGAAAACTATAGGTCAGTGAGCTTGATTTTGGTTCCTGGCAAAATTCTTGAGTGTATTATTAAAGGGATGGTTAATTAACCTTTAGAAAAAGAGGTGGTGATTATGAAGTGACAGCAGAGCTTCACAAAGAATAGGTCATGCCAAAATAATCTTATTTCTTTTTGGGGGAAGGTTTCTAGACTGATAGAACAGGAGAAAGCTATAGATGAAACTTACCTAGATTTTAGTGAAGTGCTTAACAAAATCCCTCATACTATTCTAGTAGGAAAGTTGGAGAAATGGTGTCTAAGAATAGGCAAGTCTGAGCTGGTTGTATAACAGGATTCAGAGTAGTTTGGTAACAATGTTGAAGAAGTCTCCAGTAGGAAGTCCAAGGGACAAAACTTAACGCTGTTCTATTTAACATTTGTGTCAACAACTTTGACAAAGGCATAGAGGGGCAGGCTTATCAAATTTTCCTGACACAAAGCTGTAAGGGATAGCAAACATACTGATTGACAGTCAAGATTTCAAAACAATCTCGACAAGCTAGATCACTGAGCTCAATAATACTGATGAAGAAACTAAAGTCTAAAATTGTGGAGTTTTTCAAGATGGCATTTGTGACAAGGGCTCATTCCACTATACCATATCTATTATGTCAAGTATCATAAGCATTAAATGGGAAAGTATATGTGAATTTCCTATTCAATTCATAGAAACACAGAATTTAGAATCAGAAGAGATCTCATTGACTATTTAGTCCAACCGTTTCCCAATGTGGAATGTGCTCTAGAACACACCTGACAAGTGGTCATCTAGATTCTGTTTGAATACCCTTAATGCCAGGTGGGTGGGTGGGGTGAGGACTTGCTACCATCGGAGCTAAGTCATTTCACTCTTGGACAGCTCTAATTATTAGGAATTTTTTTTTTCTGATATCAAGTCTCAATTTTCTAGAGTATCTCCTACCCATTGCTCCTGATTATGCCCTCTTGGGCCAAAGTAGTTGAGTCTAATCCCTTTGCCATGCAACAAATACTATCAGATAGTTAGGATGTGCTGACACTTCTTCCCCCTGGCCTGGGGAATAGTTTTCTTTTTTCTAGGTTAGACATTCCTAGTTCCTTCAACCAGTCTACAAATCACATGGATTCAAAGCCATTCTCCACTCTTATTGTCTCTTATGGACACTCTCCAGCTTGTAAATGCCCTTCTTAACCTGTGATGCCTAGAACTGAACACCCTCCAGGTTTTTTTCTGGCCAGGGCAAAGTTCATTGGGACTATGTTTTCTTTATTCCAGGAATCTGTGCTTCTCAATGTAACTCAGGATTGTATTATTATTAATTATTATTGCTGTGACATCACTCTGCTGATTCATATTGCACCCACCAAACCCCTAAACTCTTTTGGATAAACTAAGGTCTAATTGTACTTCCCTGATCTCACACTTATGAAAATCATATATTGACCTTCCATTGTAAGACTTGACACTTCCCTCTACAAAATTTGGCTTGTGAAAGAATTGACAAGTGGAGGGATTGGAGGTCATAAGGAGGATGAAGAACAATGTTCAGGGTCATATGCAGATAAACAGCCTGGCTGGAGTCAGGAAGACTTGAGTTCAAATCTGGCCTCAGACATGGACTAGCTGTGTGACCCTGGGCAAGTCACTTAACCCTTTTTGCCTCAGTTTCCTCATCTGTAAAATGAGCTGGGGAAGGAAATGGGAAGCCACTCCATTATCTTTGCCAAGAAAACCCCAGATGGGGTCACAGAAAGTCTGAAACTACTGAACAATAATAACACAGATAGTTATTCTGAAAATTAGATTGGAGAACAGTCAGATAAGTAAGAGCAGAACAAAGAGAGTATGAGAAAAGAGAGGAGATTATCTGGGATGGTTAACCGCATAGAAGGTTGCAGAGAGGTTAAGAAGAATGAGGACTCAGCAGGGGACATCAGATTTAGCAGTTGAGAGATTGCTGATAACCTTGGAGAGAGCAGTTTCAGTTGAGTGATAGGGAGGAAATCAGACTGTAAGGGACTGTTTTGGTAGGGTAAAATAAAGAAGTTTGTTTTTAAAGGATGGGAAATCTAGATGTGTTTATTGTCAGGAAGGAAAGAATCAGTAGATAGGGAGAGCCAAAATTACACAAAAAGTAGGGGATGATTTAGCTCCCTAAAGTGAAGGCTAAAAGAATCAAAGGCAAAAGTAAGGAGGTTAGTCATGGTGAGGCGAAGCGTCACTTCTTCCTTTGAAATTGGAGCAAAGGAGAGAAAAGGGGATGATGTTGAGAAATTTTCAGGTGGAGAATTGGCTAGTAGATGGAATTCGCATAGGATTGTTCCAATTTTCTCAGGTACCTGACTTGATATAAGAAAAGGTTTGGACTAGTCTCCCTAGGGAGTGAATCAATCACGGAAAAATTAAAAGATCCCTAAACTCCTGTGACATAAAATTCTCATTGTAAATTTAAAGATGGGAATGCCTATCTATTATTATTAATTTTACAAAGACCTTGAAATGCACAATGACCACCAGGTGGCACTTGATGCTCATGGTTGGTGTTACCGGGCTGGTGGTAGACGATGCAGTGGGAGACCTGGGAGGCTGAGAGACGGTGGGATGAGGCAAGGGTTTTCTCTGCCTTCCTGCCAGACTCTCTGGAGGATCTGGATAGCCTGTTAATCTGGGGCTTGGGGAGCTGACTCTGAATCAATCCCCAATGCTGCTCTCCTTTAGCCCAGTTCTACTAGAGGGAATTGTCTGTTTAGGTTGGGGGAAGAGGCACAACTTGTCATTTCTTTCCACAGAGCCATATTTTCCCATCTTTGACTGCACCCTAGTCTGCAGTGGGAACCGAGAAAGAAGGGGAAACAGTCTAGGCAAGGACCTCATTTACAATTCCGGTACTGCTGTGACCTTAGCCAGATTGCTTGCTCTCCCTCAGTTTAAATGTCCTCATCCACAAAATAAGGGGGCTGGATTTTTATCTCCAAATCCCTCCTTTGACTTGAAAACCTGTGACCTCTTTAAACTGCTAAGTGAGTCTTTTGTCATTAATAATGCCTCACATCTACAAAGCTTTTTGCTTATTAAATCTCCTTCATACCCATTGTCTCACCTCAGTTTAAATTGGGCACATTTTTATCCCTATATTTTACTAGAATAGGGAATGGGGAGCACTGAGACCCTTGGGAGCCCAAATGACATCATAGACCTCCTTCCATAATTAGTGACAGAGGTTGGACTAGAACCCAGATCCCTGACTATAGATAATATTTCCATAGTGCTTACCATGTGTTAGGCACTGTTAAATACTTTATAATTATAACCTCATTTAATGATCACAAGAACCATAGGAGGTAACTGAGGCAAATACAAGTTAAGTGACTTGTCCAGGGGCAAGAGTCTGAGGCTGGATTTGAACTTTGATCTTCCTGACTCCAGGCCTGTTGCTCTATCTCCTGAGCAACTCAGCCACCTTTAATTCTTTGGCCAATGCCCTTTCATTAAATAAAAACGTCCAGATTTTTTTTTTTAGAGTCTGTGTAAAGTCATCTAAGGTCTTAGGAAACCTGTCCTAGTACTGAAACCTGGCTCTGGGACAGATTCATTTTCCTGCTCTTACAGCTTCCCTAGAGAAGCTGAAGAAAGGATGGGAGCCGGAGGGAAGGAAGCCATGAAGAGGTCTAAGTATCTATTTGCCCCCAGCTAGATTCCCAAGAAAATTTCCCCAGTGTGGCCTTCTGTTCACGGTCAGCTATCTTTCCTCTTACTCATTCAGTCTGTCCTAGGAGGCAGGGAGAAAAGGCTCGCCCAGGATGCTTGGCTAGTTCCCCTCATTCACACCCTCCGATGGAACTTTCAAGGTAATTGTCTACCCTCCTTATTTTTCAGGAAATAACACTAGTAGCTGGAATTTCTGGCTGCACATTAAGGTTTCCAAAGCACTTTTTTTTCCCCCATAAAAATGCCTTTAGAATGGTGATAACAATTGTGTCTACTTCCAGATGAGGAAAGAAGGAATTTAACTGATTTGCCTAAGGTCACACAGGTTTTAAGTGGCAAAGTTGAGATTTGAATTAATTTCATCTGACTCTGGTTGCCATGCTTTTCTGAATGCTGCACCTAAAGGCCTATAGAGGTGAAAAGACTTGGCCAAAGTCACACAGTGAGCTTGCATTAGAATATGGAGCTCTTGACCCATTAAAAAAAAATACCCACCTGATTATATATGACTCTCTAGTTGTTTCACAGAGGTACTGGTCTTATTTCTCTAATCACATGCTAAATGTCTTCAGGGTAATGGATGAAACTTCTTTTGAATCCCCCTTAGTGCAGGACCTGTGATAAATATTTAATAAAATCATTATCAGTTCCTTTGTTATAGTGAGCTACTGGGGAAATGGAGTGGAGAGAAACAGTAGGAAGGAGATCAGACTTTGAGATATCATTAACCAGGGCCCTAGATATCAGAAAACCTAGGTTCAAACCCTCGCTCGGCCCCTTACGAGATATGTGGCCTGTGGCCAAGAATTTTCATTTTTTTGTGGCTTTATTTTCCACGTATATAAAAGAGTAAGTCTGATCTCCAGTTTCAAAGGTCCTTTCCAGCTCTGACAGTCCCTAATTCTGTGAAATCACTCTCACCTTCCCTGATGTAACCCTGACCAAGCTGTCTCACCTGTTTCCATATCTCCCTTCCCCACTCTGAAAGAGGTTCCAGGACAACTGGGGAATGGACCTGGAGCTAAGCAGAGGAGAATTGTAAGATTTAGAACTGGAAATGGCTTTAAAGATTAGTTACTCCAACTCTCTTATTTAGAGAGGAGGCAATAGGCCTATAGAGGGAATTGGTTTGACCAACTTCTCTCAGGCTGTAATTTAGAGAGCTGAGATTTGAACCACAGTTTCTGATTGCAAATGTTATGTCTTTCCACCATACTGAAGCTGCCGACACCAGGCCCCTCAACCCCTCTGGTAGGTTCCAGTGTCTCTCACCCAAGTTAACTCAGGCATTTACCAAGAGTAAAAACGCCTGGAATTCCCATAAATCTAAACTACCATGAAAAGCAAAATGACAGCAAATAGAAAGGAAGGACAATGTATTTCAATATCTTTTTGGATGACTGCCTGATTTCCTTTGGGATTTCCCTAAGTCTTTGGCAAAGTTCATATTTATGTAAAACACACACACACACACACATTCACACAGAAATTGCAGGATGGCATTTTGTCTGTCATGGCTTATGATTCCCCTTCACTAGCCCAGGATGACCCTTAAGTCCTTTTTGGAAGAGAATTCTGATCTTGGAGAAATGCGTTTGTGATTTCAGAAATAATAGTCTAATGCCCCAACAAGACACAAGAGGGCGCTGTGATGCAACGCAGTTTAATAAGTCCACCCCAGAGGCTGATAACACTGACTTGGAGAGCAAGACAAGAGAATTAGCATTATAGAATGTCAGAGTTGGTAAGGACTTTAGAGATCATTTAGTCCTAGAATCTGAAGCTGGAAGTGTACTTAGAGATCAAATAATCCAATCCCCCCTCATTTTCTCTCTCTCTCTCTCTCTCTCTCTCTCTCTCTCTCTCTTTTATTTTTAGAAGGGGGAAGGTAGGGCAATTGGGGCTAAGTGACTTGCCCAAGATCACACGGCTATTTTTTGTGTTAAGTGTCTGAGGTCACATTTGAATTCAAGTCCTCCTGACTCCAGGGCCAGTGCTCTATTCACTGTGCCACCTAGGTTCCCCCCGCTCCATCCTCCCTCATTTTACAAATGAGGAAAGAGATGCCAGTATAAGGGAAGTAACTTACCCATGTCACACACAGCTTTTGAGTGGCAAAACTGGGATTCAAACCCAGGTCCCCTGACTGCAAATCCCATATACTGTTTCCATTCTTAATCTTGGAATCATAGGAAAATAGGTTTAGAACTGGAAGAGGTTTTACAGATAAGGAAGCTGAGGCCCAGTAGGTTAAGTGACTTGCCAAAGGGTCACACAGCTACTAAGCGGGAGGTGAGATAGTTCCTAGGAGTTAGAGCTGAAACTCTAGATTTTTATATCTCCTTAAGGCTAACAAAGCACTTTCTTTTTTTCTCAATAGCATTTTTTCAGTTACAAGTATAGTTTTTAACATTCATTTTTGTAAAATTTTGAGTTACAAATTGTTCTTCTTCTCTCCCTTTGCTTTCCCCACCCCAAGACAGCAAGTAACCTGATATATGTTATAACACACGCAATCATGGGAAGCATATTTCCATATTAGTCATGTTCTGAAAGAAGAATCAGAACGAAAGGGAAAAACCGTGAGAAAAAAAAAAGAAACAAAGCAAGGTGAAAATAGCCTGCTTCGATCTGCATTCAGACTCCACAGTTCTTTCTCTGGGTGTGGTTAGCATTTTCCATCACGAGTCTTTTGGAGTTGTTTTGGATCATTGTATTCACAGCACTTTCTTAAAAGCCTAGTCATGAAGTCAGTATAAGTATTATTAACTCTGTTTTTAAGATGAAGAAAGAGTCTTGGAGGAGTTAACTTATATAAGGCTATGAACCTTGCAAAGGCTGAGATTTGAACCCCTTTCTCTTAACTCCAAATTAGGTGCTAGGAAAACTTAGGGGCAAAGGTTACTGATGTCATCTGTCCAAGCCCCTCATTTTACTCATGAGGGCACTTCGGTTCAGAGAAAGGAAATGATTTGGCTGGGGTCATAGAGATGATAAGTGTCTTCTGACTCTGGGGCAACTGGGTGGTGCAATAGATAGAGCACCAGGTCTGTAGTCAGTGAGACTCATCTTCCTGAGTTCAAATCAGGCCTCAGACATTTACTAGCTGTGTGACCCCGGGCAAGTCACTTGACCTTGTTTGCCTCAGTTTCCTCATCTGTAAAATGAACTGGAAATGGCAACCCACTACAGTATCTTTGCCAAGAAAACCCCAAATGGAATCATGAAGAGTGAGAAATGATTGAATAACAATAACTTCTGATTGCAAATCCAACTGTTCTTTCTCCAGTTCCTGGAAATTATTGCAAAGGCTAGGGAATATTAGATTGGTTTAGAAATTCAAGTCTTTAACAGTTTATACCACATTTTGAAGTGGAGGCAGAGGCTGGAAATATTGGTTACTGGGATGGGGGAGAGGAGAAATGAGAATAACAGGTGCAGGCAATCAGCATCTCATAGCATGCCAGAACAGGAGGGGAGAACCTGAGAAAACACCTAGGCAGATCCCATCCTTCTGCTGATAAAGAAATGGAAGCCCACAGGTGGGTGCTCACAAAGCTAGTTAGTGACAGAGCCAGGACTGAGAACTCCCCGTCAGATGATCTTCCATTACCGTAGCATCAATGAGTAACAATTCATGGAGGACCTACTATGTGTATGGAATACTGTGTTAGGTATTTGGGAGCTAGGAAGACAATCTCTGGCTTCTAGGAGGCCTATCTCTCTCTAATCCAGTAGAATAATATAGTAGAAAGATCACTGATCTCTGAGTCAGGAGAGAGCTGAATTTAAATTTCGGCTCTAATACCACCTGGGTGTTCTCAGGTAAATTGTTTTTCCTTTCTGAACCTTAATTTCCTTATCTGCAAAGGAACTGCATCAGTTAAGAAGAAGATATAACTTCTAGCTCAGGCTCTTCCTTTGACTTCCCAGTGTTGCAAGTAGCTTTCTTTTCATTAGGCTTCTTGGCCGAGGTGTGGGAGATTTGGTGCTATTTGCTTAACCCCAGTGGTATGGCAATTGCTCCCATATGGCAGCAGGAGAAAGAGGTTGTTGAACTGTAGCCTGGGCCTCTGGGTTCCTCTTCTGCTTTTTCTTTCTTTCCTGAGCATATGGGACTGAAGGTTGATCCTAAGCTTTTGCAGCAACGTTATGAGTTCAAGAGGTTCAGAGATCCTGGATCCATTTATCATAGTTGAACAGGTAGCAGAGAGAGTTTCTACATAGGTGTGGACACCATCAATGGGGGAGGGAAAAAGATCAACCTCAGTCTTGGATTGCTGGAAGACATGAATTAAGCTCCTGGGAGAGGATAACAGTAGTTGGTGTTGTTATGATTGTTAAGATTTCTGTCAAAAATTGATAATGAGTCTTGCATGTGTTAAACATTCCTTTTATATGTAAGAAGTAAATAGCTGTCCCATACCTGATAATATTATACAGTGAATTCCTTTCTATTGCCTTCTTTGGGGAGACCCTAATCACAAACTAAACCTAAGCTTTGAATAATTTTTTGAGTGCCCTGCAATAGGGGTTTAATGATTTAGAACGTGAGAAAAGGAGCATCATCCCTCTCATTAGAGGCCAAGTTCCCTTAGAACAGGACATTTCACAACATGTTGTAGTTCCAGAACAGAGAGGCCCTCAGTGGAATGGGGGAAGCTACAATGCCTCAGTCATCTGTGCCCAGCCGTGATTCTTTTGGCTAGGTTTATATTTTATTCTGCCAACTATTGAGAAACACACTAGATATATCTTTCTCACAGAGATGGGGAAAGAATGAATATATCATGAACTCAGAAAGTCAGAGCTGGAAGGAATTTTTCAAACCAGCTAATTTATCCTCCTCCTTTCACAGAGGAAAGACCTGATCTTCAGAAGGATAAAGGGATTTGCCCAGGAAACACAGCTGGTTTAGTGGCAGATGTAGGATAAGATCCAAAGTCTCTTAATTCCCAGCCTTATGTTTTTTTTTTTCATTCTGCCTCCTAGATGTGCTTAGAGATTCATAAGAAGTGCTCTGCTGATGTAAGGCATTAATAACAATGGAAATAGATGTTACTCAAGCCATTATGCTATATGTACACTTTGTTTGAATGATATTTTAAATATTGACTTAGAATTCAATCAAGTACATCTTGAAAGTAAATAAAATAAAGCTTGAAATATGTTAACTGAATCCAGGACCCTGCCTATTTTAAAATGTCCTCTGAATATTTTAAGAGTCTACCCTCCTAAAATGTAGGCTATACATCCAATTGTGTCCTACCTTCCCTCCTTATCTATTACAAATTCTTAGATTATATGGAAACTTTCAGCTCAGGTTTGTGTCATTTCCCTTTCTCAACCACAACTATGAGTTCATTGGGATGGGGAACTCCCAGTGTGAAAACCCCTTCTAATGATGCAGATGGGAAATTCATATGCAACATGTAGTCTGGCATTTACCATTGATGCTATTCTAGACGTGCTCTCTTCTTCATATTTTCATGATGTGGGTCTTTCCTGGTGTTCCTGCTCTGTTGTCTACTCTGTCTCTGTCTCCTTTGCAGGATCTTTATCTGTGCCACACCCACTTATTAAGGGTATTCTCAAGTCTCTGCCTTGTGGGCTGTTCTCTTTTTCCTCTCAACTATATTACTTAGTGATTTCGTCAGCTCCCATGGCTTCAACTCTTGTCTCTCTACAGATGAGTCCCAGATCCATGTTCCCAGCCCTAATCTCTCTTCTTTTGGACATTTCGAATTGGGTGTCTGTAGTCATCTCTAACTCAGTATGCCCCAAACAGAATTCATTCTCTTTTCCTTAAATCCCCCTTTATTCTCTCTTTTCTTATTACCATGGTGGGGACTACCATTCTTCCAGTCACACAGTCTCAGAACCTTGGTGTCATCTTCAATTCCTTGCTTCCACTCATCCTGCTTACCCAATTTGTTGTCAGATATGAATTTCGTACTATCTTGTCTACATTTCTCATTCACTTATCCACAACTTTGGTCCAGGTAAGTCCTCATCAACTCACACCTGGACTATTACAATAGCTTTGTCCTTGGTCTCCATGTGTCAAGTTTCTCCCCACTCCAGTCCATCATCCAATTCTCTGCTAAAGTGGTTTTTCTAAAGTATAGGTCTGACTCGGTCACCCATTACTCCATAAACTTCCATGGCTCCCTTTTTGCCTTTGGGATCGAATATAAAATTTTTAGTTTTAAAAATCTTCCCAATCTGGTCCCATTCTACCTTTCCAGCACTCTTATTCTTTGCTCCCCTCCACACCCTCCATGATTCAGCTAAACTGGCCTGCTTGCTATTTCTCACCTAGGGCTCCTGACACATCTAACACATCTCCTGACTCTACTTTTTCATAGACTCTGTCCCATTTCTGGAATGTTCTTCCTCTTTACCTTCATTTCCTGGTTTCTTTCAAGGTTCAGCTCAAATTCTGCTTTCTAAAGGTGGTCTTTCCTGGTGCCTCATGCTGCTAGTTTCTTTTCTCTGACATTAGCTTCTATCTACTCCATTTCCCCTTTTCCTCTGTCAACACTTTTAACTTAATCTGCTTTAAGGCAAGTCTCTTCGTACTGCTTCTCTCTCATTTGTCATTACTTTTTTTTTACACCTTTCTCTAGTTTTGCTCAACTTATTAGTTGCCTTTTATTTATTTAATCTAATTATTTCATTCTGCCCCTCTTTTCTCCTTCTTAGCTAAGCAGTAAAATCCCTCCTCTTCTCCTCTTCTTCAAATGATTTTGTTTATTAATTTTAAAATTTTGTTTTCTGCTCCTTTTTCTAAAAAGGATCTCCTCTCTTTCTCTTTCTGTGTATTCTAGTTTTTAATGTTTTATTCATGGTCTTTTATTTATTTATTCCTTCTTTAACTTCTGTATTATTAAAGGAATTAAAGCTTCTAATACACCTGTTTTGGGGTCCTTCTTGTATACGGCTTCTATATTATTGTCCTCTAGATCTTACCCCTGTCCCCCTTTTCCTGTTGTGCCTCATTCTTAGAAATGCCAGTACCTGCAGGTGATAGAGAAGAGATTGTCCTGTGATAAGTATTTCTTTATGTCTTTGTGCAATTTGTTATTAACCTTTCCCATACCCATGAAAATTTTTCCTCATTTTCTTTGAAATCTCTTTTCTTAGTCCATGCCCTCCCACCTTTCTGAGAAGCAGTTACTCCCAGAAATTTTGTTTCTCCTTTTTCTGACATAGGATGAGTGTTCTCTTTAAATACCAATTCCCATTGTAAGATACCCGTCTCCCTTTACAGAATAACTTTCTTCTCTCATAGAAGAATTCATTCATGGTACTCCCTCCCACTGTTGAAATAAGATTTCCTTCTTTCTTTCACCTCTTCCCAATTCTTCCCTTTCTTTCCTCACCCATTCTGCTGAAGTCTGTCTTCTTACTAAGAAAATACAGGTATTATTTTATTGCTGATCTTTGAAAGGTTAGGATACATAATATATTCTCTTCTGTTCTTTTGTAAGTTCTCACATACTATAAGTTAGTCTTACAAAAAAAAATTTGCCTGTAGATGGGATGTTGTGAGGTTTAATTCATGAAGATTCAGGCGTATTTCTCCACCTTCATTTCTATTTGACTCCTGTTCTCGCCACTTTCTCTTTCTGTGCATTCAGAAAGATATCTCTCAGTGGATCTCTCTATTGTTATTTTGTTGTTTTCTTTGGTTTTTGTGTTTGTTTACCTTTTTTGTGTATCTTTAGTTTGAGGTATTGGAAAAGCAAATAATTTCTTCAGGCCTGATCTTCCTTCTGGGATGACTTTGAATGCTTTTTATTGAATGCTCATTAATGATTGGGGTTCAGTTTTGCAGATTAGGTCACTTTGAGTTGTATCGTGAACTCCTTTGCTCTCTGGGATACACAATTTTATTCTTTCTTACTGAAGCAATACATGCTATCGTTCTTTTTCATGTTTGGTTTTGCTTCTTTTTTCCCAGTGATCACTCATTGGTTACAACCCTTCTATACAATCAAACTATTGAACAATGTGAAAGTATTTGCAGATCCTATACATGATTGCATGCTGCCATGGTGGGAGGAAGAGAGGGGAGAAAATCTGAAACTCAAGGGATTGTGGAACTGAATCTTGTAAACGAAAAGTAAATAAAAAAAAGAAAAAAATTTTTATTCCTTCTTGTAGTTTCTGGTGGGTACAGAACAGTCTTGTTTGATAGGATTTCCTTAGCTTTATATTTGAAGGTCTTTCTCCTGGTTGCTTGCAGAATTTGTTGTCTGTCAGTGGAATTCTGAAATTTAACCACTGGACTTTGCATTGTAGGGTGTTTTGTTTTTGTTTTTATCTCAGGAGGAGATCTATTGATTCTTTCATTAGCTCCTTCCAACCCCCTGTTCAGAAGCTCTGGGCAGCTTTTTTGGTAATATGTATTGCATTATGGTGTTCAGGTTTTTGATTTGTAATGTTCTTCTGGGAGACCCCCAGTCCTTAAGTTGTTTCCATGCATACTTTTTCAATATTAATATGCTTTGCTTGTATCCAGATCATGTTTGGTTTTAACTTTATTGCTTTTTGCTTCTCTTCTTCCAGACTGTTCTTCACTTCTGTGTATTCACATTTCCAATCAATTATTCTTTTCTTTCTTTGGTGAGACTTGCAGCTCTGGAGTCAAATTTTCCTACTCTGATAATTCTTTCTTTTTTTTTTTTTTTGCTTTTTTTTGGGGGGGGGGCAATTGGGCTTAAGTGACTTGCCCAAGGTCACACAACTAGTAACTGTTAAGTGTCTGAGGCCATATTTGAATTCAGGTCCTCCTGATTCCAGGGCCAGTGCCTGATAATTATTTCAGCTGTGCAAAACTCTGCATTTCACATTTCCAATTCTTATTCCTCTTTCTAACCAAGCAGGAACATCCTATCATGGTTTTGTTCTCTTTTCTTTCTTGAGAATCTAGGGTCTAGAGTCTACCATCTCATCAAATGTTGATTCATTTTCCCTTGCCTTGCAATATTTATTCCTGTATGTTTCAACTCTTTCAGCTCATCTTGATGCCATATTCTCCTTTGTTATTAATATCTCCCATGTGGGTTTATGTGTTTATATTTAAAGTCTTTAAATGAATTTTCTTCCTCTTGAGGCCTTTTGGTAATTTTGGTCATTTAAAAAAATAAATATTTCCCCCCTATTGCTCATTTTTCTGAGTCTTTCCCCTTAATTGTGGTTTTCCTTAGGGTTGGACTTCAAAGCCATCTCAGGTTCCTTCCACACTGGACAAAATGCTAGGTTCTTGCCCTTGGGCTTAGAGGAATGACATTCAGCTACACACATGTATGTCCTGCCACAGTTCCCTCTGTTTCTCAATTTTCTAATTGAGGTCCATTACAGTACAGAGAGCTGTTGCATTGTCAATCCAGTCCAAGCAAGCTTCTACCTTCTGGTTTTCTGTAGCACTGACAAGGAGGGAGGCACAGAGTTTAGTTCTGTTGTAAGCTTGTGGGTTGGCTTCTTCAGCCCTTTTGTTCCACTGTGGTTGGTAGTGTAGGAAGGGTTTTTGGATAAATGTATTAAGGGTTGGTGATTAGCCTTCTCTGCCATTAATCAAATTGTTACTTCATTTGGGTTCTTGGTGTTCTAGACTGACAGCTGAAATTGCTTTATATCTTACTCATAATTCCTCATTTGGAGAGATTTGAGAGGTTGTGAAGATTGGAGAAAATGTCATCTTCTGACTCATTGGTCACATGGTTGATAATAAACCCCTTCTACTTGGTAAATATCTTGTATGTACATGGCTACTTGCATATTATCTGCATCATTAGCATACGAGCCCTTTGAGGGAATGGGCTGTGTTTTTGCCTTTCTCTGTATCTCTGCTACTGATGTGGTGAGGGTTAGGGGTGCTCAAGACCCCAGAATACCGACAAGCTGGGTCCTGCCAAATGTCTTCTCTCAGCCAAAGAAAAGCAAAGTTTATTAAAAGTTCACCATATCGGGTAGACTTTTAAGGAGCCTAGGTATCTGTGATGCTTGCATTGGGCAAGTGGGCCAGAGCAAGTCTGACACAGAATGAGTCTGTGCTTGGTCATTCTAGCTCTCACACCACATGGAGGGAAGATGGGGTCTTATGTACAGAAAAGTTGAGGGAGGAATCTAGGGGTGGTCTAGAGGAGGAATTTGGGAAGGTGTATCAGCAATGCAGCATTCACAATGCCTACAGTAACTATAAGTATGCTGATATGGTTATTAATCACAAAATGTAACAAGCTCTCTACATAAGGAGTATAGCTAAAGCATTCATTTAAATACCAGAAAACTGAGTCCCAAAACGAGAAAGTCAAAGCCAACACA
>CM053588.1:93877017-93934729 GCA_028646515.1 Pseudochirops corinnae | reverse complement strand
GTCTAACATAAATTATCTTTGAACCAACACCTTACACTATATACCAAGATAAACTCCACATGAATATATGATTGAGGCATAAAAAGGCACCTTATAAACAAATTAGAAGACCAAGGAAGAAATCACCTTCCAAATCTATGGATTTGGGTTTATGATCAAACAAAATATAGAGTATAACAAACAAGAAAATAGATAGTTTTGATTACATAATATTTTTTTAAAATGTTTGCATTAAAAAAATTCAATGTATCTAATATTAAAAGGGAAATAGTTACCTGAGTGGGGGAGAGGGAAACCTTACAGCAAGTTTCTCTGATAAAGGTCTCATGTCCAAGATATATAAAAATTGAAACAAATTTATAAGAATAAGAGCCATTCTCCAATTAATAAATTGTGAAGGGACATGAAGAGACTATACTGAAGGAAAGAAATCCAAGCTTTCTATAACCAGATGAAAAAATGCCCCAAATCACTAATAGTTAGAGAAATGTAAATTAATTAGCTGTAAGACTATCTTAATTTATTAGAATAACAATTCCATTCACCTCTTCATTGTCCAAAATGGTCAGTACTTATTGCTGTATTACTTTGAGCCTAGACATAAACATTTATGCCTGTTTTCCTTTGTTCCTTCAATTCCTGTCACCTGCCAAGGTAACCAGTAACTGGCTATGCAAATCACCCTAAGGCTCTGATAAGCCTCTAGAAGGCTCTAAAAGGTCCAAAAGTCCAGAAGGTGGTAAGGTGAGAACTTCTGCCAACATAGCCCTCACCCTTCCCTTTACATAACATTCTTGAAAGTCCTCTGGGAGATTATCTGAAACTGGCCCTGCTGAAATCTGATGTGATGTAAAGTATTTCTTGGATTGCTCCAATGTCTGGAGCATTGCCCAAACAGATATCCAGAAAGGTAGGATATGCCCAGATTGAGGCAGGAATTCACTTGGAAATGAACATGATATAAAAACAATGGCCTTTTACATTACCTGCAGATGTTTGTGAATCCTGATTGTCTTTTAACATTTGCTGACCAAATTTTAAAGTGACATAGTTTTTAGCCAAAGAATTGAGCAATCAAAGTCTGTTTTTAACTTGTCCTGCCAACAAGAATACCTTGACTGAACTTTAGGTATCATCACATTATCCTGATTCTCTTTGTTTCATCCATTTCTCCCCATAAATTTCTAAGAGACTCATTACTCATTCAGCACACTTAACAGAAATCCCATTGCACTCCAGGAAAGTGACAATCTATTGATTCAGATAGATAACTCTTCAGAGCTTAAAGCCAGTCAACTTGAGAACTAGAATATAAGCTTTCTCAACCAGAAAAAAAACATTCCCCAGAAAATGAAAGCCTAATATTTGAATCAATTCTGTTCTCCCCAGGACCTGCTTTCCAAAAAGACTATGATGTTGCTGAAGCTTGTCTTCATTGTCCCTCCATCCCATTTCATCACTCTTGTTTGTACCTTCATTCTCAAGCTCCCAAAATCCTCTTTGTCCCATGAAGCAGAATAGAATTCTATTCAATTTAATAAGCAAGATGTAGTGAAAAGATTTGGGGTTAGAGGATCAGGATTTGAGTGCCAACTCTGCTACTTGGACTTGCTTGGACTTTGGCAATTCTCTCCTTTGGTCTGGATCTCAGCTTCCTCATCTACAGAATGGCAGGGCTAGACTCCATGATCTCTAAGTCACTTCCAGTTCTAAATTAATCAGCTCTATGACTCACTAGTCACACAACCCTCCTATTTGGTTGTGAGTCACCTGCTTCTGTCCTCCTCAGCCATGCTCCATGCAACACCATTTCCCCAGTATCAGAACTCAAGTTCTCTACCTTGAATTCCACCTGCACTAGAAAACTCAGAAAGATATGGTGGTGAGCCCTTTCTCTCCCTGACCCCTTCTCCAAGGGAGATTAATTCCTGCTAGGAAGGGAAGTAGGAGATTGAGGGCAGAATTTCAGCCATTCTGATCTCCTCAGAAATAGGGGGTGCAAAGATAGAATTATATCTATCTGTTCTTTTAAACATAGTTTGTATGCAGGATTGGGATTTCTAGCTTCAGTCTAACTTTTGATCATTGTTCCATTGAAGCAGGCCACCCAGCTTTATATCCAAGGATTGACCTCTTTCCCCCTTTTCCATACAAATACCAGTTCCACAATGAACATACAAAGCAATTATCAAAGAAATATGTTTATCCAAGTCAATAGAAAGTATTTCTGTGTGTGTGTGTGTATGTGTGTGTGTGTGTGTGTGTGTGTGTGTGTGTACCAGACAATAAAGAGTGAAGTAGTCTCCCACTGGGAGTGAAATAACTCAGCTAAACTAAGAAAGAAATTCCTAAATCTTGCCCAAGGGAAAGTTAGCCAAAGTCTATAGTAGAGAGAACTGGGGATGGGGACATCACAGAAAGTCAATTTCTTCCCAGGGTCTTTTCCTTCAGCAACCCAAAATGGAGTGGGCATCTTCCACCATCTCTCTCAAAGCCAGAAACACCCAGAGCAACTCAGACCCCAAGAAGACTCAAAGAAATCCCAAAGCATGTCCAAAGACTGAAGATCTGTCCTCTCTTCAACTCTCAACAACACTGCCCTCCCCCTGACACTAGTGAAGAGCATTGATCTCCATTGAGTCACACACTTCGAAACTAGGATTACAAAATCACAGGTTGAAATCTGGAAGGGATTTTGGTGGTAATCTAGTCTAACCTCCTCAAGAGAAAAATGAAAATGCTGAAGTCCAGAGAGATTAAATGATTTTTCCCAGTCACACAGATAATAAATAGGCCAGGATCTGAATCCAAATTCTCTGACTCCAAATCCAGTGCTCTTTCAGCTCTAGTACAATGTATCCAATCCACAATCCAGGATCCCAGTGAAGGTGTAAAAAGCTGATAATGACTTGAATCAACATCCTTCCAAGATACATTAGCATTTTAATAGATGATTTTTAGGATCACAAACCGTGAATGGTAGCAATTCCTAGTATCAGGGCAGGTAGAAGACATCTTTCTTTTGTCCATAAAATCAGGGTAAGACTTAGGGTCACCCAAGGGCTACCTATGGATAAAATGGTGACTGGTTGAGGAGCATGGTGACACACTTTATTCAGACATCATTTACCGCAGCAAAGTAATGTTCTCTGTAGTAATCACAAGCAAGAATAACCTTATTAATGTAAGGTTAAATATGGCATGATTCCAGCAAATGCAGTCTGTGGCTCAAGCCTGAGCATTTCAACAGCAACCTCATTGGTGGAAAGAACGGTTACTCCAAGCTCCTCCCTGAATGAGGGATGGAGTCAGCAAGAATTTGGGAGAAAAGAGCTCTCAAGGGTGTAGACATGCAGCCCCAGGCCCTTTTTGGGGAGAGGTCCCAGGAGGGAAAGACTTTGAGAGGAAGATAACATAGTTCTGAAAGAACTGGCACATCAACATGGTCTTGTTTTTCAGTTCATCATACTAAAGACTTCAGAGAATATCCACTTGAGTGAGTTTGGGGGCTCCATCAGAAGAGAGCTCAGCTATCTTTTTCCCAGTAGTATAGGTATTCACTGTCTCATATGCTCTCATTTCTATACTATAGTAATTTCTGTATAATCTCATAATGGTAATCTAATAATTTCTCTAATATCTGTTTGCTATCAGCTTGGACTAATATAGTCATTCACTATTCATTATTTGTAATGGCCTTTGTATAACTAGCAAAAGGAAATCAAGCTTTAGGATATAGCTTAAGACATTCTTTCTCCATTAAAAGATAACAACCGTTTGGCCAGTTCTGCTTTTTAAGAACTTCTTGTCTTCAACTGATTTTTTAGTTATTTTCTTCAGTATTTTTTGTGACTCCTTTACCAAGTTGTTGACTCTTTTCATGATTATTTTTGCATTACTCTCATTTCTTTTCCCAGTTTTTCCTCTAGCTTTCTTAATTGCATTTTATAATCCTTTTTGAGTTTTTTCCAGAAATTCTTTTTGGGTCTGAGGCAAATTCACATTTTTCTTTAATGCTTTGGATGTAGCAGTTTTGATTTTGTTGTTTTCTTCTGAGTTTGAGTTTTGCTATTCCCTGTAATCATAGTGACTTTCTATGGTCAGTTGCTCTTTTTTGGCTCTTTTTTCCAACCTATTTCTTGACTTTTAACTTTATTTTAAAGTTGGCCTCTCTTCTCAGGTTGGAAGGGTTATTAGCCCAAATGTCAGGTTTGCCATGCAGCTATTTTCAGAGCTATATCTGGGGGTCTGTAATTTTTCAGTTCTTTGAAGGTTATATGATATAGAGAGCCTTTGCTCTGGTCAATAGGTAACCACAATCGCTCTTTGCAACCCTAGAACTGTGATCAAGACCCATGCTTCCCCATGGCTGCAAATTCTGATGTATCCTCCTTACCCTGGGATTTTGGCCCAGGACTACTCATTTACTGGGACTTTGGCCAAGGACTACAACCTGGATCTGAATATGAGCAATGCAACAGAGTTCTGCCCTCACTTCCAGCAGAGGGACCCCTGTAATTTTCTGAGCAGTTGTCTAATCCCCTTACCACCTTGGTCTGAGAGCTCTAGAAGCTGCTACTATCTATTCAGTTGCCCTCAAGGCCTGCTGCTGGCTTGTCAAGGCAGGCCTGCTGCTCTCTTGCCAAGATGAAGCCTCCACTGGACTGTGATTCACTCTCATTCCAATGTGAAAGGCCTTTCCTGCTGACTTTCTAAGTTGTCTTGGGCTAGAAAATTGTTTCACTTCATCTTTTTGTTGGTTTTGCCACTTCAGAATTCATTTTGAGGCATTATTTTAAAGTTGTTTGGAGAAGAATTTAGGGAAGCATAGACAAGTCCCTGTCTTTTCTCCACCATCTTGGCTCTGCCTACCCAAGAGATAGCAACCAAGAGAGTGGTATAAACCTAAAAACCATTTCCTTTAGACAAACAATATTTAGGGGCTGGGGCAAATAGATACAACTTTACTCCAGTATCTTCATTCTGAGGAAAGCAGAACAGGTCAGCTTTGTGATCCAATCTCCTGCTCCCCTCCTAGGGAGCATCAAAGTTTCCTTTGGAAAGGAATGGGTAAGACTCTAGAGATATCTATTCATCTCTGCCTTCAAGCTACATTTAAACCAACTCATATGGATATGCACATACTCTGCATGGGACACACACACACACACACACACTTCACATATACAATACTTTAGCCTCAAGAATGGGATTGGGGGTAATGAGGCCAACAACCTGTGGATTCTGTGAATATTTTTTCTTGAGTTAAGGAAAAAGTTTCCTAACAATTAGAGAGATTTAAAAAAAATGTTATAAGCTTCTTTGGGAGATAATTAGCCCCCCTCATTTGAAGTCTATAAACAAAGACTGAACTAATGAGGTATGTCTAAGAGAGGATTCTTTCTTACACATGGTTTGGAATGGATTGTCTTTCAGGTTCCTGAGCAATATTTCAATATTGGAAGGGACATCAGGGTCATTTAGGTGTTGGAGTAGATGTAGTGTTGGATACTAGAATCAAGAAGACCTGAGTTCAAATCCAGACTCATTTACTAGCTATATATTGAGGGAATCTTAGCCTCCATCTTCCTCATTTTCCTTGACTTCAAAATGGTGACAATAATAATAATAACTATCTCCCAAGGATTTTTTTGAGGAATGAATGAGACAGTATTTGTAAAGCATATTGTAAACCTTAAAGCACCATATAAGTGCTACTATTACTATTATTATCTTGTCCAATCCAGACCTAAAGAGGATTCTCCTTCATAATATCCTTGACAAATGGTCATCTAGACCCCATTTGAAGACTTCCAGTGGTAGGGAAAGGAAAGAAGGAAGGAAAGAGGAAGAGAACTAGGAAGGAAGGGATTAATTATTTTATTAATTTTAAAAGATCCATTAAAGTGCTTACCACATGTGAGGCATTGTGCCATTGTGTGAAACACTAGAAATACAAATACAAAAGACCAAACAGTCCCTGCCCTCTAGAAGTTTATACTTTAATAGAGAAAGAGAGCACATATAGAGGAGTCACGACAAAAAAGGGATGTTTTGGTCTGAGAAGTCATAGAGGTAGAGAGGACAGCCATCTGGCAATTAATTGGCACTTCTTTTGCAGGGATGATAATGTTAAAGTATCTCATTCTATTTTGAGACTTTTCTAGTTAAACTTATTTTGCTTGACCTCTGGAAATAAAACTTTATCTCAGAGGGCAGAATTGGGTGAAAGACACAACAAATTTCAACTGAATATATAAGGGAAAAAATTCCTAATAATTAGAGCTGTCAAAAAATGCAATAGACTGCCTTGGTAGTAATCCACTCCTAATCTCTGGAGATTTTCAAGCAGAATATAGATAACCATTTGCCAGGGATATTGTAGAAGTGATTCATGCATGAGGGAGAGTATCCAACTAGGTGACCCTAAAGGTCCTTTCCAACTCTAAATAAACTATAAAACCCTAAGATTCATTTTATAAGTTTTGGGAAGCCAGGACCTCCATGACCATCCCTTGGGTTTAATTAAGATTTTGAAGAAAATTTTGCATTTTCAAAAGCTGAAGGACTCATTTGTCCTTGAATCTAGGACGAATAATGAAACAACATTGAATTCAATTCAACATTTATTAAGCACCAACCATGTGTTAAGTACTATCCAAGGTGCTACAAATACAAAGATTAAAAGGAAACAGTCCCTGCTCTCAAGGAGCTTACATTCTACTGAGTCATCACAGAATTATAGAATCAGAGATTTCCAACTGGAAGGTACTTTAGAGGTCATTGAGTCAAAACCCTTCATTTACAGATGAGGAAACAGGCACTCTGAGGGGATAAGTGACTTGCTTCTTCTTGTCATTGTTTTGTCCATTTTCAAAGAAGACCAGTGACATCATGGAATGATGTCTTTACTCATGTGTCAATTGGATTAAAGTAAGGCAGAGTTGTGCAAAGTCATCAACCTCACTCTCTCTTCCAGAGTCATCAAAGTCCAGTGGCAAGACAAAAGTCAGAATGCCCGATGATGTCCTGAGATGCAGTGGATGACTGGCTTCTTCAGTGTCTGACTAAGCTCTAAGTGCTCCACAGCACCTGCTTAAGTCACCTTAAGTCACCATTGGAATAAATTGTTCTCCTCTGCCTATTCCACCAGGGAAAGTCTTCACATGCTTGGAGTAGACATCCCCTTAACTCACCATCGATGGGTTTGAGTTCTGTCAAGTACCCTCCACCTGGTTTAGCCCATGTGTTGAGATGGTTTACTGGGGTGTGACTGCTGCACATACTACAGCCTCTTGAGGGTTGAGTGTGAGGTGAACACCAAATGGATGAGTATCCCTGAAAAGGGCTTGGCAGGCTCTCACACCAGAGGTGCTAGCGTTCCTTAAACAATCCACACACCCCAACTTGCTAGTAAGGATCTGCGGAAGGATTTGAACCAGTCTTCCTAACTCCATCTTCAATGCCCATATAGTACACCATCATACTTGTCTAATGTCAGGGCTTAATGGGGAAGAAGTAACAGGTCAGTGACAGTTGATGTAAAAGTAGCATAGGTGGGACCCAGGACTTGGGCTAGACCAGAGAATCAATTTTGGGGGAAACTTTTCCTGCTTCTTCCCCTTTCTCCTAAGAAGGTCTTAAGCTGGGGTCCATGGATAGATTTCAGAGGGCCTGTGAACTTACTTTTTAATATTCTAATAATTATATTTCAATATAACTGATTTCCTTTTAATCTTGTACATTTTATTTTACGTGACTGCGGGCAAGGCACTTACCCTTTGTCTGTCTCAGTTTCTGAAACTTTCAAATGAGGGTAATAATAGCATTTATTTCCCTGGGTTCTATTTCCTTCTTCTCTTTCCTCCTTCTTTCCTTCCTACCCCCCTTATATCTTTAACAGCTTTATTCTGAGAAGGGTCCATAGAATTTATTGGATTGTCAGTGGGATCCACGACACAGAAAAGGTTTAAGAACTCCTCATACCTAAAGCATATTCTACTTACCACCTGGCAAACCAAATCAACAAATGAAGACTCCAGTATTTTTCAGTATCTGCACAAAGATGGGATGAAGCCATTAGGGCAGCCTGATTTGTAGTGTCTTACTCTCACCTCAGGGGCTAAGACACCTAAAGGCAAAGTAATTAGCACAAATTTAATGGTCCCCATGGGGCAGGCTTTTCCCTTCTCACATGCCTTCTGCCAAGTACTAACTCACTGAACAGCAGGTCCAACACTTCCCTTCAAACTTTATTCCAACTGCAGCAAAACACACACTCTACACATTTGCATAGAGCTGAGCAATTGGAGTTTAACCTTCCTCTGGAAATTTGACCTGAAGTTTTGGAGTTTTACTTCTCTGGAGTTTTGCCTTTCTCTTTCAAGGGAATACTGAGCACTTGGCGTTTTATCTTTCTGTGATTCCCAACAACAATACAGCCTGCCACAGTGAAGCAAGTAGCTGACATTTCTAGGAAATGTGAGGCTGGTTACTACACATCGAAGGTCTGATTCCTTCTAGAACTCCATTAATAAGGGTGGTTTGCTATTTGACCAACTCATAGAAGTTGGATGATGGTCTATCAGCATACAATGGAATATCTGGGTTGTGTGTACAGAAATCGCTGATTCCACCATTTTGATTAAACTACTGAGTCAATTAAACTTTTTTCTGGAGTAGAGTAGCTGAGTGGCACAGTAGATACAGCCCTGAGCCTAGAATCAGGAAGACTTAAGTTCACATACAACCTCAGACATTTACTAGCTGTGTGACCCTGGGCAAGTCACTTAACCCCTCTCTGCCTTAGTTTCCTCAATTTAAAATGGGCATAATAATAGCACCTACCGCCCAGGGTAATTGAGAAGGATCAAATGAGGTATTTGTAAAGCACTTAGCATAATGCCCATCATATGGTAGGCCCTTAATTAATGCCTGTTCCTCTACCTCCCTTTAGACATAATAATTGCCTATTAACTAAACTGACAGGTCAATGTGTTCATGTTCCAGGTTCAGATGATGATGGGTTCTTTAAAGTAGCAGAGTGGATGGTGTAGCATTGACACAATATTAGCAGCACTGACCGCAACTATGAATATGCCAGCATAGTTCTGAACTGCAAAGTATAACAGACTCTCCATATAGAAGACAGAAGCAAAACATTTATTCAGTCATCAGAAAGTCAAGTCCCAAAACCAGAAAGCCAAATCCCAACACCAGAAAACTAAATTCATTATAGCAACAAAGAAGTTAATGCATCATAACACAGCAGGGAGACACACCATACCTCTCTCCTTGCCTGCCTCCTCTCCTCCCTCCAGCTCTTACTGTTCTGACTCCTAGCTTCCTCTGGGCTCTGTTTCACCTATTTGGCAAGCTCCTCCCACCACAGGCTCCATGTAGTTGCATTCGGCCTATTAAGGAGCTGGGAAGATCTTCAAATTACCATTACCATTATAGATAGACATATCCTATTCTAATTCCCCATTAAAAGAAGCTCCTGGATTAGTGATAGAGTAGGAAGAATAAAAGGCATAAGTTCTACATCCAGCTCAGCCACTTATTAGTTCCTTGAACTTGGATAAGTGACTGTCCTTTTCTGGGTTTCAGTTTCCCCAATTGTGACAGGATTGTCACAAAATGACAAGGTTGGACTAGAAGATCTCCCTTCCAGCTCTAAATTCTATGATTCCATGATTCCCCTGTAGTAATCTGTTCTTACAGTCCAGGGAGCTGGAGAAGGAAGGGGAAAAGGTCTCATCCAGCTATGTCATTATATAGAGGAGGAAAAAGAGACCCAGAGAGGTGGGTCTGAGGGTTGTCTAAGGCCACAAAGGAGTATTTGGCAGGGTGGAAATTAAATTCAAGTCCCTTGACGTCAAGACCATCACCCTTCCCATTGTAGTAGCCTTCCTATTGTCTCTCCTTTGAGGATTAGTTCATTCTCAGTACCAGGCTTCCGGTTACATCAGTTCAGTCTGGATTCTGCCTCCCTTCAGGGTTCCCCACCTTCCCATACCCAGTCTTGCCATTCTGGCTATCTCCTCTTCTCCCTTTAGCAAAATTATCTTTGCCACAGGCTGGGAACTACTTCAAATGTCCTCCCTCATGTTTCTTTGAAACCCCAGTCAACCACATAGGTTTCCTCTCAGCCATTTTCAGCTATCAGAAAGATAAACAGACAGTAGGATAGACAGAACACCAGACTTGGAGTGAGGAAGATCTGAGTTCAAATCCTGCCTTAGACACTTAATAGCTGTTCAGGTTCCTCATCTGTAAAATGGGTATAAAATAGCACTTATCTGTTGTCATGAGGAACAAATGATCCAGCATATAAAAAGTGCTTTAAAAAGTTTAAAGTGCTACATAAATCCTAGCTATTTTTGTTATCAGTGGCAAGCCAGGTTAAACCTTCACTTAATGGGTTCCCATCAATTGAGGAATGGCAGCACTAGTCCTAATAAATGTAAGTGATGAAATGCTATTGCGAGCTATGTGAAATGATGATCGGTACAATTCCAGAGAAACCTTAGAAGACTTGTATAAACTGATACAAGGTAAAATAAGCAGAACCAAGAGAGTAATTTTTTCAATAAAATAATTTTGTGAAGAAAAACAACTTTGAAAGACTTGAAAACTCTGATGTATACAATGACCAGAACACTTAAAATGAAATGTGCTTTATTGCCTACCTCCTGATAGAGAGTTGTTAGATTCAGAGTTCAGACTGAAGCCTATTTTTGGAAATGGCCAATGTAGGAATTTGTTTTGTTTGACTATATGTGTTTGTAACAAAGGTTTTGTTTTTCTTTCTTTCTCAAAGGTAAGTGGAGGGAGGAGAGAGGAAGGAAAAGATCTTTGAAAATAAAATGCAGTTAAAAAAAAAACTCCTCATGGTGCCCAAAGACTAGAAAAATTCCAACAAAATTCCTAAACAATGCCTAACATACAATATGCTTTATGTACATTATCTTACTTGAGCCTCACAATGATCACAAGGAGTAGGTATTATTATTGTCATTGTCATTTCAGTCATATCCAAGTCTTCATGAGTTGGGGTTTTCATAGCAAAGATATTGGAGTAGTTTGCCATTTCCTTCTTCAGCTCATTTTACAGATGAGGAAACTGAGGCAAACGGAGTAAAGTGATTTGCCCAGAGTCACACAGCCAGTAAGTGTTTGAGACCAGAAATTAATTCAGATCTTCCTGATTCTATGCACTGTACCACCTAGCTGTCCCAAGACGTAGATATCAGGAGTATTATAGCCACATGTTACAGATAGTAAGATTGAGTTTAATAAAAGTTAAACTATTTGCTCATAATCATACAACCACAAACATAAAAGGTAAAAACTAAACCCAGATCTTCCAACTCTCCACTACCCTTAGTATGAATCAAGACACAGCTTTAATTTGCCATAATGAGAGACTTAACTTCCAGCAAGAAATTTGAAAATACTTCTTACCCTCCCAAAGAGATGACAGCTTGGCGTCTGTGGGAGGGTTCAATCTGTTCCACGCCAGTGTGACAGCAACCATCTCAGGCCTGAATTATAAAGCGCTGGAAGAGAAGGTCAAAACGTGATCTGCTAAAGGAATTAGCAAAGACACAAACACAGCGAACTAACACAACGTGCTCTCTGAGACACCCAAGACATCGTCATCATTCCTTTTCAACATGAATGAGTGAGTGAAAGAAGGAAGCATTTGTTAAACACTCACTATGTACAAAGTACTACACTGAACACTGGGGATTCAAACAGAAATATGCTCAGAACCAAAACCCCGGAGTCAGGAGAGACCTTAGATGTGATACAGCCTTCGCTGAAAATAACAATATTAACAGTAAGAAGCAGGAGGAGACTAATAGCTAACACTTATAGTGCTTTAGGGTTTCCAAAGCATCTGGCAAACGTTATCGGACTTTTATTCTCACAATAACCCTAGGAGGAAGGTGCTATCATTTTACATATGAGGAAGTCAAAGCAGGTAGAGGTTAACTGATTTATCCAGGGTCACACAGCTAGTAAGTGTTTGAGGCTAGATTTGCACTCAAGTTTTCATGATTCCAGGTCTACTGCTTTAGCACCCTGTGCCACGTAGGTGCTCAGAAGGTACTTTAGAAGATTTTTAGTCCTACCTCTTTTTTTTGCCTTTTTTTTGGAGGGGGGAAGGTAGGGCAATTGGGGTTAAGTGACTTGCCCAAGATCACATGGCTAGTTTTTGTGTTAAGTGTCTGAGGCCAGATTTGAACTCAGGTTCTCCTGACTCCAGGGCCAGTGTTTTATTCAATGTGCCACCTAGCCACCCCTTTACCTCTCATTTTTAGATAATAATAATTACTATAATATATATTGTGCTTTAAGGTTGGCGAATTGTTTTACATGTATTATCTCATTTGGTCTTCACAACAGCTCTGAAGTAAGTATCCACATTTTACAGATGAAGAAATTGAGGGTAAGAAAGATTAAGTGAATTCAGATCCCTCACTCTATCTACTATGCCACGGAGCTGCCTGTAAGTCTGACCACAAATAAGAATCCCCCTACAACACTGGCAATAAGTAGCCTCTGTTAAAACATCCCCACTGATGGGAAACTCATTACTCCACAAAGTAGCCCATTTCACGTCAAAGTCTGCATGGCCGATGCGATTTTTAGAGATGTAGCCCAACATGCAAATGCCTTACTGAGCGTTCTTTCCTACTATAAGTAGAAAAGAAATCATAGATTCCAAGGATACTTTAAGACACATTTGATAAGGCCTCTTTTTTCCCCTTCATCTTCCCCAACCCCCAAAGTATTTTTTTAAATGTCATATGCCTATAAGCAGCTAGCAAACAGGAAAGTATCAGCAAGGGGATGCTTTTTACCTTTATTATACAAATAGATTTCACCAAAATTATCCATGCTCTGAATTTCAAAAATAAATCCAATTGACCTTTTAAATATTGTATATTAATAAGGCTATCAAGGGAATGCGGCATCTTCGTTTAAATGGGAAGATTTAGGCGGGATGCTAAGAAACAGGAACAGAGCTGTAATCAGAGGATTTCCGTCCTATAATGTCTTGTCATAAATGTGTTTCCATGGAAACAAGTCCTGGACATCCCTGAATATTATGCCCAGTAATGAGGTCATTGTTAATAGATGGAGACAGTCGGGTTTTTTTAATGGTTACCAAATGATCAAAATAATTCTACACTAAAGATATTTAAGTCAAATTAAATTCACCTGTAACAATCAGTGATCCATTTATTTGAAAATGTGGCCAGTTGCCAACTGGAGTGGTTAAAGCAACAGAACACTGACCTTACGCAAAGGTGACCTTCACTATGATGTTATTTGAGAGGTCCCAAGAAACCTCTCTGACTAAAGTTGTACCCTTAGTAAGTCTTTCCTTTGTATTAAACATGGCCCACCAAAATTCCACCCTTAGTAAGTCATTCTTTTTTATCAAACATGGTTTTCTCCTTGCCGACTTGATTTAAACATGTATTCCCATGGGAGGGAAAAGGCATGATAGATTCTGACATGGAAGTACCAGTAAATGTTTAACAACCAGCCCTCTGGAGGTAATGGGGGGGTACAGAAGACATACTTTTAAATTTATTCTACATTATTAATTTTGTCTCCATCACTTTCTTACATCTAGTCAATAGAACAAGCCCTGATATGTAGAATTTGCCAATCGGCTGATCCAAGGTATAAATGCTCGCATGGAGAATTGAACAATCAGGTCTCACTCTCGAGCTGGTTTGGCTTCCTCCAGCACATCCCTGCGTTCTAACCACTTGGTGTGAGTGAACTGATCAGATCATCTTCCTTCTTCACAGGAGGACCTTTGACAGTCCTGAGCACTGAGAAACAGGGAAATGAGCTAGGAAAAGGCTACATAAAGAAAAGTCCTTAGACTTGGAATGAGTGCCATCTTCCCCAACATCACAATTTTGCCAAGAATAACAGGGCTCAGGTGCAATCTCTAATAATAACAGTCCCTTCCATGCTGATGGTGCTTTCCCAAATCACTTTTATATATAATATTTCCTATGATCTTCCAAACATGCCTCAGAGGAACCCAGGCTTCAATCCAGACTTCTCCATCATATCAGAAACCTCTTCATTCCAGATCACTTCAACCCTGAAATTCATACCTCCAGACCCTAGAGTGAGGCTTTGGCAAACCAAGACCCAAGCAGAGGGCAGGGAAGCTCTTGTCCTGGATTCACACCTGGCCTAGATTTCAATCTTCCTCCCTCCCAGAGAGGCTTTTGGTCACACCTCCCCTCTGATTGGATGATTCTTCCCAGATCCTCCCTTTAAAAAGGGGCAACAGCCACACATGTCTTCATTTCTCACCAGCATACCATCTAAAAGATGAACGACTAGGGGAGTGACATGGTCAAGCCTTATTGGGAGAGGTGATGAGGACCTGAACTAGGGTCACAAATGAGTAAGTTGAAAGGAGGAGACAGAAGCTATAGATGTTTCTGGAGATCAATGAGTGACTTAGTATTCTGAGCATGGGAGGCAGAGAGATAGAGAAACAGAGAGAGATACAGACAGAGACAGAGACAGAGAAACAGAGAGGGAGAGAAAGAGAGAGGGAAATAAACATTCAAGCATTTATTTAGCATTTATCATGTGCCAGGCCCTGTGCTAAGTTCTAAGACACAAAGAAAAGCAAGAAAGACAGTTCCTACCTTCAAAGAGCTTACAGTCAAACAGGGGTAAGGAAACACACACATACACACACATGCACATATGCTAAAAAGGGGAAGAGAAGGAAAATGACCATCACAAGGCAACATTTCAAGTGCAGAAAAAGAGGTAGAACCTGGGAGTATTCTCCTTGACAGAAAAACAGAAGCAAAGTAGGAGCTGGGCAGCTCTGTCTTCCATGTCACCTGATATCAAGGTCCTGATTACTCCAGATCATGGTGCTCTCATTTTTCTAATTTTCCACTTTTCCCAAATATAGATTTTAAAGAACCCCTTTTGTTATTCTTGTTGCCTCTCCTCATCAGCCTTAGCTCCTATGTGGGAATGAATGAGCCAAAAAATTACCATTGCTTTCAGAGAAGCCCAGACCTGGAAAGGACCACGGAAGCACTCTTGCCCAACTCTTATATGATGGAGAGTCCTTCCCAAGCATCTCCAGCAAGTGATTATCTGGGTTCCACTTGAAAATCCGCTGGGACAGAGGCCTTGAGACATCTCTAATCATTAGGAAGCGTTCCCTTAAATCAGAGAAGATCTGCCTATCTCTGAGGACCTCCTCCTTACTCCTAATTGTGCCTTCTGTGTCACTGGCCTTTTCTAGGGGCTGGCTTCCTAAATATGAATGTGTTTGACTTCACCAAGCATATATCTATACCCATTATCCGGCCTATTGATTGATCTTCCCCAGGTAAAGATGGGAGTGTGACACAGAAATCAAGAAGGAAGCAGACAGGCAGTGTAAGTATGTGCCTCTTGGAAACACTCGCACATATTCACATGCACACAGAATACACATGTGAGTTGCTATAGCCCCACTCTACAGAAAACCCCTAACGAGCACCCCAAAACGAATTTTATACCCAGGAACCCCCGCGAGCCAGACTTTCATTTGCAGTCAATACAGCCAGAGAAAAAAAAAGAAACTGGAATGTAGATAGGACTGAAAAGAACATTCTGTGTTCTATCTGTCCCGATAGATAGGCTGTTAAGTAAATATTAATGGTGGTAAATCAATATAAACAATCCTGGGGGAGGCAGATCCTCCAGCACACCAAGTGAGCATTATTGATCTGGGGAATCTTTAATAGATATTATCACAGCGCAGCACAGCACATGGGGCCCAGGCTGCCTTTCACAACCACAGAGATGTTTCAATCTGGGCTGCATGAAAGAACACGTATCAATCCATCAAGTCTTCCCACTTGCCTCCTCCAGGCTCCCACACTCTCGTTCTCTTCTCACCGTCTCCCGGTCTCCCTTTTCTTCTTCAGGCCAGGCAGACGCAGTACAGGGGGCCCCTGTGATCTGATCTGACCCTAACCCCACATTCTTACTGCCTGAATTTCTACCCCAGACCAGTATTGGAAAACATTCTGGATACAGAACCAGTAGATTTGGGTTAGAATCACAACATGCCATTTTTGGGGGAGAAGAGAGGGGGTTGTTAAACCTCTGCAGGCCTCACTTTATTTGTTAAATGAAGGGGTGAGATTAGATGAGTTCTAAGGTCCCTTTCAGGGCTAAATCCTATAAACTACTCATTCTTTTGTGCTAAGCCCTACTGCCTTCCTTGATACCTTTTCTAAAATGCAAATATGCAAGGAAGACAGAAATGAAATCTCTGACATCTTAATTCACTGTTGAGTGCATTAGCTTAATCATAGAACAGGCCAGTGGAGCACCCGGCATGAAAAAAGAGAGAAGGCCGAAACAAGAGGAGGACAACTCAGAAGTAGGAAACCAGAGGTACAGCATGGTCTAATGTTGGTCCAATTTTCCCTTTTCTCAGTCATCCAACCTTCCCCTTCTGCCCTCATCGGGCTTCAGCCATATATGCCGTAATACATGTCATCTGATACTGAGTTTGTTTTTTTGCTTTAAGGGACTACAAAAATCCACCCGTCCTTTGGGTTCAGAAAATGGCTATGTTGTATGTGTTCTACTCTTAGTCAGTATTAACTTTATCCAGGTGGCATCTTTAAAATGACTATTTGTGTGTTGTTCAGTCATGTCTAACTCTTCATGACCCTGTTTGGGATTTTCTTGGCAAAGAGGCTAGAGTGATTTGCCATTTCCGTCTCCATATCATTTTACAGATGAGGAATTGGGTTACGTGACTTGCCCAGGGTCACACAAGCTGGTAAGTGTCTGAAGCCAGATTTGAACTCATTAAAATGACTCTTCCTGACTTCCAGCCCAGCAGTAGATCCACTGTGCCGCCTGGCTGTCAGTACATAAAATCCCTGACATGTCTCGTTATAACCACCAGGTGGTGCTGGCGAGTAAAACAATCCAAAATATCAGTGATTTCCAGAACCTGGGGCTGACTACATGTGCCCAGGGAATTCATATCTCACTCTTATTGCATAAATGGACTTTCTCTAATAACTCAGTTCCCTTTTCCAAGCAACTCACTCTCCCTTTTGCCATGAGTGACTTTCTTTTTAAGCCCAGCATTGGTGCACATTCAAGAACACAAGGAAACCTCCACCCCTCTTACTGAAACACAAGGTTCTTTTCTAGCAGCTCAAATCTAAAGAAATCTTGTTCTCAGGATTGATGCTCTCTCAGTCTCTGCCTCTCTGTCTCTCTATCTCTGCCTCTCTCTGTCTCTGCCTCTCAGTCTCTGCCTCTCTGTCTCTCTATCTCTGCCTCTCTCCATCTCTGTCTCTCTGTCTCTCTGTCTCTGCGTCTCTCTCTTCCTCTTTCCTCCCCCCTTCCCTTCATCTCAATTAAACATGTGTTTCTCAAATAACAATAATAATAACAAATAGCTAACATTTATACATCGCTTATTATATGCCAGGTAATTCACTAAGTTCCCTATTATTTCATTTGATCCTCACAATAAACCTAGGTGGTAGATGCTATTATATCCCCATTTTACAGATGAGGAAACTAAGGCAAACAAAGGTTAAGGTTCTCACAGCATGGTGGGGCCATATTTGAACTCAGATCTTCCTGACTCCTACCTGGCACTCTAGCCAATGTTTCACCAAGGGCCTCAAAGCCCATCCAGATTGCCCTGACAGCTCAGTTTTGAATTTATAAATCCTCAATCATTTAAATCTGTCCCCCTTTAAGGTTCCTTTCTTTCTTCTCAATCTTCTGCATTCATTCAAGTGAGTAGATTGTGACAAATTCAGATTGCTATTCAACTTTAACAGCATCTCATCCATGACAATGAGAAAACCTAAAACAACCCCTTTAAAGAGAAGACACTTCTCTCGGAGCTGGCTATCCCTTCTCAACAACTGGAGTTGGGAAATAGGGAAATAGTTGGAAAAAGGAGAAGAAAACCCAGTCTGGCTACTTCCTCTTTGATACCACCTTCCATGGGGAAGATTAGTGAAGACAGTGGTTGAGAGCAGGTACATGGGTCCCTACTCCCTAAGAGACACAGGGAACGATCTCCAGGCATGTCTCAGCAGTGTATTAGTCGAGACAGCCCCTAAAGTGTCCGCCGTGGCTTGTGATGTCCTCAGTTCTTAGGGTTCTTCTTTGGCACTTCTATAATGAGGAGTTATGAGATGCTTGGCACACATCTCAAACCCCAATGGAAAAGCATTGACATAAAAACTTCAACTAAAACATGATCCTGGATCCAGTCTCCACCATTTTTTCATTATTCTCAATGCCCAAGGTTTTTATCCTCCTTTACTAGCATAAGAAACATGCTGTGAAGCCAGAAAAAGTTTTATTTTATTTTGCATTCATTGTGAATGGGTAACTCCCTAAAGGAGTAGCATTGCTCAGACAAAATGCAAAGATGTTTATACTTGGTTCCCAATTCGAATTGCCCCCCTTGCTCTCTATAGGCTAGATGCAACCTCCTGAACCACCCTCTTCAGCTTCTCTTCCTTGATGTGTTCCCCCCTCAAACAGCTCATTAAGCATGTGTATCAGCTTCTGACCTTTTACTTAATCAGAAGCCTGGTTCTGCTAGGTCAAAGCTGTGATTAGAACCAGTTACTTCTGACTTACATCCTGTAATCACTCAAAGCTGGGAGTAGTTTTAAGCCTGTGGAAATAGAATTCCTTCTTTTGTTTCTCACTCTAGGGAAAGGGGGAAGATAGAATTTTGTCACTCCCCCCCCCCCCAAGTCAACACTAAGCTAGAAGCTAGCCCAGACTGAATGTCCATGTTAATCTAGCTCCCAGACTTCTGATATTCTCAGTGCCCTATAGCAGAGGCGTTATATTAACCACCTCCAAGCTAGCTCCCTGAGGGCAAGACAGTGTCTTTAGTGCAGTTGTGAAGAGAAGAATCTTCACCATGTATAGAAGTTGTGACAAGTTTGCGTGTTTGAACCCAGTTTCTTTTCCTAGCTTTAGCTATGGCTGTCTGGGATTATGTCCAGTAGCTCTGAGGGAGAAAGGAAATGGAAATACTCTTTGGGGGTAGAAGCTGCCATGAGCACAGTGTAAGGAAGGACAATGGATGAATGAGCTGATGAGACAGAATGGAGGACAAGGAAGTACTTAAACTTCAGGAACTCAAGCTGAGGGAAAGGAAGAAGGAGGGGAGGAGAGAAGACACTATGACATTCAGGGTACACTGGAGGGAAGGCACAACACATTTCATTGGCCATTTAAAATCCTTTCCCAAGGGAATGAAACTGTGGCTGGGGTGACTGCTTGAATTCCCATACAAAGTATGGAATTCAGTCGGAGGGATCTCGTTGATTAAAATGTTTGTGTAGTCCTGTCAATCCTCTGGCAGGACCAAATGATTAATTCGGCCGCTCTTCCTGCTGAAGATATCTTTCAGCAAAATTCTTCACTACAAATCTCAATTGATAATCTAGGAGAAGTTTTTGAACCTAAATGAAATGAAGGAGGATTATCAAGATGGTGGGAAGAATGAGCTGGTCTGCAAAGTATAATAAAACACTTTGGGTAGGGAGTGGGAGACAGCATTGCACAGTGGAAAAAGAAATAGAGTTGGTGCTAAGAACCTGGGTTAGAATCCCATCCCCGCTATTTGCTACCTGAGTGACCTAGTGTAAATCATTCTAACCACTCTGTGCCTCGGTTTCCTCATTTGCAAAATGAGGGAATTTGGTCAGATAACCTCTAAGAATTCTCTTAGATTCAAATCCATGATCCTATGAATAGAAGGCTGGGTAATTCAGTGAAAACACTGGTCCCAAAAGCCTTCTCATAATCCCCAATCATTTTTCCGATTATGGCCCCAGGCTTCTCACGTTAAAAAAAACACCAAGACTGGATCAGAAAATATCTTACATTTATGTAGCTCTTTCCAGTTTGTACCATATCTGCATTTCACAGGTGAGAAAACAGAAGTTCATAAAAGCTAAATCTGTGGTCACACACTGAACTCAGGACTCAACAATTACATTTTCAGTTCATATTCCACTACCCGCAGGACAGCAGCAAGGCAGAGAGACTGTTGGGCTTAATCAAAAAGACCTCATTTTCTAACCTTACCGCTAATCCTCAAAATCTGGATGACCATGGGGAAATGAGTGAACCTCTCAGAACCTTAGTTTCTGTATCTACAAAATTCCTTAAATAATACAGTACCTGCAGTACCTACTTTATAGAGTCATCACGATGCTAAAAGGACGCAATATATGTAAAATATTTTGCAAACTTTAAAGAGACATGAGGCAATAATTATATACTGACTACAAATTTAAGTTAACTTTAATCTAAAGTTACAACCTTCTGAGTGAAAAGGATGTTCAAAAGAGGAAGTGAGGAAAGAGATGTAGGATTAAGGCTCAAAGCGGAATATTGGCTATGATCTCAGGTTGGGTAATAATAATAATATATCCTTCTAATCACATTTCTAGATTTGACTACAGTTTATGTTATACTCTTCCTTTGTGTCAGTCTGTCGGGGCATGTTCTCACTGCTGACTTACTTTCCCAGAGACAAGGAATTAAGCTCAATTGCAGAGAATCAGATATTCAGAATTCATGGAGATGTTTTGCATGATTGCACATATATAACATATCAAAATGCTTACTGTCTTTGGGAGGATGGAGGGGAGAAGAGAAAGGAATGGAATCTGGAACTTAAAACTTTATGTTTAAAAAAATTTTAACACATAATTGGGGGAAAATAAAATGTTATTTTAAAGAGATGTAGAGTTTACAAGATAATGTGTGTAGATAGACAGACAGACAGACAGACAGACAGATAGATAGATAGACAGACAGACAGACACATACATACATACATACATACTCACAACTTAAATTCCCTATTGAATATATTCTGCATCACGATTCCCAAGTAGAACAGGCTCTAACTATGGACCACATAAACCACCATCAAAGTACAAACATATTATATAAGTTCTGGGTTGACTACTCTTGCCAGTCAGGACCACATTAAACATCTTCAAGGAAGAAACTCCCTGAACACTATAGTCAAGGTGCTGGAAACTTATCTGAGCCCTATCTGTCAGCTTTCTTGTATACTATGCTAGAACTCTAATGAAGATTTGGCTGATCTGACCAGAAGACACCAGCACTTAAGGCAAAGCAAAGTTGACTGAAACAACTCTACCTTCTCTACTAGATGTGTACCCCAGAAGAGCTTTTCTAACCCCAAAATTGTTGATAATCCTTGAAGTTGGTTTTAGTTTAGGATTTTTGTTTTTGTTTTTGCTCTTGGTTGATTGATTGGTTCATTGGTTTTAGACAAGACCTATAATTTCATCTGTATGGAAACCTCCCAGTGTGTAAATTTCCTCCACTGAGCCAGCTCAACAACTGCCTATAACTTGACATCTTAGCAAGGGGCCCTGAGAAATTAAATTAAATGACTTGTCCATGACATAACCAAGGTGTGCCAGAGGGAAAACATGAACCCAGGTCTTCCTGGGTCATTATAGTCCAAGACTGGCCTCTATCTACTATGCCAAGCTGCCTCTCCTGTTAATGCTTGTGGCAAATTAATGCGATTGCCATTTTATCCAGTGGGAAGTCTCAAGAGGACCAGTCAATTACAGACACAATGTATGTATTATGAAGAACAACTTTGATAGACTGGACTCTTCTCAGCAATGCAAGGTTATAAGACAACTCCAAAAGACTCAGGATGGAAGGAGATGCCTACATGCAGAGAAAGAACTAAAAAGAACAGAGTTTGAATATAGACTGAGGCAAACTACCTGCTCTCTTTTTTTTTCTTGTTTGGTTTTGCTTCCTCTTTCCCATTATTCATTCCATCAGTTCCAATCCTTCTTTACAACCTGACTAACGTCTAATGTGAAAGTACTTGCAGATCCTATACTTTATTGCATGCCACCATGGCATGCAGTGGCATGCCACCATGGCATGCAGGAGGGTGGGGGTGGTAAGGGGGGAGAAAATTTGAAACTCAAGGGATTGTGGAACTGATCTTGTAAAGTAAAAGTAAACAAACAAATTAATAAAGACCAAAAAAAGAAGAGGAAAAAAAAAGAAAGCCACAAATTAACATCATCCATGTTTTATTGAATTTTCATTTATTTTGTTAAACATTCCCCAATTACTTTTTAACATGGTTTGGCAGCATTGCTTGCCACAGATTGATACCTTTCTATCAAGTCTAACACTCGTGTTTTACAGATGAAGGAAATTAGAAATAGAGAGGTGAAGTAACTTGCCCAAGGTCACAAACCAAGTAAGCTGAAGAAAGGGGATTTGAACCCAGATCCCATGCCTCTAAATCTAAAGTCTTTTACTCTGCACAATGAGGGCAGCTAGGTGGTACAGTTGATAGAGCACTGGGCTTGCAATCAAGAAGGCTCATCTTTCTAAAATCAAATCTGGCCTAGCTTACTAGTACCTACTACACTTACTAGCTGTGTGACCCTGGGCAAGTCACTTAATCCTATTTGCCTCAGTTTCTTCATCTGTAAAATGAGCTGGAGAAGGGAAAGGTGAACCTCTCCAGTGTTTTTGCCAAGAAAACCCCAAAATGGGGTCATGAAGAGTTGGACAAGACTGAAAAAGTATTGAATATCACAACACAATGACCCAGGGTCCTTTAGCTATGGCAAATGATTGCAACCAGCTTTGCCCTGAGCCTTCAAGATGCTCATACTGCTGGCCAGAAGCATTGAAGCAAGAACAGTCACTGGGGCATGTGCAATCACTAACACTGCAAAGGACTGTGGAGATCACGTGATCCGATTTTCCAGGTGAAGAAACTAAGGTCCAGAGCAGGAGAAACGATTCCCCAAGGTCACATCCCATAGGAGTATCAGGACACCAGACTTCAAATCTCCTGTCCCTTGATCACGTGCTCTTTCCAGTACACAATGCTAATTCCTTTTTATTGATTTCTTCCCTCAAATTAATTAAAAGTGAGAGTGAGAATATGCTTATCACAGGAAATCCACAGGTGGCATGCTTGTTAATTTCAGAGGCATTCTCCTTTCCTCTTTCAAACTCAGTCCAAGGGAAGGGAGTGCCCCTGGGGAAGGGATGAATTAAGAATGAAGGGTTAGACTGGCACAAAATACTGCCTGTCTTGCTGAGCTGCACTGAACCCTGACTGTACCCAGAGACAGAAATCAAAGAGCGTAAATGCAAGGTACTCTAAATGCTAATTTCACAATTCAGGCATCTGACCTTTAGTGGAAGAAGTTAAAGAGCCAGATGATTTGCTGTATGCAGTGATTCTTACTCCATTAAAAAAAAAATTCTTATTAAACATTTGTTCAACTCCACAATTTACTAAGGATGGTACTCCTGGCATATGGAGATGACACCTGGGGTTGGCATTACCCACCAGTTCATAAGCAACAGAGGAATGAGTAGAGAGTAATACAGGGAGGATAGAAAAGCAGGCAAAAAAGAATGGGTAGGAGGAGGAAAAGTCGTATGGAAGGCTGGACTTCTGAAGATTCAGGGAAAATGAGAGGGAGGGATTATAATCAGTTTATAGAATTGCAGAATCTTACTACTGGAATGAATATCAGAGACCACCAAATCCAACCCCTGCTTGCATAGGGATCTCTTCTATAGAGTTCCCATCAAGGGGTCATCCAGACTCTACTTGGATACTCCTAGTGATGGGGAACTCAACACATTCAGCCATTCCATTTCTGGATGACTTTGTTAAGAAAATTTTCCATATATTGCATCTTCATCTTCCACTTTGCTACTTTCACCTTTGCCTGCGGTTCTGTACCCTAGAGTCCTCCCTCTTCCAGATGACAGCTCCCCAAATACCTGAAGACAACTATCAGGCTCTTCCTAAGTCTTTTCCTCTGTAGATTAAACAAGCTGATCCCCTCCAAAGATGCTCATATTCTGTGATCTCTAAACCCACTCTCCCAGATGCTCTGCCATTTGTCATTGTCCTTCCTCAAATGTGGCACGTAGAAGTGAAAAGAGTCCCCTGATGTGGTCTGACCAGTGCAGAGTATAACAGCTCTACCACTCCTCTCATCCAGCTTACTGTGCCTGTCTTGGTGCAGCCCAACAAGGTCTTAGCTTTTTCAGCTGCCATTTTGTGCTCTCAATTTCTATTGAGTTTACAATCCTTCAAGATTCCTTTCATAAAAGCTGTTGTTCACCCATAGTCTCCAAGTCCATGTTGGTGGAATTTTTTTTTAACTTAAATATAAAACCTTATATATATCCCTTTTTAATTGTGTAGTAGATAGTCTGCCTTGGAGTTGGGAAATTTTGGGTTCAAATCCAACTTCTACCACAGGCTACCTGTGTGACTCTAGGCATGTCTCATGCCTCCAGGAAATTCTCTAAAACTGTTAGTTGTAAAGCAGGTGCTGACCTACATTGAAAAAGGGAATTTCCTCATCTGAGAGTTGCCTATGACAATAAAATCACAAGTACAATCCCTATTGCTGTCTCATCTATTTCTGCTCTAGATGGGGTTAATCCTGATTTCTGAGCCTTGGTCTAGGGCACACAACAAAGCACATGATAAGATGAGGTTCCAGGAGTACAGTTTTAGGAAAACATTAAGGGATGGCCAGAGTTACACATCTACCCAAAGGTGGGGGTTGGGATTCTCCTTGGATCAACAGTATCACTTCTTTTTAGGAATCACAGCATAGTGATAAGTTCCATCCCACTGATTTCAGCTCTTAGGAAACATTCTTGTAATTAAAGTCTTTGTACTCACAAATTCTTTCATCTCCTCTACCTTCTTGTACTTTGCTTCTAGTTTCTTTGAATATGCATCCAACTTGCAAACTCAAGAGCTGCTGCTTGCTCCTCAATTAAAGTGATCTGATCCAGATAAGGCTGAAGGGCTGCAAATTTCTGGTTTTAGTTCTTTAGGTTTCTACTTATGTTTACTGCAATAGCTTTCATTTCTAGATACTTTAAACTAGTCAGTTTGTTCATATTTTCCAGAAGTTTCTAGTCTTCACTGATGGCTGTCAGCTTCCCTGTCAGGTACATGGCCATTTTGGAGAACACATCCTGGTCGCGTCCTGTGATGTCCTCCTCGGTAGGCTCTGTGGCTTCCTCAGCTATCTCCACCATGGCATCATCTAGGCCAAGGAAGGGAGGAAAGAAAAGGATGGAGGAAAGGATAGGGAGGGGGAAGGAGAGGGAGGAAGGAGGGGAATAGAGAGGGAAGAGGAGGGGAGGGGAGGGAAAGGAAGAAGGAACAAGAGAAAAGGGGAAGGGTGAAGAATTGGAGGACAGTTCCTCAATATTATTTGACCATAGTTCTAAGAACACTAACTGTAGTTAAAAGTCAAGAAAAAAAGTAATTATATAAACATTGACAACAAAGAGACAGAAGCATACCTTTCTTTTGTAGATAACAGGATGGTGTATCTAGGAAAATATAGAAAATTAGCAAAGAAACGAACTAATGTGGTTATATTACTAGTTCCAACAAGATAATAAGATATAGAATAAACCCACAACCCACAAAAATCATAAATATTTCTACATAAAACTAACAGAACCCAGAAAAATAATTATAAGAGAAATTTCATTCAAATTAGCTACAAAACGCATAAAATATATGAGCAGTAAGGCACCAAGGCAAATCAAGTAAACAAGCATTCATTAAATGCTTACCATATGCCAGGCACTGTGTTAAGCTCTGGCAATACAAATCCAAGCAAAAATAATGACAGTCCCTGAAATCAAGGAGCTTATATTCTGATGAAAAAGACAACACATTAAAATACCTGAAAAGTGTGGAGGGGAGGGAAAAGTTACCCTGACTGGGATACGGTGACAAATCTGGAGAATCAGGGAGGTTGATGCATAAAAGATTTGTATAAAGACAATTCCAAGATTTAAATAATTGGAGAAATATTCACTGCTCATGGAAATATAATTAAAATGACACTACTATTTCAATTAACTTACAGGTTTACTGTCATATAAATCAAATTATTAAGGGAGTAGTTTTTTTTAATTAGACAAACTAATAATAAACTTCATTCAGAAGAACAAAAAATACATGGAATTTCAATGAATATAATAAGTAGAATACAAATATAGGGTGCATGACATTACCAGATGTAATGGTAATAGGGATTTGAAGATCTTCCCTGCCCTTGTATTGGCAATCAAACAGGTACTTACCACCTTGTTTCAAGTTTATGATTGTATCAAGTATTAAGATCCAGAACTTGTGAATCCCACCATAGGAGGAGATTGCTGATGTAACAGGAAAGGGCAGAAGAGAGAGAAGCTAATACCATATATAAGAAAAGTCCAAGCTAGAGAGCAAGAATTGCTGAGAGAGAAAGAGAGCTGCTAGGATCCTGAGAACTTCTGAGAACCTCTACGAATTGAGAACAGAATGGAGAACAGAACTTGTGGTGGCAGAATGGAGAACTGAGAACTGAGAACTGAACTGAGAACTGAGAAGAGAATTGAGAAGAACTGAGAAATGAAAAAAGAGGAGAACTGGGAGGAAGCATGGCTGTGGTGCCAGTACTTTGTCTGTCTGTTTCGATATTACTTTGTCAGATTTGTCTGTAACAACAGATTGCTGGAACAATTGCTGGAACAGAAGCCCTGGAACCTTATTGCTGGTTCAGAAGCCCTGAAAGAGAATTTTCTTGTTGTATGTTTACAGAAATCCTGGATGAAGGTCTTACTGATGTTTTCAGAGGTCCTGAGACTATACTGATGATTTGTGTTGATTCCTCAGACCTTGTTGTTGAGTATATGTTGATTTCACAGGCAGAAGTGAATTGATGAGTATGCTGGCAATGTGAATGAATGTGATTGTGGCTTTGTTAAGCTTTGTCTTCCCAGGAACAGAAACTATGAAGGATTTGAGGTGGATTAGACACTGTGAGCTTCAGTATGGAACAGGAACTGCACAAGTAGCTGGACAAGGAACTGAGAGCTGTCTGCCTTTGAACTTCAGTGACAGTTGGGTAGATTTGGGCAGGAGCTGGGACCATGGAAGAGGAACCATGGAAGCTGGGAACCTGCCTCCAGTCAAGATGAAAAGATTTCTCCTCAGGTATTTAATGCAAACTGAGAAGATTATGATTTACTGTGCCCTAGGGGTAGAGAACTCTGTATTCTGTATCCTGTATCTTTTCAGGATGATTGAATTAAGAATTATTGGAAACAAATCTCCAAATAAGAAGTGATTGATTGAAGAGATTAAGACAATGTGACCTAGGGATGGAAAACTTTGACCTTTGTATTTTGTGCCCATTAAGGAGGGAAGCCACCTTAAGGATGATTGAATTAAGGACTTACTAAATGATTGTTACTAAATGATTGTATCTTTTATTGAAAACTAGGTAACCACTTTGGTGAAAACTATGTGGCCACTTTAGTGATAACTTGTTATGCTATAACATTGTGAACGCTGTACTTTGATTTCTGTGAATGTTTTGTCTTAGTTTGTTACTGAATAGAGAGTTCACTATACTGTGCAATCAGAACCTTGAAGCTGTTCATAGCAACAATTTTCTGGAAAACTGCCCGTGCTTGGCTTTACACCAGAACTCAAACTGCATTATTATGTAGCATTCAACAAAACTATTTAATATTGGTTCAAAACAGAAAAGTACATAGTGGAACAGACTAGATAAGTAAGAACCAGAAGCAATTGTGCACTAGAGTCCATTGTTTTATTTACACAAGAACAGAAAATATTGGGGGTAGATTCCTATTTTGATAAGAAGGGAGAAGTAGAAATCAGTTTGGCAAAATTTAGGTTTAGACCACCTTCTTATATCATATATCACCATAAATTCAAAATAAGCATGAAACCTGAATAGGGGTCACACTATAAAAAAAGTTTTTAAATAAAATAAAATTAGAATAGAATAGAATGAGAATATGGGCAGCTAGATGGCTCAGTAGATAGAGTACTGGGCCTGGAGTCAAGAAGGCCTGAGTTCAAATCCAGCATCAGACACTTACTAGTTGTGTAAATCTGAGCAAGTCATTTAAATTTTTGCTTGCCTTAAAACCCCAGAGAAGGAAATTTGCAAATCATTCCAGTATTTTTGCCAAGAAAATACCAATGACAATATGGTCCACAGGGTCACAAAGAGTCAAACACTACTGAACAACTAAACAACAGGTGTCTTTTACAACTATAGATGGAGAGAGAATAATTAAATAAAAAGGAAAATCATAAGTATGAAAAATAATTTAACTATATAAAACTTAAAAGTTTTTCCATTAACAAAATCAATGACACAAGACAATATATATTTATTAAGGGCCTACTAGGTGCCAGGGTCTCGGCTGAGGGCTGGGGATATGTAGAGGACCACAGGCCAGTGGGACTGTGACTCTGATGGCTAAATAAGCCCTCTCAGCTAAATAGCCTGCTGTGGGCCTGGATTGGTTCCCCATCCCCCCAGGAGATAAGCATGGTATATACACCCACAGCCTGTGAACAAAGAAGTGTGCAATGTCCCCAGGGGAAAACAATTAGAAAGGAGATTTATGGCTCTATAAAGCTTGTGCCTGAGAGAATAAACATGGGCTCTACTTTCCACCACTCTCAGAGTCCCATCTCTTTTGTGCATTTTCTCTCTCCCTCTCTCTCTCTCTCCCCCTCTCTCTCTCTCCCTCTCTCTCTCTCTCTCTGTTTCTGTCTCTCTCTGTCTCTGTCTCTCTCTTTCTTCATTTTCTCCCTATTAAAGCCTCAAATATCATACATAAGAGTTTACTCTCCACAATAAATAAGGAATTGACATACATATATTGTATAGTAACAAATAATTAATATGAGGAATTCAGAAAAATATGGGAAAGTTTGTATAAATTGATGCAAAGTGAAGTAAAGAAAACCAAGAGACCAACATAAACAATGACTAAAAGATGAACAAATCACTTAAAGTAAGTTAAACTCAGAGAAATGGGGAAAAAATAAAGGATCAGAAGAAGAGATAATGAAACATTTTCCTCCTCATGACAGAAAGGGAAGGTTCTACTAGGGTACCATATTATATACACTGTAAAATGTGGTCACTGTATTAAAAAATTTTTGCTTAATTGTTTTTGCGTTGCTGTAAGGGAGGGTTAAATCTGAACAGGAAACTGGGGACTAAGGATTAAAATGATGTAAAAACAAAAGGAATCAAAAAGTGTATTTTAAGAAGATTTTTAAAAAAAGAAATACCCCCAATTCGTCCATCCTCTGGTAACTCAGGATGGTCAGGTCAATGATATTACCCTTATCCACAACTTAAATAATAAGAAAAATGAGGAAGATAGCCCAGCATCAACTAAGACAAATAGGACCATTATAGCAACATACTCTCAGATGAATTGGTCCATTTGGAGCCAGTGAGATCAATACAAATCCACTGCATAAAGTCTTTAGACACATGGATTTATCTTCTTAAAAACAAAATCACTTTTGTTCATTGCAGAGGGTAAAAGGACAAAGATCATTTCTTAATTCTCTAGATGTTCTTAAGACATATTTGAAGAGAGTGATCTCAGGGAAAAAAGAGACTTCCAAAGCCAAAATGAATGAACACGTTTTTAAGCCTTTTTTTGTGAACCAGAGAAGATAGCATAGAACAAGAATAATAATTTAAAAAATCATTATTTAACACATTATAACTACAAAGCATTTAACATGCACTATCTCTTTTTATCTTTGGATCAGCCCTATCAGGTAGGTAGGGCAAGGATTCCCATTTTACAAATGAGGTACATGGGTGTTGTACAACTTGATAGAAGTAAAAGAACCAGGCTTCCAAAATTAGTCTTCTGGCTCCAAGTTCTCTACCTACAGTCATTGCAATTAGCATTTGAAATTACATGAATTTGGAAGGAGAAACCTCTGGTAGAGGAAAGATAGAGCCCCATAGGGCACATAGGCAGCTCCCCAAATAATACTGAATGAATGGCTGCAATGGTGTAATGAACCATCCTGCTCAACAAAAATTAGTATACACTATTCCAAGTGAACATTCCTACTAAGGAAGAACAACAATGTCACCAGCTAACATATCTAGAAATTGCACTTTTGTTTGTCTCTGTCAGTTTCTCAATGGGAGATGGAGAGGACATAAATAGCTTTCAAAAAACTATATTTCTTCTGCTTCCCTTAGTCATTTGTTACATTTATGGCTTCCAGCCATTCAACATGTCAAATTGTCTGGGAGAAGTCCAGAGTCACACCAAGGATCCATTCCTAGGAAGGAAAGGTGTCTAAGCACAAGGAAATGTTTAGAGGAATTAAGTATCTTTGTTTTCATACTCAGTCCTATCTTGGACAAATGTCAGGACAACTTAGTTTTCCAAACAGAGAAACTCTGAACAACATGATGTGGGAGCAATAAAGTTATAATAAGCCCACGTGACCTTGAGCTAAATGAAGTGGGACTTTTCATCCAGGAATAAGTAAGTGATTGTGTTCTTCCCAGATCGAACCACCCTGGGAGTGCTTTTAAGGAAGGACACTGATCATCTTGAGAGTATTCAGAAAAAGATTAGCAATATAGAGAAGAGCCTTGAGTTGGACTGGCTGAAGGAACTGGGAATGTTCAATATGGAAAAGAGAAGACTTTGGGGTGACATTATAGCTTTATTTGAGTATTTGAAAGTCTGAAAAAGGAATTAAACATTGGTTGTGTTTGGCCACAAAGGATTATACCAGAAACAAGGATCAAGGATACAAATAAAAGATTGAGACAATGTCAAAAGTATTTATGAAGGATCTTTTATGTGCCAGGCACTGTGCTAAGTGCAGGGAAAACAAAGAAAGGCAAGAAATTGAAAAAAAAAAAAAACCAATCCCTGACCTCGAGGGGGTTCACAATCTAATGGAGGAAACAAAATGCAAACAACTATGTATACAAGAGATAAAGAGAGAGTAAATTGGAATTCTTCTAAAAAAGAAGGCACTAGAATGAAAGGGGGTCAAGAAACACCTCTTGCAGAAGGTGAGCTGAGTCTTGAGAGAAGCCAAGGAAACCAGAAGACAAAAATGAGGGCCCAGAGCATTCTGACTGACAGATTTTACAGTTTTGTGACTTTCAATAGGCAACATGGAATATATGTGAAGTAGCATATACTTTCCTATGAAAGGGAAATCACAGTCAGGAAAGTAATGCTGGTGATCTGATGTTGTTGCTCAGTCATTTAGGTCTTTTCCAACTCTTCATGACCCTATTTGGGGTTTTCTTAGCAGAGATACTGGAATGGTTTGCTGTTTCCTTCTCCAGCTCATTTTATAGATGACAAACTGGGACAAACAGGGTTAAGTGACTTGCCCAGGGTCACACAGCTAGTAAGTGTCTGAGGCCAGATTTGAACTCAGGAAGATGAGTCTTCCTGATTTCAGGCACAATGTTCTATCTACTATGCCACCTCTCATGTGGTGTGACTTTGACAGAACCATTTTATCCCTTTAAGACTTCATTATAAAGCTCCTCATTTTAAATGAGTCAATTGAATTAGGTTTTCTCCAATTTCCTTTCCCACTCTAAAATCTTGCCAATCTAATTACATTCAGTATTTTTTAAAAATATATATGAATAAGCAAAAAGCAATTCCTCTATAACCTATAGCATTAGAGAGTGACTGGGGGCACTTTGAGATTAACTAACTTTTCTACGGTTTCACAGCTAGTATGAGTCAGAGGTAGAACTTGAACCCAGGTTTTCCTAACTCTGAGGCCAGCTGTATATCCACTATGGCACACTGCCTCTCATAACATCTACAAAAGGTAGTCACCTAGCCTTCAGTTAAGGTGCCTAACATGGTTGCCTTGAATATACTGGGAACTTAATTTTTTTTTTAATTAAATGAAAGTCTAGGGAGCCAAATACCTCCCAGGACAATCCATTCCACAACTGGACAGGTGTTAGAAAATTTTTCTTACACAGAAATGTGCATTTTTATAACTTTAGTCCACTACTCCCGTCCTCTGGGATCAAGCAGAAGAAGTCAAATCCTTCTTCCACTTGTTTCAAATATGTAAATCTTAATGATCACACTACTCTTATCTAAGCTAAAAATCCCCACTTCCTTTAAACCATGCTATATGGCATGACCTTAAGTCCTTTCATCATCCTAATTCACTCCTTTTGGACGCTCTCTAGTTCATTGATAACCTTTCTATAATTTGGTATCCAGAACTGAACATCATGCTCCAGGCCCCTGCCAATCCTGGACACCTTCCTATAAATAGTGTTTGGTTTGTCAACATCATCCATAATGACTTGAGGGTCATGGGTGGGGAGGTAGTATGTAGACACCTATTCACTCTCTGGATTGACTCATTTACTTCAACCTTCCCTCACACTTTTACTGCTGTGACTATACTCGGGGTGCTAGGGAATAATCCTGTTGAGGGTAAATACCCTTCCCCTATTCACTACTGTAGTTCCTGAGCCCCCACCAATGTATTTCACATTTCAACAACCAGCCACTTAGTAACACACCCACATAATGCGGGGTATTTTTACAACCATCCACTCATAGTAACATCACCTTTAAATCTGAAATATAACCATTTATTTAACAATAAGGCAAAAGGAATAACAGCAACATCATAAATATATGCAAATGTATAAATAATAAAATATATTGCAATTCACACATAAAGCTAGATCACACTCTTCCATCAATGAATTTAATCTCCGTGATGAAAAATGGAACACACAGGAACCTGGAAGAGATGCACATTAAGGTGCACATTAAAACCTATGTGCTTACTAGTATTCACAATTCTAAATCACAGGTGTTGACGCTATTCATCCATTCAGGAACACCTGTACCACACTGTTTCTCTGCTTACTATTTATCATCCTCATAGCTCTTCAGCAGGGCAAATCCTCATTACTCAAAAATTGCATTTACAAGTTCACCCAGCTTACAATTATTTTTAAATGGGTGTTCAGAAAGTGTTACCTCTTAAGATGACTATAGCAGTTCCCTTTAAAGCCAGAGAAGTGCAAAGCTCATCAGATTCACTATCTCTGAGCTATTCGGACCAGACCAGCAAGTTATTCATTTACATGGATGCTTCATTGTACAGTCAAATAGAGATCACAGCAATATAGCACAAGTTAATTCTGTGAGCCAGGCAAACAGCCAACTCACCAGGACACAAAGCATTTTAGAGACTCCTTTGCTTTTCCTTCTCTAAGCAGAACTAGCAGCACAGAGCAAGAGATACTTATGAGAAGCTTCACCTCTCTCCAATTCTAGACAGAGATGAAGGGCATTCAATGTCACTGAAGATCTTGGTCAATTAAATCAATTCTCTCTCCCACCAATGAGTAATGACTCAGGAGAAGCATTCTGTCTTCTTCTAGCTGCCACAGCAGCTCTTAAGGAGATTTTTCAGCACCACCCTCATGATTTATCTTCACTTCTACCCCTAATATATATATCATTTCCTAGTAAGGTTCTTCTCTCAGGCTCTTCCTCCAAGTTCGTATACCTAGGGCTGTGCTGGTAAACGTTTAACAACCAACTCTTGGGGAGGAGGGGGATTATATATGACATACTTTTTAATTTTGATCTGCATTATTAAGATGTTCTCCATTACTTTCTTAAATATAGAAAATGAAGAAAATAATAAATCCAGGTCTGATCTGTAGCATTTGTCAATTTCCAAGGTGTAAATGCTCACACTGAAAATTTAACAATCTCATGAGTCAGTTTGAGCTGGCCCCAGAACAGCCCTGCCTGTACCTATAATGACTTAAATGGGAATTTCATGACTCTCCGTGACTCTTCTTTTGCTTAAAAGGTAACAATTCCCTAAATTTTCCTTTTGAAATTAGATAATTTTTAATAATATCTCAGTCTCCAAATGTTTATATGATTTCTCACTTGTGTTAGTTTCTCACTTTTTAGTCATAAAACATTTATAGGCAATGAGCCAAGGTACCATAATCCCCTCCAGCAATAAGATCCCAACATGGCCCTCCTGCTTCTTTGTGTACTTGAAACTGTTTCTTTACACTCACATTTCTTTACTTAATACTAAATAAAAATTCTTCTCTTACTCTTTAAAATATCAAACTGTATGTGCAAGTGAGGTATCATTCAACATTGTTCAGCATGGGATCTGAGTCTTGAAATTTGTGCCATGGTTAATTTTTGTGTCTATGACTGCTCAAATTCTATCTGAAAACTGTTTCTTCAAAAACATATATTAGAAATTTTCACTCAAAAATCTTATGCATTTTAGGTATTAAACGTTCACCTCTAACAGTGGCAACATCTTACACACTTTGACCATTAGTATAAATCTTTCTTTTTACAGAAAATTACCATTCCTTTCCATCACTAAACTGTTACATTTAAAAAGGGCCCTAATAGGCAAGTTGATCTTACTCTAACTTGGGGCATCCAAGACTGAAGGTAATAATTCATCAGAGGTGGTCTAACCAGGGCAGAGTGAAGTAGAAAATGGCCATTGCCTTTATAAGATTAATTCATCCATTCAATGGAATTCAGGAAGCTTCCTCTTGAACCTCAGAATTGCTAGCTCCATCCTTTATTGAAAAAACCACTAATGAAAGGATGCTGGGAAGATGGCAGAGTAGGTCAGAAAATTCCAAGCTTTCAAGAATTTCCCCCACAAAAGAGTTAAAATAAACACCTTAGGGTGAACAAAATGTGGGTAGAGATCAATAAGAATAGAGACACAATTGGAGTCTTCCTGGGACAATTTGAGATGATCTGAAGAAAAATCCCAGGAAGAGGTTTGGTCCCAGTGAAGATTAAACACCTCCAGGGTAGGATCTGCTTCAACAACAAGCCACAAGTTGTTTAAATAACAAGCAGCAAGCCCTCTGGTTGGTTGGTCTGAGAGGTTGCCTCCACCCCAAGAACTCTTGCCTCAAGAATAGTGAGGGGAGTTGGGCATCTGAGCCCAGGAAGATAGGGAAGACCAAGGAAACCTCTGCTGACCAGGAATGCCAGACCCAGCTGTGCTACAAAGAGGGGCAGGGGCAAGAAGGAGCCAACCCATGCCCAGTGAGAGCAGAAGCAGTGGGGCAGAAAGCCCCTGGCTGTGGGCACTTAGAGGCATTTGGAGGTTTGGCTTTGGTTTCAGGTTAGAGGGGAGAATTGAAGATCTGGGGCAAGGGGCACCATTTCCCATACCCCCGGGCTAGAGGTGATTACAAAAATTAAGCTATCACCACAAAAAAATGCACAGGCAAAACAGCGTCCAACCATAGAAAGCTACTATGGTGTGATGGTAATGGGAATTTGAAGATCTTCCCTACTCCTTAATAAGCCAAAGGGAATTTGAATGCCTTCCCTGCTTTGAAGATATACCCTAATAGGCTGAATGTAATCATATGGAGCTTGTGGTAGGAGGAGTTTGCTGAAGGGTGGAGCAGAAGCCGCAGGAAGGTGGGAGTCAGAGTAGCTAGACATGGTGCGAGGAGAGGATGCATCTGAAGGAGACATTTAGGCTTGTGAGTAAAAGTTGGTATTTGCCACCTGCTGTGACAGCTAGGCTTGTGTTGGTTTGTGGGAAGGGTAAAGGATGGTGTGCCTCTCTGCTACTTTGTGGTGCATTAACTTTTGTGTTGCTATGATGGATTTGGTTTCCTGGTGTTGAGATTTAGTTTTCTGGTGTCTGAATAAATGTTTTGCTTCTGTCTTCTATATAGAGAATCTGTTATATTTTGTAATCAAGCACTATGCACGCATATTTATACCAACAGTTGGTGCTGTGATTATTGCATTAGTGTTACATATGGGAATAGAGATGATCAGGATTCATCAGAGGAGGATTTTGAAGTAAAGAAACCCCCCAAAGAGTAATGTCAAATGGACACTTGCCCAGAAAGCATTCATAGAAGATCTTTTAAAAGGCTTTAAAAATCAAATGACAGAGATGAAGGAAAAGCTTTTAAAAAAAAAAGAATAATCCAAGAAAAACAAGAAGTGTATGAAAGTCAACCAATTAGAAAAGGAGATCCAGAATCTTAAGGAAGAAAATGGCACCTTAAAAATTAGAATTTGGCAAAATGAAATTAGTGAAATTATAAGAGACCAAGAAATAATTAAACAAAATATGAATAATAAAAAATAGAAGAGAAAATGAAACATCTTATAACAAAAACAATAGATTTGGAGAATAGATCAAGAAGAGAAAATATAAAAATTATCAGACTAACTGAAAGTTATGATCAAAAAAAAGAATCTTGAAACAATAATACAAGAAATAATTAAATAAAATAGTCCTGAAGCATTAGAACAAGGGAAAAAAGTAGAAAGAGAAAAAAATCCATCAATCACCACTTAAAAGAGATCCTATGAGGAAAACTCATGGGAGTATGATAGTCAAATTTCAAAATCCCCAGCTTAAGCAAAAAATATTAAAAGCATCAAGATTAAAACAATTTAAATATGATGGTGCCACAATTGGAATTACACAAGACCTAGCAGCAGAGACATTAAAGGACCACAGATCTTGGAACATGGCATATCAAAGAGCAAAAGAACTGGGGCTCCGGGCAAAAATACCCTGCAAAGTTAAGTATTAAAATGAATGAAAAAAATGGAAATTTAATAAACTCTCAGACTGCCAAAACTTTGTTTAATAAATTCCTGAACTCAATAGAAGATTTGACATACAAGAACCAAGAGAAGCATAAGGTACATAACGAAGACTAATTACAAGGGATCCATAAGAAAAGATTAGTTACTTTTTATATATGTAAAATGTATGTCTGAGATTCTTATTAATAATTGGGTAGCTCACAAGAAAGATTGGGGTAAACCTGAGTATGATAGGAATTTTAAAAGTAAAAGCATTTAGGAACAGCTAAAAAGTAATTATTTTATACAAATGAGGTACAAGAGGAAGAATTGATACAGAGGAATTAGATGGGGTAGGTAGGCCGGTAGTTCTGGTACTTTCATCAGGAATGGGTTTAAGAGGGAACAATACATATATATTTAGAAGAGTATAAAAGACTTCTAAATTCAAAAGGAATAAGCAGGTAGGGTCATAGGGAAGGGGAGAGGACAAAGGAGGGATTTTTAGAGGGGAGGGTGAGGGAATAAGTAAAAGGGGAGTATAGAAGGGTTGTTAGATTTATGGGAATGGACAGATAGGGGAGCGATCCTTGGAAGGGGGTAGGCAAGTAAGAAGAGGACAAGGTAATGGGTAAAAGTGAGGGAGAGGAGGCAGGGAGATAAGAAACAAGAGATACACACAAACATAAAAACAAAGATCAGGAGTAGAATATGTTGGGAAAAGTTTATGTCTACACATTTTTGTACATATGTATATGTGTTTGTATATATCTATAGCTAGACAGACACATCTCTAAATTTATTGTAGCCTTCTGGGGGATGGGTGGAGGGGGGGAAGGAACAAAGTAAAAAAGTGCACAGCAGAGAACAAAAGAAAATTCACAAGGAAGCAAAGAAAAGATGGACAATTCTCAACACAACAAGTATTATTTATCATACGGGCTTTCCTGAAATGAAAATTTATTACATATTTTGAATCCTCTCTTATATTCTGCTATGCACACAACATGCTTTTTTTCCCTTTCATTGGATTTAAGTTTATGATATGTTTTTTTTCTTTTCTCTATTCTGCATTTGTGTTCTGGCCCTTGATTCTAAAATAAATTTTTTTTAAAGTTGGGGTACAGCCAGGTGGCACAGTGAATAGAGCACTGGTCCTGAAGTCAAGAGGACCTGAATTCAAATTTGACCTGAGACACTTGACACTTACTAGCTGCGTGACCTTGGGCAAGTCACTTAATCGCAAGTGCTTTACTTTCCCCCCTTAAGAAAAAGAAAAAGCCACCAACAAGTTGTTGTTGTTGTTGAGTCATTTCGGTCATGTCCAACTCTTCATGACCCTTTTGGGAGTTTTCTAGGAAAAGATACTAAAGTGGTTTGCCATTTCTTTCTCCATCTCATTTTACAGATGAGGGAACTGAGGCAAACAAAGTTAAGTGACTTGCCCAACATCACAAAATGGTCATTTGTCCTTCCCTTCCTCTTCTGTGTGTCTTTTTTCCATCTTCGTGACATAGGTTAGGATTATCTTCCGCCCTCACGTTATGTTACCTTATCATTTCTTATCGAATCTCTTCCATGTTTTTCCCTAGAAGCACTACAGTTCTCCAGTCTTTTTACCTTTCCTTCTAAGAGTGTGATATAATTGCTGAAGCTAAAATTCTAATATTTCTGTCATTAATCACTGTGGACAAACATGGCAGAATTTTTAAAGATTGTTTGTTGTTCTAAGGGATCTGTCCTCAGCATCTACTTAACAAAATCACAGATTAGGGAAATTCAGAAATCATCTAAGGCAATGACCTCATTTTACAGATAAGGAAACTGAGGCCCATAAAGTTTAAGCGACTGCTGGGTTTTTGTTTCCCAAAGTTATACTTGAGACTAAGGAAATGCTCCTTTGAAACTGTTTGGTTTACCTTTGGCATTTACATCCATGGTTCAGAGACTAGAGGAATATACATTTGGTGGCAGAAGGGACCTTACAGACCATTTAGTCTAAGCCTCTCCTGTTACAGATGAGGAAACAGAGGCACTTTTAAGTGATTTATTCAGGGTCACACAAAAAGTTAGAAGCAGATCTAATTCTATATTCAGCACCCTTTCCACTGTATCATGCAAGATGGTGACTGTTACGGGGGGAGTTTATACAATAGGCAATCTTGGGGAAAAGATGTCAGTGGGAAAATGAGGCATGGCCACATGAGATAATGTGTTCAAGAGGATAGCAGACAACATGATACATAACTCATGTGTGCTACCATGCAGGAATGCAATGGGAATGAGCCAATTCATGGATCAAAGACAGAGATTAATAAACAACAAACCCAATCTGATACTTCTCACTGATTAAATACACACTATAAATCCAAAAGAAAAATCTTTAAGCCCCAGTCAAATCCTTGCCATTAAGAATTTTTTTAAAAAGAGGTTTTCTTCTAAAAACAAATTTTAAAAAAACAACAACAACCTTTGGACATTCAACCATTTCCTGGTTATCCTAGAAAGCAAACATTATGAAAATTGGCATTTGCAAAAAAAGTTCTCAAGGTGTTTTGGATTATGGCCCAGTCTCTCCTCTAATAAAACTTTTAAAAGGAAACCTCATTGGAAAGGAAACACTTTTTTAACTCAGCTAAACTCCAATCAAGAATCTCCTATGTGCAGATCACTGTGTTGTAAAGTATAAAGGACACTCCAACACAAGCTAGTGATAAATGTGCAAAGTACAATCATACAAAATAACACATGAATACCAAAAAAGAGGGTCAAAGTGTTATGTGAAGCCTGAGAGAGCAAGGTCATTCACTAATGTTTGGGAGGGATACTGAAGGCTTTAGAGAGGAAAGGACATTTGATTTGGGGTTCATCAAAAGGGCTGAGGGGATGTGGATGAAAGGATGTGACTTCCCCTCATTTGTGATATTGTTGAGTAGTGCCTGATGACAGATCTCTTGGAACAATAGATTCCGAATAAATGGAAGGTCTTGAACACCAAGCTAAGAAATCTGAACATTATTTTGCGGGTAATAAGGAGTTATTGAAAAAGATGTGGTTTTTTTTTTTCTCTTTGTACTTTGTTTTTTGTTTTGTTTTTAATATTTGCTTAACAACCATAATGAGCTGAAGGCTCATAAGACCATCATTATTCATTAAAGGCAATAGTCTGATAGTGATGTGAAGGGTGGATTGGAAGGGGGAGGGAATGAAAGAAGAAAATCTATCACGAAACTGGTGTGAGATAGTGGGTCAATCAGTCAACAAACTCTTATTAGGAGCCTACTATGTGTGGGGGACTGTGCTAAACACTGGGGATACAAAATAAAGCCAAAAAAAGCTTGTACTTTCAAGGGGCTCACAGTCTAATGCAGGAGACAAAATGCAAGCGCATGCATGTGCATGTGTGTGTGTGTGTGTGTGTGTGTGTGTGTGTGTGTGTGTGTGTGTGAGAGAGAGAGAGAGAGAGAGAGAGAGAGAGAGAGAGAGAGAGAGAGAGAGAGAGAGAGAGAGAGAGAGAGAGAGAGAGAGAGAGAGAGAGAAAATCAACAAAGAGAAGAGGAGGGGCAGCTAGGTAGTGCAGTGGATAGAGAACCAACCCTGGCTGGAGTCAGGAGGACCTGAGTTCAAATCTGACCTCAGACACTTGACACTTGCTAGCTGTGTGACCCTGGGCAAGTCACTTAACCCCAATCGCTGAGAGGGAAAGGGGGATAGCATAAAGGGGAATTGGGAAAGTCTTCCTTTAGAAGTTGGAATTTTATCTGGGACTTGAAGGAAATAAGGGAAATTAGGAGGAAGACATGAGGAGAGAAAGCATTCTAGGCATGGGAGACAGCCAGTGCAAATGCCCAGAGTGGGAATATGAAGTGCTTTGTAAGAAGAAGAGCAAAGAGATTAGTGTCATTAAATCTCAGAGTATGTGAAGTGTAAGGTGTAAGAAGACTGGAAAGGAGGGGTGGGGACCCCTAGGTTGTTAAGGGCTTTGAACACCAAACACAGAATTTTATATTTGATCCTAGACACGAACAGATACAATTGGGGTTAATAGAGTGGGGTTGGGTGGAGGGGGTGACAGGAAGACGTGGGCTTTAGGAAGATCACTTTGGCAGCTCAGTGGAAGATAGACTGGAATAAGGAGGTACTTGGGATGGAGAAAACAACCAGCAATTGATTGCAGTAGTCAGAGTGTGAGATGATGAGAAGTCTACCAGAGAGGTGGCCATGTCAGAAGAGAAAGAGAAACATATGAGAGATGTTAAGAAGGTTAAATGAACTCAACTTGACAACAGATTGGATATGGGGGTGAGGAGTCAAGAATGATGCCTAAGTTTAGAGCCTGAGTGATTGTGAAGATGCTGGTACTTTCACCAGTAATAAGAAAATTTGAGAAGGGAAAAAGTTTGGATGGAAAGATGAGTTAAGGTTCAGACATATTGAGTTTAAAATGTCAACGTGAGCTCCAATTGAAGATGTCTAATATGTAGTTGGAGATAAGAAACCAGAGGTTTGGAGGTCAGTAGAGAGGACAGAGCTAAAAAAAAAATAGATCTGAAGCATTAGCAGAGATAACAATGTAATACTCCATGGGAGCTGATTAAATACCAAGTGAAACAGAATAAAGGAAGAAGAAAAGAGGGCCCAGGACAGAGCCCTGTAGGACATGCATGGTTAGTGGGTCTAACATAGATGAAAATGCAGCAAAGGAGACTAAGAAGCAGTAGTCAGATAAGTAGGAGGAAAATCAATAGAGAGTAATGTCCAAAAAACAACCCAAAAAACCCAACAACAACAACAACCTGGAGAGAAGAGAGTATCAGGGAGAAGAGGGTCATCAATAAAGTAAAAGACTGCAGAGAGTTCAGGAAGGATGAGGACTGAGAAAAAGCCATTACACTTGGTAATTAAAAATTGTTAGTAACTTTGGAAAGAACAGATTGGGTTGAGTTTGGAAGCCAGACTATAAAGTTAACTCTCTAGGGTTCAAGGAAAGGAAATGGAGAGACCTTTTGTAGATGGGCTTGAGGGGTTTAGCCCACAAAGAGGTATAGGACAATATATAGACAATATAGCCCAAAAAGAGGTATGGGACAATATAGAGCAATGGTGAATCAAGTGAGGGTTTTTTGAGGATGAGAGAGACCTAAACATGTTTGTAGTTGGTCAGGAAGCAGCCAGGAGACAGGGGGAGACTGGTGAATGTTAAATATAGTTGCTGAGTGTCTTACAAATCTGAACGGGAGGGCTTTCAACTGAAAAGGGAGGGAAAGAAAGCAAACTGCCCATGGTTATCTGCCTTCTTATCATAGTAGCTGAAATTATTATAGCACGTTGAGATTTACAAAATATTTTACATGATTTACATGATTACATTTTGCATAATCTCATTTGAGCCCCACAAGAACCCCAGGAGGTAGACGTTAATATATATTTTCCTCACTTGACAGAATGAGGACACTGAGGCTCGGAGATTTTAAATGAATAGTCTATATTCACACAGCTAATAAGTGTTAAGGGGAAGAGGGTTGAATTCCCCCATCTCTTGACACCAAGTCCAAACAATTCCTATTTTCTCTTATTGTATCTGTTGTTCCGTGTTATTATGGCATAGTTAAGATACAGTTATATCTCCAGATTGCCTTTATGTTATCATAGAGAGTAATTAATACAATCTATGTAGACCAGAATAAGAAAGGATTGGCAATTGACAGGAGACAAGATCTAACAAGAAATTCAGAAATAAAACTCATGGTCTCAGATGTCTCTGTGTAAATTTACAAAATCTGAAAGTGAATAAGGAAGAATTTGAGACTCTAATTGACAGAGGCAAATTTGGTTTCATGAGCATCATGGAGGAGACCTGGGAGAATGTAACATGTCCAGGATATGGTTCTGGGAGGGTAGAGAGGAAAGGCTTGAACCTGTGATTTCACAGGCATAAGGAGCTTGTAGGTGGGGAAACTCCCTCTACCCCAGCAAGGTAATAATTTCTCTGTAACTTATAGTCTCAGGAAGTTGCCTAGATCACTGAGAGACCAAATCCACTTGCCCAATGACTCACGGACAATATATGTCAGATTTGAACCCAAATTTTCCTGGTTTGGATACCAGTTCTTTATTTCTTACATTATTCTGCCTCTCTCCTGCAATGGCATACCTTATTCAAACAGGAAAGGATAGATTCCTATATATTAAGAAAATATACTCATGCAGGGAAATCCAGGAACCCTGGGGGAAACATGATGAAAAATTTTTAGGCAAAGATCACTGGCAGCACAAATAGAAGTGATATTATGATTGGAAACCAGTATCATTCAGAACATCTGAACTTCCACTCAGGAAATACATGGATTCAAGAAACTAATCTGGCACAGGGGCATGTTATAGTAGAGCTAAGAGCCTACACTTTTCTTGCCATCTGCTGGAGCTCTTTCTGTCTTTGCTTCTGTCGGTGTTTCTGTCTTTTTCTCTTTATCTTTGTATCTCTGTCTCTGTTTCAGTCTCTCTGTCTCTCCCTCTCTCAAAGGCATGGCAGTTAAAAATTTCTTGACAAGAACTCTATCCTTCAAAAGATAGATGAACCAATAAGAGGAATTTCTGTTATAGATCTGATTGTTCACAAGAAAAAAACTGTCTGCTTAGGAGGAAATTATGGGAAACTTGGGGATGAGTGACCTACTCCTTCTTCGAACAGGGACACACAAAGATACCAGGGCCATTTGGCGGGGGAACTTCTTATTAAGAAGATGTTATTCCCATCAACTCTTACTGAATGAAGCTGGAGAAAATCAAGAAATCCATTGCCTAGATTCACTATAAATTGATGTTATGCAATCTCAGACCCTCAGTGAAGCAAAGCAATTTTTTTACACCTTCCTAATTGACTCACTGTCCCATTTGCCATGATCACTTTACCAAACTTTTTTATCCTTCCCCAAACCCCCATGGCTCTCCTTCCTCCCACCCTCTCAGCTGAGAACCTGCCTCATATTTTGCACTGAAAATTGAAGTCATTTGTCATGAACTTCCTCTTCTCCCCCTCCCCAACTCATGTTTCTCAGATTCCTCTACCATTCACCCCTGTCCACAAGATGATGTGGCCCTTTTTCCAAGGTACAGCCCTCTCCATACACAAGTGATCTCATTCCATCTTGTCTTCTCCAGCAGATTGCCCCTTTCATCAATCTCACCCTCTCCCTTATCTTCAATCTTCCCCCAGAATTCACATCCCACTTTGCTTTGCTCCTCTCTAAAGTACTAATCATATAACACTATGTCCTAATTATAGTTACTTATCCTCCTACTAGTCTGTCAGCTCCATAAGGGCAGTGATTATCTAAATTTTGTCTTCTCTCCCAGTGCTAAGCATTTAGTAGTCCTTTATAAAAACTGAGGAACTGTATTTGCTGGGTTTTCTATTTTCTTGCATGGAAATTTCTCACCCATGCCCTACCTTCCTTTTCTAAACAATTGTTGGCCTACTTCTAGTCAGGGTTTACATCTCCTCCACATTCTGCTGACTCTTGCCTTCTACTAAATATTATTTTCTCCAGTTAACACAAAGTGAACATGTGTTTGGGCCTTTACAATTGCAATAGCCTCATTTGACTTCTCCAAGATTGATACCATATTGTTTCTGGCCGCATTATCATGTTACACTATTACCAGCAATCAACTCATTATGTAATTTGTACAATATTTTTATAAATTTTCTTGAATTACTTTAAATGGCATGACCAGGTTGACCTCTTTTGGTTTTCCCCAAACTTAGGTCTAATTGCCAGTAATATCAAGCAATTTACGCAATTTCCAAGTGTGGAATTCCAACTACCCTCTGTAGCGTGGGTGAAGCAGTCCTGTCTTTCCCCACAACTTTCTGTTTCAACTGGGCCAAAGGTTTGGGACAATATGTTACAATAGAAAGAATCCAGGAGATATTGATTCTAGTCTCAGTTTTGTCATTTAATAGCTGTGGAATCTGACAAGATTATCCCTCTCTCTACATCTCAGCCTCCTCAGCTGTAAAGAGGTAATAAAAATATTTTCACTACTTGGCTTTGCAGGGTCATTCTCCAGGTTAAAAATGACAACTGTGTTCTCAAGCATCCTCAACAACCAATAACCTTCTCATTGCCAATTCCAATAGTCTTTTCTCAGGCTTTCTCTTCCTTGACCTTCATGCAGCACGTGACACTGGTCACTAATGTCTCTTACTGGATTCTCTCTCCTCTTTTTGATTTCTTGTACATTATAGTTCTTTGACATTGTTCCTCACCTTCTTCCCAACTATTTAAAGGAATGAGTTTTTCCTCTTCTTTCTTTCTCTATATAGTCTCTCATAGAACACTTAGTCATTCCCATGGCTTCAAATAGCCACAGATAACTCCAAAAGGAATATAGCATCCATCATAGTAAATACTCTCCTGCTGCGACTCCTTTCATTTTTCACTAGATACTAAACAAAGATGGAAGCAAGGTTGAGAAGATGAAAAAACTTCTCTATAATATAAAGGGAGGAGTTAAATGGTTGTGAGGAGATACAAGATGTCAGAAAGTTTAGAAGGAGATGGTGCTTCTTATCACTCTCTCTTTCTCTCTCTGTATCTCTGTCTTGATTTCTCTCTGCATGTCTGTCTCTTTTTCTCCCAGGGTTCAAGATATCAGCGTGCACTCAGGATGGGAATGGTTCTTTCAGTTTGACTGGGATACCGTCCCACCCACCCACAAGGTCCCAAGCAATAGCACAAGAAGAAGATGGTGAGGACACTGAAAAGTCCATGAAGGCTTTGGGTCCCATGTGCTGATGATCAGGAGGAATGAGAAGGACACAGAAGGATGGAGAGAAAAAGGAGCCAGCGTGGGAAGGAGATTGTCTCTAAGTCTATGTCTATGTCTATGTCTATGTCTCTGTCTGTGTCTGTGTCTACGTCTGTGTCTGTGTCTGTGTCTGTGTCTGTGTCTGTGTCTACGTCTACGTCTACGTCTGTGTCTGTGTCTGTGTCTGTGTCTACGTCTATGTCTACGTCTACGTCTGTGTCTGTGTCTATGTCTGTGTCTATGTGTCTATGTCTGTGTCTGTGTCTGTGTCTACGTCTATGTCTACGTCTGTGTCTGTGTCTGTGTCTGTGTCTGTGTCTACGTCTATGTCTACGTCTATGTCTGTGTCTACATCTATGTCTACATCTACATCTGCATCTACATCTGCATCCTGAAGTGATAAGGAGGAGCTATGTATTAGATTGGAAGCATAAGAGTTCTTTTTCTGATTATTGAATCTTTTGGATGCGGTGACTCAGATAACACTTGGGTATTGTGCTTATCTCCTGTTACATTGCTTTGCTTACTCTGATGGCAGCCACAGGGAGACTGAACAAGCTGAACTGTGTGTTGCTCCTTGCTAGGGAGGGGAACGGTTGCCAGAGGGTCTAAATTTTAAACTTCTAGCTTGGAGCTATAACTATAGATTATCAAAGCTAACCTAGGCCTAGGAGAAGCATTGTGTGTTGTTGTTGTTCAGTCTTTTCAGGTGTGTCTGACCCTTTGTGAACCCATTTGGGGTTTTCTTGGCAAAGATACTGGAATGGCTTGCCATTTCTTTTTCCAATTCATTTCACAGATGAGTAAACTGAGGCAAACAGGGTTAAGTGACTTGTCTGGAGTCAGACAGCTAGTAAGTGTCTGAGTCTAGATTTGAACTCGGGAAGATGAGTCTTCTTGACTCCTGACCTGGCACTCTATCCACTGTTACCTAGCTGCTCTATGTATTATTATTATTATTTGTTATTTTATTCCTTTATTAATTCTGAGCTAACAAGTAAAACATTATATGTGGTATCCAAGAATGTCTTTCCATTTGGCTGGGTGGTCAACATTCTTATGCTTAGGCTTCATGACTAGGCTTAGTAAAATAGGAGGCAAGGTTTTGGTAGGTAGAGGCTCGGGAATTATTCCTATTAGGTACAGCCACATCAATCATACCCCTTAGACTTAGGAGGCAAGCATAGCCACTCACCAAGAGGTAGTGGAGGAGAGGAGGGTAGGGAAATAGAAGATCTCCTAGAGCAGTGGTTCTCAACCTTCCTGATGCCTGGTACCTTTAATACTCATATGTGGGTGTATCTGCATGTGGGCAGACCTGCCTGGAGATGGATAGAGGAGCAGTGTCTCAGTTCCTAAGACCATGGGAAATAGGTGTCGTGATCCACAGGTTGAGAACCACTGTCCTAGAGTTAGACGCTTCTGTAGCAGTCTTTCTGGAACTCAGGCAGAACACATAATTGCCAGTTATTTTTGACTCTTCCCTTTCCCTCATCTGATTACTACAAAATCTTGAAAATTTGACCCCAACAAAATCTCACATCCTTGTCTTCCCCTCTTTCCCCTGCTAGTACTCTAGTAGAAATACCCATTACTACTATGTTATTAGATCCTGCTCTCAGGTCTTCTTGCTCTACCTTATCACTCCCTCAAATCCATCCTTCACATTACTATCACATCTTGGGCATAGAGTTCAAGGTTTCATCCTTTGCTCAAAACCCTCTGGCAAATTTTCACTGTGTTTTTAGTAAATTTGAAACTTCCTGTTCTGGCATCCAAGGCCTTCCACACATCATTGTACCTTCCTTTCTTGCCTTTTCTCATGTTACATGAGGCAGTTAGGCAAGCACAGTATTTATAGTCCTGGACCTGGAGTCAGGAAGATGAGTTCAAATCCATCCCCAGACACTTACTAGCTATGTGACCTTGGGCAAGTCACTTAACCTCTTTGCATCAATTGTAAAATAGAGATAATCATAGTACCTGCCTTCTAGGGGTCTTGTGACGGTCAAATGAGACAATATTTGTAAAGTACTTTGTAAACATTAAAGCACCATATACATACCAGCCATTATTCTTCTCCACATACTCTATGTTACAATGAAATTGAACTACTCACCATTTTCTCTTTCTTTCTATTTCTCTCTCTCCATATATATACATAAGTATACATGCATATACATATATGTACCTGTATATACATACACATATACATGTATATGTGTATGTGCATATATATGTGTGTGCACATATATTTGCATGTATACATGTGTATCTGTGAGTGTCTACACAACGCACACGCACACACACACATATTTATACCAAATATCCCTGCATCTATGGAGAGGCAATTAGATGGCTCAGCAGATAGGAGTATTGGACTTGGAATCGGGCAGCCCTGAGTTCAAATCCTGCCTCAGATAATGAATGCCTGTGTTGCCTTCACCAAGTCACAACTTCTGAGCTTCAGTTTATTCATCTGTAAAAAAAAACAGGAATGACAATAGCACTCACGTTATGAGGATCAAATGAAATAGTATTTGTAAGGCACTTTGCAAGCTTTAAAGAACTATGTACATGCTCTCCAGCTAGCTGTCTTTGCTCCTCTGCTCACACTATGTCTCTGTATTGTCTTCCAGAGCATCCTTGCCTCCGCCCCTGATCCAGCTTCCCACATCTGTTGAGTTCTTCCTCATCCTCTAAAGCCCAATTCAAATGTCAAGCCTTCTATCAAGCATTGCAACAAGTTTATAAATGCTAGAGATTTAAACAAGGAAAAACATCAAAGAACCACACAGGAATATTTAGAAGCATAAATGACTCCACAACTTTAATGCCCCATTTCTACCAGTAGCTAAAATATGAAATCTCAACCAAAAGCTCCTTGCTTTAAATATACCATATGAAATAGTACTGGTATAGCAGTGTACTAATTATGTTTTCATATACCCAAGGCTCTATCTGTGATATGTAGGCCTATGCAATTGACATGAAAATAAGATTATGTAAAGTTCTCTTTAATGAGTGAGGAATAAACAGTCATCTTGGGAAGAAATCCTTGTGTAATCATGCATTAAAACTGTCTTTTCAAATGGGCTCAAAATAATTGGAGAAAAAAATCACCCTTTTAATAAAAAGGTTAACCTGAATCCTTTTAGAGGGAGTAATTACCCAAAATTGTAATGACTTTTCAAATTGTTTATCACATAATGGTACATATCATGGGCTTTGTGAAGTCTACTAGACACTCTGACTATTAGAAGTGGCAATGAATATGTCAATAAGAAGCAGCTGCTTCCAGATGGAGCTTTGTATTCTGTCTCTGTGACATATTCCTAGAATTTGCTAGACTCTAAGCACTAGGATTATTATAACTGAAACAAGAGAAACAACAAATATGATTGTAAAGAGGGAAGTGAGCTGGGTACTGCTATTAAAATGCAGAGAAAATGTGGACAGCTTCAGCCTACCCTTTCAAAGTTGCTAAGTGTAGCTTCAGTAATTCATGTAGCCCTAGAACTAGGTGTCAGGGGTATGATAGGAGCTAACATGGAATTACTTATCCAAACTCAAATGTCAAATGAGTGTAGGTGAATTCCCCCTGAGAAGAAGCAATATTGTCAAAAATAAAGACTTGACTTGAGGGACTCTTTTATGTGCTGGCTGGATATAATTTTGGGCCTGACTCACAAAAGAAATAATAACTTAGAAAGTGGGTTTTCTCACAAAAGAGATGGAAATTTTCCTATATAGAAAGAGCTAGAGGGAGCAATTCAGGAAAGAGGCAGCAGATTGAAGCAATAGCTCAGGAAAGACATCAACCCAACAACAGAGAGCAGTAATCCTATTAGAAGAAAAGCAACATGGGAAAAATTCAAAGGCAAAGTCTAGACACAACCCTGGAGGCCTGAGCAGTCTAGGGGAAAATATTCCTCTCGCATCAATGACACAAGAATTTGTAGACGATTGTGACCCTATGTATATAGGGCAATTTTCCTTCTTATTTACCTTGCTATTTTGTTTAAGTGTTGTTTTTTTGCTTGGAATAAATATTTAAGCTGGTCTAATAAAAAGAAACATTGGATGATGGCTTGGCTATTTGAATAGATGCTAACCCTCAAAATTCCTTGAACCTATGTATAGCCCTCAGTGTACTTGGGGAAAGAATATAAAAAGAAGAGGGGGGCATGAAGCTGCATTGGGAATACACTTCTGTACATCATTAATGGAATTTTCCATGTAATTATGAATAGCTTAACTGTAACCTCCTTTTCCCTTCACATATTTTCTCTAACTTGGCTTTTCTTTCCTAATGACTATAAGAAAATTTATTTCACAATTAATGTTTCATCCATTGTGCCAAATAGAAAAAACAGCAATTTGGGACATTGGAGACTCCCTTTGGACTTTCATTCACAGCCCTTCTGGACAGAAGTAGAACCAGGTCTTTGGTCATGAAACAAGGAAAATAAAGAAGTAAAATGTGATTTGTAGTTGATGGAAATGTTTTAAGTTTAGTTGAAGGACATTCAGGAAGAAACTGAGCTGATGCTAACTAGAAACAAATCAATTAATCAATCATTAAGCATTAATTAAGTGCCTACTACTAGTCATCCTCTGTGGTAGGCACTGGGGACACAAATGCAAAGGATAAAAGAATCTTTACTCATAAGGGGACAAGGAAATGATGTTCTTTATAATTCATAGCAGGTCAGACAATGAATTAATAGCTTAAAGTGAAAATAATAATACCTGACGTCTGGGTAGCAATTTATGGCAACAAAATATAATGTATCTGATACATTATTCAAAATTCACATAATCTCAGCATTCAAATGTCTTTCAGAATCCATACAATACAACCTGTACCTGACCAAGAAAAAGAGGTCATCCAGCCTTAGATCAGTGACCTCCGCTGAAGCAAGACTCACTAACTCCCAAGACAGTCTATTCCATTCTTGGATAGGTCTAATTATTAGGTAGGGGCTTTTTCCCCTTAAATCAAACCTAAAACCTAACCAATTTCAATTCTCACCCCCTATTCTAAGCTTAACAAAGTTTAATCCCTCTTTTACATGATAGCTGTTGAAAGGAGTCACCACGCCTCCGTCTTCCAAGTTAGCTATTCTACAAGCTAAACCGAGGCAGCTAGTGGTACAGTGCATAGAGTGGTAGGCCTGGAGTCAGGAAGATCTGAATTCAAATCTAGCCTCAGACACTTGCTAGCCGTGTAATGCTGGGCAAGCTACTTAACTGCTGTTTGCCTCAGTTTCCTCATTTATAAAATGGGTATAACACCACCAACCTAAATTTCAGGGTGGTTGTGAGGATCAAAAGAGATAATATTTGCAAAATGCTTAACATATGGCATGGCATTATGTTGATGCTTATTCCCTTCCCCTAAATACCCCTCAGTTCTTTCATGCGATCTCTATATGGCATGGTCTACAGTTTTCCCACATTGTGGGTTCCCTCCTTTGGACATGCTCTAGATCAGCGGTTCTCAACCTGTGGGTTATGTTCAATTTGTAACAATGAAAATACATCCTGCATATCAGATATTTACATTACGATTCATAACAGTATCAAAATTACAGTTATGAAGTAGCAATGACAATAATTTTATGGTTGGGGGTCACCACAACATGAGGAACTGTATTAAAGGGCACTAGATTTGCAATATCCTCTCTAAAATATGGTGCCCAAAACTGAACATTGCGTAAGGATCATAGATTTGGAGCCGAAAGAGATTTTAGAGGCCACTCAGTAAATTTTCCTCATCTAGAAAATGAGAAAGTGCCAGGGTGGCTAGGTGGCACAGTGAATAGAGTACCAGCCCTGGAGTCAAAAGGACATGAGTTCAAATTTGACCTCAAACACTTAACACAAAAACTGTGACCTCGGAAAGTCATTTAACCCCAATTGCCCTACCTTCCCCGCTCCAAAAAGTTAAAGAAAGAAAGCAAGAAAATGAGAAAGTGAGGATAGGAGAGCTTAAAGGAGAGCTAGTAAGTGTATGAAACAGCATTTGAACTCAGTTTTTTCTTTCTACAAACAAAATTCTCTCTCTGCTTCACCACCTAGCTTCATTAAGCAGAGTTCCAGATCCCTCTAGATGTGATGTAACAGAGCAGCGAACAAAGGGACGTGCTTTGTTCCAGACGCTCGCTATGCCTCTCCTACACCCACTCTTCTGAGGTAGACATAATCATCTACATTTCACAGGCGAAAAAACACAAAACCCAGAGAACTCCTAAGGGCCAGAGCTAAAACTCAAACCCTAGATTTCTGGCTTCAGGTTCAGACAGACAAGTTTAAGAATTGGTCAATCTCATCTATACCAGCTTCTCACATTTCTCATGACAGATCCACAAGTTGCTTTCCTAAAAATAAAAGAGACAAGTGACTGCACATCAATGACATTAACTAATTAATAAAGATCCACCAAACAAAGCAATATGACCTTCTACTAGTGTAAAGCCCAGCTTGACGGTGCAGTCCCAAAGCAACTCAGGAAATCTAATTAAGACAAAGCAAATCCAATTTATGAAACTTTAGAGACAGAGTGTCTTTGACAGCTGGAGATTTTAAAAAACAACAAATAAATGGCATAAAATCATTTATATTATGGTCTATCCAAGGACAAGATCAGAGGTTTGAGGTTTTGCCAGAATCTATAATGAAGAAGAAATTTCACTTTCACTCTGTAGGATTAAGAAATTGGTTGGTTCCTAAATCTGTAATTTTTCAGAATCTATAATTTTTCCTCACAAGGCAGAATCAAGTATCCTTTTTTGGGTAAAGAAAACATTAAGTGCAATTTAAGGAGACTGAATTATATTTCTCATGGGAAAGAAACCATCTAAAAAAAAAAAGTATTACTAAGAACTCCAATTGTCACTGAATTGCTCTTAATCAGACTACATTTCATAGAATCATCATATCTGAGAACATTGAATATCATAGCTGGAAGGGACCTTGCAGATCATGTAGTCCAACCTCTTCATTTTACAGATAAGGGTAATGAGATCCAGAGAAGAACAATGACTTACCCAAGGTCATCCCATTAGTCAAGTAAAAGAATATAGAACCAGGGCTCCTGACTCCCAGTCCAATGTTCTGTCCAATTACACTCATGCTTTCTAGATTTAGTCTTTACTATACCAATAACTCACCCACTTCCAAGGCTCTAAAGTCAAAAGGAGTTGGTCCATAGAAAATGTGAAGGCAGACTAGAGAATCATATCATCCATTAAAGTATAAAAATACAAATGTTGAAGGTTACAGGATGATTTCCTGTGACCAATGTCACTCAAAGGATGTCTATATTATGTTTTTATATACTGAATCAGGAGATAAAGCCTAAGGCTATCTAAGTTAACTATGTATGTAACTAAATGAGATGCTGATTCTCCCAATCAGCCCCCACTCTCCATCCTGCAGTTTCCAGAGGATGGAAGCACTCACAAAAGCCTGCCTCCTGTGTGCGTGTCCCCGAAAGTCCATCAGAAATTAAGAATAAAGGGTATCTAGGTGGCTCAGTGAATAGAGCACCGGCTTTGGAGTCAGGAGGACCTGAGTTGAAATTAGGCCTCAGACACTTAACGCTTACTAGCCTTGTGACCTTGGGCAAGTCACTAAACCCCAATTGCCCTCCAAAAAGCAAAAAAAAGAAAAGATATTAAGAATAAGCCTAGAGATGCTGGGGGTGTAATTTCTGGGTAATCAAAATTTGGAACTGCTAATTTTCACATGGTCACAGATGAAAGAAAACAGACTAGAAAAGGGAAGAATTGCTCTCCCTTTCCACCCCTGCCCACAAGCAAAAGGGCCCACTGCCATGCTGGCTGTTGACATATGGCTCTGAAGGGGGAAATCTTTTCCGCAAGTCTGTAATTAGTTTAAGAGAATGGGTCTTGGGCAGCACACCTTTGAGATGTGCACAATGACACAGGCAAAGGCTGTTCCTTTAAGCAATGATTTAGTTACCAGCTGTCTTATATTCTATTTGGGTTTTTCCAAATGCCTTTCAGGCTTTCAGGACAACTTCATTGCATGGTAAAGGGCTATTGAAAATATCATTCTAGAAATGTATTCAGTCAAATTTCATCAGATTAATGACTATGTCAGCATCCCATTTAGTTACACACACACACACACACACACACACACACACACACACACATTCCACTTGGGAGACACAACCTGAAATAATGGGAAGATCTTGATGGATGGGAACTCACCAAGGCTCAATATCCAAAATGGAAAGAAACTGCAGAGTGGAATCAAGAGCCTTGCTTGTAGCAATGTGGTGAATTAGCAAGACTACTGGGCATAGAATCAGGAAAACTTGGGATCAAACTGCGTGTAAGGGACTTGTTCTCTCTGTGATCCCAAGAAAATCACTTCACTCTCAGAACATGCTTCCTCATTTGTAAGATGAAGGTAAGACCATCCATTATTCCCACCTTATTGGGTTGTTGCAAAGAACAAATAAATTATAATATGAAAAATAATTTCTGAAAACTGGAAGTAATTAACACATGCAATAATGAGGGAAATTGTTCAAATGGTGGATTATTAATGTACTGGAATACTATTGTGAGGAGGGTAAATGGATGAATCCACTTGTCTACAGGACCCTATGCCACTTCTGGAGGGTCAAGTGGAGGTCCTGGCTCAATGCTCAACAACGATATTGCTTATCATAGCAAAATGCAAAAGTTCTCTATACTGAAACAATGCCAACATGAACCACTAGAAGCGACCCAGCATTCCATAGATCTAGGGGCCTCTCCTATTTAACACAAATGAGATAATATCTGTATAATATTTGCATCAATGTTTATTCTCTTCCCTTTTTTGTCCTATTACATTGCAAATAAATTAGCAGCTAGGTAGTACATGCGATAAAATGTTATTAGGAAGACCTGAGTTCAAATCCTGCCTTAGATATTTGCAAGTTATGTGATACTGAGGAAATAATTTAGCCACAGACACACTGACATTCTTCCTTTATGAAATTTACAACTAAATGGAAGGATGCTTCATAGGTTCTCTTCAGAAAGGCAAATAATGGAGTTGGTGTACTTGGTTTCATGGTGCACCCAAGAGTACCATGAAACATCATTGCATAGGACACTTGATCATCTCACCCAGGGGTGAGGAACCTGCAGTCTCAAGGCCACATATGATCCTGTAGGTCCTCAAGTGTGACCCTTTGACTGAATCCAAATTTCACTGAACAAATCCCCTTAATAAAAGGATTTGTTCTGTAAAACTTGCACTCAGTCAAAAGGCCACACCCAAGGATCTAGAAGGCCACATGTGCCTTTGAGGCCACAGAGTTCCCCACTCCCAGGTCTTAACCTCTGTCGACCTCAATTTCTTTATCTGTAAAATGGGGAGCAATAATAGTATCTACCTCACAAGGTTGTTGTGAGGATCAAATTAGAACATGTGTAAAGTGCTTTGTAGACCTTAAAATGCTATATAAAAATCAGGCATGATGCATAATGATCAGGCACGAGGAATATGAAGAAATTGGGAACGGCCTTTACAAAATAGTCAGAGAGAGAGAGAACCTAGAGGAAGAGAATACACATTAATTGACTCATTAATTTGACAATAAAAGCGGATAACAAATGTACAAAGAATACTAAAATAGATAAAGGGGAGTGACTAATTTTTTTTTCTCTATTCATTTTAATCAATTGAGGAAATTGAGAATGTTTAGCCTAGGATGGTGAAAACTCAGAGGAGACATAATAGTTTTGTTAACATATTCAAACATCTGTAAGGTGCAAGAAGGATTGGACTTGGTCTGCTTGACGCCGAAGGACAGAAGCAGAAGGAATGAGCAGAAGTTGCAGAGGCCTATTTGGGTTCAATATTATAATGGAGATTTCTTTCATTTATGTCTTAGACTAGAAGGCCACTGAGGTCCCTTTCATTTCTCAAGTTCTGTAATTCTTGGACACAGCGAAATTAATTCATTTAAGCGAAAATAGGTGCTAAAGATGTAATGATGTTCACTGTATAGTTTTTATAGAACATTTTAATTGTTCTATAAACCTTTGAAATGCCATATAGTATCAAGACTGGCTATTGTCATCCTACAATATCTGAGCCAGATGAGACCTTAAGGATGACCAGATACATAACCTGATGGTCTGATAGCCTCTCTACCCTTTATGGGATGAACATGAGATTCTCAAGTTCACTCAGCAAATTAATACAGGACAGAAAGTAGAAGCAGTCCTCTGAATCCCAACTCAGTGTTCTTTCTACTACCTTTTTTTGAGATGAAAAAAAAACATTTAGCAAATCACCACCAAGATTTTTTCTTGTTCTTCTAAATTGCCACTTCTATTAAATTTCATAAAAACAGGTAGCTAAGACAACAGGAAAACCTACTTTGGAAAGAGAAAGATTTCTGTAGCTTACAATTTTAGTTAGAGTGTTAGGAAGATGTGGGAAATTTGTAGTACAATATTAATTCAGCAAGATGTTAGCATAAAGCACACTTCTGAGTATGTGTGAGTAAGTGTGCATACACACATGCATATACACACACATTCACATATACAAAGTTGTTGTTTGTCCTTCATTTTCAAAGAGACCAATGACATCATAGGGTGATATCTTGACTTACACATAAATTGGATTTAAGCGAGGCAATTGCACAAAGTTGTCAACCTCAAGATCTCTCTTCCAGAGTCATTGAATAAAGTCAAGATGACTGGCAATGGCCTGGAATGCAGTGGATGGCCTTGGTATCTTTGATTTCTGACCAAGCGCTAAGTCAGTGGTTCTCAACCTAATGCTGAGAACCTTTAATACTTGTATATGGGCGTATCTGCATGTGGGAGGACCCGCCTGGAGACAGATAGAGGAGCAGGGTCTCAGTTCCTAAGTTCATCGAAAATATGTGTTTTCTGATGGTCTTAGGCGACCCCTGTGACTCCTGTGAGAGGGTCATTCAACTCCCAAAGGGGTAATGACCCACAAGTTGAGAACCACTGTTCTAAGTGCTCCACAGCACCTGCTCCAGCCAGTGCTTCAACTGTCCTCATGGTCATTGGAACAAATTCTTTTCATCCACCCATTGTGCTGTGGAAAGTCTCCATATGCTTGGGGTAGACAGCACCACCACCCCCAACTCACAGGTGGATTTTGAATGGCAAAATGGTGTCAAGTAGAAAGAACACTAGACTGGTTCAAACAGTCAGAGGATTTGGATCCACTCCATCAATAAATAGCTGTGTGGGTTTGGGAAAGCCAATTAAGTTATATGAGACTCAGTTTCCTAAAATTAAGATGTTAAAACTTCCTCACACACACACATCATTGACTTGGTATGAAGTTCTAATAAAATAATGCATTTAAAGAAGATTTGAAGCCCTGGCTCCACATCTTGTGACCTGGGGACAAGCGCACAAATTGCATCTTCTTCACTGTAACAAAGAAAGCCAGGGGGGAATTGTCTTGAGGTTCAGTTCCATTCAACAAATGAGTGCCTACTATGTGTGATGGCTGTGATGGACTAAATAGAGAAATGGAGAAATGATCCCTGCTCTCAAGGGCCCACAATCTATTGGGAAATAAAAGACAGCACCAAAAAAACCTACTAAAATAGGTGTGATGAGCAGATAGGACCAAGCCAAAATGATATTGCAGATCTAGGGAGGGAGACCTGAATGCTAAGTGGAGAAATTAGGAAGATGTCATGGAGGAGATAGCATCTGTGATAAACCTTGTAGATTGGGTCAGATGGTGAAGGTGATTCACTTTGATGAAGACAATGAAGAGATGGAGGTGAGACAAGAGTGGGGAGAGGAAGGGTCTAAGCATGGGAAGCAATCTCATTGGCTAAGAAACAGAGGAGAAAAGGCAAGCTGAGTTACAAGGAAAATGAGTAGCCCAATCTGGCAGGAACATAGCTATGTATGTAAAGGAGAAGTATGGAAGAAAAAGATAGGGAGGTAAGTTGAAGCCAAGCTGTGAAGGACTTTGAATGCCAGACTAAGTATATTTGGTAGGCAATAAATTATAGAAACTTCACTCAATGCTCATCTTATTGTCTCTTCCTGATGATAAATTATTTCATTCATTCAATTATTACCTACTGAGCCCCTACTATATGCAAGGCAGAGTTCATGGAATTGAAAGGAACACAACAAGGAACAAGACACTATTTCTACTCTCTAGAAGTTTACACAGTCTAGTCCAATGGTTTGCAGCCTTTTCAAAT
>CM053588.1:93846486-93864351 GCA_028646515.1 Pseudochirops corinnae | reverse complement strand
TAAATCTAGATTAGTGACTGATTAAGTTAATGGTTGCCCCATGAGTGGGAGTTTGAGTATTCTATTGTTTCTTGTTAATGATTGAGTTGCCCCATGATGGGAAGTTTGATTCTATTGTTCTTTGTTCTGAATATTGTGGCCACTGTAGCGAAAACTGTGTGGCCATTTTCTGTGATAAGATGTAATGTTGTAAATATTATAATGTTTTGAATGTTTGTCTTGATTTGTAATGGAATAAACAGAGTGTTCACTATATTTTGTAATCTGAACTCTAAAAGCTGTTCACAGTAGCATTCTTTTGGGAATCTGCTGGTGCATGGCATTACATGGCCCTGGAATCAGGAGGGCCTGAGTTCAAATGGCCTCAGACACTCAATACTTACTAGCCGTGTGACCTTGGAAAAGTCACTTAACCCCAATTGCCCTGTACTCCCCCCTCCAAAAAGCAAAAAAATTTTACTATGGCCCTTGACTACTATGTCTTGGGTACCTAACCTGTTCTAGTGATCCACCACTCTGTTTCTTAGCCAGCACCAAATAATTTTGATGATTGCTGCTTTATAATATAGTTTAAATCTGGATACTGTTACATCATATTCCTTTGCATTTTTCTCTATCAAGTCCCTTGATATTTTGGACCTTTTGTTCTTCCAGATGAATTTTGTTATTGTTTTTTTCTAGGTCTACAAAACAATTTTTTGGTAAAGCTGGTACATTTTCATTGGCTCTAGTGTCTACAATGTGACCTTGTATAGTGTACTCGAGTGGACCCACCCTTAAAAATCAGCTTAAGGGGTGGCTAAGTGGTGCAGTGAGTAGAGCACCGGCCCTGGAGTCAGGAGTACCTGAGTTCAAATCTGACCTCAGATATTTGACACACTTACTAGCTGTGTGACTTTGGACAGGTTGCTTAACCCCAAATGCCCTCCAAAAAGCAAAAAAAAAAAAAAAATCAGCTTAAAAAAGGCCGTTGTGAAACAAATAAAAGGAAACATTGCATCTGACGGTAGACAGTCAACTTATGGAACTCATTATGTTAAGAAGCAGTACTTATTTTGATGGTTCAAGGATCTGTGATTTCCTCAGTGTGGGTGCTCTCTATAGTATTCAAACATAAAGCCTCCATGCCTTAGTAGAGAATCTTCAAGAACTTATATAACTGAAAAAAAAAAAAACTCCTAAAAAAATAATGACAGGGTAACTGACTTGAACATTTTGTGAGTTGCTCTACTGTAAGTGAGGATGGTTTTCATCTGGCAGATATAAAGATCATTCCTGGGGCCGTGCTTGAAGCCTTTCCATCCTGGTGAGACCTCCCAAAGTCTGGGCTTCACTGACATAACCTTGGAGATGGCAGGATCACTTCTGTGCCATACTGAGAAATCAGAGAAGAATTTTTATTGGAGGCTAAGAAGCAGGAAAGAGAGGTGTATTGAATTGAAGGTTGGTTATGCAGTCAGGAGGTTATGGATTCAAATCCTGCCTGACACATACTGGCTGAGTGGTCATGGGAAAGTCACTTAAATTCTCAGCGTCCTGGATAATTCTTTCAGACAATAAGGTATAGATCAGCTCTTGACCTACATAAGGGAAGGCAGTTTCCATCTCTGGAGTTTCCTAGACCAATGACATCACAGGTCAGGAGAGAAAACAAAACAAAACGAAAGAAGTGCCACAAACTTAGAATGTCAATAACCCTGTGACAAGGTGACATAAATAGATAATGGTAGATTTCAAAAAAAGAAGTTTAGAATGAACCTTGAATTTTGCAGTTGATGTCAGAGGATCACTCAACCTTCAGCAGTACATTCTGTGAGACTGGCATGGGAGGGCAGAATCCTGGGTACACCCTGGTTTTCTCCAGAGCAGTTGTGTTTATGAAATTTTTGCTCAAGAAACAAACAGGATATTGTGTTCAACAACAAATGGATCATGGGCCTGAACTGAGCAGCAATTCTGTTCTCATGTCAAAATTGTAATAACTCATGATTATATATAGAATTATAATGGACATTTTCAGTAATAGTGATCCTTTTATTGTATTATGATGCTACATGAAAGCACTCTGGCACTCTGTTAGTTAATCGTAGGAAGAAAGGGTTAGCACTGGAAGGAGTCTTGGAGATTATATGGCTTAACCCTGTCATCTCATATATGAAGAAACCCACATATCCAGGAATGTAAGTGACTTCCTATCAGTTAGAACTCTCCAAAAGAGGAATAAGTTGCTTCTGGAAGTAGGGAGTTTCCTTTCAGGCAAAGACTTAAAGGCTCTATTTATTGATGCCTTGTGTATCTTTTTTTAGCCATCAGTTGAACTAAAATGGTTGCTGAGGGTCCCTTCCAACCCAGGGTGTGCTGATAGATGTTTTTTTTTTTTTTTTGCTTCTTGGAGGGGGGAGGTGAGGGCAATTAGGGTTAAGTGACTTGCCCAAGGTCACACAGCTCGTTTTTGTGTTAAGTGTCTGAGGCTGTATTTGAACTCAGGAACTCTTGACTCCAGGGCCAGTGCTCTATTCACTGCACTGCCCAGCTGATAGATGTTTAACAACTGGGTCCCCCCTCCAAGTCCCCATGACACACTTTTAAATTTAATCTGCATTATTAACATTTTTCTTTATCATTTTAAGTCCCAACAATCAACAAAACAAATCAAGCCCTGATGTGTATCATATTACAAGTTACTGATGCTCATACAGAAAAATTTAACAATCAGCTCTCTCAAGTTGGTTTGGGTTGGCTCCAGTGCACCTCTGCTTCCAATTCAGATTCTGTGATTCTGTGACTTTTCTGAGGTCTCCTAGGGAGTAAACAGCAGACCTGGAATTCAAATCCATAACTCTTTCCAGTACATCTGCTGCCTCTCTATGTCAAACATATGTTCCATGTTAAAAAGAATCTTAGCTTGGCTCTAACAGGTTGCTACAGTGTTACATTTAAATGTTTAAAAATTGAATCAATCTACATATACATATTTCATCCTGCTGCTTTGAAGGTCATGCTGAGTCTCTGAGCTCAGTCCTTAAGAGGTATCTGGGAATCTAATTTTGTTCAAGAACTTTTCTAATGAAACCCAGGAGTTGGAATATATCCAGACAAGTCTACAACCTAGACTTTTTCTCTCCTTCCCTCCTTTCTTTCCTTGCCTTTCATTAACATGTGGAATCAATTAGGGATGTGAAAAGTGCACACGATTCTCAGGTTGTCTTTGGATTAAAAAAAAAAAGCCATAGTTTGTCCTTAGGAAATCTTTCTAGAGGCAGGGGGGAATGCATAGAAGCATCGAATGCCAGAGCTAGATGGAATCATCTAGTTTGGTCAAATCTCTCATTTTATAAATGAAGAAACTGAGACCCAGGGGAGGGAAGTGTTTGATGGGAAACACAAAGCTGGTTAGTGGTGGAGCCATAAGTAGAGCCCAGGTCTCTTGGCTCCCAGTAACTGCTCTTGTTATTGTGAAATTTTCTCATTTGATTCTTAACCTTTTTGAAGAGGGAAGGACAGGTATCACTTCTCTTTTAGGAGATCTGCATACCTATAGTCCGAGGGTCAGTCTATCTAAGGGTAGAGAATAATAGTTAATAGTCCAGCTCTCTTTCCCCTGGAGCAACTACTTATCACTAGAATGTTGGGCACTAGGGAATGAAAATTCACAAAATCCCAGCCTGGGAAGAGCCTCCAAAGACCAATCAACTTCAACTTGTAATGAAAAATAAGCCCCTCTCCAATATATCTAGTAAGTGATCATAGAGCCTTTGTTGGAAGACCACCAGTGAGAGTGAACCCTCTGCCTTTTGAGGTAGTGTATGTAAGGTGGATTTTAGTGTGTGTAAGGTAGATTTTTGTTATTCTTTCTTAGAGTTTAATTTCCCAGGATCCATAGCCGTAACAATCTCTATCTCCCAGGCTAATGAGTTGTAAACCTCTCTACCATGCTTGTGCAGCGTTATATAATGATAAATAATATAAATATTTGTGCTTAAAATTGTAAATATCCACTGTGACTGTGTAGTGAAATATAATGGTGAGATGATGTATTGCTGGCAGATTGCCTTCTTTGTCTGTTGCTCTATAAAGCACGTGGGCACGGGTCAGTGAGAAGGGAATCTGTGTTTACCTTAACTAGCCCCTGTTGAGGCTTAGGGGGAACCTGTAGGGGAATATGACAGTGTAATGTTTTGTGTGCCTTGATTGGCCCCCAACAATGCTTGAGAAGATTTAGCAGAGTGCACAAGGTGGAATACTGTGCCATTCTCAATTGACCTCATCAAGATGCACAGTTAGTTGCCCCATATGGCCCCTGGGAGAAGAGTGACTTAGGGAATGCTATAGAAGTTGGTGCTTCCATTATTAGCAACCCTTTGTGAGAAGAAGAGATTAGAATAAGGTAAGATTATTAACCCCTCCAAACCTGTCTTACTGTCCTTCCTTTCTGCCCAGCTCAAAAATGAACCTGTTAGAGGCTAGAGTCCCAAAACTCCAGTATCCTGTGTGTTGTGAAACAGTCAGGCAGCCCATTTTGCTTCTGATTAGCTCAAATGATTAGAAGTTTTCTTTAAATTGAGTCTAAATCTGCCTCTTTGTATCTTCCATTGTTCTCTCTTCTGGGGCTAGGGAGAACAAGTATATTCTGTCTTCCATGTGACAGCACTCCCAATACTGGAAGTTGATTGTCCTGTCCCCCTAAGGTATTCTCTTCTCCAGTATGAATATCCCCAGACCCTTGTGGGGAATGACTTTGAGGCCATTTAGATTCTAGAACATTGAAAACCATGACCAGGATAACAAAGCTGAAGGCATTAGTTAACTAAAGATAAATAGAAAGAAATCATTGCTTAACTGAGTGCAATGTCTGCTGTTTCTTGCAGTCACCTTTTTAGACATTGGGAAATTAACTTGTCTCAGCATTTAAGTGTCTCAAACTAGGAGCATCAATGTCCCCTGTACAAAAGTGTTCCAGAATTTGGCCTGAATTCAGAGAGACTCATTTGGAGAAAGTCATGACTCATCCTTCAGTCAAGGAAGATGGAAGTGGGGATGCGGGTAAGGGCAGTGAGGACTTGGTCGGAGCATGATGGGAATGGATCTATTGTGGGATTTTTTTTTTTTACCCAAGCATCAGTGACTGTTCATTACTTCTAGGATCAGATATAAACTTGTTTTTTTTATACACTTGTTATGACATTTAAAATTGCGCGATCCGATCTCTTCTTCCTTCCCAATCTTATATATTGTTCTCCTCCACATATTCTATGGCTCACTCATATTGGCTCACTTGCTCTTCTGCACGTATAGTGATCAATCTCCTGTCTTCTTGACTTTGCACTAACTGTCCTGCATGCTTGAAATGCTCTCCTTATTCATTTTTTAAAAATTGTGATTTCTCTTAAGCCTTAGCTCAAGTACTCACTCTACATGAAAATTTTCCTGATCCTCCCAAAAGTTAGTTCTTTTCCTTTTAAGATTTCCATGTGTCTGCTTTATTTGTACTCTCTCTCTCTCTTTCTCTCTCTCTCTCTCTCTCCCTCTCCTTCTTTCTCTCTGTTTCTGTCTCTCTCTGTCTCTCTCTTTCTTCATTTTCTCCCTATTAAAGCATAAGCCCCTCGAGGGGAAGGACTGTTTCACTTCTGTCTTTCCATCCTTAGCACAGTACCTGGCACATAGATTGATTTATAAGATTTTCATGTGAAAAGAACTAGATTTAGTTCCAGTGTTGGCATCAAGTAGCTTTGTGACTTTAGGCAAGTCACATGTCTAAACACTCTGGGTTTCCTCTTCTGTACTTACTGCAATATACTTGTAATTAAAAATTCAACAGAGCATGCTCACAATTGCCCTTCCTACTTCTGGCTAACCATGCATACAGGCTCAGTGCTGACTTAGTGGCCCTTTAGAAAGGAGTGACTTCATCTCTGTTACTTTCTTGCTAGGATCTTTCACGAAGTAGTATTTAACTCTGAGACTTCCTGTGGGGGGGGGCAGAGGAGGAGTGGTCCTTTTCCACCTCAGCACTATGTTAGGGCACCCCAAGGGGAGGGAGAATGGGCTCAGCTAAGCAAGCTTGAACCTGGATTGTGAACTCTTCTGCTTTGTTTCTTTGTCTCAACCTAAGTGACTGAACAAAGAGCTCCAGATGGACATGTCTAGGTTAGGAAGTGATCTTCTCATCTTGTGAGAGTCGCAAGGGCTGTCCTGTAGCCCCCAAAACCATGGAAGTTTTGTTGTGTAGCTCAAGGGAGGCAGAATAGACATCTCTAACCTCTTCCCTTCCAATCTTTTTCTAAGAGAGATTTTAATTTCTGCCAGGAGGGGAAACAGGAGATTGGGGCCAGATGACTTGGCCATTTCATTCTCCTAAGAGAAAGGGATACTAGGCTAGAATTATATTATTCTATTCCCTTAAATATTATTAGTCTAGGGTATGTAGTTTTCAGGTTCAAGCTAATTTCTGATTACTGTTTCATTAATGGAAAGAAAAGGAAGATCTCAAAATTTATATCCAAGGTTTGACTCCCCACCAATACCAGTTCCATAATGAACACACATATGACAAATGCAAAGAAACTTATTTATTCCAATCACAGCAAAGATAAATTAGAGAAAGTAAACATAGGAGAATATATACCAGATAACACAGAGTGAAGGAGCATTCCCTTTGGGACTGAGGTAACTCTGTTCAACCAAAAGAGAAAATCCCAGATTTCAACCCAGAGGAAATTTTCTGAAATCTCTTGAGTAACAAGCTAGAGACAAGACATGATGGACACAAATAGTTCCTCTTAAGTCAGCTTCTTCTCGTGGTCTTTTCCTTCAGCAACCTGAAATGGGGTTGGCATCATCCATCTTCTCTCTTGTTGCTGGAAACCAGAAGTGCCTGAAGTGACTGCAGAATCCAAGGAGTGAGAAAAGTCTAGAAGATTCTCTCAAATAACTCTGTCCTTTCTTGCTCTTACCAACTCTGCCCAGGCCCTCAGGCAGGTGCAGGGCATTGATCTTCACCAGTAAGGAGAGAGTTCCATATCAATGGGCTTTGGGACTGGGGTTATATGAGTCTGATCAACTGTCAATGTCTGCTGAAGACTGAGGGTCTCTGGACCTTTCAGTCATCTTCACACTAGAATCTGCTCCTGACTTGGCATTCCACCAAATTGCCTTGGACCCTTTGGCTTCTGTATATTTTCTATTCCCTTCCTCTGTTTTATGCTTCCATTTCTGAAAATAATAATAAAATCAACACTGCCATTTCTGGGAAGGCCATGTCAATCAATTGCTCTATGCTTCCACTCACTGTGCATGTGACCGCTCGGATCTTAAAGGCTAAAAAAAAAAAGACCTTGGAGGACACTTGGTTCAACACATTCATTTTTCAGTTGTGGAAACTGAGGCCAACAAGGATTAATTAATGGTAAAAGGTCAGAGAGATTGTAAGCAGCTGAGTAATGATTCAAGCGCAAGTTCTCTAATTTCTTACTGCCTCTGACAATTTCAAGGAAGAAATGGTTTACATGTCAAATGCCTCTGAAAGAAATCAAGAAAAACATTTTCTCTGTTAAAATCCTTCCTATCTTCTAGCTCAGACACCATTCTTCCATAAAACTTTCCCTGATTGCCCCAGCTGGAAGTGATTTTTTTTCCCTCCTCACATTTTCTCATAACACTTTGCATCTTTCTCTTTTCCTTATCTCCTTGTTCCAGACTTAGTTGTGTATATGTTGAATCCCCTAATTGGACTGTAAGTTCTTTGTGACAAGAACTATGTTGTTGTTTCATTCCAGTATTAACAATTCCTAGCACAATAGCATGAACATAGTAGGTACTTAATAAAAATGTGTTGAACTTGAATTGGAGAGATTTTTTAAACTAAGTAAAGACCATTAGACTTGGCCAAAGGAGGTCACTGTTGACCAGTTTTAGTGCAATAAGTAAGAAAGCCAAGACCCAGCAGGTTAGAGTAATGGCTCAGAAAAAAAGAGTGAACTCCAAATAAGAGATTTCTGGGTCCACCAGAAAAAAGATTTTGTTGACATAAGGCACTAGGTTAAAGTGTTGTAGATAAATAGAATCTTGGTGGAAACCTGGGCTAGAAGCTGGTTCTTTAATTCCTTGGGTCTGCCCAAACAAGATTCCTATTAGCAAGAAACAGGATTTTGAATCCTGGTAGCTAACAAATGACCCTGTCATAGCAAAGAGACTCTGCTGTTCCTGTGGGGAGGAGGCAGGGGAATTCTAATAAGGTTTTCCAAAGACACCTCCTTGATTGATTGCAAGTTGTGAACTAAAACAGTGGTGAAAAGGGGTCTACAAGAGACCTGGATCAGTTTTTTTTTTCCTGATGACATGGAATGATAAAAGGTATTTTTCCAAGTGCCTGGATCTTTCTCTTTCTCAAAAATACAATCCTTTATTCCTTTTGCCACTCTTTTATCACATTTCTTTGCATAATTGAGGGCATGGAGTCTAACAACATCAATCTCTGTTAGAAAATTCTGACTTTTAACAAGCATCTGAGAGGTGCTGACAACTAGAAATGAGAAGATTGGTAGGGAGGAGAGAAGAGAAAAAAAGGACGATTGGTTGATCATTAACTTCTATGTCACATAGGAGGGAAAAGAAGTTAGCATAAATTTGGTACTTGTTCATAAGCTATTCATTTTTTTCTTTTAAACTTTCCATGGCTCCTTGGATGAGCCTATTCCTAGCTTCTAAGATAGTGGAAGGAGCCATGAACTTGGAGCTAGGAGACCTGCGTAAATATCCCTGTGCTGAGAAGACTTCCCTGATCAGAATGGATGTATGAGAACAATTTGTTCCAATAACCATGAAGGCAACTGAAGCAGGTATTATGGTGTGCTGAGAGCTTGGTTAGACATTGAAGATGCCAAGATCATCCACTGCATCTGAGGCCATCAGTTTGCTGGCTATCCCTCTTATCTTTGTTTCACCTGCTAATTCTCTGAGCATACTTACAACACTTTTATCCAAGCCACAAATAGAACTGTCAAATAGCTTAGGGACAAATGCAGACCATGAGGGTACTTCACCAGGGACCTCCTTTCATGTTGGCTTTGAATCATTAGAGCAGACTCTTTGAGTCTGGCAATGTAGCCTATTCCAAATGCATCTGATTATATCATTTTCTAATTTTAAGGTTGTAAGTGTCAAGGAGGTGGCATTTAAAAATGGCTAGAATGCCCATAAGTGCTGGGGGAATATATTCTAGTTATAGGAAAGTCATGGGGATGGGAAAAGATGGAATAAAATAAATTGAAAGTTAGGTTGTAGACATTGTGGAGAGCCTTGAATGCTAACAGGTATTGGAATTACAATGGTAGACTAAGAAGAGGTATTAATGCTACAAACACATTTTAGTTTCTTAAGATCATGTGATGAATGAGTGATGCTTTTATGAAGTAGATGAAATTTAGTAAGATCATTTAATGGTACTGTGCCAATTCAGTCGCTCTAGATATGTATTTCCATTGTGGTGTCTCATTTAATTGAGAAATAAGGTAGGAAACTATATTTTGCTAAAAGGTATCATAGACAATGAACTCATATCAATACTAAACATATGTGCACCAAGTGGCATAGTATCCAGATTCTTAGGAGAAATTAAATGAGTTATAGGAAGAAATAGATAGCAAAACTATACTAGTGAGAGACTTCAACTTCCCCCTCTAAAACTAGATAAACCTAACCACAAAATAAACAATAAAGAAGTGAAAAGAATTTTAGAAAACTTAGATATGGTAGACCTCTGGAGAAAACTGAATGGGGATAGAAAGGAATATACCTTTTTCTCAGTAGTATATGGCACCTACACAAAAATTGACCATATATCAGGGCATAAAAACCTCACAATCTAATGCAGAAAGGCAAAGATATTAAATGCACCTTTTTCAGATCATAATGTAATAAAAATTTCATGAAATAAAGGGCAATAGAAAGATAGACTAAAAATTAATTGAAAACTAAATAATCTAATCCTAAAGAATGAGTGGGTCAAATAACAAATCATAGAAACAATCAATAACTTCATCAAAGAGAATGACAATAATGAGATAATAATCTTCTCAAACCCTTGATGTGTGTAAAACATGTGTCCACCAAGATAATGGAATGAATGATTTTCAGCATAACTCTTAAACACTTATACCTAAACAAAAAAAACAAAACAAAAACATTAGAGCACCAGTTATTCAGTAAGTAACATTGCAACACAAGAATATAGTAAGCACCTCCATGTAATGTAAAGTCATCTGAAATAATAGTGGGATAACAGAAGAATGAACTACATGAAAGTATTACTTCTACAACCCCAGTGAGTCTGTCCATCTGACTGAGAGGGTAGGCTTTAGCTTTCAAGCTTTAGCTTGCAGTAGCATCTGTCCCTTCCTTCTCAGCTGTGATTCAGTGTGACTCCACCTTTTATTGGGTGATCTGATGGAGAACATTGGACTTGCCCAGTTCATTGATGGGCAAGTGTGAGTAACCTGGAAGAGAGGCAAGCAATATAGAGCTTCTGTTGAAGGAAGGTGGGGGACATAATCCTAGCTATGCTCATCTCCTTACCATATTAGGGAACCAACTAGATATTTCTAGTAATAGCTTGAGGAGACTCTAAAGTATTCTATCTCTGTTGCTATGGACAAGAGGAAATATGAATAATAGTGGAAAAAGTAAGGGTAAAACATGTTGGACACTTGATACAATGTTAATTGAACAGAAAAGAAAGGATAGGAGGCAAAAAGATTGAAATCAAAAGGATAGGGATAACCCTAGCCCTCCAGCAGAAAATTAGTAGTGAGATTAATAAAAAATAAACAAAAAAATAAATGCACTAGAAATGTATAGAATACAATCAGTAAATATTAGGCATTGATAGAAAGGAACTCAAAAGGAACATTTGTGTGAACTGATGCAGAATGAAATGAAAAGAATCAGGAGAACAATTTATGTGATGATTGCAATAATCCAAGGGAAAATAATATTGAAAGACTTCAAAAGTCTGATCAATGCAGTGACCAATCATGACTTCAGAAAACTGAAGGTATAGCATACTTCTCATTTCTCAGCAGAAAAGTGGTCAACTAGAGATGTCGAAAAAAGGAAAGTATTTTCAGACATAATGAAAATGTTGATTCATTTGCTTGATTATGCTTATTTGTTAGAAAGGAGGGTTTTATGGGGACAGGTGGGGGTCAGTAGAAAATACATAGTGATTTAAAGAAAAAGAAAATGTCATCAGTAAAATACTTAGAAAGGAACCTCAAAATGCTAAACAACAAAAAAGATAATATATTCTATGGTACTCTAAGGAATAATAGATAAACAGGAAATTTCAGAATAGCTCAAAATAGAAATAAAACAATCAAAAGAACTAAAGGAGAAATTAGTGAAAATCAGAGACCTCAAAAAAGAAATCAATGAGACAAATGAGATTAGATAATTTGAAACAGGTGGCCAATAATGTTTCCCAAATGGTGGATGTTTGAAAAAAGAAAAGGGAAAAGTATATAGAAATATAGATGTCTCAGAATAATTTGCAGTACTGGATAAAATGGCAATAACTTTGGAAGAGCACATGACTTCTGCATAAGATAAAAAAACTTATCTTTTTAAAAATATTTTTTAATTTAATATTTCCAAATTACATGTAAAAATTTTAACATTAATTAAAAATATTTTTGAACTTCAAATTCTCTCCCTCCTTCTTTTTACTTCTCCCTCCACAAGCAATGTGATATTGACTATACATGTGAGTCATGCAAAACATTATTTCCATATCAGTCATGTTGCAAAAGAAAATACACCCCCCCTCCCAAATGTTTAAAAAAACCCACCCTACTCAGAGTTCAACAGTTCTCTCTTTGGAGGTGGAGATCCTTTTTCATCATGAGTCCTTTGAATTGTCTCTTGGATTATTGTCTTGATCAGAGTAGATAAATTTTTCACAGTTGATCATCCTTACATATTGCTATGTACAATGGACTGGTTTTGCTCACTTTACTTTGCATCAGTTCATATAAGTCTTCCCAAGTTTTTTGGAAACTATCCTACTGGTTATTTCTTATGGCACAATCGTATTCCACCACAATCTCATGCCTCAATTTATTCATCAATTCCCCCCAAAAATGAGCACCCCAACAACTTCCAATTCTTTGCTACCACAAAAGGAGTTGCTATAAATATTTTTTTGTTCATTTTTTCCCCGTTTTTCTCTGGTCTCTTTGGCATACAAATCTGAAGTGATATTGCTGGCAAAGGTCATACACTATTTAATAGACCAAATATATAGTTCCAAATTTCTCTCCGGGATTGTTGGAGTAGTTCACAACTCTACCAACAATGCATTGTTGTACCAATTTTTCTATGTCCCCTCTCACATTTGTTACTTTCTTTTTCTGTCCTGTTAACCAATCTGATAGATATAAGGTAGCATCTCTGAGCTGTTTTAATTTGCCTTTCCCTAAATCAATGGTGATTTAAGGCATTTTTTTCATGTGACTATTAATAACTTCGAATTCTTCTGAAAACTGCCTATTCATATTCTTTAGCCATTTATTAATTGGGAAATGGTTCATATTTTTTTAAAAATACATTTGGCTCAATTCCCAACATATTTGAGAAATGAGGCTTTATCAGAAAAATTTGCCATAAAATTTCTCCCGTTTCTTGTTTTCCTTCTAATTTTGGCTGCCTTACTTTTGTTTGTGTAAAACTTTTTTTAACATCATGCAAAGGTCTATGCCTAATTTCTTCCAAAGTGTGTTCAGGTTTTTCCAGCAATTTTTTTTGAAATGAATTCTTACCCTCCAAAGCTTGTTTTTTTGGTTTATCAAACACCAGATTGCCCTAGTTATTTACTGCTGTGTATTGTGTGCCTAATCTATCCCACTGATCCACCACTCTATTTCTTAGCCAGTACCAGATTGTTTTCATGATACTCTATTCCTTATCTAGGAAGGGCCCCTGATCCCTTGGGATTGCAAAGGATACTGCTCCTCTGGTCCCCTGGGACAGAAAGTGATATTGCTTCTCAGGGTCTCTGCTCACTTAATACCAGAAATAATACCATTCCTCAGGGTCCCTGATCTCTCTTGACCCAAAGTACTTTTCTCTGCCCTTGAATTGTGATCCAGAAGTGCATATAGGGAATGAAGTTGCCAAACAGCATCTGGTCCTGCATCCAGTGCTACCACAGGGGTCTCCTGTAATCTCTTTCTGACCAGTTGCCAGATGTATCTTGTTTGAGAGCTCCTGACCCAGCTGCTTCTCCCTTCTCCTCCTACTTCCAATTTTTGGGTTTCATCCAGACTCCAGGTCAGTCTCCATCCCTGTGTCACAGATCTTTGCTTCTGACCTCCTATGTTGTCTTGGGCTGGAAAAATTTCTCACTTTGACCTTTTTGTTGGCTCTGCCATTTCAGATTTCATTTTGAAGTGTTATTTCAAAGTTGTTTGGAAGGGAATTTTGGGGGAGCTCAGCTGAGAGCTTCCTTTATTCCATATCTTATCATTGCACCCCAGAATAATTTTTCCTCCAAAGTTGATCATAATTATTAATGGAGAATGGAATTCCCAAAAAATGAAGGCATGTCAGTTACTCCTCCAAGAGAAATGAGAGATGAGTAGCCATTCAAATGGCATTTAATTAAGTAAAAAAAGCACTAGGAAGATAAGTAGAGTTAACAAAAAGAAATAGAATAATGAAATCAACACTCTTATAATTCTAAGGCAACATAATATTATTCTTTTTAAACTGGTGTCACCAAAATAAACTCAAGAACCTTACTACAATATTAATTTCCCAAGATACATAAGATACAACTTAGAGATTTCTTAACAAATTCTAACCTCTGTAAACATAAATGCAAATTATTCTAAAAACACTTTTGATAAAACTCAAAGTATTTCATTAAAATGTTCTGTTGAAAAGTATGTTTTTCTAGTCAAGCCTGAATGAGCTCAGTAATTCTAATTATATAAATTGTATCCCACGTTGACTTCTAATTCCCCCCAGTCAAAGTTATTAATAAAGACTAGCAATTCATCTTTTCAAATAACTTCCAGAGAATGAAATTTCTTGAAGAAATAATTTAGTGCTCAAAGAGGTCTGCAGGTTACCATAAAGTACAAGAACGTGCTGTTTTGTCTCCCTATCTCGAGCCTCTTCCCACACCAGTCCATCTTCCATTTAGCTGCCAAAATGATCCTCCCAAAGTCCAGGACTGACCATATCACTCCCCTATTCAATAAACTCTAATCGCTCCCTATATGACACCCAGGATCAAATATAAAATCCTCTGCTTGACTTTTAAAGACCTTACACCCTGTCCCCTTTGTACCTTTCTAGTCTTTATCTACTTTACCTCTCTCCATGTAATTTATGATCCAGTAACACTGGTCATTTTGCTGTTCCTTGCACAAGATACTCTGTCTCTCAGCTGAGTACCTTCTCACTGTCTACCATCTCCCATACTTGGAATATTCAATTCCTGTCTCTCCCTCCTGGCTTCCTTGGTTTTTTTTCCCTCCTGGTTCAACTCAAATCCCTTCTGCATGAGACTTTTCTCAGTCCCCACCATTGCTAGTACCTTTCCCTTTGAAATTACTTCTGATTTACCTCATGTATCTTGCATGCTCATGGTTATTTATATATATATATATATTTATATTGCCTATCCCATTAGAATATGAGCTCCTTAGGGATAGGGATTATACTTGCCTTTTTCTTTATCCTCAGCCTTCAGCACAGTGCTTGGCACATAGTAAGTACCTAATCAATGTTTTTTGACCTACTAAGTAAAGAAAAAACATTCTTTAACAATAAACCTTTTCCTTACTGAACTATAGGTCTGACTCAATGAATTCATTTTCATATTATTTTCAGTCTTAAAAGGAGAATATCCATTGTTTTTAGAACATCTGCATTTTTGTGTTATATAGATGCAAAGATTTCGAGACCCTGCTCTCCTCTTGCTTTTTGTGACACTATCTCACTAAAGCTTCCATTAGGGGCAGATTGTCGAGGAGGAACAAACTTGCTTCGGAAACTGAGAGCAAAAATCCAGGCCTGTTGTATGAAACAGCTTGGTGCCTTGGCCTTTGTTGCCGATTTTGTTATAGCTCCAAGTGAAGGATTAATAGAATTTTAGCAGCAGATTTTTACCTTTTCCTCAAAGCAGAGCCAGAAAGATCTGATTTTATTTATATTGGTTCCCATTTGATTAGTTTAATTTGCAGCTGATTCTTTTTTTTAATAGCATTTTTTTTTTTGCTTTTTTTTGGAGGGGGTAAAGTAGGGCAATTGGGGTTAAGTGACTTGCCCAAGGTCACACAGCAAGTTTTGTGTTAAGTGTCTGAGGTCAGATTTGAACTCCTGACTCCAGGGCTGGTGCTTTATTCATTGCGCCACCTAGCTGTCTGTAGCTGATTCTTTGTTCCATATCTTATCAATGCACCCGAGAATAATTTTTCCTCCAAAGTTGATCATAATTATCAATGGAGAATGGAATTCCCAGAAAATGAAGGCATGTTAGTTACTCCTCCAAGAGAAATGAGAGATGAGTAGCCATTCAAATGGCATTTAATTCAAGTAAAAAAAGCACTGATTGATCTAGGTTGATAACGTAATAGCTAGCATTCATATTATCTCGTTTGATCCTCATAACAACCTTGGGGAAGAAGAGGTCATTATTATCCATATTTCACAGATAAGGAAACTGAGGTAGACACAAGTCTAAAAAACTTGCCTATAGTTACATAGTTAATGAATATCTGAGGCCTGATTTGGATTCAGGTCTTCCTGACTTAGATAGAGGCAGGTAGGTGGTGCGGTGGATAGAGTGCAGGGCCTAGAGTCAGGGAAACCTGAGTTCAAATTTGACCTCAAACACTCATCAGTTCTGTGATGCTGGACAAGTCACTTAACACTGTTTACCTCAGTTTTCTCATCTGTAAAATGAACTCGAGAAGGGAATGGTAAACCATTCCACTACCTTTCTGACAACTACCCCCCTCCCGCAACCCCACCCTCTACCCCCAAGGGAGTCACAAAGAGTCAGACATGACTGAAAAGACTAAACAGCAACAACAACGAAGGGTCACATAGTTAATAAGTATCTTCGGCCTGATTTGAACTCAGGGCCTCCTGGCCTAGAACACCCCATACCCTCCCTCCTGTATAATAATCCAACAAGAAATCCTCCAGCCTCTGTTTGATTACCTCCAGGGATGGAAGAAAGAAGAAAGGAAACGAATGTTTATTAAGCGTTTGCTGCAGGCCAGACACTGCCGAGTGCTTTACAAACACTGTCTCGTATGATTGTCACAACAGCTCTGGGAAGTACAGGCTTTTACAGTCGAGGAAACTGAACTAAGGGCAACCAAGACTTGCCCAGTCTTCTTGACTCGAGGCCCACGGCTCTATCCAGATACTGACAATGGAGAACTCCTTATCTCTAGGCAGAAGCTCCTTCTACTTTAAAGTGGCTCTAATTTTAAGAAGGATAAAATTGCCTCCAGATCTTTGTCCAGGCCCAGCTCAAGTTCCCGGTCTTATTTATTCTGGTTCCTCTCCCACCCAGTGCCTAATGGTACATTGAATAAATAAATTGTTAATAATAATTGTTAACAATAAGTCATGCTTAATAAATGCTTGTTGAACACTGAACGAGTCTCTCTCCTATCTAGCATAAACACCCCTTATTTCCCTTAGGGAAGGGCAGACATTTCTCTTTCTGTGTAGTCTTGACTTTCTTCCAGCTCTCCCTCTTCTTGGGTAAGAAGTCTTTTCTTTTGAGCCCAGCTAACTAACTCTCAAGTGTACTCTTCTGCCTAGATGTCCAGGCTGTTCTTCCCCAAAGTTTCTTTAACCCAGACACTACCCGACTCTTTCCATGTTTGCTATTGTCTTCAATTCTTGCACCAGGGAATTTTGTCTGTCTACAGAGAAGATCTTCTCAAACCTACAAGAAGGAGGATTATGAAATCCTGAATAACAGTCCAGTCCTCATAGCCATTAGGGGTAGATTGTCAAGGAGGAACAAACTCACCTCAAAAACTCCACAGCTACCTTCTGTGGAGAAGGAATTAGATAGCCCCACCATCTGCCAACCAATTGCTACTCATAGTGCAGGCTAGCTGCCCTAATTAAGGCACCAAGCCACCCCGAGGGAGAGATAGGAGACAGCATATACTGGGCAAGTCAAATTGCTAACCTTGACCACTATCTCCCCTCAAACCTTGGTGGAGACAACCCAGGACCCAAAGTCTTGGAAACAGCAATGCTTCCAATCCAGAGTCCTCAGCCATCATCCTAAGAAGCAATCCCCATGGAGAAGCAGCCTGGCAACTGCCAGGCAAGGTGCTACAGCCACACTAAGTTCTTGCCACTAAAGTCCTCCGCACCATCAAATAGTTCAACATTAGAAAGTGATACAGTCTTATCCCTGGAAATGACATTTAAGAAGAAATATTACCATCTACCTGACCACTGCACCCCAAGGACCATGGGACCTTCCCATCTAATTTACAACTAAAATCTTTCATACGTATTGTCTCCCCAATTAGAATGTTAACTCCCAGGGGCAGCTAGGTGGTGCAGTGAATAGAGCAGCAGCCCTGGAGTCAGGAGGACCTGAGATCAAATTTGGCCTCAGACACTTAACACTTACTATCTGTGGAACCTTGGACAAGTCACTTAACCCCAATTGCACTGCCATCCCCTCTCCAAAGAAAAGAGGAAAAAAGAATGTTAACTCCTTAAAGCAGAGACTATCTCCATTTTTCTATTTGTTTCCAGCATTTAGCAGTGCCTTGCACAAAGCAAGGGCTTAATATATGCTTCCTCCCTCATTCATTC
>CM053588.1:93770640-93845986 GCA_028646515.1 Pseudochirops corinnae | reverse complement strand
AATGATTAAGTAAGGAGGGTTTCCCCCTTAGGGAAACCAGATGATTATCCTTTTGTTCTTTGTTCTAAATATTGTGGCCACTTTAGTGAAAACTGTCTGGCCGTTCTAATGCTAAGCTGTTGTGAACACTATATTGTGATTTTCTGTGATAAGATGTAATGTTGTGACTATTGTACTGTACCTTGATTTGTCATGAATATTATATTATGATTTTTGTGAATATTTGCCTTGATTTGTAATGGAATAAATGGAGTGTTCACTATGCTGTGTAATCCGTACCTTAAATGCTGTTCACAGTAGTATTCTTTTGGGAAGCTGCTTGTGCGTGGCATTACAAATGGCAATAGAGAACAAAGTGGATGGAGATGCCAGGGCATTAGGGAAGGGCAGAAATTTCTCCTTCCATATAATGTTGGCTTTCTTTGAGCTCTCTCCCTTCTTAGGTGGGGAGTCATATCTTTTGAGCTCAGATGGCCAAGAATGGTGATCATGGTTCAAAAGTGAGAACATTTACCCACACTTTGGTCCTTGTAGCTTCTCACTCTCTCTAGCTCATGATATATTTCAGATACATTAATATCTTTCCCCTTCCAAGTGCCCAGCTTAGTTCCTTTCCACTGATCAAATCTTTCATTCCTCTAGAGTGAGAATCTCTCTCTCCCTTCTCATCTTTCTATGTTAAGCTTTAAATAACCTACACACATATAACTTAGCATTTCTGCTGGCCAAGATTTGATAGTAGTTGAATCAGATCTACACAGAAGCAACAGATATAGAGTAAAAGTGAGAGCACTCAGATGACCAAAAGAGGGAAAAGTAATTAATAGATTTCCCCAGTCAATTTGGTCCCCTGGGTTAGCTCTCATCATCCTCGAGCTAAAAATTCCTGGCTTATATTCTAGATCTAGTACTATATAGTCCTGTACTGTACTGTATAGGACTGGTACATGTTTTCTGAGAAGCTCTCTCAAAACTTACAGCTCAGTCATCTGACTTCTTTCTCAGCTACTGAGTCCCCTCTTAATGCTTGCTCAGCTCTCAAGTGGCCTCTTCTGCCTAGATATCAAGGTTGTCTTTCCCTAAAGTTTCTCTGACCCAAACACCACCTGACTCTTTCCACATTTGTTATTGTTTTCAATTCTTGCACCAGGGAATTTTGTCTGGCTAGAGAGAAGACCTTCTCAAACCTTCAGGAAGGAGGATTGTAGAATCCTGGCTACCAGGGGAAGATTCCTGTAGGTAGGCCATTACTTGTTCTTACTTGGAGAGTGAGAAAACAGTTCTGCTTGGAGGCTATTGGCCATACTATACTGACTTCTTGAGAGAGAGTAGGAGTATTTTCAGCCACTTGAAGAAATAAGAAAAGAGTTAAAATGATGTTGGAAAACAAAGTCACCCTTCTATAATTGACTTTGGAGTAGAGAGTAATTTCAATTTAAGAAACAAAAAGGGGCCCTGGAGTTGTTTTTACTTCCTTTTTGCTCTACTGTAGTGCTATTTTCTCTTGTCTTCAACACTTCCAGAAACAGTTAATAGCCCAAACATAACTTGGCTTTGTTGCTATGGGCAAGAGGTAAGTGGCACAGTGAAAGGCATGCTGATATGTAGTCAGAAGACCTAGGTTCAGATCTTGACTCTGTTTTTGCGATGTGTGACCTTGGCCAAGTTATATAATGCCTCTGGGCTGTAGCTTCCTCATTTGAAGAATGAGGGAATTGCAGGAATTTAAAAAAAAGTTTTTTCCTTTTTATACCTTGGCACACTGTGGGTACTTAACAGATACAAGTAGTTTGCTTCCTAGAAGATCTCCAAGGTACCTTTCACTTCCAAGTCTATGATTTCATGACCCTGTGTCATTATTATTAGTCACTGTTCACAGGCACGTGAAGAAGGCATGCTGTTTGCTTCCAGGACCTGTCACAGTTTCCCTCTAGGACATGTCCTCTCCTTGCTGACTCCTACCAAGTTACATACTCTCTTCAGTGGTATCTGTGAACACATGTAACTTGTGGAACCGAAACTCCTCTGAAGTCAGAAGGAGGTGCTTAGGTTACTTCTTCACACTTTTCTTTTTGTCCTGCCCTCTATGCCTCCTTTGGTTCCTAGCTAGGTCTAGCTGTTTCCTCACGGTATCTTTAGAACCTAATTCTTTTGCAGATACGGAGCTCCAAACTAATAAATGCATTCTATATATTTATTTGATATATTCCAAAGCCTCCTTAGGTGCCTTTGAAATTAAGCTCTCTGGGTTCCCATTAACCCAAAGTACAAGCCATTCCTTGAAATCACTACACAATTATCTACTTCAGTCAATTTGTACTGGTCATTCCTTGTGCCTGGAGCACATCTTACTCAGATCCACCTTTTCAGAATTCTTCAGATCCTTAAGGCTCAACACAGTTCCTGCTTTTTCTCTGTCACCTTCCCTGATCCTCCATCTGAAAGGGTTCTCTCCTTTCACAAATATTCCCACATAAAAATTTTTGGATCACATCTTCGTCCCATTATATTATATATTAATTATATTATATTACATTATATGTCTATGTGCCATAACCTTTTACTTCAGTATCATGTAATCTCATGAGTTGAAATTGGTTTTTTTTCTTATCCCAAATATCTAATCTAGTATTTTACAGTTATTAAATTCTGGTTGAATTGGAAGTAGCAGCTTCATATAGTGGAAGGAGTGATGGATTTGAGGTCAGAGGACCTCAGTTCAGACTCCAGACCAGCCGCTTACTACCTGGGTCACCTGGAGGAAATCACTTCTAGGTTTTGATTTCCTCATTTGCAAAATGTGGAGGTTGAAATAGATGAACTTTAAGTTACAGCCAGCTCAAAATCTAGGCTCCTAAGCTTCTTTGCAAAAGTAAAGTTCTCAGCCAATTCACTTACTTCTTATCTTTCACAAACTTCCCATTGAAAACCTCCTTCTGTGTGCTCATCAGGGGCTATGATCCTTGGTGTCCCACTCATATCCAATTCATGCACAAATCAAGATATCATCCTCATGATATCATTGGTCCTCTTCAAGAACAAAGGATGAGAAATGACAACAGCCGCCATAGCACATATAAACAATTAAAGTCTTGCTCTCCAATGACCACAGAATTTGTTATCTTGTAAACAGTTTTCAAAGAATGACACAAAGGTGACTGGCAACACCTCTGATATTTCTGAGAAGTAAACATGCTTTCCTTTCTTAACAGTCAAGTCCCAGGGGCTTAGACAGCTTGAGTGCTGCATCTGTAGCCTTCAGTTAGACTTTATGGGCACGGGACAGAAATACCAACTTTCCCATTATCTCTGAGGATGAGACTATCCTAAATCTGTTTAAAGGGGGAATGCTTCTGTTTTAAGTTAATTGAAAAATTCCTACTTTGTAGGTTAGATTTCCTTGTGACTGAGTTGATTCACTTATAGAATTTCAAAAGAATTTGTCATTAGCTTTTAATTACGTCCTGCTATGCAATTGCTTCTTTAATAAAAAAAAAGAGAAAGAAACTTCTCTGCATATGAAATGGAAGCAAATGCAATTCAACAATTCCATTTAATTAAGCATTTTTATGCTCTAATAGCCAAATGACTGTAGGAGATTGCATTTCCATAAGGGTGCCATGCTTAGAATGTCGATGCGAGGCTTTTAACACTTGTCTTAGACTTGTCAGTTTCAAGGGTCTTTCATGTTGGTCACAAATGCAAGCTGATTTCCATGATGCCCAAACAAAAACCACTCTTCACCATCTCCCATGCAAGCCATATTTGCTCCCACCTGGGCACCTTGCCTTAGGGATTTCCCTCCTTTCTTCTTCTAGAATATACTCCAGACTTCTCTTCCCTCAAATGAATTCTACCTCTCTTTCGGGACCTACCTCAAATATCACATTCCTATAATGCCCTCCCTCACCTCTCCAGGCCTGAGGTTTCCCTACTCTGAGCTCCTACTGTGTAATATGCACCATCTACCGTTAAGCACTGTCTTGTTTGGCTTTATTTTGTAACAGGCTGAGAAGTTGCAGAACAGGTTCAGATGTTTTTTTCTCAAATTGTACTTCTTTTTCCTAATTTATTTATTTATTTTTAGTTGTCAACATTCATTTCTACAAGGTTTTGAGTTACAAATTTTCTCCCCATCTTTCCCCTACGACCCACTCCAGGATGGTGAGCCTACTGAATGCCCTTCTCCCAATCTGACATGTTTTGGTAGAGAAAGTTCTTCATTGGGAGCTCTCTACTCCAATGAAATCGCAGGCCTACTTCAAAAAAGAAAGAAAGAAAGGAAGGAAGGAAGAAATACCACTAACAATTGCTACTTATATTTCCATAGCAGTAAAAAGTTTACAAAGTACTTTCTTCATGGCAATCTGGGGAGATAGGTAGTACCAATTTTATTTCCATTTTACAGATAGGAAAACTGAAACACTGAGGTGGGGTGAAGAGAGCTGCCCAGAGTCATTACAGCTAGTGAATCTTGGAGCTGGGATCTGAACTTGGACCCTAAACCAGTACTCTTTGTTGCTCCAAACACACTGACCCTTAATGGCAAAACAATAGTTTATATGTATTTAACACTCCACAAAGGGCTTTCCTCCCTACCATCTTATTAGACAGGCACACAAGTATTATCTCCATTTTACAAATGGGATAACTGATGCTGAGGGAGGCTAAGTGATCCTTACTATCATAAAGGAAGTAGATTGTAGAGTCAACATACAAACCTGAGTCTCTTTACTCCAAAGTCTTAATGCTACATCAAAATCACTTCATAAGTATAAAGACTATGCCCAGAAATGGCCTGAAGACATCTCACTATATGAAGTGCTGCCATCCATCATGGCAATGAGGACATCATCTCTTTAGTGGGATGTGAGGCAGAGACTCTCTTCTTGGCTAAGATCTCCCTGACCTATTGACAGATGATGGATTGAGGTGTGGTTACTGAAAAGCTGACCCATACACTTGGGTTATAAAAGTAAATCATACACTTCTGGGAAAGATCAGAGAATCATAACTGAGGTTTAGAATGGAACTGGGAGAAGAAGAAATTGGCCCTGAGTAGGCTGACCCAGTATCTGTTGGCTTGAGTTCTTGCATAGAATCTGAAGATCTTTTTGTCCACATCTGTAGAGAGCTGGAAATGAGGTACAATTTTATGTTTCCAAGGATGACCTAGGATTGGTGTGTAACAAACTTTATTTTGAGGTTCCTAGCAGGGTGGCTGTGAAATAAGTTAAATACTAAGGTCAGAAGACTATAGGGTCAAATGTTTAAAGCCTGAGGTCACTCATTGGCTCCAACCCACCATTTTACAGGTAAGAAAACAGGCTCTGAGAAGTGAAGTAACTTCCCCAAAGTCACCTAGTAAATGTCTGAGGCAGAATTTGAACTCAAATCTTTCCTGATTCAAAGTCTAGTGCTTTGTCTACTATACCACATTCCTAGGGCAAACCTTGAGTGGGAGAATGAGGCAAAAATGATATATAAGAAGGCTTAAGAATGAATCCAGCCTGTAAACCCAGATCTGGGGGTTCTGGGCCTCAGGTTACATAACTTTTGCCCACTCAATAGGCACAGAAGCTTCTCAAAGAAAGAAGTTACATTTTCTACTTCTTTTGCATCCCTGATGACAGCTGAAATTTTAAAAATTGTTATAAATCTGAAAAACATAAACAAACAGGACCATTTTCATGTGCAAAGAAGAGAAAGAGAGGGTCGTGTGTAAAACCTGGAGATTCTATCACACACTGCCTGCTTTTTAAAGTATATGATAAGTTAACACTGGAGTTTCAAACCTGACCTGTTTACTTGTATCTTTTTGACCTCCCTGTTTTCTTTTTTTGGGAATGCTTTGTTATTTTATTATCAGCATTGAAAGATTGTCCCCTTTCCATGAGAAGTCTCTTCTAACATAGTAAAATAATTAAAACTAATTATACATAACAACTTGATTTGAAAGTGTCAGTAATATTCCACCTCTGTAGTACCATCCCATTTCTCTAGAAAAAAAATAGAAGTCTTTTTTCTTTCTCTCCTATCACTATTTAAAATGTTTAATTGACATTCTTTTCTTCTTTTTGTTGGTATCACTATCACTTTTGTGGCCCAATAACAGTCCATCAAGTTCCTATACCATAATTTTTCCAGTCATTGTTGGGCACTCCCTTTGTTTCCAATTCTTTGATACAACAAAAAGAGCTCTTATAAGTCTTTTTGTACACATGGGATTTTTCCCACTTTCCTTGATCTTGGAGAACAAAAATGGAAAATGACAATGTTTATGGAATATAAGATGATAGGAATGCTAATACACTATAAGTGGAGCTGAGGATTGGTTCAAACTTTTTGGAAAACAATTTGGAACAAATTGTTATTGTTTTTCAGTCATGTCTGACTCTTTGTGACCCCATTTGGGTTTTCCTTGGCGAAGATATTGGAGAAGTTTACCATTTCCTTCTCTAGTTCATTTTACAGATGAGTAAACTGAGGCAAACAGGATAAAGTGATTCGCCCAGGATCACATAGCTAATGAGTGTCTGAGACCAGATCTGAACTCAGATGGATGAGTCCTCCTGAGTCCAGGACCTGCACTGTATCCATCGTACTGCCTAGATGTCTTTGGAACAAATTGTACACCCTTTAACCTAACAGTATCTGGCTGTATGACCCTAAGCAAGTCACTTAACCTTGTTTGCCTCACTGTCTTCATCTGTAAAACGAGCTGGAAAAGGAAATGGAAAATCACTCCAATATCTTTGCCAAGAAAACTTCAAAAGGGGTCACAAAGAGTAGGACAGGACCAATGTTGACTGGACAAATTACTACTAGTCATACACACCAGAAAGATCAAAGAAAGTGGGAAAAATCACCAAAGTGATAGATGTGTGTTGGAACCTCAAAGTTGTTTTAATTTAAATTTCTTTTATATATTGTTGATTTGGAACATTTTCTTTTCCAGAAGGTTGTTGATAGTTTACTTTTTTCTGTGTTTTTTTTTGGTGGGGCAGAGGGTGTTTGGTGTGTGCATGTGTGCGCGCGCGCGCGCGCATGTGTGTGTGTGTGTGTGTGTGTGTGTGTGTGTGTGTGTGTGGCAATTAAAGTTAAATGACTTGCCCAGGGTCAAACAACTAGTAGGTGTTAAGTGTCTGAGATGAGATTTGAACTCAGGTTCTCCTGACTCCGAGGTCAGTGCTCTCTCCGTTACACCACCCAGTTGATCCATTATTTTATTCTTTTAAGAATTGCTTGTTCAGGGGTGGCCAGGTAGTGTAGTAAATAGAGCACCAGTCCTGGAATCAGGAGGACTTGAGTTCAAATCTTACCTCAGACAGACACTTAACACAAAACTAGCCGTGTGACCTTGGGCAAGTCACTTAACCCCAATTGCCCTGCCCTCCCCTCTCCAAAAAGGCAAAAAAAAAAAAAAAAGAATTGCTTGTTTATATCCTTTGTCAATTTGATGATCCTGGGTCCAGAAATCATTTATTCACTGAGGTTCAATAATTTTTAAGAATCCACTACTATGTGCCAGATACTCTTATAGGTGCTGGGGATACAAAATTAGGAATGAAATAATTCTTATCCTCAAGGATCTTCCATTCTTTCAGAGAAGATAAAATGTACATATGTAAGTATATATAGAATGTATTCAAAATTCATACAATGTAATTTGCGGGACACTAGAAGTTGAAATAATTCAGGGAGAGTAATGCAGAAGGAGAGGCTTGAACTTCCTTCTGAAGGAAATGATATTCTAAGAGTTTGAGGTGAGGCTCATTCCTCACGTAGGAAGCTTCTAAAGCAAGGAGACCAATTTGGTCAGACCATAGAGTGCCAGAAAGAGAGAAATTCAATTCAATGAAACCATGTAGTGAATCCAGATTTGTGAAGAATTTGAATGCCTTCTTTATGATCATAAGGGTAATAAGGAGCCATTAGGGTTTATTGCATAGGTAAGTGACATAATTAGTCTTGTGCTTTAGAAAAATCACCTTGTCAGCTAGGATAGACTGCAGTTGACAGAGAGATGATTCCCTGAGACCAATCAAGAAGCTATTGCAATTGTCTAGGTGAGAGCTGATGGGGGTTTGAACTGTAGGGGTGGCTATGTGAATAAGGAGAAGGGAATGTATGGGAGAGCTGCTATGGAAGTAGAAACGACAAAATTTAGCAGCTGATGGGATACGTGAACTAAGGGTGAGTAAGGAGTTTGAGATAAATTGGGACTAAAAACCTGACTGGAAAAATGGTTGAGAATTTAATGCTTTGGTTGTTCAGTCATTTTGGTTGTGTCTGACTCTGCGATCCCATTTGGGGGTTTTCTTGGCAGAGGTACTAGAGTGGTTTTCTTCTCTAGCTCATTTTACAGATGAGGAAACTGAGGCAAACAGAGTTAAATGACTTTCCCAGGGTCACACAGCTAGTAAGTGTCTGAGGCTAGATTTGAACTCAGGAAGATGAACCTTCCTGATTTCAGGACCAGCACTCTATTCAGTGTGCCACCTAGCTTTGGAGGGCAAGATAGAGAGACTCAGCACAATGGCTGGTAGAAGTGTACAGGGAAGAGAAATTTCTATTTCTCATTTTACAGGCTGACTTAAGGTACAGTGACACTTTCTGAATTAGCACTGTTTTAGACATATCGAGTCTACTGAAATGACAGAATAAGCCTCCACTTCTTGGCTATTTTTGCTTATATAGACTGGCAGTGAAAGTTGGATTTCAGGATTTTATACTAATGAGACTCAGACATATTTATAGGGCACACACACACACACACACACACACACACACACACACACCAGAGAGAGGGGGAGGATGGTGAGAGCTGCAAGGGGCTGTAGAGAACATCTAGTTTGATGCCTTGGTTTCATAGATTAGGAAACTGAAGCTCAGAGAGGGAGGAAGTGACTTGTCTAACATCATTAGTTAAGGCTAAGAAGTGAAACCAGAAATGGAATCTAGGTTTCCTGAATTCTAATCCAATGCTTTCCCCACCATACTGTTTGATTTCTTAATGTCTTATGGGATGTCTACATTTCAGGGAGGAAGTGGAAGCCTGTTGTACCTGGGTGGATTTCAGGGGAGCTTACCCTTGTACAAAGCACTTGGCAAACGTAAGCTAATTCTATTCTTGCTTCCTCCTGATGTTCTTGCTTAGGGCTGTTCTCTCCCATTTTCAATGGATTTACCTACTGATCATCCATTTCTCTAGAGATGTCACCACAGTGGCCAACAAGCCATTCTTTAATGTCACTGATACATCAACAATTTGTCCTCTAAAGGACTTCTTTCTGTTATTATTCCCCCTTCTCCTGTCTGTGACTTCTGCAGACAAGACTGATGATTCAGGATTTTATATCTGCCAGTGAGCTGTCAGCATGAGAGGGGCGAGCAACAATGTCTGGGAGAAGTGTATGGGAAAGAGATGTCTATTTCCCATTTTACGTGCTGACCCTTGGTAGAGGGAACTTTCTGAATTCACAAAGCACTAGTAGGAGTTTTAGTGAGTCAATGTGCCTATTCAGCAGCTCTCCTTATGAAGAATGGTCTTCTTAGGCGAAGTAAACCTGGAATCTGAAGCTATTGAGTACAGTTTAACCTAAACACACTTTCTAAAATCTTCAGCACATTTGTGTATATGCAAATGCATTTTGCTAATTACCAATGAACGACATTCATTCATTAAAGTAGGCCTGGCAGGAAGCCTACTTGGAAAAGGAATGGCAGAGTGATAGAGTGACAGAGACCATCTAGTCCAAGCCTCTGATTCTGCAGTTCAGGACACTGGGTCCTTGAGACAGGAAGGCATTGGTTGAATGTCATAGCCATTGTATCTGTGTCTATGAGAGACCCCCTCCCTTAATAATGGAGATTTTGGAAGTAGAGAGAAAAAAATTATTCAGCTGAAGAGTTAATGCTCATCATATCAATGATCTTAAGCATCGGAGTCTTAGGGACATGAAATGACTTAATCATGATCACACAGCTCATCACAGGCAGAACTGACCCATTTGACCCAAGTTCTTCGGATTCCAGGTTCCTAACATTTTCTGATCTACTAGGCTTTCTTTAATGTGTATACACACACACACACACACATACACACACCTATATACACATACAATAAATCATATACACATATATGTATATATTTGTTTTAAATGAAAGATTCAGAAATGAATATTCAAGGAATAGAGTTTTCTTTACTTTCTTTCTATTTTCTTCCTCTCCTTCCTCTCCTTTAAGCCATCTATCATCAAACATTTGTCAAGCCCTTAGTTTGTGTGAGACACTGTGCTGGGTACTTCCCCCTTTAACTCTTATATTTGCTATCTGAGTTTTTAGTGCTTGGAATCTATTGGTTAGGTGTGATAAGCTCTGTGGGATAGCTAGTGGCCCAGTGGATAGAGTGTAGGACCTGGAGTCAGGAAGACTTAAGTTCATATTTGACCTCAGACATTTATAGGTGCATGACCATGGGCAAGTCACTTAGCCCCTTCAGTTTCCTTATCTGTAAAAATGAGCTGCAGGAGAAAATGTCAAATCACTCCAGTATCCTTGCTACAAAAACCCCAAATGGGGTGAGGGAGTTGGATATGACTGAAACAACTGGACACAGTAAGTGCTACAGGATGTAGTTCATTGGAAATGGAATTAACTAGAGGACAAAGCACTTACTCTTCTTATACCATACTTTCTATCATGTACCCTCCGAGCCAGTGACTCTGGCTTCCTGACTGTTCCACAAACAGGACACTCCATCTCTCTGGCGTTCTCTGGGCATCCTCTCTGGTTGTCTTTCTTGCCTGGAATATTCTCCCTCCTCTCTGCCTATTAACTTCTCTGACTTCCTTCAAGTCCCAACTAAAATCTCATCTTCTACAGGTAGGCTTTCCTAATCCCAGTTAATTCCAGTGCCTTCTCTGTGTTAAGTATTTCTTATTTATTCTCTAAATAATTTGTTCATATACATGTGTGTGTATGGTGTCTTCCCCATTACATTGTGAACTCCTAGAGGTCAGGGAGGGTCTTTTGCCTCATTTTGTATCTCTAGTGCTTGGTACAGTGTTTGGCACATAGTAATTAATAAATGTTGATTGATTGGTTATTTTTTTTAATTATATATTTTTAAAAATCTCTCCTTTTTTGTAGGTGGAAAGGCAAGACAATTGGGATTAAGTGACTTGCCCAAGGTCACATAGCTAATAAGTGTTAAGTGTCTGAGGCCGGATTTGAACTCAGGTCCTCCTGACTCCAAGGCTGGTGCTCTGTTCACTGCATCACCTAGCCACCCCTTGATTGGTTATTCTTAAAGAGGCAGTTCAGTATCATGTCAAGAATACAAGGTTCCTTCAGTTTCTGTCCTTACTATGTGCTTTCTTTTGCTTTTTTTTTTTTTAACCATTTATTGAGTTCCAAATTCTCTTCTCCCCTCCAGGATGTCCCCCACCCATTGAGAGAGCAAGCAATCCTATACATGCAAAAAAAAAAATGCTTCTGTGTTAGACACGTCACAAAAAAGCAAGAAAAATAAAGTTAAAAATGCTTCAATTTGTACTTGGAGTTTCTCAGTTCTCTCTCTGGAGGTGGATAGTATTTTTCACCATAAGTCATTTGGAATTGTCTTGGATCAATTGAATTGATCAGAGTAGTAGAGTCTTTCACAATTGATTATTGTTATCACATTGCTGTTACTGTGTACATTGTTCACCTAGTTCTGCTTGTTTCACTTTGTATCAGCTCACATAAGTTTCTGCAGGTTTTTTTGAAACCATCTCCTTTGTAATTTCTTCTAGAACAATAGTATTCATCCATCACAAGCATATACCTCAATTTTTCAGCAATTCCCTAATTGATAGGTATCCCCTCAGTCTCCAATTCTTCGCCTAGTTGTGCAACTTTCAATACTCACGGAATCACAGATTTTTAGTTGGAAGTGACTTCAGGAACCATTCAGGCTAATCTTTATACACACAACCAATCCCCACTGCAATGTAATCAACAAGTGATTGCCCAGTTGCTGTTTGAAGATCTCTGAGAAAGGAGAACATGTCACCTTTTAGGAAGCTTGTCCCACTTTGGGACAGCTCCAGTTTTTAGGAAGTTTTTTTCTTGACACGAAGCCTAGATTTCCTTTTTGCCCAGCTTCTACGCTTTGCTTTCTGGGGTTGAACAGACCAACTCCAATCCTCTCTCCATTTGACAACCCTTCTAGGACTTGAAGACAGCTGTTACCTTCCCCGAGTTTTCTTTAATGTAAACATCCCCAGGAACTCTGACAGATACAGGCAATTTAACCTCTCTGATTTTCTCATCAGTAATACAGTGATGCTGTAATATTTGCATGAGCTTCCTCACAGAATTGGTGAATATGTGTATGCGGGTGAGTGGGTGTGAAGTGAGATAATATATGTAAAGTGCTTCTTAAATCTAAGAACAACAAAGCTGTAAGCTATCATTATTATTACCCTTAAATATCTCAGATAGTTTCTGGGGTTCCACTGTTTCTGTGAAAGTCAGTCTGAACACAAAGAACTTTTATCCCCCCTTAAGCATTTTTTATTGCTGTTTTGTCAAGATGTTTTGAATACAAGTATTTGAGAAAGGCATCCATGTAGAAACGAAATCTTCTGTCACTGAGTAGTTCATAGTGTAGGTACTTGAAAGACAGGCACACTTTTCCTGAGAGGTTGGGTTTCTAGGGGGGTAAACCTAGAGACATTTACTCCCAATCCCACCACTCCCTTTTCTTCCTCCCAAATAATACTTGCTTATAGTGCTAAGATGTTAGACTTTTGGGAAACTCAGTGGATAAAGTAGAGAGGTCAGAGGATCCGAGCGTTTGGTTCCCGGCTTCCCTTTCCTATTGCTGAAGCAAATGAGTGCTGTTGATAATGCACTGGGAGTCCTAGCTGCAAGCTGGATTGAGTCAGAGCGCCTGGATTTGAATCCTATCTTTGAGACTGCTGGTGTGACTGTGGGTAAGTCACACTTCTCTCTGGGTTTCAGTTTCCTTATCTGCACAAAAGAAAGTGCTCAAAGAAATGACTTTTTAAGGTACTTTCCAGCTCTAAAGCCATTATCCTTTGATCCTAGAATCTCATGTAAGTGTTTGCATTTATCCCATCTAGAATGAAACCATAGAATTCATTCTAGAGCAAGAGTGAGGTCAGAGTCAGAGACTTGCCTTTAGTGACTGGTCACTCTTTTCATAGGACTTCCCTCCTCACTGTATTGCTGCTGATCAGAATCAAGGAATTGAATGTGCAGGCAGTGATGTTTCATTGGGAAATTAATTTGTTTGCCAGAGATGATGTAACTCCTTTACCCATTCATCTTCTTTAAGCATGGCAGAATACATTGTGTGCAACTGTGGACCTTGTGTCTCAGTGAACATTCATATAATTACAGACCAAATTAGGATCAAAAAGCTATAAGGGGCCTTAGAGAGTGTCTCTGCCAACCGTTTCATTTTACAGATGAACAAACTGAGGCCTAAAGGAGTGAAATCAATTCTCAATTTCAAACAAGTAGCAGAACTGGGATTCAGATCAGGTTTTTCTGACTCTAAATTAAGCTCTCCACAATATCAACATTTTTCCTCAAGATGGTACCTCATTTAACCCATCTTTATGCTCCCTCTTCTTTCCCCCTTTTCTCCCGTTGCTCCCACTGGACCATCTTTAAGATGTTCCCTATTCATATATAAAGCAACATGTATTTATTAAGTATCTACTGCGTGCTAAGCTCTGGATTAAGTTCTGGGGATACAAAAACAAAACCCAAATTAGCTGAAGTTACATAGGGAATGTCTTGCAATAGCACTGTACTTATGAAGGCAAATGAGTGTCTAATTTAGCTTTCCCTCTCCTCCAATGGTCTAAATTCATTTCTTGCACATTTTGATTTCTTTCTATATAGCTCCTCTGGTACATGCTGACACAGTTGAAACTTTCTTAGGGAGCATGTTGCAATGGTAAGGGAATTTGAAGATCTTCCCTGCCCTTTGGTAAGTCCAAGTTAATTTGAGGACCTTCCCTGATTTGAAAATATACTCTCCCCCCTCATAGGCTGAATGTGGTTACATGGAGCCTGTGGTGGGAGGCTTGTTTTTCAGGAATGCCCACACCTTATTACTTTGTGATTGGGTCATGAGGGTTGTGATGTTCTCTGACCCAGGAGAAGGCTATATATACCCTGATGTGAGTTTTTGCTTTGGGGCTCACTTATGGGGAGAGTTGTGTGATTTGGCCAGATGAGACTCTGAGCATCTGTTGAGCCCCTCAGCTTTGAAAACCCAGATGTTGGTGCTTCCCTCTCTGGTAACTGACCAGGTATGGATGTAATGGTCAGACGGTTGGAAGCCCTGTCTGCTGGTCTGTTTTTCTGTCTGCTTGTAACTTCTGTTTGAATTTTCTCTGAAGTTCAGGGTGCTGACTTTTCCCCTGAACTAGATAAATGATAAATGCTTGATTAAAGTAAGATGGTTAGGGGTGGCTAGGTGGCGCAGTGAATAGAGCACCAGCCCTGGAGTCAGGAGGACCCGAGTTCAAATCTGGCCTCAGACACTTAATACAAAACCTAGCCGTGTGACCTTGGGCAAGTCACTTAACCCCAACTGCCCTCCAAAAAAGCAAAAAAAAAAAAGCCAGATGGTTAACCCTTTTTGAGTTGCTTTCCTTTAGAAAAGCAGATCAAAGAACCTGCTCTAGCAGCCATCCTGGGTATGCTAGGGTGCTTGCTGATACAGATGTGAAGGTTCTATATTTACAGAGGTGAAAAATGGAAAGAAGTAAATAAAGGGAATGGAAAAGAATAAGGCTTTTTGGTTCCATGAAGGGTCATATTTGATAAGAGGATGCCTGTAATGAAGACTCATTTCTTAGTGCCTACAGAGAATGATGAAATGTCAATGACATCATTACTTCTCTAGAGCTTAGATCCTGTCAAGGCTCTTCAGGGTTCAAGGTGATGATGACTCTGTTTTCCAAATGAAGAAATAGAGTCACAGAGAATTTAAATAACTTTACCCAGTGTGCTAGTTAGAATTCAGATTGCTTCAAAGGGCACAAGTAATTCAGTCACATTTCCCTGCTAATTACAAGTAGCTTTCTAGAAAGTTTGGACTGTATCACAACTTACCCCAACAGGTCTCGGTGTGCCTGTTTTTAGTAAATCCAACACTGACCTTTCTCAGTTTTTGTTATCCTTGCTAATTTGCATGTGTGATGTTAATGGGATTTCAGATCTTACCCACCAATTAATAGGCCTCATGTGGAGCCCATTAAAGGAAGATTGCTTAGGGGAGGTTTGCTTGTAGGAAGGTTTTCACACCTTTTGCTAATTTCTAATTAGGCACTGAGTCCGGAGGGTTGTGATGCCTTCTGGCTTTGAGACATGTATATATACTCTGAGTTGGCATTTTGTTTTAGGGGCTTGCTTATGAGAAGGATCTTGTGATTGATTCCCTGATCGAGATTCTGAGTGGCTGCATATTCAGAGCTCCCCAACTGCTCAGTTGTAAAGGATCTTTTGATCCAGGGATGTATGTAAAGTATGTAGTTGATTCAGGCAGTCAGAGCCCTGTCTGTTGATCTTTATTTCTCTGCTTGTATTTTCTCTGAAGTTCAGGGTACTGACTTTCCCCCTGAACTAGTGAACGTGATTGAAAAAGATTGTTGACCCCTTAAACAGTTCTCTTTCCTAGTAAAGCAGATCTAAGAACCAGTGCTTGCAGCCATTCTGCATATGCTAGTGTGGTTGCCGCTACAACATGGAATGAGGCAAAATGCAAGAGTTGTTTAAATCACTTTCTTCATAGTGATTTGAAATATATTTTCATGTTATAAACTCTACCCATCTGTCTTTCAAGATCCAGGTCATGGCATCATCTTCCTGATAACCATGGTCTTCTTTGAGAATAAAGGACCAACTAAAACCTCTCCTCTATTCTTTTCCTCTCCTCTCTTCTCCTCTCCCCTCTCTTCCCTTCCCTTCTCCTTTCTCCATGTAGGGTATCAGGCCCTTATCTGAGGGTGCTTCGCCCAAAGAAGATAAATTTTTACCTAGATATCTTGGGGTTTGTTGGCTAGAATTCTTTCTTAAAGACCATGTCTTAAACTCAGTTCACTCTGACTCTTATTGATTGGTCAATAACATGTCCCTAGCCAAGCACCACTTAATGGTTATTGTTTAGGCCCTTGGGTTATGGTTTGGGGTCAGAGTGAATGTAAATAGTAATTCTTTCTCTTTTGGTCAGAAACCCTGAGAGTTTTCTCCTCCCAGGTAGATTTTTTTTTTTTTTGATTGAAGGGGCCATGCCTAGGCTCACTTCTTGAATAGCACTAATCATTGAATACGCATTGCCTCAAAGTGAGGCAATGTCAAAGTGAGAACTGAGAAAGAACTTGAAAAGGTGAGGTTCCCCCATTGTATCCTGGATGATCTCCAGTTGTCTTTATCTGTATCTGGTGACTGGACCCAGATGACTCTGCAGGAGGAAGTGAGGCTAGTGACTTTGCACAGCTCTCTCTCACTTAAATCCAATTGACTTGCAAGCCATGGCATCATCTTCCTAATGTCATGGTCCTTTTCGAGAATGAAGGACAAACCACAACCACACATATTTCCTTCTCCCACTTATCCCCTGAAACCTTCCTTGATCAAATTTATGGATCTGATCAAAACTTGGAGCCTTGTCCAATATATTGGATTATCCTGAAATATTACCAAGAGGCCCTAGATTAGTAGATTTAGAGCTGGAATTATGGATGTGCTGGAGCCAGCTCTAACTGGCTTGCAGAGCCAATTGTTATAATTTCAGCATGATAATTTATACCTTAGAAATTGCCAGTTGCTACAAATCAGAGTTTGGTTTATTGTTTTATGGATTATCTAGACTTGTTAAAGTGTTAAAATGCACATTAAACTTAAAAGTATGTGCATACATTTTTCCAGGAGAGCTAGTTATTAAACATTTACCAGCACATCCCTATATTACTTTTGTAAACATTGCTTGGAGTGCTCAAGGAATGAAATCATCATCGCAATGGACACTTGGTGAATTGGCTAAAAAGAACAATAATAATAATAGCAATAAAAGCAACAATAATGGAATTGAATAGAGATAAAGTACAGCCAGTCAACAAACATTTGTTAAGCACTTCTGCTTCCTTGGTCATTCTGTGAAGTGTTATGGACACATAGAAAATCTACATTTCCTTGTTTGCATCTTCTACCCCTTCTCCCTAATTTTGTGCTCCAGGGGCAAGTAAGGCTGTATATACTCTAAACCAGTGGTTCTCAAACTTCCTAATGCCGGACCCTTTAATACTCATATATGGGTGTATCTGCATGTGGGCGGACCCGCCTGGAGACAGATAGAGGAGCAGTGTCTCAGTTCCTGAGACCATTGGAAATATGTGTTTTCCGATGGTCTTAGGTGACCCCTATGAAAGGGTCGTTCGACCCCCAAGGGGTTGCGACCCACAGGTTGAGAACCACTGTTCTAAACAATCTTATACTATTTGGAAAGAGCTTTGTAAAGTTATAATGTGCAGTGTAAATGTGAAATATTCTTTTTTGGTGTTGTCGTTGTGACCTTCCTCATCATCAGTCCCTCAAAGTACCTTGATCTAGTACAGGATTTCTTAACCTGGGGTTTGCTAACTTGATTTTTAAAAAGTCTAATGACTGTATTTCACTGTATTTGGTTTCCTTTATAATCTTATACATTTTACTTTATGCATTTAAAAACATGATTCTGAGAAGGGGTTCATAGGTTTCACCAGGCTACCAAAGATATCCGTGATATGCAAAAAAGTAGGTGTTCAATAAATTATGAAAGTAGGTATTCAATAAATTTTTGTCATTTGAATTTGAGTCTTCTTTTAGTTGACTCTATAGAAGCATGTTTCTAACACGTCTGGTGAACATTCTTAACTGACCCCCAATCTGTATGCATTAGCAATTACCAAGAAAGTATCATTCTTTAAAACCTGCCAATTATACTTTGTAAATGGCCTTGAGTGGGTCCTTAGCTAGGTCCCTTCCTGCTATTTTCCAAGTTTTTTGAAGGCCAGTGACTTTGTCTAGGCAGCTTGAGCTTGAACTCAGCCAATTTGCTAATGGCTGCTGGGCATGATGGTGTCACATGCTGGGACATGAGCTGCCTGCCATAGCCAGCTGTTCTGAATTCACCAAGGTGCCATTGTTCAGTGTGTCAGGCAACAGTTCTTGACACCCCACCCCCAGGAAGCTGAACCCTGTTTTGTATTCCCACACAGTGAAAATAAGAAATAACTTTTGCTTTCATTGTGCTTTGAGACTGGCTGGAGTTACAGCCAATATATACACCTGGATGAGACTGGGAATAAAAGCATTCTGTAAGTCAAAGAAGTATCAGGTCTTTGAGCTGTAAGGGATGTTAGGGACCATCCAGATGAACTTTGTAATTTCTCAAATAGGGAAACTGAGATCTGGGAGTGTGGTAGTAGTGTCTTAGCTTGCATAGAAAATGTATATGAAAAGATATGCAATGGTGCAAAAAGTCCTCTGTTACTCTGTTGACCTAGGAATACCTAGAACATGGTTCATGAAGGGCTAATGAAAATATTCCCTCAGGGTGTGCTGGTTATATGGCCTATGCTCAGCAAAGCTTGGATATTGCCCTGGGTTCAAGAAGGTGATAAAGTAGAAAGCAATTTCTGGTAGGACCTACCAGGCTAGAAGGGTTTCAAGAATGGATCCAATGACAGTTCCTGAATTTATCATCTGAGGACCAGCCTATCCTCATGTGAAGAAGCTTGACCATGGAATGATGACTTTTTGGCCATAGCATCTCTTGAAGAATGCCATTAAAATGACATCTGTGCCTAAGGCACAGATGAGGCTTGTTCTCTGTCAATGATCCTGGAATCAGCATCCGAAGAGAAATGGAAACAGCTAGGCTATATACTGGATAGTGTTGGACTCAGAATCAGAAGGACTTCCGTTCAAATCCTGCCTCAGACATTTGCTAGCTACCTCATCTATATGGGACAATTAACTTCCCTGAGCCTCAGTTTTCTTATCTGTGAAATGGGGATACATCACAGGGTTGTTGTGAGTGTTGAATGAGTTAGCATATGTAAAACACTTTGCACATTTTAAATTGTCATATATAACGCTAGTAATTATTATGAAAAAGAACTGGGACTTGCTTGCACAAAACCTATGTATTAAAAAATCCAGTTTTACCAAATGTGGCAGGAAAGATAAGCACTAGGACTCAATGAAGGGACAAACATCCTTAGGGCATTGAAAATTAGTCAGATGACAAATACCCTATTCACAGGTAACCTTGGGGTTGTTGGAAGAATGTCCCTGCTGCTTATGGCTATGAATGAGGGATTGTTGGGATAAACTGGGTCTGTCTTCTGACTGGGTCTGCTTTAAGGGGTTCAGTCATCAAGATCCTGGACTTCTATATGCATCCATTTTCCTCTTTTCAGAAGGCATCACCAGAAGCAGCAAACCACAACGGCCTTTGAAGGTGAAATCAGTATGGAAGTGCTTACTGAACAGGCCAGCTGTCCTCCCTGGCTGCCATGATAAATGGTAGTTAAACTGACTGTTTATGCTGGGCATAGGACTGGGGAGGCACTTCCCTATTGTTAGCCTCCACATATCATTATATAGTTAGAACCTAGCTACGACTAGAGATAGGGTGGTGTAGTGGATAAAGAGTGAACTCATAGACAGCCAAATCGTGGTTCAAGCCGTCTTTGATACATGGACTGTGATTTTTCCCAAGTCCCTTAACTTCTTAGTGCTGAATTTCCACCCCTCTTCCCCCTCACCACTGTAAGGCTGTAAATTTCACAGTAATTGTTCTTTGAACTGGTGTGGAGATTTTTCTAATCCGGAGCTCTTTATGCCAATGGAATCACAGATCTGGACATACATACATCTGAATATTCCATTTAAAATGATCATAAATGTCAGAAACGTCGTAGTTTCTTCAGATCTCATTTTCCTTATTTATAAAGCGAGGGGGTTTGAAATAAATGATCTCTAAGGTCCTATAACAACATAAAAATATTAATTAACTTCCAACTATATATAAGGCCCTGCTTACAGGTAACATATTTACTGGAGTTTCAACACAGCAATAATGCGCTTCTTTTATTCAACCGAAGGAGGTAGGAATGAATAAATAAAATACTTATTAAACACCTGTTAAGTTCAAAATTCTGTGCTAAGTGTCGGGGATACAAATGGAAAAGTGAGACAGTCGCTACTCTCAAGGCTGTCGTGGACTCCTCCTTCTCCTCCTTTTCTTCATTCTCCTTCTGCCTCCTCCTCCTCTTCTTTCTCTTCTTCCATTTCTTCCTCTTCCTACTCCTCCTCATCATCCTTCTCCTCCATTTCCTTCTCCTCATTATTTTTATCACAATTTGAAATACTCCTGGACTTCCACTTTTCAGCACCTCCAATGAACAGCTCTGCTTGTAGTGGTTCTGATGGTAAAGACAAAGCTTTGACAGAGTTGTCTAAATTCAGACTTTCTGCCCCTGTTACATCTTTTATTCTGAAGCAACAATGTGACTCTGTTGAAAAAGTGTTGACCTTGGAGCACTCTGAATTAGAGTCAGAGGAACTGAGTCCAAAACCTGGCTCTGCTACTTATAATCTATGTGAGACTTATAACCCTTATACCTGTATATAACTACTTATACCCTTAGGTGAGACACTTAACCTCTGTGGGCCTCAGTTTCCTCACCTGTAAAACAAGGTGCTTGGAATAGGAGACCTGCCTAGTGTGGCCTAAAGAACCATGCTGCCTCTTCAGAATCTTCAGAATAGAAGATGTAGTACAGGCAGAGAGATTTTGAATTTAGACAATTTCATCAACATTTTGGTTTACCCACCGTGCCTCTACAAGCACAGCTGTTCTTTGGAGATAGTGCTAGAAGACAAAAGTCAGGAAACCTCATGCAACAACAACAACAACAACAACAACAACAACAATGCTCATTTCAGCTCTAGGACTATGCTTTATCTATCTCTCCCGTTCTCCTTGAATAAATATAAATTTACATACTCCTGAATAAATTGAATTCAGCAGTCACTGGGGAGCTTTAACTACCTGGCTTCCTTAGCTGTAAGCCCTCCTCCCATGACCCCCATATGCCCACACAGAGATACCCCTTTGGTTACTGCTCCAATTTGTTTAGGCTCTGCAGCTGTCCAACATGGATTTTTTTCCAGGTAATTTAACATTAATAGTGACAGTTTGTCTAATAGAAAGTTTCAAGCATATTCTGAAATTAAAACCAATTCTACTGTCTCTTTTTTAAGTGACAGTAAAGGATATCTTTTCAAAGCTGCCGTTGCCCTGTCCCATGCTGTATTCGCTCATCTCCTGGAATGTGCCAGAAGCTCCACTAACAGCGTTTCCTCTCTGCCTGCCCCCAAAGGTAGAAATTGAAGAAACAGCACAACCAGTTGGCATGACTGGAACATAAAGAGTAGAGGGCTGCACCAAGAGTAGCATTAGAGTGATCAAGGGAAGCAAAGCGATAGTTACGTTGGATTTATTCATGTGTTCCATGATATCTTTTGCTTATCATGCATTTTAAAACTGAACAGATAAGCCCTCTGACCACGAGAGAAGGTTAAAATATTGTGGCTTGGACCTTGGTCCTCTTATCTTCTTCCTTCATCACCCCTCCCCCCAGTATATCTCTTATAGATCTGTCTGGTCATATGTTTTATACCTTTACTGTAGATCAAAGCTACACCCAACTGTGTGTATATTTATAATAGACCTCTGGGATTTATAGATGTCTGTTATTTCCCTTAACCATATTAAAGGTTCTGTCTTTAAAATTTTGTCTTTTAGGCTGTTGGTTGTTAGTTCTGCTCATGAAAAGAAAAAGATGAAAAGGGCATTGCTGAGAATGAGCTAGAATTCCATCCTGAATACATAACCTCCCTAAGGATGCAAAGGGTTTCAAACTTATAGAATGATAGAATTGGGGGTGGGGCTTAGAGGTCATCTGATCTGTCTCCCTTATTGTATGGAAGAGGAAACATCCTTTAGAAAATGGAGCCTAGGAAAAAGATCTAGAGTTAGAAGAGACCCCCAGACACAATCTTACCTCACTTTCTCATTTTACAGTTGAGGAAATTGAGGCAGAAGTGATTTGCCCAAGGTTGCACAAATAGTAAGAATTAGCAGAGGGAGATTAGAAGAGAATGCTGAAGTCGAAATGCTCTGTATGCTTATTAGAAGAACTTGGATATAGTCTTTAAGATCCATATTTAATGAAGATAACCATTTCAGTATTTATGTGTATGGGGATGGCTAAATGATGCTGCGAAATGACTATTGTCTTTGTCACAGCCCTTGCTATTCCTAGATTCAGTGTGACTGTTTTGGCCATCAACTATTCAACTCAGGGCCTTAGCCCCCATGCAATGCCAACTCTCTTGCTATTTTCCCTTACATAGATAATCAGAGTGAGTGCATAGTAGAACAAAATTTAGCACAAGACTGAATCCTTGATTGCAGAGAAACAAAGAGTGATTAAGTGTGCTGAAATCAGCAGTCCAAAATGGCTCCCCCAAAAGTTTGGGAAGTCTGGAAGGTACAGACATTGGAGTATATATTGATATTCCCAACAAACCGCATGATTAGATGAGTAGGTTTTTGGGTAGAGGTAAGAGATCCTTAGGGATTGAGCACAGTGGAAAGAATATGGGAATAATGCAGCACTTTTGGATGCACCCTTAAGTCAGAGTCCATCAGAGAAGGCTACTCCAAGTGTAAGTTACTCTGGGTATGCTCTAAAACCATTGCCCAAGAGCCCCCATCAACGTATTTTCTTTTAATAGGCATGGGACACCAATGTCCAAAGGAAAGGTTTTTCATGAGATAGCGTAGGAAGAAAAATCACAATGGAATATTTCTCCTGTAAACTTTTGGCCACATTCTCCCATAACAATTTACCCTGCCCAAATAAACAACAACCCCCCCACATATCAACAGCGAGATTGGACACACATAGGGGATATTTGTGAAGAGGCACATCTGAAGGGAATACGTGTTTCTAAGGCATATAATAATAACATTAAATAGCATTTATATAGTGCTTACTCTGTGCCAGGCACTGTGCTAGGCATTTACAGATATTATTTTATTTGGTCCTCATAATAACCCTTGGATGTAAGTGCCATTATTGTTCCCATTTTACAGATGAGTGAACTCAGACAAAGGGGGGTTAAATGACTTGCCCAGGGTCATACAGCTAATAAGTGTCTGAGGTTGGAACTCAGGTGTTCCTGAGTCCAAGCCTAGCACTACCCACTGAACCACCTACATACCAAGGGGAAACATGCATTTGATATGACAGGATCAGTGATCTCTTCCAGTGATTTTCTTGAATTGCTCCTACGGGGCCTTGCTTGTATCCTAATTTTTGGAGGATGCTTTGCAGAATGCATTTCCTCTGCCAGATACTGCTCTTCCTTGTCTCATGGGTAGTCTTGCTAGGCGTGGTCCTCCCAGGTGTAGGCTTTTCTATGCTTTAGGCTTCTGCCTTCAGCTGAATTCCTTGGCTAATGTGCTGTTTCCTACTCATGAACAGAATGGACTCAGCTCTTTTGGTCTAAAAGCCGGAGGCTTTTCCCAGCTCTTTTAGAAAAGTAGCTGCCTTGGTTATACTAAAAGAGCAAGAACTTTCTCAGGGAGACTGTTCTCTCCTATTGTTCTTTCTCTCTTCCTTTCCGGGGGCTTGGCTAGAATCTCCAGTAGGAGATTCTTTGTCACTGTCACCAAGCTTTTGCAGATGTAGAGAAGGGTCCTCCCAGTTAGCTCATGCTAAGCATCAGGCTTAACCTTTTCTTTGGATTGAGCATCCTTATTCAGGGAATTTGGTTCCCTTCAGACACATGACTCTAGTCTATGGGAAATAATTTCTATACTTCTTGATTTTACTCTCTGAAGGCTAGATAGTACCAAGTCATTATCTCTGTTGGGTTTAGTAGCCAAGTTGTTAAAAGACTTTGGGGTTCTCTGGGCATTCCGTTTTTCAATTCCAACTTTCTCCTTTAATTCTACCATGTAAATGAGTAGTGAAGGAAAAGACAGAGGCAACCCAGAATTCAGGGGTCAAGATCATTGCCTTCTACCAAGCTCATTGCTCCCTCTTCTACCTGTCTAGCCTCTATGACTGGCTTTTTCCTACGTATCTTCCTGTTTCTCTTCCATACATGTATATCTATACCTAATCTATATCTTCATCTAGATCTACACACGGGGAAGACTAAACATAAAGGGCAGTTGGAAACTAAAGGCTGTGGGGGAGAAAAGATGGGTAAGCCAGACAATTTGGGAGGGAGCAGATTCATTTATTGGGGCAGCCTGGAAGGTGAGGTGGAAGCAGAGAATGAGAAAATAGCTGAGACTTCTTATATTATGGCACCCTCTGAGGTGGAGAGTAATAAAGAAGAAAGAAAATGTGAAGAAGAAAGAAAAGCCCCATCCTAGTGAGCAGACTCAGAGATACCATTGAGAGAAGCCATGGAGAAACAGTTCAATAGGATGAAGGCCCAGGTAAACTGATCTGGGTAAAATCAATGGGCTCCTTGGGGGCCAAAATCAGGCCAAAGCATAGGGCTCTGTAAACCTTTGAAAAATGATACCTTTTATCAATATAATTGGTTTCCTTTACAAACTAATATATTTTATATTATGCATTTAAAGTATCATTTTATGAAGGGGTTCCCAGGCTGCCAGACAGCCAGAAAGAACCATGATACATGAAACTACCCTTTGCCTGAAGCAAAAAATGCTGAACCTCAAGGGACTTGAATAAAGGAAATTCCATTTTTGCCCCTAAAAAATACTTCAAAAGTGAGTACCACCTGTAGAGTCACTTGTAAACAAAGATCATCGTATTAGAGACTGTGATATTCCAGAGGCAAAAGTCCAAAGGCACAGCCCAATGGGCCCCAGCTTATGAATCCTCATATGCTGGGGATTTGGGCTGGCAGAGCTTGTGGGTCACTGAAAGGAATGAGATTTGCTTGCCAGAACATTCAATATTTGAGAATTCCATCCATGTCTGGTCTCTGAGAACAGATGTCTATTTATCTTATCAATTAAACAAGCATGGGCCCATGTGAATAGATGGAATTACCTAGCAGGCTTGATGTGCCTGGAAGGAAGAAGCACAAGACCAGAAGAAGTCTCAGCTCAGCTCGCAGGCTGAGCTGAGCAGAGTGGGACAGTGAACAGAGATGCAAATAGCGTGGGGAGTGCAATTCAATTTGCAGCTAAATTTAATCTGTATGTTTCTGGCTTCCGTTCTCCTTCCCCCACCTGCAGTGACATGATGAAAACATTTGTGAGTGCATTGGTGGAGTGGGCATTCTGCCAGGCCCAGCTCCGCATTTTTTTTCATCACTTTATATAAAAACCCTAATGACGTTGGCTTCAGCTGGAGTATTTTCTCATCTCTCCTTTCCACAGCTACAGATCTGCTTTGCTGAAGAAGACAGCATTATGAAAGCCAACTGCAAATGCAGGCTCTGCAGTCTGCCATTTGCAAAATATGAGGTTTCCGTCTCCTCTTTTCCTCATTTCTGGCCCTTTGACACAATACGGACTCTGCAGCTTGGGATGGCTCACTGTGGAGTTGTTTTCATTGTTATCTGCAATGAAAAAGTATTACATGCATTAGAAAAATCTGTTCTCCATCTTATCCCCAGAAATGGAAACGCTGGATACAGGATGATTTCATGCAATGCAAGAGGGAACAATGTGCAGCTAAGGCTGAGCTTGGAGTACGGTAGGCAGGTTGAATTGGTTAGAAAGCTGAGCAAAGACTATGACAGTAAAAAAGATGTGGTCTTGCTATTTTCATTGATTCTTCCAATATTAATGAAAACAGTAACGAACTTTTATATGGGCAGCTAGGTGATGCAGTGGATAGAACTCTCGGCTTGGAATCAGAAAGACATCTTCATGAGTTGGAATCTGAACTCTGACACTTACTAACTGTGTGACCCTGGGCAAGTCATTTAACCCTGTTTACTTCAGCTTTCTCATCTGTAAAATGAATTGGTGAAGGAAATCGCAAATGACTCCAGTATCTTAATCAAGAAAACCCCAAAATGGAGTCACAAATAGTCAGAAATGATTGAAAAGACTCAACAACAACGACATGCATTTATATAGCTTAAGGTTTGTAAAACACTTGAATAATAATAACACCAGCAGTTAGCATTTATATGGAGCTACTATGTGCCAGGTGTGCTACGTGCTTTACATACTATCTTATTTGATTCTCAGAATAACCCTGGGAGGTAGGCGCTATTGTTATCTCCATTTTTTGCAGTGAGGAAACTGAGGCAAACAGAAGTTAGGTAGGAAGTGTTTGAATCTGGATTTGAACTCAAGTTTTCCTTATTTTACATCCAAAGCACTCTAGAAACTGTGCCACCTATTCATCCATCCAACAAACATTAACTAGAAAGGAGTTTCAATCCTGGCTAGTTAGTTTCTCAGTTTTCCTGTTTACTAGCCATATGATCTATGAGTCTCAGTTTCCCCATCTATATAATGGGGATAATAATATCTGTACCACCTGCCTCACAGGTAGATCCAGAGGAAAGCCTGAGAGCAATGAGGAATAGTGGGAAAAGTGCAGCCTCTGCAATCAGAGGATCTAGGCTTGAATTCTGTCTCTGTGAACTGTGGGTCAGTTCCTTAATCTTCTGGGTTCTCAGTTTCCTCATGATAGGTTTGGACTATATGGTCTCTGAGGTTCCTTCCAGTCTAAATCTCCAATCCAATTATTAAGGTCTGTGAGTGCAAGGGCAGGCTCTTATTTAGGAGAGGAGCAGCAGGATGGGGGTAGCCTTGGAGTCCAGAAGCTCTGAGTTTTGATCCCACTTAAGATATTTTCTAGCTACGTGACCCTAGGTGATTTACTTAACCTCTTCTCTTCTCCTTGATCCCATCAACTTACACAGGTTTGATTATTATTCCTATGTAGATGATTCACAGTTTTATTTATCTAGCCTGAACCTCTCTGCTGACCTCCAGCCTCACATCTCCAGCTGCCCATTGGACATTTGGAACTGGGTGTTTTGTAAACATCTTAAACTTCACCTGTCCAAAACAGAACTTCTTACTTCCATCCTCCCCCCGACTTCATCATCTATCAAAGGCACCACCATCCTTGCAGTCACCCAAGCTCACAATCTTGGCATTATCCTTGACTCCTCATGTGCATGTAAGGCTATCCTGTTATTGCTTAAAAGCCTCATTGGCACCCTCACAACATCTCTTACATACGTCCTCCTTTCTCTGCTCCCATAGTCACTGACCTGATGCAGGCCCTCAATGCCTCATACCTGGGTTACTGCAAAAGCTTTCGGATTGGTCTTCTTGCCTCAGGTCTCTCCCCACCAGACCAGGGATGAGCTAGAGTCCAACCTTCTCTCAACTGCCAAAGTGATCTTCCTAAAGTGCCAGTGTAACCATTTCACCCTTTGTACCTCTCCTCAATGAACTCGGATGGCTCCCTGTTGCCTCTGGGACAGCAGTTCTCAACCTGTAGGTTATGTTCAATTTGTAACAATGAAAATACATCCTGCATATCAGATATTTACATTACTATTCATAACAGTAGCAAAATTACAGTTATGAAGTAGCAACGAAAATAATTTTATGGTTGGGGGTCACCACAACATGAACTATATTAAAGGGTCGTGGTGTTAGGAAGGTTGAGAACCACTGCTCTAGGATAAAACATGGGATTCTTTGTTCAATTATTAAAACTCTTCACAACCTGGCCTTTCCACCTTTCCAGTTTTCTCACATTTTATTCCCTCCATGTGTTTAATATAATTCAGTAATGCTGGCATCCTTGTCATTCCTCAAACAGGAAACGGCTCTTCCTGATTCTGTGCTGTTTCCTATACCTGGAATGCCCTCCTTCCTCATTTCTGCAACCCAACATTCCTAGCTTCCTTCAGTAGTCCCTCAAATTCCACCTTCTATAAGAGGCCTTCCTCCTACTCCTTCCAATTTATCCTGTTATATCTTATAAGGCAGCTAGGTGGACAGTGGATAGTGTGCTGGGTCTGGAGTGAGGAAGAGCTGAGTTCAAATCCAGTCTCTAACACTTACCAGATGTATGACCCTGGGTAAGTCACTTAACCATATTTGCCTGTTTCCTCATCTATAAAATGAACTGGAGAAGGAAGTGGCCAAACTATTCCAGTATCTCTGCCAAGAAAACCTCAAATGGGGTCATGAAGAGTCATATGCAACTGAAAAATGACTAAACAAGTGAATATTTTTCATATACATAGTTGTTTACATGTTGTCTCCCCCATTAGAATGAAAGCTCCTTGAGGTGAGGGGTTTTCCCCCCTCTCTTTGTATTCATAGCACTTAATACAGTGCCTGGCACATAGTAAATGCATAGTAAGTAATTGGTGAATGATTGACTGAGTTTTTCAGTCTCAGTTTCCCTATCTACAAAATGGGCATGATAATAGAATGTCATTTGTGAGGAACGAATATATATGTGTGTATGTATATGTATGTGTATATTTGTATATGATCCTTTATAAACCTTTCAGCATTATACAAGTTGTGCCAGAAGTCTGTCCAGTTTTAAGCTTACTAAAGTTTTCCTCTCAACAATCCTGTGTAGTAGGTCCTCTATCTTCCTCCTCCTGCAGACCCCTGCCCAAATCTCCCCCAACAAAAAAAAAAGAAAAAGAAAAAAGAAAACCAGCACCAGTTGTATCTCAGGCAGTGTCCTAGGTCCTGAGAAGGCAAAGACTAAAATGAAATCATTTCTTACCTCAAGGAGCTTTTACCTTCCTGTGGGGAAGTGTCATGTATGAGACAAGTATGTTCAAGGTGGTTTCTCTGGGGTCAGGGAGATCGCTCCCAACTGGGGCCATTTTAGGGAGTGGGAAGTAGAAGAACTCAGGAGCCATGGTCAGTTCAGCATGATTGGGGCTTAGCAGGAGTGAAAGGAAACACTGGGACATAAAATATTCTCTTGCAGAATTTTTGAGCAGATGAATAAGGAACATACCCAAAGGTCTGAGTAATCATTCACATTTATACAGCATATGTAAAGTTTTCAAAGTCCTTGCTTGGAGACAACTCTGAGGATAGGCAGTACAAATATTGTTATCCCACTTTTACAGATAAGGAAACTGAGGCTCCGAGAGGTTAAGACTTAGGTAAACATACCTTGTCTTTGGTCACAAAGCCAGTGTTGGAGGCAGAGTTGGGATCCAGGCTTCTTGATGCCAAGTCCAATTCTCTATGTATTGCACCATGCTGCCTTCACATAGATATTAGGGTCATTGCTTTGGCAACACTGTGAGAGGTGGGTAGAAAAGGAGAGAGGTTGGAAATCCAGAGGTCAATAGTGTAGAAAGAAGGAACAATGCTCTGAACTGGCATGGTAGCTAGCAGTAGGAATGAGAAGGAAAGTTCCGAGGAATGGGCATGAAATATTTCTTAGACATAAACTTTTGTATTGCTTTAAATTAAAAATTAGTTGCTACTTTTTGTTTTTTAACAATTTATTTTTAGTGTATGGAAAAAACAAGCATTTCCATAACAGTACAATAAGAAAAAGATTGCACACATGAAACTGCCAATATATTGTGCACAACTTGCTATTCCTTTTAAATATACAATAAAAACATCATGTAAATTTATTTTTTCCTTTTATTCTTCCCTCTCTATCCCATCCTCGAGATGACTACCATTAGACACAAATAGGTCTATATATATGTAAAATTATTCTACACATGCTTCTGTTTATTCTTTTTCTGGATGCAGATAGCATCTTTCTTCATACTTCCTTTATAGTTAATTTGGGTATTTATAATAGATAAAAATTACTTATTTGCTCAAAGTTGTTCTCACAACAACATTCTTTCTGAATATATCATGCTTTCTTCTCTCTCCTATGAGACTTCCCTTGTATAAAAAAATAGATTTAGCAAAACCAATCAATAACATTAACTAGGATTGATACATTATAATTCCAAATGCAAAGCTCCCTCCCTCAAAGAGGTAACATTATCTTTTTTTGGAGCTTTTTTTCATTAATTAATTAATTAATTAATTAATTCATTTATTTATCTATTTATTTATTTATAAGATAATATTTTATTTTTTCCCCAGTTATACATAAAAACAATTTTTAACATTCATTTAAAAAAATTTGAGTTCCAAAGATTTTCTCTCCTCTTACCTCCCTGAGATGCTAAGCAATTTCATATAGGTTATACCTGTTCATTCGTGGGTAACATCTTTATTTAGAACCTGATTAAATGTGAGAGATGAGAGAAGAAAGAATCAAATGTGACTTTGAGGTTATAGGCATAGGTAACATGGAGTATGCTGATACCATTAACAAAAATAGTAAAGTGATGAGTATCGGCAGGCTTATTGGAGAAAAGGAAATGAGTTTGGGACTTCTTGGGTTTGACCAGGTCATTGAGTAGATGAATTAGGATGAGACTGGAACTCAGTGCCAGAGATATATTTTTGGAAATGATCTATATAACTAGAGTTGTGAGAGTGAATGATTCCAAGGGAGCTAGCATGGAGAAGAAAAAGAGATGTGTCAATATGTACCCATACTGAGGGAGTTGGAGGAGGAAGAGTAACCAATAGACACAGAGAAGGTTTGATCAGAAAAGTAGGAGAGAAATTAGAATAGAGGAGTGTCTGAAAACCAAAGAGAGATTCTAGGGATGTCACAATCCAAAGTGCTACAGAAAAGGCTAAGAAGAGGAGAAAGACTGAGAAGAAGTCAATTGATGATTAGATTTGGAGTCAGAAGACTCTAGTTTGAATCTTGACTCTCACTTCTTGTGTGACTTTAGGTAAGTGGGGACTCCATTTGTCTTCTATAAAATCAGGAGCTGGGACCTCTATAAAGTCCCATTCATTTTCAAATCTGGGATTCTATGATTTTGCTGCTGATTTTGCACAGTTGTTTAAGTAGAGTGATGGAGAATAATGCTGGATTGTGGGACTTTGAGGAGTGAATGAAAATAAGTATAGGATATCATTTTTAAAAAGAAGTTTAGTAGTTACTAGGAAAAAGAGAACAGCTTGGAGGCGTAGCAAAGTCAAGGAAATTCTTGTTTGTTTGTTGTCTATAAGGAGAAAGCAAGCATAGAAAAATGAATTGAAGATGATCAAGAGAGAATAATCAATGAAGCAAGATTGTGAAGGAGATGATAGAAAGAAGCCCCTTCACATTGGTACAATGGAAAGATTGCTGACTCAGGAGTCAGAGGAGCAGAATTTGGATCTGCTTCTGATTCTTAATACTTTGGGTAAGGCTCTTTAAAGGCAGCTGGTGGTACAGTGGATAGAATTCAGGGTCTAGAATAAGGAAGACTTCAATTCAAATATATCCTATATGACCCTGGACAAGTCACTTAAATGTCTGTTTGTCTCAGATTACTCAACCATAAAATGGAAATAGTTTTAGCACCTAATCTCACAGAGGTTGTTGTAAGAATACAATGAGATATTTACACAGATATTACACAGAATAAGCCCCATATACATGTGTATTCCCTTTCATTCCCCCTTCTCTCCCTTAATCTCTCTAGGCCTCAATTTCCTTCATATAGAATGAGAGGGTTGACTTCTGTGGTCCCCTCCAGTTGAAGAAAGATGATCCTTCTGTTCCATCTAGGCAGCACCTTCCCTTTAGCTTCAGAGAAGCAGTATGTTATAATGCAAAGAGTATTTGGAGTCAGAAGAGTTGGGTTCCGGTGCCACCTCTTCCAAATCCTAGATGAGTGACTGTGGGCAAGTCATTTAACCTACCTGAAATCCTGCTTTTTTTTTTTTTCTCTGTAAAATGGTGAGATTAAAACAATACAGAACAAAGCAAATTGCCTTGAATGCCTTACAGGATTGGTTTGTGGACCAAATGAATAAAGAACGAGAAGGAAGACCTGAATTCAAATCCAGTCTCAGACACTTACTAGCTATGTGAGTCTGGAGAGGTCACTTGCTCTCTATCTGCCTTTTCCTCATCTGTAAAATGGGGTTAATAATACCTCTCAGGATTGTTGTGAGGATCCAATGAGATAATTTGCAAAGCATTTTACAAACCTTCAATAACTTTAAATGCTAACACTTCTTACTGGGGGTCTGTGTGATAACAAATAATGAATGAGAGGTGTTTGTAAAATGTAAAATTCTATATACATATTCATTATTACTATTGTTACTGGTACTATTCTTATTACATACGACTTTCTAAATGAAATGTTTAAATTTTGGGATACTTTGCTGATGTGTTAACTCACATGCTGATCTTTTTTTCCCTCTCTTTGAAACTGCCATATAAATTCCATTTTGGTGGGATAGTTTGCTGGCAGGGTCTACTGGGAAGGATCTGGTCCATAGAGCAGCAGTCTCTGTTGTCACAGAACCCCACACACTCATTTCTTCCCCGAACATGCAATCTGGATTTTCTTTATTAAAAACCAGCAGGTGTCACAATTTATCCAAGAAGAGCTTACTCTTGGCTCTCCCTGGAAACCATAATGATTCCCTAGGAGCTGCTCCTGACTGGCTAATGTGACAATTGTTCTCTCTTCCTTCATTGGTATTCTGTTCAGTTGAAGGCTAACCTTGGCACCTGGGCTTCACTGGGATTGTGGTAGCATGGGGCCTTCGAGAGATGCTTGACCTTGAACTTGTGCTCTCTTCAACTAAGAATGCTGCAGAGCTTCCTGTGGATGCCTGCTCTCTCTGCCCTTCCTGTCTTCTGTGCTCTCTGCATGCTATCCCCAGCCCTCCCTCAGGCAGTCCAGGGTTGTTCCAAATTCTCCATCTTTTTTTTTTCCTTTTCATGCTTTGAAAGGCCACCTTGCAAAAGTTTAGCCTCAAGGATAATTCACTATAGCACGTCCTCACTATACAGAGCTTGCTTCCCCATCTCCCAATTATATGTAATACGTCTGTGCATATATGGCATATTATATACATACAGCATATGCATAGATATATACATATACAAAAACCAAGTATGCCTTTTCTATGGTGATTTCAAAGGGGATACTTTTGCAGACTTTCAAAAATGATCCTTTGCTAAAGGGAGGCTGTGTTAAGAGTCTGGCTGATTCTGGGTGAAGGGTTGATGTGGCAAATGAGGGCAGGGGAGAAAGTGTATGTGTGCCAAGCACTTTGAAGGAGGTCTTAAGGTGAACATAATTGACTTTGGAGTCAGAAGGCCAGAATTTGAATCCTTCCACTGTTGCTTCCTGGCTGTGTGACTGTGGGCAATTTTCTTTATACCTTGGGGCTTTAATTTTTCCTTTTGTAAAGTAAGAGGGTTGGAGTAGGTGGATTTCTAATGTCCTTTCAATGCTTTATGTTCCATGGCACTGTGAAGCTATGCAGACACAATTCACGAATGTGAAATGGGAGAATAAAATAGGACAATGTAGAACTAAGTGCTCAGGAATGTGCTACTGGTATTAGAGCAATTAAGAGATGGGACTATAATCTCCTTGAGGGAAAAGACTTCCATTTTCAAGTTTCGTATCCTTAGCACTTAGCACAATGCTTTACACATTTTTGTTGTTGTTGAGTCATTTCAGGTGTGTCTAATTCTCTTTGACCCCATTTGGCAAAAACACTGAAGTGGTTTGACATTTCCTTCTCCAATCCATTTTACAGATGAGGATCTGAGGCAAAGAGGGTTAAATGACTTGCCCAGGGTCACTCAACTAGTAAATGTCTGAGACCAGATTTGAACTTATGAAGATGAGTCTTCCTGATTCCAAGCCCAGTGCTCTGTCCAACTGCACCACCTAGCTGCCCTGCTCTATACATGAAAAATCTGACATATACTGGTGGAATTGATCATCATTAAATTTAATCAAGGGATCAATTGGGCTAGAGTAGAGTAGGGGAAGCTTCCTGGAGTAGAAGGTCTTGAGATGGGGCTTGGTGTATGGGTGTGTAGGATGTGCATAGATGAAGAAGAGGAGACATAGATTTCCAGGTGGGAGGGAACAGAATGAGGTATATGGCATTGTGCAGTCAATATGATTAGGCGTAGGTTGTGACAGCTGAGGAGCAAGTGTTCTCAATCGCCTTTGAGTAGTCTAACCCTAACCCTAACTCATCTTCTGAGCTCAAGTCTGGCTTCAGACACTTACTAGCTCCTGACCCTGGGTGTCACTTAGCCCCGTTTGCCTCAGTTTCCTCATCTGTAAAATGAATTGGAGAAGCAAATGGCAAACCACTCCAGTCTCTTTGCCAAGAAAACCCCAAATGGGGTCACAAAGAGTCAGACATGACTGAAATGACTGAACAACAACAAAATTTCTTCATTTTAGACTTCATTCCAGCTAACTCTGTGCTTAGCTCAGCTAGCGACCCAGATTTTTTCTTCTTTTATTTGTCTTTTGTTTTGTAATCTTTAAATCTGCAGTACCCTCTACCCCTTTTCTCATGGTTTAAATTTTCTGTTTCAATGTCCATATCTCTGCCTAATTTGGAACCCCTGTAAGTGAGAGAACTTCCCATACTGGTGACATTTCCCTAGATATTTCACAATGTAGATAGAGTGCTAGACCTTGACTTAGGATACTTGTTTTTTTAATTTGAAATTTTTTTAAATTTATGGAATAAAACAAGCATTTTTATAGCATAGTACAATAAGAAGGTGATTGTATATGAAACTATAAACATACTATGTACAAGTTGCTATGCCTTTCAAATATACGACAAAATTACCATGTAATTTTTTTCTTCCCTCCACCCTAGACACAAATGTATATGTGTGTGTGTGTGTGTGTGTGTGTGTGTGTGTGTGTGTGCATAATCATTCTGTACATACTTCTATTTAATGGTTATTTCTCTGGATGCAGATAGCTTCCTTCTTCTTTTATAATTATTTGTCCTTTATAATTAATGTCCTTTATAATTAATTTATATGTCCTTTATAATTAATTTGGGTATTTATAATAGAGAAGATAACTTATTCACTCAAAGTTGTTCTCAAAACAATATTGCTGTTACTGTATACAATGTTTTCTTGGTTCTGCTCAGTTTGTGTTTCACTATTTCGTGTAAGTCTTTTCACTTTTTCTAAAATCATCAAGGTCATCATCACATGTCTAAAATGTTTCTAGTAGCTCTTTTTGTCATTACGAAGAACTGGAAATCACAGGACACCTCATTTTGTATCTTACTTCAGACATTTACTAGCTGTCTGAGTATGAACAAATCACTTCAAAGTTGTGGAACATCTCAATTTTATTTTCTGTAAAGTGGGGATATGCTTGTATTACCTACTTTTTAGGGTTTCTGGGAGAAAAACACTTTGCAAGCCTTAAGGCATTATATAAACGTGGATTCATATTATTACAATCTTCCTTGGTAGGATCTTGCTTTGTCTCTCTCCTGTACATCTCAAGTCACCCTAGAGATATGATACAAGGAAAGAAGTAGTAGTAGAAATTAGCATCATGTGGTTGGAATATAATAAAACACTGATTTGATTTGGATGGAGAATTTATGTTGTAGGTAATGTAAACTATACAGGCAAGAAGAAGAATAGAAAGAAGGAAGGAGGAAATGAAGGAAGAAAAAAAGGAAGAAAAGAAACAAAGGAAGGGAGAAAGGAAGGAAGAATGGAAGATGTAAAGGAAGAAAGGAAAGGAGGAAGAAACGAGGGAAGGAAGGAGAGGAGAAAAGGAAAAAACAAGGGAAGAAAAGAAGAAAGAAAAAGAAAGAAAGCTATTACGAAGGGTTTGAACACGGAGTTGAACTGATTAGAGCATCCTTATTCTGTGAATAAATGTCACCCTATATCTAAAATACAAAGTGGATCACAGAATCTCAGACCTGAAAAGGCCCTCAGAGGCCATCAGATCCAAACGTCACCCCTAAAAATGTCCTCTACCACATATCTACCAAATGCATTTCCAATTTTTGCTTGAAAACCTCTAGTGAAGGAGAACTTACTACCTCCCAACAAATACATAGACACTATATTACTTTCTGAGGAGATTCACTGCAAGCTTAGATTTTTAAAAGGCTCAGTCACTGGCCTTGGGTTTATACAGTATAAGAGTAGCTTTCTAACTGTATGACCTCAAGAAAGGCTGTATGGACCTCAGTTTCTTCGTCTGTAAGACAAAGGGCTTAGAGAAAGTGATTTCTAGGCCACCTCCAACTCTCTGATACTACAAACCTTAAGGCAAAGAATACAGTCAAATGCCTCCAGTAGAAAGTGAAAGAGAGAAAACTTGAAAAATTAGGAAAATAGTTTGCTCAATTAGACAGCCTGATGTTTCTATAGTGGGGGAAAAGGAGAAAATTAACTTTTCTTTTAAAAAGTTAAAGCTTAAGACTTCATGTTTTGCTCTGGCTGACACATAAATTGGATTGGAGACACAGTTCTGGGAGGGGGTGTCTTATTATGTACAGAATACAAAGAAACCCAGCAATTTGATCAGTACGGGTGATGGAATTATTCTGACTATATATACATATAAATATATACACATCTATATGTATGTGCATATGTATATATGTATATGTGTATATATATATGTGTGTGTGTGTGTGTGTGTCTCTCTCTCTCTCTCTCTCTATATATATATATATAGACACACACACACACATATAGATATACTTTTTTTTTAATTCCCAAGTACCATTCCAACCAGTTACGTTGGAATGGACAGTTGACAGTCATTTAGCTGCTGGGGGTAGCAAACCTGGGAATAAAAGGCTTGTTTAAGTTTGACTGAAGGGAGTTCCCTGCGGAGTGGCTGATGACAGGTGGTAATTTTTCACCAATCACACCTCCAGGTACCATTTGAAAAACCAACGAGCCCCCACTGGTTTTAAAAACTTCCTGTGTGGGTTTTTGCTATTAGCTAGGTAGGACAATCTTTGAAAGACAGTAGGAACAAAAATGGCAGTTTCTTGGAGTGAGTTTAGACAGAGGGGAAACTGACTGACAGGCTATTTTTTGAGAAAGAACAAGGAAAGCACCTGTATCTCTTAGGCCTAGTGCATTTAATAAAGCTGCCTCCCGAATCCATTCTGTCATCAACATTCTGGTAATGTTGGCCAAGGTAATTTAAAAAAAGTGTGTGTGGTGACATGATGATATTGTGCTTGTGTGACTTACAACTCAGGACCCATTCAATCTACTTACTGGGAGGTCCATAATTTGCTTTTCCCTCTTGGCCCTGCTCCTTCAATCTTGTCTCTGTGTGGGAGACTGGTTGACCAGAGATGCTGACAGATTTTGGGCTGCTTTTCGATTCTTGTTCCTTCCTGTGAATGGCATCAGATTTAATGAGTTCTGATTCTTCTGCTTCCATTCTGTTGAAATAGTTGGATCTGTTGAATATTGTTCATTTCCAATTGTGGATATCTGTCTCAGAGCATCACAAAAGCAAGGAATTCTGGAGAAATGATTTTGAGGGAAAATATGACTCAGACAAAGGGACTTACCTAAGAAGACTACCTTAAATCTTTCAAGGAAGTGAGGAGAAACATTCTGAATCAGAATAGTGCAACAAGAGCAATACCATTGCATGAAAGAAAATTTGGAAAAAAAATGGAGGAGAAGGTCATGATCACAAGGCAGGTTCAATCAAGGATAATAGCACAAGGGTAATCGATGCTCTGGGATGTTGATTTGGTCTTGCCCTCTGTCTTCAGACTGGACTGTAGTCTAATTCTCTCTTTTCTCTCTGTTTACTCTTTTATGTAAATGAGATAACTAGATACACGAAGTCCATCCGCTGCCCAGTACTCTTTGTGCCCCTTAAAATCTCCCACTGTTGGACACCATTTTGCTCTTTTCTATGAAATATTGCTTTGTTTATTTTCTGTTTACCTGTGTGTTTAAGATCTTTGCACTCACTCTTTTTTTCATGTTGGGAATCCAGTTTGAAGCCACTGGATGGTCTCTACTTAAAATCCTGGGAAACAACTATGGGGAACATTGAGAATTAAGAGATGGTTTCCACATAAAGGAGGGAGCTCTACTCACTAGAGTAGTTAGGAAGGTTGTAACACACATGGTTTATTCAGTTGATTTCTAGATTTTAAGCCAAAAAATGAAAATGAATTTTGTTTCCTGTGCCCCTCATGAGTCCAAGTATCATTGTCTGGGAACTTAAGGTTGCCTGGTCTGTACTTCCCCTTCCCCTCCAAGATGAGATTTGTCATCCTCTACAGGAGATCTTTATCTTGCAGGGTTGGCCAAGACTAGGGACCTCACAGAGGATCAGGTGAGTTAGCATTTGTAAAGCTCTTAGCACAGTGCCGGATACACAGTAGGTACTTTATAAACGCTCCTCTCCTCCTAGCTACCAAAACCTCTTTTTTTGGTTACGCTGCTTTATGAAGGAGGCAGACTTTGAATTAGAGAAAACTCTAAGGAGGTTGAGCTGCAGAAAAAGGAGTTTGTAGCTTCCCCTCTCACTTAACTTCCTTTCTCCAAGCCTGACTTTGAGTAACTGCCAAGCTTCCTAGCACTGTTTGCTTTGACAAGAATGAGATCTTTTTTCTCGAATTGTTTTTCTGTCTTAGTTCATTGGAATCAAATGTCAGGGATGGAGGGAACAGAGAACTTGTAAACCACTGGGGAACCCAGGGGAGATTGTGTCAAATATGTATTAACAAAGGACCCTCAGCCTGATTCTGATTGTTATTAGTGACAATTATGATAATCCCCCCATGTGTTTCTGAGACCTCTAGAGACTGTCTGCTGATATATTTTCCAGTGATTCATCATGTCTAGAAGTATGAAATCTATCAGATGTAGTCTCCAACAAAACTAAGACTACCGTGTCTAGGTAAAGTTGAAAACAGTTCCTCCCTTTACAAAGGATGAAGGAATGTGAATAAATAAGGCTGGAGCCATGCATAGGCCAAGGAGATGACTGCCTAAAAGATGTGATTTGAGGGAATTTGAGGGAATATGATTAAAAATTAAAAAAATAAAATAATAATAATAAGACTCTCATGATGCCTGAAATTAAATTAAAAGATATTCCCAACACCTATTAGAATGCCTACTGCCATAGTAGATGCTTTAAAAGGCCTATTTATTACCCTTTTCTCCTATTGATGAGTCATTCCTTGGACCTCCATTCTGAGGAAGGGCCCAGACCAACCATCCTTCATTATTCATGTTTCATCATCGTCATGCCTCAGCTAGTTTTTCCCTCCTCTACTGATCTTCTCCCATTGGCTAATTCTTACTTCTAGTTCTCTCCATTTCGAGGAAGTCTCCAGACCAGCCATCTTTCACTCTGGGCACTTCATCACCATCCCCCTGCCTGAGTATCCCCCTCATCCAAAACACTTTCAGTCTCCATTTAAATATTACGTTGTCTTCTCCCGTTATCATATAAGCTCCTTGTGGGCAGAGACGATCTCTTTTTGCTCGTTTTTGTATTCCTAGCACTTAGCACAGTATTTGGCACATAAGAAAGTGCTTAATTAATGTTTCCTGACTTGAATAAGCAATTTGTGGCCTCAATACATTTCAGAAAAAAGTTCTCAACTTGGAGTCAGGAAATCTCTGTGAGAATAAGTTTCCTCATCTATGAATGCCATAATATTTGCTTAAATCTCTCTCTGATCCTTAGAGTTCTCATCTACAAAATGAATCACCACAACTTCTGTTATAGGGTTGTTGTCAGGAAAGTGCTGTATACACTTTAAAACATGGCATAAATTTAAGTTATAATTATCACTGTCATCATAATTGTTATCTCTATTAATCAAGCACCTGTTGATATGCAAAGCATTGTACTGGCTACTCAGGGAAATGTGAAAATAAATAGCCCATAGGAGATAATACATGTACACAAATGAAGGAGAAGGAAAAGGAAAAAGAACATTCATTAAGTGACTACTGTATGCCAGGCACTGTGTTAAACACTTTACAAATACTGTTTCATTTTAAGGTCATGAAAAAAGATGCTGTGAGAGTTTGTGGGAGGAAGGAATTGCTTCTGTCTGAACAGGTAAGGGGAAATTTCATGAGAACAACTATATTTGACCTGGAATAGAAGGATGGGCAATGTTTCAACAAGTAGAGATGGTCCAATAAAGACATTTCAGATTTAAGGGATGAACTGAGCAAAGCTACTCAAGGTAGGAAAGCTCAGAAAATGTTTGGGAAAAAATTGAATAGCTCTCTTAGGAAGGAGTGTGGTAGCTATTAAAACACTGGAAACAACTGAGGTGTGAGGAAACCTGACAGTTCCAGGTCTTAGAGGTACTTTATGACTGAATCTAGTAATTTTGTATAATTAAAACTTACCACTACTATTGTGAATGTTGCCATGTTGCCATACCCTTTAAAAATAGAAATATTTTAATCTATTTATTTAGTAAATAAAAATATTTAATATTTTAAAATAAAATTTTATTTAAAAATAAAAAAAACGTTTGCCTTTTAATCAGCTTGAGCTGGCAAAATTGAGAAATATCATATATCTTCTCAGCATCTGACTCAAAGAAGGCTAAAGGGTATATTGTGATGCACTGATAGTTGGGGCTCTGGGAGGATGGGACCCAATTTATGACATGGTGTCATCCAAATTAAAGATTAGCTCTATATATACACTCTTGATGAAGAAATTGATGGTGCAGGATTCCATTAGATGGAGCAGGGATGTATACATAGAGAACTTGGGTGAGGTAGCCTAAAGAATGAACTTTTAGAGAAAAGTATATAGAGAAGCAGTTGTAATTTTAATTTAGACTAGAATGTTGCTATTATGTAATACTATATTATATTCCTCCTTTACTTCTATTATCATTTATATGTGCTAGATATGTATTTCAATTTTATATATCTATTCATTTTATTATTTTCAGGTATCTGTTAAATTTTGTAAGGAATCATTATATGGCAAAAATATCTGTAAATTGGTGCATTTTAAACACTAATTGACGAGACACAAAATATCTGAAATAGTAGGAGGTCATGTTGGACAGGAGAGTTGGAGTCAGATCATATGTGGCTTTGAATTTCATATTGCATCGAGACTTTTACATGGTAGACAGTGGGGGAATCATACAATGTTTTGAGCAACAGTGTTATGATCAAACTAATGAAATAGGAGGATAAATTGGGCACCTGTACATGAGGAAAATCAGTGGAGGAGAGACTAGAGAATTACAGATATGTTTGGATATTCTTATCATAATCTAGGTATCAGAAAAATATAGGTCCAAGCTATAGGATGGGGACAGTGAAATTTGAAAAGTTTATTGGTCTATTAAAGTTCAAATGGAGGGGGTGGTGGTAATGACTTTAATTGCCTTTAGGAAATGCTTTTTAGGGACTAAGAACGAATGTCCCAGTTGGGTTAGAGTTAGGCAAGAGGGGAAATGAGGCTGAAAATGGAGCCAATGGCTGCCAAAGACAAATTTTCTCTTTCTCTTTCTCTCTCTGTTTCTCTTTGTCTCTGTCTCTCTGTCTCTGTCTCTGTCTCTGTGTCTCTTTTTTCAGTTTTATATATGACGTGCCCTGAGGGACAGGGAGTTTGGTGCAGAGGAAGGGTATTGGATTTAAAATCAGCAGTCCTGGGTTTAAATTTTAGTTCTGCTTATGATTTTTATGATCTTGGCCAATTTAGGTAATCTCTCGGGATCTCAATTTCCTTACCTATAAACAATGAGAGAATTGAAATACATAGCCTCTAAAGTCCCTTCCAACTTGCGTTCTACTCTCCTTTGGAATCCAAAAAGATTCTAAAAACTTTTGGCATGATGGCCAAAAGGAACTGCATCAGGAGGCATCTGAGATTCTATTTAGGTCTGGTTTATGCCTTAGACTCTCCGTTTAATGAGGAAGGGGAGTGCAGTTTACCTGAAATTGGACGGAAAGCAATTTCCCTGCCTGGAATGTCTCCAATCCTCAAAGAAATTGCTGGAATGAGCTTCAAACTTTGATGTGAGCGGTGACAAAAAGCTTGCTGAGGCTGCTATGAATCACATACTGAACCTTCAGGTCTTTGCTAGTCCTGGCACAGGTACAGAAATAAGCATTATCCTCGGTTCAAGTTGAGGATGAAACTGGACTGGGTCCCAGAATCTATCCCAGATTCTCTCAATCACACATCTCCCTCTTCAGGATGCAGAGGAGTTGATGATTGTTCCATTATCAAAGTGAGGAGGATTGTATTCAATACAAAATGGTCATCTTCATTGCATCCCTATTTTGGAGTGGGGTTGCTTTAGTATATACATGGTATAATGGAGGAATTTTTATCTGGAGGATCTGGGTTCAAATCTTGACTCTGCCCCTTTGGAACTGTGGGCAAACTGCTTAGCTTTTCGGGGCCTCAGTGTCCTGATCTGTAAAATCAGAGAGTGGGACCAGATATCCCTATCAGCTGTAAATCTATGATCCTCAACTTATTTCCAGTATGAATTCACAAGTGTTCATATTTCCTCCATCAATGTAAAATTTATAGCCTTCTTTGACTTCAGTTACAAGGATTCTTTACCTGGGGTCTGTGAACTTGTTTTTAAATGCATTTTAATAAATATATTTCAATATAATTTCTTTTCTTTGCATTCCTGTGCATTTTATGTATCTAAAAACATAATTCTGAGGTGTCCCTAGAAGTCATCAGACTTGCCAAAGTTTAAGTATCCCTGACTTGGTCTCTTGCTAGTAGTGTTATCATTAGCTCTGGACCTTGGTTTTTCTAAATATAAAATGAAGAACATAATGCCTATGATATCTGCTCCTCAGAATTATTGTAAGGCTCATTGGGATAATGTATATATAATACTCTGGGGGCAGCTAGGTGGCACAGCAGATAGAATGATAGGCCTGGAGCCAGGAACACTCCTTTTCCTGAGTTCAAATCCAGCCTCAGACACTAGCTCTGTGACCTTGAGCAAGTCAATTAATCCTGTTTGCCTCAGTTTTCTCATCTGTTAAATGACCTGGAGAAGGAAATGGCAAACCCTTTCAGTATCTTTACCAAGAAAACTCCCAAAGAAGTCACAAGAGTCAGAAATAACATAAAAAACAACTAAACAACAAAAAATATCATTTTGCCTCTGCTTGTCCTGAGTTAAAACAATGATAATGTGGAGGGTAAGGGTGGAGCAGAACAATTCCTCATGATCCTAGCATAGAAAAAAAAATTGAGAACTCTTCTCCCATCCTCTAGAGTCAGAGTGGATCTTGTATTGGCAAAAGGGAGAGGTCACTCAATAAGATAAATAGACTCTATCCTTTGTGGCACTCTCCCTTTCTTTGACCTTGTTCAAAATTCTAGAAAGTAGCTGGTGTGACTGGGGACCACATTGAAAGGCCTGAATACCACAACTAGTATTTACTAGAAACTGTAGTATCATGAAAATGAGGCATTTGGGGTGAAACCACTGCATTTGGAAAACACTTTTGAGTGAGAAATAGAAGCGGCTATATGGACCAGCTTTAAACTAGAAGCAGTGAAGACTATAACTGTTAGAAGTTCTATGGCTGGCAGTCTGGAAGGTTGGGGAATTTTCTCCTTTCTGCTTTATTTTAAAAAAATTTTTAAAAATTAATTTTATTTTTATCAATTATGTATAAAATTTCTAACATTCATTTTAAAAAATTGAGTTCCAATTCTATCCTTCCCTCTGTCCCTTTCTCCCCCTTGAGAAGGCAAGCAATTTGATATAGATTATACAAGTAAAGTCATATAAAATATATTTCCATATTAGCCATGTTGCAAAAGAAAACAGAGCAAAAAATAAAGAATATAAAAATGTATTAAGATTCCATCAATTCTTTCTCTGGAGGTAGATTAAATTTTTCATCATATATCCTTTGGAATTGTCTTGGATCGTTGGATGGCTCAGAATAGCTGAGTCATTCACAGCTGATTATCACATAATATTGCTGTTACAGTATACTTTGTTCCACTGATTCTGCTTATTTCCATTTGCATCATTTCATATAAGTCTTCCAAGGTTTTTATGTTCATCCTGCTCATATTTTCCTATAGCATAATAGTATTCCATAATAATCATATATCATATCTTGTTCAGTCATTATCTAATTGATGGACATCCCCTAAATTTCCAATTCTTTGCCACCATAAAAGAGCCACTATAAATATTTTTGTGTGTATAGATCCTTTTGCTTTTTCTTTGCTCTCTTTGGGATACAGATCTAGTAGTGCCATTGCTGGGTGAAAGGTTATGCACAGTTTTTTAGCTCTTTGGGCATAGCTCCAAATTTCTCTCTGTAATGACTGGATCATTTCATAGCTCTACCAATACCATGTTAGTTTCCCAATTTATTCACATTTTCTCCTACATTTATCATTTTCCTTTTCTGTCATGTTATCCAATCTGATAGGTTTCTGGAACATTTTTTTAATAGCCATGATTTTTTTTTTTTGAGGCAATTGGGGTTAAGTGACTTGCCCAGGTTCACATAGTTGGTAAGTATCTTGGATTGGAAGAAATCCAGAAGGCAGAGACAAGGAAGGAGAGCATTCCAGGCATGGAATTCAGTAAGTGAAGATGCCCAGATTTGAAAGATGTAGTTTTTGTTCAAAGAATAACAAGTAGACCAGTGTCACTGGATGGCAGAGTATACAAGAGAGTATAAGGCATAAGAAGACTGGAAAGGTTGAGAATGGGGATGGGTGATGAAGGATCTTGAACATCAAACAAGGGAACAACTAGGAAAGGCAGTAGGGTGTAATCAGTAGAGAATTGGCCTTGAAATCAAGATGATCTGATTTGCATGCTGCCTGAGATTTTTGCTGTCCAACTCTGAGCAAGTAATTTAAATTTTCTGGACTTCACCTTCCTCATATGTAAAACAGTAGAGTGAGGGTGGGGGTGACCCCTGACATGTCTTCCAGTTCTATGATCCCATGGCTAATGGGTAGAAGTTGAAGAGAAATAGATTTGAGCAAAATATAAGGATAATTTCCTTTTATCAGTGCTGACCCCATATAAAATGGATTATCAGGGTAAATGAAATTTTTTCCCCACTGTACATGTGCAAATAGAAGCTATGTGATCACTTGTGAAGTATGTTATCAAAGGGATTCATCTATTGCTCAGGGAGTTGGACTAGGTGATCTCTAGGTACTCTTTCCAGCTTTATAATGTATAAGTCTAGGTTTCCTCTGCCTCTAGAGAGTCCCTGGGAAGTGGCAGCTCTTCCGGCACTTGAAGGATAGGCTAGATGTTCATGTCTCATATTGAATCAAATGACTCATTATGAAGGGTCAATGTCTTGACTTCTGGGTTTGACCATAACCTGTATTCCCTAAGGAATCTTTTAAGCTGAGTTCTATAATCTTCATGTTGAAATAATGGTTTTATACAACTTTTCTACACAATGTATTATCAGTGGAAATTTAATATAAGCTAAGGAAAAAAATACATTTCAACTAAATCTACAAAGGTTGTCATCAAGAGAACATTTGAGATTGGCCAGTTTTTTTTTTCCAATGCCTCCCTCCTTTTCTCATCCTGCCTATCTCTTTTGTTTTCTACCTTTGCACTAATGGATCTCTAACGTCTCACCCACCTGGCAATACATGAGTTCATGAAGTCACATGAAACAAGAATGAGTGAAGGATATCTTGGTTCTCTGTCTAAAGCAGTAGTTCTCAACCTGTGGGTCATGACCCCTTTGGGGGTTGAACGGGGTCACCTAAAGCCATCAGAAAACACATATTTCCATTGGCCTTAGGAACTGAGACACCACTCCTCTATCCTTCTTCAGGTGGGTCCACCCACATGCAGACATGCCCATATATGAGTATTAAAGGATTGTGGCATTAGGAAGGTTGAGAACCACTGGTCTAAAGGATGATGCTACTAGAGGAGACTGGAGAACAAAAATGACAGATAAAACAGTGGAATGTCCATCCAAATTGGCTCCATCATAAATATGCGTAACCGAGGTACACATTTTCATAATGTTAATAAAAACCATAATTGTTACGATGAGTTTTCAGTTTGGAACAAGAATAGCTATCACCAGGAATGTGGAACTCAATTATAAATGAATGGCTTTGTAATTATAAATTGCCAAATACAGTAATTATTGTAGCAGGACCACAGTAATTAGTTTGTAGACACATTCTAGAATCTCGTAATACTTCCCAAACAAAGGAAAATATCAGTGGCTCTCTCCAGCCACATGGACTTTGGGTCAAATGCTTTCCTGAAGATCTGCATTCAGTGTGACCTCTGACATTGCAGCCAGATTTGCCTACACCATGACAGTTTCCAGGTCATCCTCCACAGCTAATGTCAGAAATTTCTGATTCAGAAAGATGAGAATATAACACATTGCAGGCAAGCCCTAGATAAAATAATTTGGTCGCTGAGTCTATGATTTAGGAATTTAAAAAGAATGTAAAGAAAAACAACCTCTGCTAACATGCTATTCTGATTTGTCACTGTGGCTCAGAGATGATGCTGAGTTCTTGAAGACTATGTCAAAATTGGCATGTCCCACCAAGCCAGGAAGGCTTAGAATACAAGCCCAGGGATGAATAAATGTGGGAGTTCCTATGATACCCCAAGGTAAAGGATCAGTATGGGTTGACAGCCATTAAAAAGAGTGTTCTGTGAGATCCCACCATAGTATAGACTTTTTCCCTTGTCGGTCAGAAGATAAAACTAGTTAATGACTATTTCTAGGCTTTTTTTTCCAATATAAGAAGCATCACTATGAATATTTTGGAGCACATATTTGGGAAGTTACTTTAAAAAAGGGCAGAAAACACTGTTTTATTGGTATCTTTTGTTTTGAAAACACATATACTTCTTATTATATACTATTTGTGCCCGACCTGTGGTAGAGCATTCCAAGTTTGTATTGGTCTGATCCACCAGTCAGATACATTGAAACTTGACTCTAGCATAGTGATGTCATTTTAGTCCTCTTTGAGGATGAAGGATAACAACCATAGTATCCTTTCTACTACCAATGATCCATCCCATGTAACAAATTTTTTAAAAGAGCAATTCCACAAAAGTAACTGCTCATCAATTGAATTTGACATTATGTACACACCCAGAACTCCATACCTCTTCAAAGAAGGGAGGTAGGTATGTTTTCTCATCTTTTCTCTGGGGCCAAATTTGGTCGGTGTAATTAATGTCCAGTTGCATCTTTTGTTCTTTCCATTTACATTGTTGCAATCAGTGTGCATATTATTTTCCTACTTTGGCTTTGGTTCATATGTTTTCCTGTACTTATCCAAGTTCTACATGTACGTAATTTCTTATAATGTATTATTATTCCATTACATTTATCTTTCACATTTTGTTGAACCATTTCACAATCAATGGGCATTTACTTTGTTTCTAGTTCTTTGGTACCACCAAAAATTGCTGCTAGAAATATTGTGCTGTTTATGGGACCTTCCTATCATTGACCTCCTTGGCTTAACAGTGGGATTTCCAACTCAAAGGACATGAAATCTTAGGTGCTTTCTCAACATGATTGGACCAACTCATATTAGTATATTATCAAGAACTTTTTTCTGTCTTGGACCTTCCTAGGACGCATGAACAATGCTAGTATCTTTGGGGTAAAGGTTATGAATTAATGATTTCAAATTCTTTTCTTGAATGGCTGGGACAATTCATCGTGTGTCTGTGTGCCTGTTTTCCTCACAGCATTTCCAATAGTGATATTTTCATCTTTTGTCATCTTTTTAGACTTATTTTTAAAAACCACTTTATTTGCCAAGAGACTCATACTTATTCCCTATTAAAGCAAGTTCCTATAAGGATGACTCAATTCACAGAATATTTCTTGAGCTCAGAGAGATGGTTGTTGCTAACATTTTATCAAAGAAATTAAATTTTCTTAGTATAGTTTCCAAATCTCTGTAGTTATAGAGAAACACTGAGAAGATGTCTGGAAGCCAAAAAAGAGATGGGTTCATTCATCCTAGTTACTTCTGCACATAAAAACATAGGGAAGAGTTATAAAGCTGATAGGTTAAAAAGGGTAGACATAGTGCCACAGGATCTATGCATTTTTAAAGAAAGATTCTTCTATATAAAGGGCTGTAAGTGGAAGCATTACATGGTTCAGTCAGAATAGCATTCAGTCTTGGAATAAGAGTGTCTGAGTTTGATTTCCAGTTCTAGCATTTATCACTTGTTTGACCCTGGACAAGCAAATCATATAATGACTCTGTCCATCAGTCTCCAAGTTTATAAATTAGAAATAATGATAATAATTGTACAACTTACCTCAAGGATATGTGAGGAAAGTACTTTCTAAACCTTAAAGCTCTCTAGAAACAGGCATATTGTTATTGCTATTATTATTATTGTTAGTATTAATATGTTAGATAAAAGTGGCTCAGAAGGGGGATCTAGTCTTCCCTTCAAGTCTGGCCCAGCCTGTGATTCCCCAGACTACTTTTATACCTCTGCCCTATGGCCTCCTCACATTGGCAATGTCTCCCTTCCTATGGCCTCTTCCTCCAAGTGATGACTTCCTCCCTAGAACCATCCTGATTCTAAACCCTGTTATCTGGCCACTGGACTCAGGTGACTCTGAAAGAGAAAGTGAGGCTGGTGACTTCGCATAACACCACATCATTTAAATCCAATGCACTTGCAAGTCATGGCAACATCTTCTTCATGTCACGGTCCTCTTTAAGAATGAAGAACGAACCACAATCCTTCCTGGAACCTCCATTTGAGGAAACGCCCACCATAGCCATGCTCACTTCAAGCCAGGCCAGTCCATAACTCCCTGGACCACCTTTTCATCTCCATCTTATACTACAATGCATCCACCCCAACATCCTCCTCCTTTTTAAAACGTGGTGTTCTCACCTATTTGCAAGCCCATTAAGGGTGGGAACTGTCATTCTTTTGGATTATATTTGTGTTCTCAATGCTTAGCACAGTGCTTGGAACATAGCAGTTGCTTAATTAAAGTTTTTTCTAGCTTTCCCAATTTATCTGATAGGAGCCAGGTTCTCAGGTGAAATAAGTTTTAGAGATGTGAGGCAGGGAGATGACACAGTAAATAGATTGCCTGGTCTAGAGTAAGGAAGACTTGAATTCAAATCTGGCCACAGACATTTACTAACAGTGTGATCCTGAGCAAGTCACTTTAATTCCTATCTGCCTCAGTTTCCTCAACTGTAAAGTGAGGATAGTAATAGCACCTACCTCATAGGGTTTTGTGAGGATCAAAATAAGATAATACTGGTAAAGAATTTAGCACAGTGCCTGACATACAGTAGATGCTTAATAAATGCTTGTTTCCTTCACCTAGGGAGAAAAAGTGAAAAATTTGGGGAGAGAAAAGTATTTTACTTTTGTTTGTTTTGATTTTCTTATTCCCCTTCAAACAAGAACAATGACAAAACACCAAACAACCAACCAAACCAATTGTAATTGCCAATTGACCTGGCAATGACTGAAGACATTTTGTTATATGAATGTATAGCTTTGCATATAAGGCAATAGGAATATGACGGATTCAAAGACAGAATGAAGTAAACAAAACCAAGGGAGCCATGTGCAGAATGATGACAATAATGCCAAGGACCGCAGCATAAAAGAACATGAGAACTCAGATCGGTGCCTCCTCTTGGCCGCAAAGAACTGGTGAGGATCCCCATCTTTCTCCATTTGGTAAAAGGAAGTGGATTCTAGCTGTGGTATAAGGTATGTGCTGTTAGTCATAGTCAATAAATTGATTTGTTTCAAGGGAGGAGTTCTTTGGGGAGGGGAAATATTACTAATCATGATATCAAAAGAAGCATTAAATCTTTTAAAAAGATTTTTCCCGGTATTTTTCTCTATTTGAGACCAAGAACCAGGCGACTATACTACCAAGTTTCCTCCTAATAAGTTTGGTGTCAGGCATATAAATTACCAAATAAACAAATAAGTAAATAAATCAATGAAGTAAACAAATGAATCAATGAACAAATGAATACATAAATATTTAAAAATATTTTCCTTAATTTTTCTTGTCTTCCAAGGCATTCTTATCTCCAAATACGATACTATGATGATTTTATAAATAAATAGAATCATTCAGTAGAAGCATAGGATTTGAAGTCATTAGGACCTGGGCTCAGCTCTCCTCTCTGTCACTTTACCTATATGATTTGGGGCATGTCACTTAACCTTTGTGGGTCTCTGTTACCTCATTCATAAACCAAGAAGCTTGGAACAGATGCCTTTTAAGGTCCCTTCTCGGCCCAAGCCTATTGTTATTTTCTTAACTGACAATGTATTTTATCTCTGTAAGAAGAAGCAGAAAAAAAAAATAGGATCACATCCCAATGATTTTTCAAGTCTTTAAAACACTCAGTAAACATCTGTCACTGGTGTTTCTAAGGGAATGTTTGTATTTAATTGAAAAAAAAGGCATACAGTTAAAACCTATAGTCCAGGTAGTTGTTGAAATGTCAGTCATGTCAGACAAATGATTACTGTGGACGTGCTCAATCCTTTATGGTCCTGGAAAGGGCAATTTACTTCAAATGAATATTTTATTCCCAAGATGGTGTTTCTCTAGAGTGGGTTTGACATAACATCTGGCCAAGAGGGACTAGTTCCATGTTTAGTATATCCAGAATTGCTAACAAACTGCTTTTTATCATTAAGGATGATTCAATCATCACACCTGAATTGTAATACTACGGTCCTAGATATGGTAATGGAGAAGACAGAAATGGCATTAAAGAGAAAAAAATACAAGAAAAGCAGCCAGATTGGACCAAGGGTATATAGTAGAGATTCTTGCTAGTTGAGATACAGTTGTGGGGGTGTTAAGTTACTGATGTTCAAGATATCTTAAGAAAATGAGAATAACATAAGCCTTGGAAAAAAAAAAAGATCTCATTAATACTTAAAGAGAGGTGACTGAGAGAACACTGACAATTACTATCTCTATGCCTACTTTCCCATATATACAAAATATTTGAATTGAGGATATAAATAGGGACAAGCAGACCACATATTTACCATTTCACAATTGAATGAAGATGTAGAGATGATCAAATCCTTTTATGTTTGCTGCTTTTTGAAAAAAAACTTTTGATTCAGTAAAGCAAAATACCCAAAAGACTGTCTTTCAAAGCAGTGTCCTCCATCATCCAGTAAAATAATTCAAGATTCTTTGAAAGATGCAACAACAGAAATATCTGATGCAATGACCCTCTGATTGGAAACTACAGATAAGGCCATAAAGAGGAGAGGCAAATGATATTTGTCTCTGGACATTCCTGTGGTCCTCTAAATGTTCTCGTCTGTGGATGACATTATGCCAGTTGCATCATATGTGAGAACAGATAGCGCTTCCTGGAAGAAATCTGCAATCAATTTGGTCAAACCATTCACAAAGAAAAAATCAAATAGAGGAAGATGGTCTATTTCCAATATTATATGATATACATTTGGATGTTTAACCTATAGAACTTATTTATCTGTCTACACATATCAATATCTGAAATAGACATATGTGTGTGCATCTTGCTTCTACAAAGTGTTTCTGTGTTGTTTCTCCTTTTAGAATGTGAGCTTCGTAAGAACAGAGACTCCCCATTGCTTAGCATAGGGCCCAGCATATTGTGGGATTTACTAAATTCTGTTTGACTGATTGACAGTACAGATGGAAAATGAATTGAGCCAGAGTTAAAAAAAAAAAAAAAAGGTAGAGTTAGAGCAGCTTAGATTTCTCTGGAAAGTTGAAGTCCTCCATTAATGACTTCAAACTTCCCCCAGGAATGAAGACCCATTTTTAATACCGTAATCTTGTTATATGTTGATATGTGGTGGCAAGGTATAGAATATAACAATCTCCAAAGAATTAAAAATGAATACTATGTGAAGGGCAATGGAGAGGTGCATGGTGAGTGTGAACAGGATGTAATTTATAATCAATTAGGAATATCAAAGAAGAACAGGAATAAAAGATATTGGCAAGGAAATTTATAATAGGAAGAGAGATGGGTAGTCCATGTTGAGAGTTCTAGGGATGAAAGGTAGAATGAATTTTCCTATTACTCTTGTGATATAAGGAGAAACTGAAGAAAGCCTCTAGTACACTGGGTGGACCTTTTGTGGTGAACTCAGGGACAAAAGTTGCTTAGAAAGGGTAGTGATTAGCATCTTTTGAGGGACTATCAAATCAGTGAGGTCACTGATTCATTTGAGTAATGAATTTATATTCATGAGATTCGAGTCTAGGTATGTAGAAACAGAAAGAGTGATTAAATAGGTAATGAGTCTGTTCAAGTAATAGGACTATGAGTCAGTGGGTTGTCAATATGGTATGAGTAGTTGTATGTGGCAATAGTTTGCAAGTTGTAAGAGAGAAAGGTGTGGATCATGGGAGACTTTGGGTTGCCCCCTCAAGCAAATCACCATTCAGGATAAATGAGAAGTAAGAGTATATTATGGCAGGTACTTCTTACAGAGCTTGATAAAGTTGAAGATTCTAATGCCCCTTTAGAGAATAAGTCAGTAATATTTGGGAGACTGTGACAATGAAGTCCTGATAGATTTAAATATTTGATTGACATAGTTCTGATGCCTTGTAGTTTCTAAATGGGAAAATAGATTTGGGGAGAGAGAGAGAGAGAGAATGAGAAAGAGACAGAGAGAGACAGAAAGAGGCAGAGAGAGACAGAGACAGCAAGGGAGTCAGGAGGGACCTTACAGATTGCCTACTCTAGTTTATTCATTTTATAGATGAGGAAACTAGGTGAAACAGAGAATGAATTTTCCCCACTCCAGGTCACACAGACAATAAACAGAGTTCATATTCAAGCCTAGTTCCTTTGACTTAAGGCACAAGGCTCTGTCTGCCATATCACCATTTTTTTTTTTACATGATCACAGGTTCATAGAAGCTAGAATGGACCTTGGAGGCTATTGACTCCAGTCCCCTTGTTGATTCCTTTATTCTGATGGAGACTTCAGGGGGTTAGCTCTTTGTTCTGAAGTTATCCTGGCCCTTACAGATGAAAATTAGGACATGGCTGCACTGCTAGAGACTTTGTGAAGGCCCTCAGGAGGTTGAGAAATGATCTCTCATTTGGCTGAGAACGTCAGACTATTGTTATTCATAACAGGGCTTTTGGAAATTGGTACAATATGTTCTTGTGCTTAATTGATTTGTATAAAATATGCAGCATTTATGTGACTATAAGGTTGGCATTAGGGGTTTGTTTATTTTTAGATCCTACTCTTTGTGTTCCTGGGAACCCTGAAGTTGCAAGTTTTCTGCCTCCAAGGTGAGCAGAAGAAAGACTTTAATGATTTGCTGAGGAACCTCAAACTGAGAAGTAGGCAGATAAATATGGCATGTGGGGCTCTGAGATGGAAAGCATGGTGTTTGGGCTTATTGTCTAAGTGTATCCACTTTAATAAAATCTGGTAGTTCAAATTTAATAATAAACTTACATTTTTAGATTGGAAAATGAAAATCTGGGAAAAAACAAATGCTAATCTCCATCTTGGCTATAATTTATATCTGATATTTTCAACCATAAGGACTGATCTTTGCCCAGTCCAATCTTACTCATTTTTTGGTATATAGTTATTTTTATATTGTCTCCCCCATTAGACTGTAAACTCCTTGAGGGCAGAGACTGTCTTTTGCCTTTTTTAAAGAAATTTCCACATTAGTCATATTGTGAAAGAAAAATCAGAATAAAAGGGAAAAACAAAAGAAAGAAAAACAAAAAAATCAAATGAAAACAGTATGCTTTGATCTACATCCAGACTCCATAGATCTTTCTCTGGATGTGGATAGCATTTTCTTTCATGAGTCTTTTGGAATCATCTTAAATCACGTATTGCTGAGAAGACCTAAGTCAATAATAGCTGATCATTGCATAACGTTGCTGTTACTGTATACAGTGTTCTCCTGGTTCTGCTCACCTCATTCAGCATCAGTTCATGTAAGTCTTTCCAGGTTTTTCTGAGAGCTACCGGCTCATCATTTCCTATAGTGCAATGGTATTCCATCACATTCATATACCACAACTTGTTCAGCCATTCATTCCCCAGTGGATGGACATCCGCTCAATTTCCAAAAAGAGCTGCTATAAGTATTTTTGTATATGTAGGTCCTTTTCATGATCTCTTTGGGATACAGACCTAGTAGTGATATTGTTAGATCAAAGAGCATGCTGAATTTACACAGTTTGATTGTCCTTTGGGCATAGTTCCAAATGTTCTCCAGAATGATTGGATCAGTTCGAAACACCAAAGATGCATTAGTGTTCCAATTTTCCCCCATCTTCTTCAACATTTATCATTTTCCTTTTTCTGTCATATTACACAATCTGAAAGGTTTGAGGTGGTACCTCAGAGTTGTTCTAGTTTGCATTTGTCTAATCAATAATGATTTGGGGCATTCTTTCATATGACTATAGCTAGCTTTAATTTCTTCATCTGAAAACTGTCATTTATCAAGTGGGGAATGACTTGTATTCTTACAAATTTGACTCAGTTCTATATTTATTTTAGAAATTAGGCCTTTATCTGAAACACGGGCAGTAAAAATAATTTCCTAGCTTTCTGCTTTCCTTCTGATCTTGGTCATATTGGCTTTATTTGTACAAAACCTTTTCAGTTTAATGTAATGAAAACTATCCATTTTGCATTTTATAATGTTCTCTATCTCTTGTTTGGTAACAAACTCCTCCTTTCCCCATAGATCTGACAGGTAAATTATTTTTTGATCTCCTAATTTGTTTATGGTATCACCCTTTGTTTCTAAATCATGTACTCATTTTGACCTTATCTCAGTACACAGTATAAGATATTGATCTATGCCTAGTTTCTGCCGTACTATTTTCCAGTTTTCTCAGCAGTTTTTGTCTTATAGTGAGTTCTTATCCCAGAAGCTGGAGTCTTCAGGTTTATGAAATATTAGATTACTATAGCCATTGACTACTGTGTCTTGTGTACCTAAACTGTTCCACTGACCTACTACTCTGTTTCTTAGCCGTGATGAAAGTTTTTTTCCAAAATTTTATTTTAGTCTCAAACACCAGAACACAAATAGATAATAAAGAAACAAAAACATATCATAAACTTAAATATTGGAACTTAAATACAGTTAGAAAGTAATAACAGCATGTCCTATGCATAGCAGAACATAAGAGAGGATTCAAAATATGTAACAATAAATTTTTCATTTCTAGAAATCCTATATGATAAATAATACTCATTGTGTTGAGAATCATCCATCTTTGCTTCCTTGTGAGTTTTCTTTTGTTCTCTGCTGTGCACTTTTTTACTTTGTTCTTTTTTCCTTCTGCCAACCCTCCCCCCCAGAAGGCCACAATAAAGTTTAGATATGTTTCTCCAGAGCCATAGATAACACACACACACACACACACACACATATATATATATATACAAATGCATTCCCAAACCTATTCTACTCTTGATCTTTGTTTTTATGTATATGCATATCTCTTGTTTCTAATTCCTCCTGCCTCTACTTTATTTTTACCCACTACCTTGCCCTCCTTTGACTTCCTCCCTCCCTCCAAGGATCCCTCCCCTATCCTAAATCTAATTCTAATCCCCTATCCTAAATCTAATTCTATACCCTATTTACCTATTCTCTCAACCTCTCCTCTAAAGATCCCTCCCTTGTCCTCTTTCCCCTCCCTATGTCCCTACCATTTTATTTCTTCTGAATTGAGAAGACTTCTATACTCTTTTAAATATATATGTATTGTTCCCTCTTACACCCATTCCCAACAAAAGTAGGTTACCAGAACTAGCAGTCCTCTTCCCCCATCTAATTCCTATGTATCAATTCTTCCTCTTGCACCTCATTTGTATAAAATAATTACTTTTTTTTAGCTGTTCCTAAACAATTTTGCTTTTTAAATTCATATCATGCCCAGGTTTTCCCCAATCTTTCTTATGAACTACCCAATTATTAATAAGAGTCTTGGACATACATTATATATATATATATATATAAAAGTAAACAGTATGTTCTTATGGATCTCTTATAATCAGTCTTTGTTAGGTACCTCATATTTATCTTGGTTCTTGTATGTCGAATAGTCTGTTAAGTTCAGGATTTTTTAAAACAAAGTCTTGAAAATCTGAGAATTTATCAAATATCCTTTTTTTCCATTCAAGATAATAGTTAACTTTGCATGGTATGATATTTTTGGCTGGAGCCCCAGCTCTTCAATATATTGTGTTCCAAGACCTACTATCCTTTAATGTTTCTGCTGCTACGTCTTGTGTAATTTTAATTGTGGTATGATCATATTTAAGTTGTTTTAATCTTGATACTTTTAATACTTTTTCCTTGACCTGGGGATTTTGGAATTTGACTATGACATTCCTATGAGTTTTCCTCATAGGATCTCTTAAGTCAGTGGTTCTCAACCTTCCTAATGCTGTGACCCTTTAATACAGCTCCTCATGTTGTGGGGACCCCCAACCATAAAATTATTTTCATTGCTACTTCATAATTGTAATTTTGCTACCATTATGAATCGTAATATAAATATCTGATATGCAGGATGTATTTTCATTGTTACAAATTGAACATAACCCACTGGTTGAGAACCACTGATTTAAGTGGTAATGATGGATTTGTTCTATTTCTGCTTCCCCCTCCTTGTTCTAATACTTCAGGACAATTTTCTTTAATCATTTCTTGTATTATTGTATCAAGATTCTTTTTTTGATCATAATTTTCAGTTAGTCCAATTATTTTTATATTTCTTCTTCTTGACCTATTCTCCAAATTTGTTGTTTTTCTTATTAGATGTTTCACTTTCTCTTCTATTTTTTCATTATTCATTGAAATAATTTTGATAATTGCTACTTTTAATATAATTTTAGATCTGGTATGGCTAGGCCTCCTTCTTTTGTTCTTGTTTTCATTCATTCCCTTGATAGTCTTAACCTTTTTGCCTTCCTTGGTATCCCCAGTGCTTAGAACAGTGCCTGGTGCTTAATAAATGTTTATGGATTGATTAGATACCCCAATTAGAGACATCAAAAATATGAATGTGCTGCTTTTTGGAATAATCAATTTCCTCATAGCTGAAAGTCTTAGAATAGGAGGCGAGACAGGCAGCCAGGTGTGCTGGACCTGGAGTCAGGAAGATCTGAGTTCAGATTCTACCTCAGATACTGAATAGCTGTGTGACCTTGGACAAGTCACTCAATAACCTCTATTGCCTCAGTTTCCTCAACTGTAATGTGGGGATAACAACAACACCTACCACCCAGAGATGTTATGAGGATCAAGTAAAATAATATTTGTAAAGTGCTTTGCCCTCTACCTGTCACATAGTAGGTGCTACATAAATGCTCATTATTATTAACTTTCTTTTCTCAGAGCCATCATAAAATTCACAGCTGACAGCTAGGTAGTGTGATGGATAGACTGCTGGCCCTGGTGTCGAGAATACCTGAATTTCAATTCTACTTTAGACACAGTGCTTGATCCACCATAAAATAGAGTAACTGACTGCTAGGTGGTGTAGAGGGAAAAGTACTGGACTTGGAGACAGGAAGACCTGAGTTCAAATCCTTTCTCACGTACTTATTAATTGTGTTTTCCTGGGCAAGTCAGTTAATCTCAGATTGCCTCAATTTCCTCAACTATAAAGTGCAGGATGATAATAGCAACTACCTTGTGACAATCAAATGAGATAATATTTATAAAGTGCTTAGCACGTTATTTGGCACATAGTAGGTATTTCATAAATGTTTTTTCCTTTTCCTTCCTCAGTCCATTCTACTTCCTCTTAGCTTCATCTGTAAAATGGAGTTAATAATATTACCTGGCGTTATTGTGAGGATCAAATGAGGATCTATATGACATGTTTTGTAAAACTTAAAGCATGATATAAGTAGCTATAAGTGCTAGCTACTATTATTAACATATTATTGATTTGATTCTTGCAAAAAAGTGCTATATGTTAACTACTTTTATTATCATGCTTTAAATTTGTAAAATGTAAACAAACACTTATTCTCCTTCAAACCTTCCTGAACAACTATGTAAAATAGATGCTATAAGAATCATTATTCCCATTTTATGGATCAGAAAATTGAGACTCTGAAAGATTAAGTGATTTGTCCTTGTCATATAGCTAGCAAATATTAGAGGTAGAATTTAAGCCCATTATCTTCCAGCCCCAGAATGTTTTCTATTATGTCAGATAGCCTCACTTATAGAATAACATAGCGCTGGCTGTGTTTTTCATCTACACTAATCATATTCTGTTTTTTATGATAACTATTTATTTATTTGTCACATTCTCTTTCCACCCCAATTAGACTGTAGATTACTTAAAGGCAAGGATCACATCCTATTTCATCTTTGTGTTTCTCTTAATACTTTCCAGTGTTCTGCTGGTAATGGTCAGCCTGTGACTGTTGAGTTGAATTGACCTGGGAAGTAACCATTGCTTGAGGGTGATGTGCCTAAGAGAAGGCTCTGGTTTTTAGCATGACTCAGTCCCTTGAGAGTTGAATTTGCAAACACATGCAAAATAAAGTAACACCAGTAAGTAGCATCACAAACTAGTCTTGTAGATCACTAGTCAAGTAAGAAATAGGATGAAAGGCCTGTGATGGGTTAGTGATGAACCTTAGGAACAAAGTTCTGGGAGGTAATTGGATAATTCTTTTCAAATTATTCCCAAGGTTAGCCTGTACTATTAAAGACTTATTATGCATTTCATCTGCCATCTCATTATACTTGACTCCTCCTCCTGCTCTTCTGATCTAACTCAGCCCTCTTTTTCTCAGGTCCTCACACATAGTACTCTATCTCCTACCTTCAGACCTGGAATTCTGTGTCTTCAGACATAGAATGCACAGTCCTTTGGAGCAGGGATGATTTCATTCTTTGTTTTTTTTTCATTCATAGCACTTAGCACAGTGGCTGGCATCTAGGCACATTATAAGTCCTTATTGGTTTGTCAATAATAGATGTTTGATAAAAGAAATGCCAAGTACATTTAAAAAAATTGCTTTTGAATTTTGTTTGAGGAAAAGGGACTGGAATCCTATAGGGCAGTAGGTTTGTTTTACCCAGAGAAAGTAGGGTTGGGACACCAATCCCCTTCTCCTAGACTGAAGTGCTGCATCTTGAAAAGTAATTAATTCTCAGTCCCAGACATCCCACTTTTCATCTGCTCTCAGAAACACAAATGTGGCAGAATAAATTAGACACCAATAATGCAGAATTTGCCCTTTTCAGATTCAGAACTAGATGGCTACGTGGGCAGATTTCTTGCTTCTCAGTTCAGATAAAGAGAAGCATCTTTTTGCCTTGCAGCTGGCAGGGCCCTTGGAGGGGGTGGGGGAAGAGGGAGGTATCTTTCTCATTATTGCCCCAGAAATCAGTTATTTGTTTTTGCAGTTTTCCTAGCAGCATGCAAAGTGCCTCAGTCTTTGTAGAGAGACGGTCATTATCTGTGACTCACCTTTATCATTAAATATTTACCTAGCCATTTGTCTTTTAAAGTATTATATATATGTATATGTGTGTGTATGTATGTATGTATATTTACCAAAGACATTTCTCAAGCTCTGAGCCGCTGTTATGCTAATTTAATGGAGAGATAAAACAGCATTAAGATTAAGTGATAATACAAATACCTATTAAGTTCCTACTTTGTACAGAATTCTGGGCTGGGAGTTGTTGGATCCACAGTTTAGCTAAAACTAGGCTCCTGTCCTCATGAAGTTTATATTTCCTACCTGTATGATACCCACACAAATGATTGTTATACAAAATAATGCATGATCAGTTCATTAATGAGGTGCATGCAAAGCATTACTGGGACATGGGAATGAGGTAAATTACTGACTTGAGGGAATCAGATAAAACTTCCTGGAATAGGTAGACCTTGAGTTGGGCTTCAGAGAACAGGATTTTTCAAGTGATGGAGGGGGAAGGCATTCTAGGCATATGGAACAGCTCAAGCAGAGACACAAACCTGTTATGCCATGAATCATGTTGCCTATTAATGGATGCTCATTCCTATGATCAGGAAATTGAGTGTAGGTTTAACCAGTGAAATTCAGGTAAGGCTGCATCTAAACCCAGATTTCATCATTGTTTGCTTTTATACTTGGGTTCCAAAAGATAAACTTCAGAGGTTCAGATGAGGGATGAGGTCTTTTGGCAATAGTTCATCTCAAAAAGAGTTTGATGTTTTGATGCATCATAAGTTCAATATAAACCAAAAGTAAAACACTCCAGGTGAAAAAGAAAAACAAATATGATTTTAGAGTGTATTAGGAGGAGTAAAGTGTACAAATCTGGCAAAGTGACAATCCTGATGGTTTCTATCCTGAACTCGATCCCCTAACTCTCATCATATTCACTTTCTCATTCTCACAAAGGAGCCAGTTTGTTCCAAGAAATAACAGTGCCCTCATGGAGATGGTTCCTCATTACACTACCATATTGGATAGTTTGGTCAGATGGTGACATCGATTCTGGAGGACTATTGCTAGCCCTGGCTACTCAGCAGGCGGATTCTGCATCTCTTTATATTGACTGAGATGAGGATATTGACTGAGGATAGAGAGAGTTAGGACTAAATCAGTAGGAGCGAGTTAGAGGCCTCAGCTGCCAAGGATGTACCTATGTTGGACCTGCTTGCCCCATGATTTAGTATGACAGTGTTAGCACAATAAGGAAGGCTGGTTATGGCAATTGATCCATAGACCAGGAAGTGGCAACTGTTACTGAAACCTCTGATCAACTAACTAGCCTCTCTTATCTTCTGAGCCTGCCCATACCATCCTATAATGGTGGATGAGGCTTTTAAAGACAGTGTTTCTAAACTAGTGTAGCAAAGATAGGAGGGAGAGCAAGCGAGTCAATTTAGATATCAATGTGGCAGAGCAAGTGAAGCTATAGGGACCCTGGTTTCTAGGTGGCTTGTAGGGTGTATCTGACTTAGGGTTCCACCACATGGTAGGTATTCTTGCCGGACAATCTGATATATTGGGCTGTACTATAAGCTACTAGATATCTGAAGGCACAGCACACATTCAAATGTTTGGGCAGTGATGAGGTTAAACCAAAAGTTCAGAGGCAGAAGTGCTCTCAATAAAACCTTTTGAGTTTTTTCTGATATGCTGTGACTGCATGGGAATTTGTGATTCTATCAGTCAGATGTTGCGTGGCCCTGAAAAGTGGCCATCACTTGCACTGAGAAAGTCCTGAGACTAGAACAAGGGGGCAGGGTGAGGATAGATTAGTCCCCTCCACTCAGAGAAAGTTTAAATTTTTTTTTTTTGCTTTCCTTTGCCTCTACAAGGCAGAACTATGAATAATAGATAGATATTACACAAAGGCAGAATTTAATCTGGATATAAGGAAAAACTTCCTAATCATTAAAGCTATCTAAAAGTACAGTGGGCCATCTTGGTAAGGTTAATGAATTTCCTGTCACTGAAGGACTTTATGCAAAAACTAGGTAACCTAACCTGAGGGAAAAGAAAAAAAGAGAGAGAGAGAAAGACAGAGACAGAGACAGAGACAGAGAGAGAGACAGAGAGACAGAGAGAGAGACACACACAGAGAGGCAGAGAGACAGAGAGAGAGAGAGATAGAGAGACAGAAAGAGAGAGAGAGAGAGACAGAAAGAGAGAGAGAGAGAGAGAGAGAGAGAGAGAGAGAGAGAGAGAGAGAGAGAGAGAGAATTGGTAACTACTTGTTAGGTACACTGTAGGGAGAAATTTTATTCAGGTGTTTGTTTGGTTAGACCAATTTTAAGATCATGTCTGGTTTGGGGCTTTTGGGAAAAGTTCTTTCTTTTATTGAACCCAGATCTGCCTCCCACTGTTCCTAGATCTCTCATCTAGGGTCAATCAGAGAAAGTTCAATCCTTCCACAAGACAACCTTTCAAAAGCTTGAAAATAGTCTTCTTTTCTCCAAATGAGCCATCCCCAGTTCTTTCAACTTTCCAGATCAAAGGGCCTCTCCTTGGCCACTACCTGAGCCTTTGTGTGTGGTTTAAGTAAATTGTTTCTTGAGGACAGGAACTATATTTACTTTTTTATTTGTTTCTTCAGCACTTAGCATAGTGCTTGGCATAATGAATGTTTTTCATTGACTCATCTTCATCTAATATGGCAACCATACCCTTCATTATGCAAGTCAACATTTTTAAGATCCTCCATAAAATCAACGAGAAACAGATCCCTGCAAGTCACATATTGACTTAGAAAACCACGAATTAACATTATCTATATTGCATTATATTTTATTTTGTTAAACATTTCCCAGTTACATTTTAATATTTTTCAGCAGCACTGGAATTTTGTAGTCCATCAATTTGACAGCATTGCATCTAGAACTTGGCCATGCTTCTCAAAATGTAATAACTCTAATTACATTTTTATGGATATGTGTTTTGACAGTGAGAAGTTAAATAATTTTGGGGTGATCCTGTTCAAAATACCAGCCAATTTGCCACATTAAATCATTTCTTTTGCTATCATTGATGGTTACTGACCCTGTAATAGATAAACAATTATATGCTTGAGGTCTTAGATTCAAAATTTCCTGAGAAAACTGGGGCGGGTGAAAAGTTCTTCCTGGGGAAGAGTTTCTCCATCTATAAAATGGGAATAATAGTAACATCTACCTCTTAGGGTTGTTGTGAAGATCAAAGGAGATAACATCTCTTTGAAAAACCTTACATTGCCACATGTGTGTCATTGTTGTTGTTCAGTCATTTTCAATTGTGTTGGACTCTTCATGACACAATTTGGGGTTTTGTTGGCAAAGGTACTGGAGTGGTTTGCCATTTCTTTCTTCAGCTCATTTTTATGGATGAGGAAACTGAGGCAAATAGGGTTAAGTGATTTTCCCAGGGACACACAGCTAGTATCTAAGATTGCATTTAAATTCATGTCTTTTGGACTCCAAGTTCCACATTCTATCTACCTCAACCATTCACCTGCCAAGGCTTTGTGTAGAAGGGTAGCCATTAGGCTGAATTTTGAATAGAGCTTGGGACTCAAAAAGGCTGAGCTGAGTAGGGATAGCATTGCAGGCATGGTACATAGCTGGTACAAAGCAGTACCCAGAGATAGAATATCAGGAACAGGAAATAGTAAGTAAACCTATCTGTCTGGTACATACTTGAGGCTACATTAAAGAAACTATCGGGATTTAACCTGAATGCAAGAAACCTTAGGAGGCTCTAATTATTGTCTACATGTATTGAAGACTGTCCTGTAGGAGAGGGATCAGATTTGCTCTACACGGCTCCAGAGGAAAGAATGAGGAGCAATAGCAGATTTAGGTTAAAATGAGCTTCCCCACGATTAGGACTGCCCAAAGGGCAAAGGACCTACATGCACAAAAATATTTATTGTAGCTCTTTTTTTTTTTTTGTAGTGGAGAAAAAATTGGAAATTGAGGGGATGCCCATCACTTGGGGAATGATTGAACAAATTGTGCTATATGATTGTGTGCAATAAGAAATGAGGAGCAGACAGATTTCAGAAAAAAACCCTGGAAAGGCTTACATGAATTGATGAAAAGTGACATGAGAAGAATCAAGAGAACATTGTATACAGTAACAGCAGTCAACTATGAATGACTGACTTCTCAGAAATACGATGATCCAAGATAATGCCAAAGGACTCATGATGAAAAATGTTATCCGTATCCAGAGAAAGAACTGATGGAGTCAGAATGCAGATTTAAAAAAAATGCTATTTTCACTTTCTTTCTTTTTGTGTGTGTTTTTTCCCCTTTGGTTTGTTTCTTTCACAACACAACTAATATGGAAATATATTTTATGTGATTACATTTACATGTATAACCTATATCAAATTGCTTACTGTTTTGGGGAGGTGGGAAGAGAGGGAAGGAAGGAGGAAATTTAGAACTCAAAATTTTAAAAAATGTTAAAAATGTTTTTACATGCAATTGGAAAAACAAAATGCTTTTTAAAAAACATTTAGGGCTGCCCCTAGAATAAAGAGATCCCCTCATTGATTAATAAGCACTGTGTCACTTGATATGGTTAGGTAGAGTTTGTATGATAAGTGGTTGAGAATATCAGAGAGGATTCATTTGTTGGGGGATTGCACTAAATGACACTGAGGTCCTCTTTAGCTCTGGTTTAGCTCAAGTTTCACTCACGAGATGTGCACACATTGTCTCATCTGATGGAATGTAAACTTCGTGGAAGCAGGGATTGCTTCAAACTTTTTTTTTTGTAGTATGGTGCTTAGGACAGAGGAGGTACTTAAATGTTTGTTAATTAATGGTTTCTATGAATTTTAGTTAAGAACATTTTTTTAGTCTCCTTTCTCCATCTTTTTCTCCCCTAAGAGGTAAACAGGTACGTAGGTGACACAGTGGATAGAGTGCCCGGCCTGGAGTTAGGCAGACTCATCTTCCTGAATTCAAGTCTGGATTCAGACACTTACTAGCTCTGAGAAGATGGGCAAGTCACTTAACCCTATTTGCCTCAGTTTCCTCATCTGTGAGATGAGCTGGAGAGGGAAATGGCAAATCACTCCAGTATCTTTGCCAAGAAAACCCCAAATGGGGTCATAAAGAGTCAGGCGTGCTTGAAAAATGGTTAACAACATTGACTAACAAGAAGTAAATAGCATTGGGCCTCATTGCTAAATATTCATTTTCTCAAAAGCTTCCCCTTTAAGTGGGGAAGATCTATGAAGCCTTCTTTCTCTTAGTTTATGAAAATATCAGCTTGCAACACAGATGATATCAATGTAACCTCATTGCTTCACTCTGTCACAGAATCATAACCAGTCACAAAAATGTGAGGAAGAAGAGATGTGAAGATAAATCTGCTATTGGATCTTTGCCTCATTCACTCCCATCATATAACACTCCCCCCACCAACTTTGGGGTTCTCAAAACCACTGAGGAAATCAACTCCCAAATACAGACAGTGAGACTGTCAACTTAGTGCTCAGAATCTGCCTTAGTGTGTTTTCAAATGGGCTCATGCTGAATAATGGCTACATTTAGGATTTCTTTTGGAAAGCAACATCCTGCCATGTTTCTGCAAGTGGACTGACATTCTGTCTTCTATCATCCACTGGTTGTCAATTCTGAACTCTGGAAAGATGATGTACTGGCCTCTGTCCTCTTGCCAACCTAATATATAGCTCAGGAAGGGCTTTACAAAGAAGTTAAAGCAAAGCTTCCTCCCCCCACCTCCCCCCAAATTCAAAGCCTAAGGGCTTTAAAAAGCCCAGGAATAATGTCCCTTTTGCTGGGAGCTCTACTAGTTGGGAAGAGTTAAAGATCATTTTGACAAGGTCTGTGCTAAAACTTACCTTTCCTTAGCAAAGGCTTTCTTCCTTGACAGTGCAAATGAAGAAAGTAAACAGGATGTCAAGGGAGAATGTGAACAAAGCTGGAGATAAAACTCAGATGGTTTTCAAGTGCTCTTGAAGTCATGAAATCTGTTGCTGTGATTTCAAAAACAACAACTGGATTTTGGAGGTAGATCAGATCATATAGATCATTTAATTTTACAGGTGAGGAAACCCATTTTCAGAAAGGTCCAGGGATCCTCATAAGCCTTAGAGCTAGAAGGGGAACTCAAAAACTATCTAGTCCAATCCCATTCTTTTACAGATAAGTAAATAGGTCCATAGAGGTGAAGTGACTTGCTCAGATCACACAGGCCCTAGATTTGAACTCAGTTTCCATGACTCTAAGTATAGCTTGCTTTCTTGCAATGAAGCAACCTTCCTGAAATGATTTGTCCACAGCCATTCAGGTCATTAGCAACAGAGCCAGAACTATATATTACAAGGGCGTTTTTCTTTTAACTACCCCATGTTACCTCCTCTTATCAATTCATTAAAGCTGTTATGCTTCTGTTAGGCAGAACTTTGTTGGTCTATTGTTAATTGCTAAGAAAATTGCATTTTCTGCCTCTTACTTAGACTAGACTATTGGATTAGAGCACTTTTCATTTTACAGAGGAGAAAACTGAGTCCCTAGGGAGGGAAAGTGACTTACCTAAAGATCATAGAAACTCATTCAAATCTTAAGAAACTGAGGCTTAACTGAGGTTGAGTCAAATAGCACCTTTATGTCACATACTCATAGATTGTCATAGCTGGAAGCAACCTCACAAACCACCAAATTCATCCTCCCATTTTACGAAGGGGGAACTGAAACCCGGAAGTAGTGTCAGGGCAGGGCCAACAACTCCTAGTCTAATGGTCTTTAGCCAGTCACCAAAAGTTAGCTTCCCTTGGACGACAGAGACACAAACTTTTTTAGAGCAGCAGCCTCTAGTTTCGTGTCTCAGGGAAGGTAACTAAGCAAGAAGTGAGGAAGGAAGGCTGTTCCATCCATGTGCATCTTGGCCCTAAACTCAACAGTGTTTCTGGCAAGCCCTCACTCCCTTCCCCAGCTCTTTTCAAAGAGAAAATGTGACTACTTTGGGAGCCTGAATTTTGAAGGAAAAGAAAAAGTCCACAGGAGTAGGGAGACAGAGCCATCCCTAGGAAAGCTTAATCTTCCAGCAGTAGGTAAAGCACTGTAGCCCTCTCCCCAACCTTGCCCCTCACTTCCTAGGATATTGTGGATAGAGGTACCAATATTTAAGCCACCACTAGTTTGTGAGGTAGTCCCTGAAGGCCCACAGCTACCAGCATTGGGAGAGTTAACTTGGACTTCCCTCCCCGTTCCTAGGCTATTATTAAGTGCTATTATGTGCTGAGTATTGTTAGGTGCTGGGGATACAAAGAAAAAAGGTTAAATGGTCTTTGTACTCAAGAAGCTTACATTCTATAAGGGGAGATTTGACATAGAAATATAATTAATTAATATCATATCATGTAATAAACATGTGTTAACATATAATGCAATGTGTCTGTATTCATACCTTATAGGTAATATATATAATTAATTATTAAATTCACTAAAAATAAAATAAATAAACAATATAAAATATGATAAATTAAAGCTAATTTAGGAAGAGAAGAATTGGTAGCTGGCGTGGGTAGTCATCAGAAAAGGCCTCAGTTGGGGATAATATTTTTTGCTGAGCTTTGAAAGGTGCTACAAATTCCAGGAGGCAGAAGGGAGGAAGGAGGACATCCTAAGCAGGAGGGACAGTCTTTGAAAGGTCACACAGGTGAGTGGGAGGTGCAATGTTATATATTATGAAGTTTGATTGGACTGCAGAGTATATAAGGGGTAGTAATGTTTGATAAGATTGGTTAGGTAGTTTGAAGTTAGGTTGTGAGACTTTGGACAAGTCTTTTAACCTCTCTAAGACTCAGTTTACCCCATATAACTTTAAATCTATTATTCTGAGGAATTAGTATCCCTGAGTTCAAAATCCATATCTGTTCTTTATTTTTAAAAGAAGAATCATAGGATTTAGATCTGAAGAGGATTTTAAAGATTGTCTGGCTCAGTCTTTTCATTTGGAAGATGAGGCTAGCTGAGGTCCACAGAAGGGACATGACTCATCCATGGTCACCTGACCAGTTTGTGAAAGAGTCAGGATTAGAATCCATGTTTTCTGACTTTTAATTTAGGACTCTCTCCATTGTGTCACTCCAGGCCTGGGTTTTTAAAAAAACCCAACAAAATTCTTAATTCCAGTCTCAAATCTATTAACTTAGTGGGAATTCATGTTGATTCTCTACTGATTTACAAAGGCAGGTCGGATGGGAAAATAACCTTTCTGAGAGATGTGTGGTTTTGTTAGCTAATTAGTGACTGTAAAGAATATTTAAATTATGAGGAGGAGACAGCAGTGCCAAGTTTATCATCCTTCCTTAAGATGGTATTTAAATACTGCTAAATTTCTGGGCCCAAATCAAAACTGATCTCCAAGAGCATAAATTATTGTGACTCTCTGAGAAGGCTTGAAACCTTCAACTGCATTAAATTGTTTTTCTTTCCAAAGCCTGGGCCATCTCAATGTAGTAAAAGTTTATTCTTTTGACAAGCCCTTAATTAAATACGCAGCTTGGCTGTGGCATCATGAAATTTTTAGCTTTTCACAAGCTTATAGTATGTAGGAAAAATGTATTCAATTTCTAGACTTGAAAGGGCTTAGTAAATTCCCAGCTTGGAGCTGAAAAGAGAAAGGAAGGTTCACAAAAAATGAGATGGTGGGTTTTGAAAGCAAGTCTTAGCTATCTCACTATTTGTTCTGAGTCTGACCCAACATGCAATGAGGAGATCTGGGTTGTAGTACAAGTTTTGCCATGAACTGGCTGTGTTACCTTGGGCAAGTCATTTCCTTTAATTTAGTATTTATTTGCCTACTTTGCAAAATAGGTGGTGAGATTATTTGATCTCTAAGATTCCATCTAGCTCAACATCTGTGATTCTAAGGCAACACTAGATGTTATTCACAATCTTATGGAGGCAGATTGAATTGCCCAGGCAGATTTGTAGAAATATGAAATGCATAAATGGCACCTGATTATGTCCCTAGTTAAAGAGCAGAAATGCTTCAACAATGGGTAAGAGGGTTTGGTTAAATTATGGTTTTAAATTTCATTCCAGGCCTTAGCTGGGAAAGGTCCCTCTCTTCCATGTAGCTTCTGGAGCTGTCCTATACCATCATGCTGAGGAAAACAAAACAAAATAAAGCAAAAAACAAGAGACCCAAGGAAATGCAAAGGATAAGCAGAGGTAAAAAAAATGGCATTAGATCTACCAGATCTAATCAGTTATCAGAATGAAAAAACACACCTAGAAAAAGTTGACAGTCACATATAATAGCTAAAGTGAAAGGGAAACCTCTCTCTCATCCTGCTTGCCCCCTCTCCCCAGGCTCCAGTCACCTGAGTCAATGCTTTCACTAAAAAATTCAAGTTTTCTATCTCACTTACCCATTTATTCTTTCACCTGGTCAGTTTATACAGAGGCAGGGAATTTTGTGATATACCAGAAGGAATATTGGCCTTGGAGTCAAAGAACTGGACTTAAATCCAAATTCTGTCACTTATTACTTGAATGACCTTGGGCACTATGGACTCCTCAGAATAATGATTTAAAATTCGTGAAAGTAAATACACAGGATTACAAAGGAAATCAATAATATTGAAATATAATTATCATAATATTAAAAAAAACACCAACTTAACAGATACCAAATTAAGAATACCTGAAAAAGTTACCATTTTACAGTCTACCCAAAAAGTAGCTATTCAGGCTTTTCTATCAGACCTCCAATAATGGGCTACCCATCAGCCTCTGAAGTAGCCTTATCTACTTTTGGCCTCAATGTTTGGGATTTTTTTGCATAAGGCCTGAATTTGTTTCTCTACTAGCATCACCTACTGTCCTTAGTTCTGGCCTCTAAGTGTTCTAAAAATGTTGAGAGTCCTGTAGCACAACAGTCAACTTGGATATAGAATTATCCATAATCTATAATAGGAAAAGAAGTTGCTTTCCCCTCAAACGAATATGTATGGAGAACACTTCACTTTTTTGTTCTTTTTGTTCCATTTTGCCATTGGTATAAAGGTTTTGTGGACTTTGAACTTGCTAGGTCTGCATCAGACATAGTTAATGTGTTAAGTGTTTGTATCTCTGTTAAATGTTGGTACCATTTTTCTCAATGCCTCCTCAAGTGAACCACACTTCCTCTATAGCACATTTGAGGAACTCCGCTGATTAATCTTGTCAGAGTGATGGCGTTCTTAGATCCCACTCAGCAACCTTCTGTGATTGTCTCTGACAGTAAAGAAAATGCTTTTATAAAGCCATCTCCTATAAGTTTAGAGATAGAAGCAAGACTCAGGGACCTGGAGGGAAGGAGGAAGAGTTAGATCTGAAATCTGATTCCTAGTATCACAAGGCCATAAGCATCTTAGTCTGTCATTTGACTAAACAAAGATGTCATTAGACTAGGGGATGAGGGAGGAATTCTGCTCCCCTCCCCCACACTCCATTTCCCATTTCATCTAATCAGATCCCAGTAAATTTGTAGGGGAAATTTAAATACTTCACAGGATTCATCATTTTGGCTACTCAGATTAGTGGAAGTTCTGGATGTCTTGTCTCTTTGCTTAGAAGATGTTACAACACAGTTCATATATGTGGATCAAGTTGGTGACCAACCCTTGGTAGTACTATTTTCTTACAAGTCAAGTCAACATTTATTAAACACCTACTACATTCTAGGTTCTGTGGTAAGCAGTAGGAATGCAAAGAAAGGCCAAAAAAATCAGTCCCTGCTCATAAGATGCCCATAGTCTAACAGGGAAACAACACATAAACAACTCTATACATACAGGATGTATCTATGTAGCTATATCTATATGTCTACATTAAGGGATATGCTGGAGCCAGCTTGGATGGCTTCATGAGAGATAATTGTTAAATTTCCAGTGTGAGCATTTATATTTTAGGAATTAACCAACAGCACAAATCAAGTCTTGATATATTGCTTTGTTGATTTGAAACTTGACTTAGGAAAGTGATGAAGAGAATGTTAGTAACTCAGATTAGACTTAAAGGTGGTTCATGTATGTTTTTATCTTCAAAGAACCACTTGCTAAACATTTACCAGAACACCCCTGCCTATGTCCATATCTTGTAAATTAGAGATGATCAACAGAGGGAGGGCAGTGGCATTAAGGGTCACTGGGAAAGGATGCCTGAAGAAAACAGGACTTAGCTGAAACTTGAAGGAAGGCAGGAAGGCCAGGAGGAGGAGTTAAAAAGTGAGAAAATTCCAGGCATGGGGAACAATCAGCGAAAATTTACATTGTTTGGGGATGGAGTGCCATGCATGAGGAACAGCTGGGAGGCCAGTGTCACTGCACCATATGATATATGGAAGAGAGTGAAGCAGAAGTCTGGAAAGATAGTAAGGGACCAATTTATTAAGAGCTTTAAAAGCCAAAAAGAGGGTTTTCTCTTTTATTTTGGAGGTAATAGAGGGCCTCTGGAGTCTATTGAATGAGGAGGTGACACCTGGGTCAGATGTGATCTTTAAGAAGAGCACTTTGGTAGCTGATTCATATCATGTTATATCTCTAAGTCCCCTTTGGATTCTGGATCCTAGGTTCTCTCTGATAAAAGACTCATCTTCTATTGACAGATGTCTATAATTTCTTTTTCTTCCCCCCAAATTTTTCCTAGAATTATTTAATCTTTCAGTGCCTCACTTTTTTCCCCCACCTGATCAGGATAATAATGTTTTTCCCAATCCAGTGCACAGGGTAGTTGGGATAGTAGACTTTCCTACCCCTTTTAGTCAAGTGTGGGCCAGTTGAAGGAGTGCCTTGTGCTTGGAGTGATGAGACTTAGTTTCAGTTCTTAGTCTCATCTTCACTCAACTGTGTAACCTTATGCAAATTACTTTACATCTCGGGTCCTTTGTTTTCTCATCTGTAACATGAGAACCTGTTCTACTTACTGGCAGGCCCATCAGGAAGCCCCCAAAGTGATAATGTATGTAAAACACTTTTATAATTATAAGGGCTTCTGCAAATGGAATCTATTGCTATTATTGTCTTTGACCGACTTGTGAAGTACTCGTCTAGATTCCTGGGATGGGGAGGGATGGAACATGAAGGAAATTGTGGTCTTCATTTCCATCACAAGTCTGAATATTCAGTCCTTCCAAACTGCTTTTGTGCTTTGAACATGGCAGGGAATCATAAGAACATCAGGAAAATAACAAAGGTTGGGATGAGAGAATTTTCAGAGCTGAAGATCTGCCTTTGATTTGCAGTGTTACTTCTTTAAAGGCTTTGCAGAAAGGGTGGAATGACTTGGGATGTGATTACTGTGCTCTGCTGCCTCTGTAGACACTGAGCAATTAACTCTGCTTTCTGCTTATCTGATTTTAATGTCAGGTGATGGCTCTAGATGAAAGTAATGCTTGTTTCACTAAGAAAAGTCATTAACACCATTTCCTGCATCATCAGAATGGACAAAAACTTTGGCTACAAGACAGGAAAACAGTTTGATTAAAAGTGAGCAAAAAATTGGGTAATCATCCTAATGTATGGTCTCTAAAATAGAGTAGCTGGGCATTGTAGTGCCTTCAAATAGAAACAGAGAATCAAGGGAGGAAATGGAGTCATTGTCATCATCCTCAACAATAAGCATTTATTAAGCACCCACTGGGGAAACATTAGGACCAGCTAACCTAGTCGCCTAGGAGATGAATTAGTCTTCCTGAGACAACATTCCAGACCAATGGTTTTCCAGGCAATCAGTTAATAAATACAAATTAATTAGCTATTCTGTACTAGGCACAGTTCCATGGATACAAATACAAGTCTTTACCCTCAACTTGGATTTAGTATCTCCAATGACAGGCAACTCACTACGTCACCAGGGCACCCATTCAATTTTCAGATGACTACAACTGGTTGATGCTTTTACTTCAATTCAGATGAAATCTTCCTCCATGGAACAATTACCCCCTGGCCTTAGTTCACCCCATAAAAAGTAAATTCTTCTCTTAGATTATTTTAAATTATATTATTTTAAATATTTGAAGATAGCTATTTTGTTCCCTGCCAAGTCTTTTCTCCTTCAGGCTAAATGTACCAATTCCTCCAGTGAACAGTTTCATATATAATGTGATTTTGATTCTCCTCACCATGAAATCCATCCTTTGGAGGCACTCCAGTCTGTCAATATCCCTTCTAAAATGTGTACATAAATAAATAAAAATACTCTAGTTTTCTGGTTAGTGAATAGGGAGACTATTAACTCAAATATCCTAGGCACTATATTTCTATTAGTGTGGGTGCAAGACTTTGTCTTTCCAGTAGCAACGTAAGACTGTGAGAGTTGGACTATAAGGAAAGCTGAGTTCTGAAAAACTGATGCTTTCATATTTGTGGCTCTGGAGAGGTTTTGAGAGTCCCTTGAACAAACAAGGAGATCAAATAGGTCAATATTTAAAGAAATTAAGTCAGGCTATTTACTGGAAAGTCAAATAATGAAGCTGAAGCATAAATATGTTGGCCACATATTGAGAATATGGGACTCATTGGACAAGACCCTGATTCCGGGAAAGATTGAAGACAAAAGGAGAAGGGGATGACAGAGCATGAGATGGTTAGATAGTATCATGGAAACAATGAACATGAACTTGGACAGACTGAGAGACCCTGGAGGACAGAAGAAGGACCTGGCATGCTATGATCTCTGGGGTCAGGAAGGACATGAGTGAAGGACTGAACAACAATAACAAGCCTTCATTGTTGTCTATGATTATCAAGAAAAGAAATAGACTGTCCCCAAACACGTCAGTTCAATTCAAGGATCATTGATTAAGTACCATTGAGCTAGGTTCTAGGGACTCAAAGAAAACCAGTCTGAACCTCAAGGAGTTTATTTTACTAGACCACAGTGGTTCTCAAACTGTGGGTTGCGACCCCTTTGGGGGTCAAACGACCCTTTCACAGGGGTCACAGGGGTCGCCTAAGACCATTCGAAAACACATATTTCCGATGGTCTTAGGAACCGAGACACCGCTCCTTTATCCGTCTCCAGGTGAGTCCGCCCACATGCAGATATGCCCACATATGAGTATTAAAGGGTCACAGCATTAGGAAGGTTGAGAACCACTGTACTAGAGGAATACAGCAAGTATAAAAGCAATTAATTTTAAAGACTATACAAAGTTCTACAAAAGGATCTTGAGAAGTAGTGTGTTGGGTGTCTAGGGAAGGGAGTTGACAGTGTTAGGGTAAGTCCTAATTGGCAAGTCCTCATGTAGGAGATGATCCTTGAACTGCGCTTAGAAAGAAATGAAAAGAGAGAGCCCTCCATAGTTGGAGGATCACTTGGGAAGATCACTCTGAGCAAAGAAATGTAGGTGAGAGAAAATCCAATGTCTGTCATGCATGGGGAAAAATGAGCAGGCTAGTTTAAATGGGGAAAAAAGGTATGGGAATGGGACAAAATATGAAATAAGCTTAGGAAGTAGGTAGGAACCAGATTGTGGAGGACTTAACATGGTAGGTTGAGGATTTTTGGATTTTCTCCCACAGGCAACAGGGAGCCAATTCCCAAGAGGGAGATTTTGAAGTTGAAAGGAATAAGAAGACTTATAAAAGTTATAAGTAAAAGCAATAAAAGGAACCTAACAAACATTTAGGCTGTCAAGTCAGAGAAGGTTTTAAAATGGATTTATACTTGAGTTGAGTATATGTGGGTCTCTTTTATAAGGACAGAATCTTTGAAATCATACTTTCCCTGTAAATTGTCCTTAAAACGGGGTCAGTGGAAACATTAGAAGCTATATTTCTTCATAAAGAAGGAATCAGAAGGAATCCCAGGTTCACAAATGTAGAGCTGGAAGGGACCCCGGAGGCCAGCTAGTCTAGCCCCTTCATTTTAGAGAAGAGGAAGCTAAATCTTAGAGGGATTAAGCAGCTTTCTTGTTCAGAAGCTGGAAAGGAATGTGGGCCCATTATGAAGCAAATCAAGGGAAAATTTTCAATAGCCTATATGTGTATGTGTATACACATATGCTTGTATGTACATATATACATGCATACATACATATATCTCCCCAAAAATATTCATGAAATATTAAAAGTCATTGAGAAATGTCTTCAATGTATGGATTCATGTATGGAAGAATTGCACAAAATGAGAACGCATGGATTGTCTGTAATCTTCACCAATTGAGCAAACCTGCCCTATAGTGATATTACACAAAATGGAAATATTGAAACAGAGTTATTTATGTTGGTGTCATAACTCTACTTGACTGCAAATTATATGAATGCTGGAACCTTACTTATAATAAGTAGTAGGAGAATGCTGAGTTTCCTTTAATGAGTTCAAGTCACCAAGTATGGACGAACACACATCCCAAGATACTAAAAGAACTGATGGGTTTAATCACTAAGTCACTGACCATGAACTTTGAAAGATCTTAAATACAGGAAGAAGTGTCACAGGAGAGGGGCAAATGCCTGATCCTCCAAAAAGGGAAGCCTACGGCCTGTCTGTCCTCTTTGGGCTGGTGAGTTTGATTGAAATTCTTGGCAAAGTCCTAGAACATATAGAAAAAGATGTTTTGTGGCCCCTTGGAAAGGGAAAAGGTGATTTTAAAGAATCAAGATGGGGGGGCGGAGCCAAGATGGCTGCGTAGCAGCAGCAATATATCGCACCTCTCACATAGCCACCCCAAAATACCCATGGAATAGGACTCTGGACCAACCTAGAACTTCAAATCGCACACAAAGATACTTCCCACTAAAGTCAGCTCGGCTACGAGGAACCATATCAGCAC
>CM053588.1:93753184-93770140 GCA_028646515.1 Pseudochirops corinnae | reverse complement strand
TTCCAGAAGGAAAAGCTCTGTCCCAAATCGCTGGGCTCCTCCCAGCTGCCGTAGACTTCCGGCTGACTGGATAATGAAGACTCCAAGACCGAGGCCCAAGACGACGATCCGGATCCAGGCCACTCAACGCGAGAGCCCTGGCCTGAAAACAATTCCTCAGTCCCCCTGCTTTCTGCAGGCTGCAGGCGGGGAGCTACAATGCAGATGTGGGTGCAAAACCTCTGCCTTTAGCTTTTCTGCTCTGGAGACCTTTCGGCCAGACACTTATCTCCCCCTTTCGCAATCCCCACTCACAGCTGGTGCTAATCCACAGCTGGTGCTAATCCTGCGCTCACCTGAAAGGCTCTTCCACCGCCCCGGGGTGCAGCTGCGGCTTCAGGCCAGGCTGGCTTCGGTTTGCAGTGCTGATATGGTTCCTCGTAGCTGAGCTGACTTTAGTGGGAAGTATCCTTGTGTGCGTTTTGGAGTTGTAGGATTGGTTTAGAGTCCTATTTTATAGGTATTTTGGGGTGGCTATGTGAGAGCTGCGATATGTTGCTGCTGCTACGCCGCCATCTTGGCTCCGCCCCCCTCAAGGTTTCTTTTAAGATTTTTGGAATTGATTTTGTGACATGGGAGACATTGACACAAGACCAACCAGCATGGTGTGCCCACATCAAAGAAGGTACTGTGCCCTATGAGCAAAGCCGCTCAAAAGAAATGCAAGACGTGCAAATTTAGGGAATCCACCCTAAATGTTCACATGGACTCTTTGTGACTGACCTGTCATAGAGCAATCAGCCACAATCGGATGCATTGTAACTTGACTGGAACAGAGTGGTGTCATTTTGGTCCTCTTTAAGAATGAAGGACAACAATCATACAATACTGAACTTACAGTACATGCTAAAACCCCTTGATGTTTTTCAGATTAACTGCTGACTTGCCCATCTTGTTACTTGGGAAATGGCTTTTTTTTTAAACCCAAGTGTAAGACTTTATATTTATTCTTATAAAATTGCATCTTATTTGATTCAGCCCATTGTTGTAACATGCTGAGATCTTTTTGGATCCTAACTCTGTCTACCAGGATGTCAATTCTCCAGTTCAATTTTGTATCATTTGTGAATTTGATGAGCGTGTCTTTATCCAGAACTATAGATATAAAAAAAAAAGTTCAACAGCATATGACCAAACAGAAATCTCTGGGCATGCCTCTGGAGACAATCTGCCAAATTAACATTAAATAATTAATGATAATTCTTTGAATCCAACTATTCAGCCTGTTATGAACCTAATCGCACAGTTCTTTAGTGATGCATATCTTTATTTTTTCCAGAGGAATAATGTGAGATAATTTATTAAATGATTTGTTGCAATGTAGGTAAATTAAATGTGCAACATTCCTTCTGCTGCCTCAGTTTAACAATCTTATTAAAAAAGGAAACAAGGTTATTAGGGTATGACTTGTTCTTGATGAAGTCATGCTGATTTTCAGTGATCCCTATTTCTCTATTCTTCAAAATCTCTTTAATAATCAGTTCCAGAATTTGAGCTCATTATCCTTTAATTTGTAGGTGATTTCCTTCCCTTAACTGAAAATCAGGACTATTTGCCCTTCTCCAGTCCTGGGGTATCTTTTCTACTCTCCATGGCCTTTAAAATATCACTGACATTCTCTCAACAGTCACACTCACTAGTTCTTTCAGGACCCAAGGATGCAGTTTATCTGAGCTACGTGATTTACATTCAGGAAGGGCAGCTAGGTGGTTTCTTACTGCCTTCTTACTTGTCTTGGATATCAACTCCCTATTCACTATCTTTGTGCTTGTTTCTTCCCATCCAAAGGTCATTCTCTTTGGTAGAGTAAATAGAAGCTAAATAAGATAAGCTAAAGCAGAGAACTCAGATGCATGAGAAGCAAAATCCAGGCTCTGTCATAGTTCTGTTGTGTGAAACCAGGCCTTTAGAAAATGGAAAGAATTTTTTTTGCTTTTTATCAAATAAGTCCTGGCCCCATCATTATTCTCTTCTTGCTTCTTATTTAAGACTGTGAGGTTGGACGCGTATCAAGCTTAGTCTGTAACAAGGCAGTGGCATTGAAAGATTTGACTTGCAAACCTATCTTCAGTGTTTGAAAAATGTGTGAGTTATTTTAAAAATTCCTTTTGTAATGGTTGAAATCCTACCATTCATTTATATTCATTTCTGAAGACAGAGCCCATGGTTTAAGGGACTGGAAATGAAATTGACAATACACTGAAGATGAACTTAAACCAATATTATTGATTTTAACTGGACAAACCTAACCTGGATCACTAACAGAGACAAGGATTTAGCAATTGATTTTTCAAGACCAGAGAGATTTCTCACATTATTTGTTTTCATTTCTTGATGACTACTTTTTTTTTCTTTTTGGAGAGGGGAATGTAGGGCAATTGGGGTTAAGTGACTTGCCCAAGGTCACATGGCTAGGTGTGTGTGTGTGTGTGTGTGTGTGTGTGTGTGTGTGTGTGTGTGTGTGAAGTATCTGAGGCCAGATCTGAACTCAGGTCATCCTGACTTCTTGACTCCAGGGCCAGTGCTCTATTCACTGTGGCTCCTAGCTGCCCCGATGACTGTTTTTTTTTTTTAAGGTTACTATACAGCAGCTTTCTATTGTGAGATCCTTTTCTTTTTGGGCATCACACGTGAAAAAGAGAGGTAGTAGGTAGCTAAGTGATGCAGTGGATAGAGTGTTGGCCCTGCAGTGCAAAGGACCTGAGTTCAAATCCAGCCTCACTCACTAGCTGTGTGATCCTGGCCAAGTCACTTCACTCTGTTGTCCCAGTTTCCTAATCTGTAAAATGAGAAGGAAATGACAAACCACTTCAGTATCCTTACTAAGGAAAACGCCAAATGGGGTCATGAAGAATTGGACACAACTGAAAAACACCACACACCCTAGGCCCCTCAAAACTGTGCTCTGATAACAAGTACCTGCATGGCCAACTGTGGAGCTCGGTTTCCTTAGTGCTCACCCTTCATAAGTGGACTCACTCAGGTCAGTCTTTTTGACTTTCTTCTTCTACTCCACCAATTCCAGTGTCATGAGACTGTCATAGGGTCTCTTCTAAAAGATCCCCCTCCAGTCAAAGTAGCTTTCTCTCTGTTCCTTAAACATCTAATTATATCTTCTGTCTATATGCCTTTGCACTGGCTACTACCCATGTGTCAAATACATTCCTTCCTTATCTCTGCTTCATTGAATCCTTTTTTTCCTTTATCATGCAACTCAAGCAGAATTCTCTGAGTCCTCATTCCCCAGTAGTCACTGCCCCCTGTCACAAACTACCTTATATGTTACTATTTGTATATATTTATTTTTAATTATATTTATGCTATATGTATTTCATAGAATAGCCAGCATCTAAATAATATTTTACTGTTGGCAAAGCATTTTACAAATATTATTTTGTCCTTATTGAAACTCTGAGAATTAAGTGCTATTATTATCCCCAAAGTGGAAAATGAAGAAGACAGAGGTGAAATGACTTGCCCAGGGTCACATAGCTAATCAGTGTCTAAGGTTGGATTTGAGCACAGGTCTTCCTGATTCCAGGTCAAGCTCCTATCCACTGGGCTATCTGGCTGTATATTTGTTTTGTTGTTGTTCAGTCGTTTGTCCATCATGTCCAACTCTTCATGATCCCATTTGGGGTTTTCTTAGTAAAGATACTGGAGTGGTTTGCCATTACCTTCTCCAGCTCATTTTGCAGATAAGGGAAACTGAGGCAAACAGGGTTAAGTGACTTGCCCAGAGTCACTCAGCTAATAATTTAAACTGAGGTCTTCCTCACTCCAGGCCCAGTACTCTATGCACTGAGCCACCTCACCTTCTGTACTTGTTTATCTCATTAGAATAAAAATTTTTTGTGAGTAGGGATTCTTTCTTTTTATGTACTTGTCTCCCCCATGTTTAGCAAACTGTGGCACCCAGTAGGCACTTAATCAATGCTTATTGAATTCAATAAACATTTATTATTAAAAGCTTACTCTATGTAAAATGGGGGCAATACAGTGTATAGAGCCCTGGGCTTGGAACCAGGAAGACTCATCTTCATGGAAGAATATATATGTGGGGGTTAGGGAGTGGACTGAGGGGTAGGGGGTGGGGTTTTTTGTAGGACTCTTATTTTTCTGGTTTTCTTTCTGTAAAGAGCTGGGTGCAACTTGAAGCAGTCAGTTAGACCCTCTTACTGGAGTCAGGTAGAATGGAGGACCTATAATGCTGATGTGATCACTGTGTCACTTAGTATGGAAACTTTTCAGGTTCAAGGCCTCATCTGTGTCTCCTCTGAGAGGGCACAACTCAGGGACACATAGAAATTCTCCCACTCTGATGGCTTCTTATCTCAGAACATCCGTGTGCATGGAAAGAAGCAGAATCTCAGCCCTGAAAGGGGTCTCAGTGGACTCATCTGGTCTAATCTGTTCCTGAGCAGAAACCTGTTCTCTACAGTGTAACTGACAAGTTGTCAATCAACCTTTCCATAAAAACCTCTGCTGAGAGTGAACTCAACACTTCCTATGGCAGCCCACACCTCTTTTGAATAGCTCTAACTTTTAGGAAGTCTAATTGAATGAAGGGGTGGGGGTGAGCAGAGATAGGGATCAGAAACAATAAACGTCCTCATTTAGAAAGCACCAGGCAATTCTTGGACTAGTTCCCTGTTATCTAACAGGTGAGAGTATTGTTATTCCTAATTTAAGGATGTGGCAGCTGAGGCTCATAGATTTGCTTATAGTCATACACAGTTAGGGCCAGAGACAGAGACAGAATTTGAACCCAGAATTAGGACTAGTCATTCCAGTGCCTGGGGCAAACGCAGTGAAAAGGGTAGACGGAATGACAGTCTGCCTTGATTAGATACAATTTTGTCAGGAGAAAGGGGTGATCCATGCCTGAGAGAATCTAGATGGAATTCATGTAGAGTGACTTTCCAATATCTGACATGAGATGAAGGGGCTGGGGGAGACAGTGAATGGGTGGGGTCATAGGAGTGGGGGAAGACAAATGGAACTTGTTAAAGAAGTACCATGGTGATGGGAATATTAGGTATTGTGCCCTGGAGGACTAATTGAGGAAACCAGGTTGGGTGCAACTCATGGCCTAGGGCTGTATGAGGACTGTCAGATTAAGGGCTAGAGGATAACCACAGGAAAGAAGCACAGACCCCCATGTCAACTAGCAGTAGCAGCCTGGGACAAAGCCTCAGTCCGTCCACCCCCGTTACAATTGTTTGAACGCAGATTTTCTCCTCATCCAAGTCCAGTGATCCTTTATACATTGTCAGAGTTTTAAACGATATGAGAGACTATCTAGAACTCGTTCTCCTTTTAAGAAGGAAGAAACTGTGGTCCAGAAGGACTCAGTGACTTGCCCATGGTACCTCACCTGGTAGATGGCTGAGCTAAGACTCCAGCCTAAGTCTTCTCATCCAAGATCAGTGTCATTTCTGCTACACAATATACATATCCCTGCGTCCAGTCCCTCCCTTCCTTTCCATTCAGACACACTTAGACTCCTCTCTCTTGCTCTTGGAGGGCAGCATGTTATCACTGTGACAAGGGAAAGAACCCCTAAGTTAGTGTGGTTTGAAAAGAAGCCATTTTAACTGATGGACAAGTTTCCTTTGCTTTCACATTTCCACCAAGGGCCTGAAATTTAGTTTTTGTATTACCTTTATTAGAGGCCTGAAGCACCCAGGGAGATACTATTAACCAGTTATTCAAAACAGTTTCCATAGAAAGCCTTAGAAAAGTATTTAAGGAATTGAATTCTAAGGCTCTTGGGTAAAAGCAGAGACTGATTAAAAGAAGCAGTGCCAGGAGGTGGTAAAGGAACACAGTCCTCACCCTGTGATTAGATTCTTAAGCAGCTGTGTGCCAAAGAATGGGGAAGGAAATGAGGAAATAGTTGTGATGTGAGCCTGTGAGATAGAGATGAAGGCCATCTCCCCAGGTAGTGAAGAAATGCCTAACTGGCTTCTCTGTACGCGGTGCTATACTCTGCAGGTATAACCCTCTTTCATCTGAGGAGATCAAAGTAATTTACCTGCATTAATTCCCTAGTGCCTTCTCCTCCTGGGCCTTGGTGGTAACTGACATTTCTAGCCACTTTACAGGTAATGAAAGGGAATCAGAGAGGTACTGATTTGTTACACACACACACACACACACACACACACACACACACACACACACACACACACACACACACATTTATGTATACATATTTTTATAGATAATTAAATGACCATATACCTTTCTCTCTGTTTCTGTTTCTCTGTCTCTGTCGCTCTTTCCCCCTCTACCCTCTCTCATTCTCTTTTTCTAGGGGACATTTACTGAAGAAATATTGTCCCCTAAATTCTTCAACTTGAACCCAGGTTATCTTGCCTCTGAAGCTATATCTCAATAAATCTATTGCTCTATGCTGTTTCTTTTGTTTCACAAACAGAGAAGAAGAATAGTAGGTACTTAGGAGGTGTTGTATAATATGAATTACACACACACACACACACACACAAATCAAAATAAAGATTGTCCCAATGATTTAGCATCTTGGTCCATTTGGGCTACTATTTGGTCCTTTACGGTGGTACTGCAAGATGGGGAGTAGAAGGTCATACATATTTACTCTCAAAGACTTTTTTTTTCAAATTTAGCAATGTGTTTTAAATATCGTAAATTCCCCTTTAGAAATCATTTTGCCAGAGACAAAAGTGTGTACCAGTATATTACCAGTATAGAGCAAAAAAGAGCATTGAAATTGGAGTCAGAAGAATTGGACTCAAGGTTGGCTTTGGCACTAGATGATGCAGGCAACTCATTATGTGCCTCAGTTCCTTATCTGTAAAGACGGACCTACTACCTGCACTCCTACCCTTACAGTGTTGGTGAGAAGTCTTAATGATGCGACGGCTACAGAGGTGCTTTGAAATTGTAAAATGGAATATCAATATGAGCTATTATAATTTTACTCCCAAAGCATTTCAAGGAGCCCAAGATGCACAAGAAGGAGACATCTAAAGCCTCATCCATCTATCTAAACATTAAAAGATGATGCTGCTAGCTGTGGCAACATTCTAATAGAAGTTAAGGACAGTGATAAAAAGTTGCTTCTCTGATTTATGCTTCATTGAGCATTTTAACAATTTAGCCCCAACTTTTCAATGTCTGGAACATCAAATGAAACATTGCACTGATGGGAAAATAACTTTATCTTAACTATATGCAGTAGCAGGGTAGTGAGATGGCTGCCAAGTGAAGACATTCACTTTTGCTGCCAAATCTGAGTGAATGTAGGAAGGGCACCTGAACCAGCTTATGGCATTCATGGTACAGTGGCAAAACGACTGGTCTGGGAACCAAGAAACCCACAAAAAATGGCATTCTCATCATTTCTGCAGATGATCAAAACCGGAGAGGAAGAGCTAGCACCATGGATGACAGTGTCAGTATCTAAAATGATCTTGATAGATCAGAACAATGGACTTTTAAAATAAAATCAACAAGAACAAATGGAAAGTTATACATGGTAGAGGGAACCATATTGCTTGTCTTCTCAATGAGTAGCAGAGAGGCTGGAGGGGGAGAATCGGGAACAAAAAAATAGGGAATGTTTAAAAAGAAATAAACAATATTAAAAAAGTTAAGTTATACATGGATTTGAAATCAACCTCACAAGCACAGGCTAGGATAGTAGTGGCCAGACTTAAGTTCACTTATAAAATATATGGGCTTTTTAGTATACTTCAAGCATGAGTCAAGAGGATGATAGGGCAGCCAAAATAAGAGTTTAGCATAGTGCCTGGAACATTTTTTTGTTGTTCAGTTGTTTCAGTCTGTCTGACTCTTTGTGACCCCATTTGGGATTTTGTTGGCAAAGATATTGGAGTGGTTTATCATTTTCTTCTTCAGCTTATTTTACAGATGAGGAAACAGGCAAACAGGGTTCAGTGACTTGCCCATGGTCATGCAGCTCCTAAATATCAGAGGCCAGATTTGAACTCAGATCCTTCTGATTCCAGCCCTGGAATTCTATCTACTGCACTACCTAGTTCTGTCTGGAACATAGTAGGTGCTTAATTGATTGATTGAAATGAAAACTAATGCTTTCTTAGATATCTTTAAGATATCCATAGTGTCCAGAAGGAGGGAAATTTTTCTTCCCTAGTCAAACCGCATCTGCAATATTGAATTTGTTTCTGGGTACCATATTATAGTAAGGCTATTTATAAACAAACTCATGACCAGAAGAGGATGATCAAAATAGTGAGGAAACTAGAAAATCTGCAAGATGAGGACCAGAGGAATGGAGAACTGTTTAACCTAGAAAATTGAAGACTTAGGTGGAGATGGGACAGCACTTTTCAAACACTTAAAGTATTGTGGAAGAAGGGTTTGGCTTGCTCCATTTCATCTCAAGCAGACAGACCTAAGGGAATGAATAGATGAAAATTGCAGAGATGCGTATTTCAGCTCAATGTCAGAAAAACAAACAAAATTCTTAAAAATGACAGCTATCCAAAAGTATAATGGGGCAGCAAGGTGATGTAATGGACAGAGTGCTGAATGTGGAGTCAGAAAGATTCATCTTCTTGAGTTCAAATCTGACGTCAGACACTTACTAGCTGTGTGACCCTGGGCCAGTCACTTAACCCTGTTTATCTCAGTTTCCTCATCTGTAAAATTAGCTGGCAAAGGAAATGGCAAACCATTCCAGTATCTCTGTCAAGAAAACCCCAATGCGGTCAACAAATGTCAGACACAACTAAAAATGAAAGTAGAAAGGATGTAGTGAGCTTTTTCTTCCTCATCACTGGAACTTTTGGAGCAGGAATTCTATGACTACTTGTTGGAAATATTATACAAGGGGTTTCTGTCCAGGTACAGGTTGGACTAGAGTAGGCTTCTTAGCTCTCTTCCACCTCTGAGAGCTGGTTCTGAGACCAAGTCATCTCATCTGACTCTACCACCATGTTTTTCCTCTGCCAAATGAAGAGATTGGACTAGTCATGAATGGGGAACCTTGTGGCCTCTAGGCTCTGGACTAGGTAATCTCTCTTTTCTAGCCTGAGAAGTGAAAGATTCAAAAGACGTTAATCAGGGTGGCTAGGTGCTGCTGTGAATAGAGCACCAGCCCTGGAGCCAGGAGGACCTGAGTTCAAATTTGATCTCAGATACTTAACACTTACTAGTCATGTGACCTTGGGCAAGTCACTTAATCCCAATTGCCCTGCCCTCCCCCCTCCAAAAAAAGAAACAAAAGACATGAATCTCAACTCTTGTACAACTAATAATTCAAGAACGCTTACATACCTGTGCTATAGAATGGCTGGCATTTAATGCTGCGAGTCAGAAGGGAAGAGATGACTAAGTGATTTGAGAATGTTTCTATGAAAAACACATGGAGGAAAAGGCTGAGACCTCTACTCACCAAGCAGCATTTTGATTTAAGACTGGAAAATGCTCTAAATATATTGACTCATTTGTGTGCAGAATATCCCTGAGAGATGAGTAAGAGAGACATACTTTTACTCCTAATTTGTAAATGGAGAAATTGAGAGGCCCCAAGAAATTTGATAACATTTCAAAATGTTTAGACTTAGAAAATGAAGAATGGAAACCTGAATGGAATTAGCCCCCAAAACAAGACTTGGAATTATTTGGTAAGATTATCGAAGTAGTTACAATAATTTAAAAATCTTTGAAGCTAGATCTTATTATCTCTTGTTTTCTTACATCACTAGAATTTCTCCCAATATCTTTCCTCTTTTCCACTCCAAGGGAACTCTTCCATATAGCAAATGATATATTTTAACCAAGTTGAAAAACAGGCTATCTTTACTGTTTGAAACTAAAGACCTTCTCTAATTTGTTCTCTTCATTCATTTGTTTTAAAAGAGAACCCTTAACTACACACACACACACACACACACACACACACACACACTCCCCTATAGAGTCTGGCAAAGCAAATTCCCACATTGAGCACATCTGAAAATATATCTTTCTCTATATTTGAAGGTCATCTCCCTTCTGTCAGGAGGTAAGAGGTGTTTTTCACTTTCATTTTGATGGATTCATGGTTTATCACTGTGCTGATAATTTTAAATTCTTTCTAAGTTGTTAGGTGGTGTAGTATATGGAATACTGACCTGGTCTGTAGGACCTGAGTTCAAATGTGAACCCAAACACTTACTAGCTGTGTGACTCTGGGTAAACCATTTAACTTCTCTTTGCCTCTGTTTCCCCACCTGTAAACTGGGAATAATAATAATACCCACTTTCCAGGCTTGTTGTGAGGATCAAATGAGATAATCACCATAAAGCACTTAGCACAGGACTTGGCACATTGTGGGTACTTAATAAATATTTGTTTCTGTCCCTTTTTCTCTATAATGTTGTTATTGTTTGTATAAATTTTATTCCTAAATTCTGCTCACTACGCTCTACATTAGTTAATAAAAATTTTCCCAATTTTCTCTGAAATTGTTAATTTCATTATTTCTTATGGCAAAATAAAATTCCAATACCTTTATTTGCCACAATTTGTTTGTACCTTTCCCAAAAGGAAAGTCCTTTAGTTTCTAATTTTTGGGTACCACAAAGAGAGCTGCTAGAAATGATTTTGGACATAAAGAAACTTTTCCTCCTTCTTTGATTTCTTTGGGAGTAAAAGTCCTGGTGGTGATAGAACTGGTTTAAAGGGTGTGGACAGTTTGATGTCTCTCTCTCTCTTCCCCTTCTCATAGAGCTGTCCCATATAACAAAGGATTTTTGTTAAGAAACAGAAAGAAAAGAAAACAAACCAGCAAAATGATCCCTACAACCAAAAATCATGGAGATATAGACAATGTTCCACACCTGTAGACCCCTCCCCCTTTGTAAAGGAGTGGGGTGGGGATATCTTGTCATATCTCTTCTTTGGGATTATGCTTATTCTTTGTATTTTCACAAAATTCAATTTTTTTTGGTGTTTTCTTCTTGCTGTTTATGTTGTTGTAGTTATTTTCTTTTTTTCTTTTATTAAATTTATTTATTTATTTACTTTTAGTTTATAAGATTCAGTTCCAGAATCCCTTGAGTTTCAAATTTTTTCCCTTCTCTCTCCCCACCTCCCCGCCATGGCAGCATGCAATCAAGTATAGGATCTGCAGATAATTTCACACTGGACATTAGTCTGGTTATATAGAAGGGTTGTAACCAATGGAGTGAACAATGGGAAAGAGGAAATAAATCCAAACATGGAAAAGAATGATAGCATGTAGATTGCTTCAGTCTCCATTTAAACTCTGGTCTTTCTAGGTCTTCCTCTGAATGTAGACATCTCCTTCCATCCTGAGACTTGTAGAGCTGTCTCATAACTGCGCGTTGCTGAGAAGAGTCCAGTTAATCAAAGTTGGTCGTCACACATACAATGTGTCTGTGATTGTGTACAGGTTTTGCCTGGTTCTGCTCTTCTCACTTAGCATCAGTCCGTATAAGCCTCTCCAGGTAAATATGAAGTCCATCTCCTCCCCATTTCTTATAGCACAATAGTATTCCATTACATTCATATACCACAACTTGTTTAGTCATTTCCCAATTGATGGGCATCCTCTTAATTTCTAGTTTTTTGTCACCACAAAAAGAACTGCAATAAATATTTTTGTACATATGGATCTTCCTCCCACTTCTATGTTCTCTTTGGGATATGTTGTAGTTATTTTCTTTCTATCTTGTTTTCTTGGCTCTGATCACTTTACTCTGTAACAGTTCATGCATATCTTTTCATGCTTCTCTGTATTCACATTCGGCATTTCTTACAACACAGTAATATCCCATTCCACTCATTTACCACAATTTGTTTAGCCCTTCTTCAACTGATGGGCATCTACTATGCTTCTGGCTCTTTGCTACTGCAAAAAAGTACTGCTATAAAGATTTTGGTGTATATGGGAACTTTCTTCTCATAAAAAATCTCCCTGGGATATTTGCAGAATAGATCAGAATCTATACATTTTAGTTTCTTTATTTACATAATTCCAAATTGCTTTTCATAATTGAAAACGGACTAGAAAATATGCTATATGAAAACTGATTGATTGAAGGGTATCACAAGTGGGAAGGAATTCTTGAAGAATTTGAAAAGCCGTCATATAGAAGAGGAAATACCCTTGGGGACCCAATTTACATTTGCTTCCTGAATTGGTTTCGCTTTTCCGGTTTATCTTTAATGCTTCTGTTCCATTGAGTGAGAAAACACCTGAAGCTAGGGGACGGGGTCTGTATGTGTGTGGGAATCAGGGAGGGCTTTGTAGAAGAGGAGGTGTCTGAGTTGCAGAATGAGTAGGATTTCAAGACACAGGGTCATTGGTACAGGAAGGCAAAAGGTGGGAATTAAAATCTCTCTGAAGAATTAAGAGTTTGACTTAGGGGATCTTCAGACTCTTACATTCTATGATTCTCTTTCAACTTCTTGCTGTTTGTTGTTGTTCAGTCATGTTTTTTTTTCCCAGTTGTATCTGACTCTTCATGACCCATTTAGGGTTTTCTTGGCAAAGATACTGGAGTGGTTTGCCAATTCCTTCTCCAGCTCATTTTATAGGTGAGGAACTGAGGCAAATAGGGCTAAGTGACTTGTCCAGGGTCACACAACTAGGAAGTATCTCAGGCATATTTGAACTCAGGAAGATGAGTCTTCCAGACTCCAAGTCCAGCACTCTATCCACTGTACCACCATCAACTTCTACAGCATTTTTAATTATTATCTTTTAAAAAATGTAAACCCAATTTATTTTGCTTTTAAGTAGTGTTCTTAAAGCACTACAGCATGATAAACAATATAAATTAGTATAAGTCATCTCAAAAGCCAGAGTTTTTTCTTAAGGTGCTGTTAAGAAAATGCAGATTATTCTAATAGGATAAATATTTTTTAACCATTTCACTTTGAGTTAATGAAGGCTCACAAATGAGCAACACTCCTCATTGAAGAAAATATAAAACTGTTGTCAACAAAGTGATAGCACACACACACACAGACAATAAGAACTCGGTAAAAATAACTGTGTTCCCATACTCTTTGAAGTTGCTTTACAATGGAATGCACATGATCTTGTGGCAAATTTGACACACGACTTGTAATACGTGTAAGCATTTTAAATTATTGCTTATTTCACCAAAGCACATAGTACTGATTCTTCATCAATTCTCGGAAGGTGGCTCAGAAATTGCTAAAACTAAGCAACTAAGTTAACCAACGGCTAGCTTTCAAATATTGATCAGGATGGTGGTAAAGAAGAGCTTTAAAAGCTGCTTCACAGAAATTCTATTTAAAACTAATTAAATGTGGAGGATGTGAACTGTGCAGCAATTGAAATGAGTTGTGAGACTGCTAAGAAGGTTTAAAGCATCTTGTCCTAACATTCAAGGTGGCACTATTCAAAGGCAGAGTGACTAGTTGCTGTTGTTTTGCGCTTTTAGGGACCCTGGGAAGGGTCACCGATACTTCTCCTACCTGCACGGTGTTGCCCCCAGTTCTGCCACCCTTCATGTATAGCTGCCAAATGAATGGCCTTAAAACAAGGTTCTCACCATGTTGCTCCCCTGGTCAAGAAGTTTACGAAGTTCCCCATTATTTCTGGGATAAAATATAGATCTCCCCATTTGACATTTAGAATTAAGTGAAATGGAAGTAGAAAGATCTTGACGTCTGGAGTAGGGGAGACACAAGAGCTCTAGACAAGTGGCCTTCATGTTCTTAGTGAAGTAGGACAAGTGTAATCTGCTGACAGAGAGGGCTTTGTGGTACCAGAGAGGGCTTAGAGGGGCCTCCACCCACTCCTTTCCACTACACTGCTATTTCTCTGGCTTAGACTTTCGTTACATTTCTTCCAGACTGGGACCTGAAGGAAGAACATGATTTGAATTGCCAAATGTGCTAAAAATTGTATAGTCCTTTAAGGTTTGGGAAATGCTTTAAGTGTTTTCTCATTGGATCCTCTTGTGAAGGTAGGTTTTATTATAATCATCTATCTATCTATCTATCTATCTATCTATCTATCTATCTATCTATCTATCTATCTATCCATCCACCCATCCATCCATCCATCCATCCATCCATCCATCCATCTATCTATCTATCTATCTATCTATCTATCTATCTATCTATCTATCTATCTATCTATCATTTGTCTGTCTGTCTATCTAATTATTATCCTCAGTCTGTGAAGTGGGTTTTATTACTATCCTCATGTTACAGATAAATAACTCAAGGCTGGGAAATTTTGTGTGACTTGTTCTAGGTCCCACAGCTAGTAAATGTCTGAAGCAGGATTCTCTTATTAAATTATTATTGCTTTTATAATTAGCTATCATTGGTTTGCTTTCCTTTCCACCTCCCTCAAGCACAACAACAATCATAAAGCCTTACAACAACAAAATAAATTTTTATGTGGACCATATCTAAAAATGTTCCTCTCATTCTGCACCTGGCATATGGCACTACCCTGTTGGGAGGTAGGTGACATTCTTCATCCTCATCCGTATAGAATTGTGGTTGGACATTGCATTTATGATAATTCTTAAGTCTTTCGAATGAGATATTTCTGATTCCAAATCTACCATTCGAGCCACTGCATGGTCAGCAGCCTCATTATGTGAAGGAGAGAGGACAGGCAACTTATGTAAATGCAAGGTGGCTAGAGATTGAGTACAGGACAAAGCAAGAAAACATCTAGTGGTCCAGTTCACTGTGAAGATTAGTTAGTCAGTCAACTAGCTTTTATTTAGTCTCCCCTATGTGCCAGGCACCATGCTAAACACTGGGAAGACAAAGAAAGGCAAAAGACAGGACCTGCTCTCGAGAAGCTTACAGTCTCATGAGAGAGACAACATGCAGCTATAATGGTGAAGTGGTTAGAATGTTGGGCCTAGAACGCAAATCTTGCTTCAGACATTTACTACGTGTGTCATCTTGGGTAAGTCATTTATCCCTTATTTGCTTCTGTTTCCTCAACTGTAAACTGGGTTTAATAATAGCATTTACTTCACAGGGTTTTATGAGGATGAAATGAGATAATATTTGTAAAACACTTAGCATGGTGTCTGGCATATAGTAGGTATTATATAACTGCTAGCTCTTATTATTATTATTCAAAAAATTATGTATAAATTACAGAATAAATTGAGGGTTGGTTGGTTGCTGTCCTTTGTTCTTTTTTTTTAAATTAATTTTTATTTTTTTAGCTTTCATTCTTTTGTATTTTTTGAGGGGTGAAGTCAAGGCAATTGGGGTTAAGTGACTTGCCCAAGGTCACACAGCTAGCAAGTGTTAAGTGTCTGAGGTTGGATCCGAAGTCAGGTCCTCCTGATTTCAGGGCTGGTTCTCCATTCACTGTGCCTCCTAGATGCCCCCATTGTTGTCCTTTGTTCTTGAAGAACATCAAAATGACATCACTATATTGGAATCAAGTGACCAAAATTGAGGGTAATTTCAGAGGGAAGGCATAAGATTAAGAAAGACTGGGAAAGTTCCTGACTCTAGGAATAAATAAGTAAATAAATAAATAGCTACTTTTTTCATCATTCATTCATTCTTTTTTTTGCCACAAGACTAGGTGCAGAGAATATAAAAAGTGGTGTAATAATACACCCATAAAATAGTTCGTTTTTCTATATTTTGCCACAAAAGATAAAAAAAAAAAACTAGAAGAGAATGCCTTTCATAATAATATCAAAACATGTAAAATATTTGGTATTAATTTATTAAGACTTAGGAGAGACTGATTTCAAAATAACTGTAACAGATAGAAAGGAAGAAAAGGGAAAATGGAGGTATATTCCTTGCTCATGGCTAGGTCAAATAAAGATGTTCGTTTCCCTTAATATGCAAATCTTTAAAATGTAATACTATACCAAGAGATAATTTCCTAAAATTAAGGTTGTAGGAAAATCCATCTAGAAAAATAAGGCAAGAATATTAAAGAGAAAAGAAAAACTAATATCAGCAAAGAGAGGCTTGTACTACTAGGTCCTAAAATATACTATAAAACAGTAATTATAAAAACCACTGGGTACTTGCAAAAATGGAGAAATTGATTGACAGAAGGAATGCAAAACTCAAAAATAGAACCCCAAATATAGAAAAGATGCTTCTAATAAATCCATACTTTAAAAACTACTAAGAAATATAATAATTATCCTACAAAATTTCTTGGAAAACTAGATAGCTTTATGGGAAAAAATTGGATTTGGATCTACAACTCATATCATAAACCATAGTAAAGTAACTGAATCAATAATCTAAACATAAAAATAATTAAAATGAAAGAAAAAAGTAACGGCATATATCTAATCCATTCAGAGGAGGGACATTTTATTAAACAAATAGACTATATATAATTTGACAGCAAAATCAATGGTTCTGAAATTATAAAGAGAAAAGGATTTCTGTCCAGAAGAAAGCAATGCTTGTGAAATTAGACAAGAAGCATACTGGGGAAGTCATACTACATTTATTAAATAATGGCCTGATATCCATAGTTCATCAGTATGTTCTTACCTTTAGGAGGACCTGAGTTCAAATGCCGTTTTTGACATTTGCAAACACTAGTCATAAATTATGACCAGGTGTAGGTTATCTAACCTTTCTGTGCTCAGATTTCTCCATCTTGAAAATAAGCATAATGATAGCACTTACTTTTGAGGTGATAATTTGTTGTAATGCTCAAACGAGATAATGTATATAAAGTCCTTTGAAATCTTAAGACACTGTACAAATGTCACTTCTTATTTTTGTTTATAAAGTATTGATGCATATTTTATATTATACTAATAATTCATACTCTTAATGGGACATAAACAATTTATGAAGGAAGGAATACAAACTGTGAATAAGCATATGAGAAGATGTTCACATTTTCATATTCAGAAAAATACAAATGAAAA
>CM053588.1:93744736-93753084 GCA_028646515.1 Pseudochirops corinnae | reverse complement strand
CCAGTTATTCCATTACTAGGACCATGTAATATCACTAAAAATATTAATAAGAAGTTTGTAAAAACTATCAATAGTTACTCTATTTTATAATAGCAAGAAATTGGTAGTAAGTTACATGTTCTATAATTAGAGATTGGCTGAATAAAGAACTAATAAACAGAAGTATGTGAAGAATGATTTTACCTATATATACATGCATATTTGTGTCTAGTGGTAGCCATCTCTAAGGCAGGGGGAGGAAGGGGAGGAAAAAGAAGAAAAAAGAAATTTACATGATAATTTTATTATACATTTAAAAGTAATAGCAAGTTGTAGAAAATAATTGCCATTTCATATGCAATAATCTTTTTTTCTTTTTTATATTGTTACAGAAATGCTTTATTTCATAAATTAAACATTAAATAAAAAAAGAAATAAGTATGTCCGACCATTTTGAAAAGCAATCTGAAATTATGCTCAAAGAGTTATTCAACTGCCTATACCTTTTGACCCAGAAGTACCACTCCTAAATCTATTTCCAAAGATGATTAGGGAAAAATAAAAAGAACCTATATATTCTAAAATGTTTATAACAGCTCTCTTTGTAGGGACAAAGAACTAGAATTTGAAGAGGTGCCCATCAATTAAGGTATGGCTGAACAGATTGTGGCATATGATTGTGATGGAATGCAACTGTGCTATAAGAAATGATGAGCTCAATGATTTTAGAAAGGCATGGAAAGACTTGCATGAAATAACGAAGTGTGAAACGAGCAGAACCAGGAGAACATTGTATACAGTAACAGCAATATTGTTTTAAGAATGATTTTGAGCAAATGAATCATTTTGACTGTTAGAAATTCCCAAGTTAAATATAAAGGGTGTATGAAGAAAAATGCTGTCTGCATCCAGAGAAAGAAGTGATAAATAGAAGTATGTAAAGAATAACTTTATATATCTATATTTATATCTATTTGTGTCTAATGGTAACCATCTCTAGGGTGGGGAGAGGGAATAAAAAGAAAAAAGGGAAAAAAGAAATTTATACAATAATTTTATTGCACATTTAAAAGAAATAGCAAGTAGTCCATAGTAGGTTTGTAGTTTCATGTGCAATCATTTTTTTTTGTTATATTGTGTTACAGAAATGCTTGTTTTATTCCATTAAATTAAAAAATAAAGCATGGTATATTAATGTTATATAATATTATGGTGGTATTAAAATAGTAAGTATGGATTATAAAAGGGAATATGAAAAGTCCAATATGAGAAAAAACTGTAAATTCAACAGAACTAGAACTATGGTATATAACAGTGACTTTTTTTTTTTTTTTTTTTTTTTTGCTTTTTGGAGGGCAATTGGTGTTAAGTGACTTGCCCAAAGTCACATGGCTAGTGTATCAAGTGTCTGAGGCCGGATTTGAAATCAGGTCCTCCTGATTCCAGGGCCAGTGCTCTATTCACTGCACCACCTAGCTGCCCCTAACAGTGACTTTAACAACGTAAAAAGAAAAAAAGAAAGAAAAAAGTCAAAGCTGGTAGAAATTTGGGAAGGTATGGAAAGGAATACAATCCAGTCTAGTCCAATCCAAATTAATTCAATTTCACAAGCATTTATTAGGTTTACATATTCAATAGTGACCTGCTATCCATAATTTATCAGTACTGATCTTGGTTTCAGGAGGACCCGAGTTCTGTTTTGTGATGGTCAGGAAAGCAGCATCATGGAATCCGAGAGAAAGGAGAATAATCAGGACAGGTGACCAGTAATTTTGAAACCTAGTGAGTAGTCAAAGATAATTCACATTCTTCTAATTATTCATGGTAGGTAGCACTTTTTAAATACGGCTTTTGATTAATGTCTTGGATTTTTTTTTCTTGTAAAAATTTCCTGTTCATGACCTTTGACCATTTGTCAGAGAATAGTTTTAATTCTAATAAATTTGAACCAGTTCCTTATATGTATGGGAAAAGCTCTTTATTGGAGAAATTGCACAATTTTGCCCATTTCCTTGTTTCCCTTGTAATTTTATCTGAATGGTTTTTGTTTCTGTAAAAAAAAAATTCCAAAAAACTTCTTAATTTCATATAATCAAAATTGTTTATTTTATCTACAGTGATTCTCTCTACATTTTCTTTGACAGTGAACTGCTCCCCATCCACAGATTTCAAAATCAGACATTGAATCAATAGACATTTATTAAGTGACTATGATGTGTCAGACATTGTGCTAAGCACCAAGGATACAAAGGCAAAAGACAGTCCCTGATGTTAAGGTGAACACAGTCTAATCTAAAGATAAGTTCTTCCTTGCTCCTCTAATTTGTGTCACCTTTTATGCCTAAGGCATATAGACATTTGGAACTTATCTTGTTATATAGTATGAGATATTTGTTTATAACTAATTTCTAACACTACTTTTCAGTTAATGAAAATTAAAGCAACTTTAAAGTTCTATCTCATATTCACCTGACTGGCAAAGTTGTCAAAAAAGTTATTCAATGAAATAATATTTGCAAGCACTTAGCACAATGCTAGGCACATAGTAGGCACTTAATAAATACTCCTTCCTCCCTCCCTCCCTTCCTTCCTTCCTTCCTTTTTTCTTTCCTTCCTTCCTTCCACAAATAAGCAGCATGTAATGGAGTTCTATATTTGGGGTAAGAACGACCTGAGTGTGAATCTTAGTCAAGTTACCTAAGTGTTCTGAGCCTCAGTCTCCTGATCTGTAAAATGAAGATAATAATTGCACCTACCTTGTAGTGCTATTATGAAGCTCCCTCCCCAAAACACTCAGTAGAACTGATAATTGAGGACAGAGGATCCTACCCATTACCCTTTAGATTTTATCCTTAAGTGGACCCATTCAGGAGAAGTGGCATTGTGTGATGGAATGACCAGGGTGCCAGGAATCATGGATTGAAGTCCCAACTTTGCCACTATCTCAGTTCCTGCCTTTTTGTGTGATGTTGGGTAAATCACTTTATGTTTCTATGCCTGTTTTCTCATCAAATAAGGTGCTATATGTAAAGCACTTTATAAACATGTACTACTAGTATGGAAAAAATCATCTGTGAGTTCAAATCCTGAATGCATCCCTCACTGGAAGTATAACCTGGAATTAGCAAGTTGGTTAACATCTCTGAGCTGTATAGAAACAATAATACACTATTTCTTGCCTTATTAGATCTCACGATATAGCTCTAAAGGTCAAATTATATCAATGGTGAAAGGACTCTGTAAGCTAGAAAGTGCCATGGAAAGGTAAAGCATTCTCCTTTCCCTTCCTTTTCATCTTACTTCTCCTCCTCTTCCTCTCCCTTCTCTTTCTCCTCCTTCTCCTCCTCCTCTTCTTCCTCTCCTCCTTGCCTTCGCCCTCCTTTTTCTCCCTATTCCCCTTCTTCCTCTTGTCCTTCCTCTTGTTCCTTCCTCTTCTTATACCATCCTGTTTCTCTTACTCCTCCTTCCCCTCCTTTTTCTCCTCTTCCCTTCCTGTTTCTTCTCTTCCTCCACTTTCTTCTGTCTCCCTCCCAAATCTAGTTTTGCCTAAATTCCTTTATTCTAAAATAATTCTGTCTCTGAGTTGTTGACTCCCAGAACTGAATCAACATGAGGAGGGAAGACTGTCCCTTGTCTTCCAACAGAAAGGTGAACTTGGTGGCTCTGGGTATTTGGGGCATTTGCTGAATGGCTGACAGCAAGTCTATGATAGCTGAGCACCTGGGAAGAAGCCTGGCTCAGAATGCTCTTCTTTCACCTGGGGTTTATGTGCAAGACTGAAAGGCAATCCCATCTGCTGCCCTGACAGCCACAAAGTTGATATATTTGACATGAACAGAGGGCCCTGCGTTTATCCTCTGATTCGCCTGTGCTTGGGTTGGACAGCTGTGCCCAATACCCCAAGGTTTCCTATTTACTTATACTACCAGCAACAAACTCACAGAATGGATGGTCTTTGCATCTTCTATCAGATCTGCTGGTAAATGTTTAACAATCTGCTTCTCCATAAGATACACTTTTAAATTTAATCTGTATCATTGACATTTCCTCTATCACTTTCTTAAGTTCAGACAATCCACAAAACAAAACAAAACAAAACAAAAAGCCCAAGGTTTAATTCGTGGTGCTTGCCCATTTCTGAGGTCTAAATCGTATTGAAAATTTAACAATCACCTCTTCAGATCAGGGAGCTGGTTTCAGCATATTCCTACTTGTATGTACATAGTTATTTATAAATTATCTCCCCATTGGAATGTGAGCTCCTTGAGGGAAGGTATTGTTTGTGTGTGTGTGTGTGTGTGCGTGTGTGTGTGTGTGTGTGTGTGTGTGTTTGGCTATTGTTTAGTAGTTTCAGTTGTCTTTGACTCTTTATTACCCTATTTCGAGTTTTCTTGGCAATGATAATGGTGCAATTTGCCATGTCTTTCTCCATCTCATTTCACAGATGAAGAACTGAAGCAAATAGGGTTAAGTGACTTGCCCAGGTCACACAGCTAGTAAGTGTCTGAGACCAAATTTGAACTCATGAAAATGAGTCTTCCTGATTCCAAGTCCAGTGTTCTGTCCTCTATGCCACCTCTTTCTAAAACAAAGACCTATCTTATGAACACCAGTGTCATTCCATATCACTGTGAGTCATGGGACAATCCAGTCTCCAAAAAGCTGAAGTTGAGGAGCCTTAAAGACAAAAGAGAGATGTATGATGGGAATGAGCAGAATAGGAAATATGTAGGCAAAGTCCCTAAAGAATGCTGTCAGAGAAATATATCATTAGATTAAAGATGAGCTAAGTTAAAAAAACAAGATGTGAGTTCAAAGAAAGTTCTTCCTACATGCTTGCTGAGTGATTGATAACGTGGATAGTTCTATGCTCTGCTCGCTTCCACTGTGTATCAGGAGAACCCAAGGAAGACCCTTAATGCATTGAGCGGCTCCTCAGGGACAGATTTATGGGGGAACATGGGCAAAACTTGCATGAGATAAGTAGACATGAAGACATTGTATTCTTTATCATTGGACAGAGTCCCCACATGGCTGAGTTAACCGATTCATTGAGGTTTTGGAGTATTGAAGGGTACAACATGTTGAAATCAGATCCTTTGGCAGGACAGAGTTGAAACAACATTTTAGGAATTGATCTAAGGCAGTGATGTGGCAGGAATTTGGGGGGGGCAATAAGGAGAGGAGAATAACCATTTCTATAGCATATAATATATGCCAGTCACTGCACTAAGTATTTTACAAATATTATCTCATTCAGTCCTCACAATAACCCTGGAAAACTGGTGCTCTTAGTATCCCAATTTTACAGTTGAGACAGACAAAGATTAAGTGATTTGGCCAGGGTCATACATCTAGTAGGTGTCTGAGGTCAAATTTGAGGTCAGCTTTACCTGACCCTATGCTCAGCACTCTATCGATTGCTCCACCTAGATGCCTCTAATGTACAGTGCAAACAAACTGGTGCTTCTGTTTTAGGAGGTTCTTGTTAATATTGTGCCTGGGTCCTGATTCTGCCACTCTATGCAAGTCACTTGATATAGGCTTTGTCATTTAGATGAGAAAATGAAGGAGTTGGTCTAGAATCAGGGGTTCTTGATCTGGAATCCATGAACTTCATTTTTATTTTTTGCATTTTGACAGCTCTATTTTAGTATAAATGGTTTCTTTTACAATCCTTTGTATTTCATTTTATGCATTTAAAAACAATTATTCTGAAAAGGAGTCTATAGATTCCATCAGACTGTCAAAGGATACATAATACAAAAAAGGTTAAGAACCCTTGGCCTAGATTCACTTTCCGGTCCTCTTTACCTAAGGTTCTTTGACTCTATAAGCAAAACAAAATTTATTACTCTTCTGTATGATAGCCCTTTAAATAATTGATGATAGATTGAATATTCCCTCTAATTCCTCTTTTTTTTCCTTTTGGTAAATCAGGATAAAGATGCCCAGTTCCTTCCATTGCCTTTGTATTGCAAAGTGGGTCTCCAGTCTTACAGTCCTAGACTCTTAGGGCAGAGAAGCCTAGAATGTAGGGTCATAGATTTAGAACCAGATGGGACCTTAACTCCTATCTAGTCTGAACCCTTCATTTGACTAATGAGGAAACTGAAGTCCGGAGAGATGAAGTGACGTGTCCAAAGCTACTAGCTTTCCAAGGCAAGATTTTACTAGCCCTAAATCAGGCTTCTTAAATATAGTACCATGCTGGTTTTCATCATCACAACTCTTATTCTTGGAGATAATTCTCCTATTTATACAACATGTGAAATAACTTTCATCTTGGTTGCCAGAGAACTACAATTGTTCCTACTAGAAATTTACTTGCATTTGCATTGAGAGAACACGTAGATAGGAAAGAAGGTCTGGTGAGAGTCAGTGTGGGGTATGGTGAGGGATGCAGAATGCACATGGGGAAAACTGAGTGGGGTAGATGGAGCTTGTGGTGTTTGGCCAAAGGTCTCCTTCCTTTATGTTGTCATTGTGCTTTGGGGGTGGTGGGGGGGGTTCTTGGCTGTTATTTTTGACTTGGATGATATCTTCAGTTGCTAATAAACCTACAACTATTGCACATCAAAATGTGTGTGTGTGTGTGTGTGTGTGTGACTGTGCACATATACATGGGTGCAGGGTAAAGCTGTGAGGTAAGATTCATCTTTTTACCATTTATTTAAGTGATATTCACTGAATTTGCTTCTGATTCCTTGGCCTTACAGGACACTAGAGGCACCGGATATGGAAATATGAGATTGTAAGTCATGTTCCTAACCTTTTTTATGTATATCATGTTCCCCCATCAGCAGTTCTAGTGAAGCTCTTTCAGAATGACTAAAAAAAAATCATAATTAAACTAAATGCTAAATTTCAATTGGAAATCAGTGAAAATAACAATGCATTTTTTCCTGTTCCAGTTAATGGACTACATCAAACCTATCTACAGATATCTGAGGGGTCCGTAGACCCCATATTAAGAACTGTTTCAGGTCTTCTTAAAAGCCCATTCTAAGTGTTCTTACTAGTCTTTGGAATTTACATACCAAGAATTTATTAATTTATTAACAAGCATCTGTTAAGTACTTACTATGTGTCAAATCATGCTAAGATCTGAAGATACAAAGACAAAACCGAAATAGTTACTGTTCTCAAGGAAATTTCATTTTATTGAGGGGAAACAACATGAGCTCAGAAGAATAAGTACAAAATATTTATAAAAGAAATTAGAAGCGATTTGGGGAGAGGGAGTGCCCATCATGTACCAGGAGAGGAGGAAGGAACAAGCCTTTATATGGTGCCTACTATGTGCAAGGCCCTTGCTAAGTACTTTTTAATTATTATCTCATTTCATCCTCACAACAACCCTGAGAGGTAGGTGCTATTATTATACTCATTTTACAGATGAGGAAACTGAGGCAAATAGAGGTTGTTTTTTTTTTTTAAACCGGTTTGTGCAGGGTCACACAGCTAATAAGTACCTGAGGCCTAATTTGAACTCAGATCTTCCTCGCTCCAGGCCCCATGCTATATCCACCACACCATCAGAAGCTCCAACTAGGGCAGTTTTACTGAAACATAGAATGCCTGAAGTATAGTAAGGGACAATAAGTAGAATGGATTGCAATAGGATGATGAAAAGATTTAAAAGCAAAACCAAAACTTAGACTTGATCAAGGTCATATACGTTTCTAGTAGTAGAGGTGAGATTAGAACCCAGATCTCTCAACTTTAACATTTCCCTTGGATAAGATTAATTTGTCATCCACGTCTGCTTTTTCTTTCAAATGTCAGCCCACCCATGTGTCATGTTAGCGGAGCTGATAGCGCCCTCCTTCTCAAATCACCGTGAATCTATTTTATACATTATTTGCATATAGGCATATATTTATATAATACATAGCTGCATACAAACCATGTACAAAGCAGATTTATATAATTAATAGCTTTATATAATGTAATAATAACAATAGTTCACTTTTTAGTGCTTACTATGTGCCAGGCCCCATGCTAAGCACTTTATAGTTATTCTCTCATTTGATCCTCATAACAACCCTGAGAGGTGAATATTATTATTATTATCATCTCCATTTTACAGATGAGGAAACAAGCAAATGGAGGCAAATTAACTTGCCCAAGGTCACACAGCTAGTAAGTGTCTAAGGTTGAGTTTGAACTCAGATCTTCCTGACTTCAGATCTCGCACTCTATCCACTTTACTTGTATATCTATATGTATATATGTATACACATATAAAATTCCATTATATAATATGTTTTATATGTATAGGTATATATAGGTACATGCATATGTGTATATATACATATACATATATACATGCATATATACATACATATATACACACATATATCTAT
>CM053588.1:93727236-93742236 GCA_028646515.1 Pseudochirops corinnae | reverse complement strand
TCACCATGCATCATCTCAGTAGTAACATAACTTTTGGTTACTTAAATTGGTTAAGATCTTCTTAAAGAAATGAATTCACATTAGAAAGACTATATCAAATCAGGAAAACCAACAATTAAATCAAGTATTTCCCCTGTCCTCTGCATTTCTCTTTCTGCTTGGTCTTTAAGGTTGGTCAAAGATCCCAAGTTAACCAGAAATAATTGGCTCAGTATTTTGTCAAAAAAATCTTATTTGTTTTAGCTAGGATGATATTTACAGAGAATACTCCCAGATGCCATGGTTTGGGGTGAAATTTGTCTCGAAAATAACTCATGCAGCTGTCTTGATGCAGCTGTTTTCATCCTTTCAAGATTAGTGAGGTACACCTTCTGTCTCCTAGATAACCCACCTGGGATATTGAAACTATGAACAGGCTTGCACTAAAGGAGATTAGGAACTTCCAGTGGTAGATCATAGAGGAGAAATGATGTTACAAAAGGAACCTGAATGAAACTGTGGTGTATAAGAACAGAGCCAACCTAATTAACCTTACCACAGTGTTGAGGTAAGGGTATAGTTTACAGACAATCACATCCTTTTAAAGCACCATTTGACAGAGAGAACCCTTTCCCCTTCACCATCACTCCCATAGGTCACTGTCCTTTTTTCAAGTAACATAGGCTACTCCAAAGTAGAGAATCAAGGCAGTCATTGTGACTCACTAGTCTCAAAGATAGCTCTAGTTATCCACGACAATATTTCTTAATAATAGTGATAATTAGCAATTATACAGTGCTTTAAGGTCTGCAAAATACTTTTACAAATTTCTCGTTTTATTCTTTCAATAGCCTTATGAAGTAGGTGCTATTATTAATTCCATTTTACAGATGAGGGCTCTGAGGCAGATAGTGACTTTCACAGGGTCATAGAGCTAATTAAGTATCTAAGACTGGCTTGATATTCAGGTCTTCTGTACTCCAGAACTAATACTCTATCCACTTGCCTACATGAACTCCTGCCTGAGTGAACAGTTTATTTACTTGTTTCTCTGTATTGTTGTTCATTCTCTGCTCTTGAAGAAGACCAATGATGTCATGATGGTGGGGTCAAGATACAATATGTCTGACTGTATCTGATCAGTCCAATATGAACTCAGAAGACTCAACCACAGGTTGAACACAAATAGTCCGTGTGAACATCTGAAATAGAGATGTCTCTAGATTTGCACATCTCGAATTTCCTTTGTGCTACTGCAATTTTGCTTTGTTCATAGAGCACAGCTTCTTCTTTGATGTGGGCATACCATGATGGCCGGTTGTGGGCTAGTGTCTCCCAGGTCTTGAAATCTGTGCTAATATTCTTCAGAGAGATCTTGAGAATGTCCTTGTATTGCTTTTTCTGATCTCCATATGAGCTCTTGTATAAAAAACATAGCCTATTTACATTCTCTGTACTGCATAGGCATTGCAAAGATTGGCTGGTTTCATCATCTGAACCTCACTGTAAAAGAGTTGGTCATTGAAGTTTTGAAGTAGTCCTACTGCTTTTTTGGTGCTTCCCATTTGGCTAAAACATGGGAAAAGGTTAGAAACAGATTTGGGAGTCAAGTGTGGAAAACTGTCACTTAAAGCCACAGGAATGAATAAAATTACCGAATAAATTCTTTGGTTTTTCTTTTTCTTTATTAATTATTATTATTCTTTTTTACATCTCAGTTATTTTCCAGAATACTCTCACTTCCCTGTTCTATTAAGTTTTCCTTGTAAAAAAGAAAAATAGTTAAGAAAATTGATCAATCTTTCTGAAAGAATATGCACTATTATTTACTTGTTACCCCTCTTCCATTTCTTTGTCAATGCAAGGAAGGGCATATCACAATTTGTCTTCTAGTTCCAAGATTTTTAGGATGTAGAGTTTTAAGTGACTTGATTAACACCAAGATTAGAAATCAGAAATCTCTAGAAAATTGTTTTGAGCTAGAAAACACTAAGATGTTTCATATTATTAAATACTAGATGCATCATATTATTAACCTTCCTGATTTGTTATGTTTGTCTCTGAATGTTTTCCTAACTCTAAAATTGTTGGTAAAATCTGTGGCATCTTGAGTTTAATGCATCTGGAAATCCTTGAACAAATGCCAGGAAAACCATTTGGTGACTGCATATGAGATAATAATAACAATAAAGCTAGCATTAATAGAGCACTTTGGGGCAGTGAGGTGGCGGAGTGGATAGAGTATAAAATCAGGAAGACACCTTCATGGGTTCATACTTAGCTTCAGATGCTTACTAGCTGTGTGACCCTGAACAAGTCATTTAACCCTGTTTGTCTCAGTTTTCTTATCTGTAAATTGAGCTGGAGAAGGAAATGGCAAACCATGCTAGTATCCTTGCCACAATAATCCCTAATGGGATCATGAAGAGTCAGATAAGACTGGAAATGACTGAAAAACAATATGGCACTTTAAGGTTTACAAATTACTTTTTAAATATTATCTCATTAATTCTCAAAACCTGGGAGGTAAGTACTATTATGGTTAAATAAACTAATTCTGACAGAAGTTAAATGACTTGTCCAGGGTCAAAATGCTATGTCTGAGGTCACATTTGAACTCTGGTCTTCTCAGCTTCACCTTGGCTCCATTGCTCCACCTAACTGATATAGATTACCTAGTAGAGGCAATGTCTACCTGGGGAATTCCCAAGACCTGATAAAGCCTAATAAGGAATCCGTACAATATAAAAAAAGGTAAATGCTCAAAGGAGTGCTAGACCCCTCCCCACCCCTCTTATAGGAGAAGAGGAAGATCATGGGCAGGGGATTTGTACGTTCTGTCAGACATAATAGCTGTTGGAGTTGGTTTTGCTTCTTTTTCTTTCTTATGAGGGAAGGGTTGATTTGAGGGAGATGGTGTCATACTAAGTGCAGAAATGAGTGTAATGTAAAAATAGGAGGAATCTATAACCCTTTTTTTTGGTGTTAAATGAAAGATAAAGGCAAAAAATGCACAGTGGATAGGACTGCCATAGATAACAGCTGCCTGTGTGACCACACAAGGTACTTCCTAGGTCTCTCACTTCACTATTCCCCATGTGAAGTCCTAGGGGCCCTTTGGTTGCTACAACTTCAAAAATCCCTTCACTCTTTCCTCCCTATCCATTACCCCTTCTCCTAGAAAATAGTTCAAATAAAACCAAAGGCCCTGGTTTGTTTTATTGGCTGCAGTGATACCTGATTCAAAAGGACGATAAGGATGATGGGGGATGCAAGATTTAGGAGTGGAAGGGACCTTAGTCTGATCTCCCCTTATTTTACAGGTGGGGATACTGAGATCCAGAGAAGACAAGTTATTTGCTCAGGATAACACAGGGATTAAGTGATGAAAAAGTACTTGAACTCCAGTCTTTTGATTTCAAATTCAGTCTTTTTTCTACTGTATTTGTAAACTATTTATAGCCTAGGCAATCATAGAAACATTCAAGAAATACACTCCCACTTTGGAGATAGGTCTTAGTGATTTATTTGCTCTGGATAGTTTTCTTCAGACCCTTGAGTCCAGTTTATTTTAGTCCATGATCTTTTGCCTGAATCCTTGAGAAATCTGTATTCTCTTTTCATCTGAGTATATTCCCTCTGGTCTCTGAAACATCTGCTCTCTAACTTGTCCCAATCCGCTTAACTCAAAGTTTTTCCTTTTAATAACTTTCCTGCTGGTTCTATCCTTTCCTTTAGCTCCAAAATGCCTGACTTCCCTGACTTCACTACAAATCTATATCTCATTCTTTTCTAACCCCAGACAACTCCTCAGTCCTACTTGGAACAGCATCATGTTTGTTCACAATTTATTCAATAGGCATTCATTTGACAAGCTATAATCATCTGCTAAATACCAAACACTGCACAAGACACTTAAAATACAATGATAAAAATGAAACAGTCCCTGTCCTCAAGGAACTTCCTTTCTATAGGCGTATATAGATATGTATGGATATATGTGTGTATATACACAAACTATCTACAGAGTAATTTTGGGGTGATACGCAATAGCAATGGGGAGAGCAGATCAAGATAGGTTTCCTGTAGGAGCTGGCTCAGCTTTGAAGAAATTTCAGGATTCTACAAGGTGAAGGTGAGGAGGTAGGTTATTCTAAGCAAGCCTTTTCAAATCCACAAAAATGAAAGGCCATGTACATGCAAATGACAGGCAGGATGGTTTTGCTAGAATATACAGTGCTTGAAGGAAAATAATGAGCAGTATGCTTGGAAAGGTAATATAGAGCCAGAGTGGGAAGAGTTTTAAAAATTAAACAGTGGAGTTTGTATTTTATCCTAAAAGCAATAGGAAGCTATAGGATCTTTTTGGGTAGGAGACAGACATCATCAGATCAGTGGGAGTCTATATAGATCATCTAGTCATTTTAAATGACTTCATTTTAAAGATGAGGAAACTGAGGCTTCTGGTGTCCGAGTTGCTGCAAATTGTTAGCATGTTGACCCACAAGTGATGACATTCAAGTCTATACAGTGGAATTCAATTGATCGTTCCCTTGAAAATGCAACTTTACAGCCAGGCTTTTGGTGGCAGTCTTTATTTTTCATTTTCTGCCTCAGTTTAAGCTTTAGCAGAAACTTGGATAAAAATCATGTAACCTCTGCATTTGACAAGGCAGCCTCCATGTCTAGTCTGGAGTTCTGCTTTTCCTTTGTTTTATGCTTTCTCTTTTCAGGGAATTGACTGCTCCCAGACAGGTTGACATCCCCAGAGAGAGCAAGAGAAGTCAAACACAAAACAGAGTCCTTTACTGCAAGCTCTCCCTCCTGTCCCCTCCCCCCTCCTCTCTGTCCTGAGAGGACTGACTAGTCTGTCTTCCTTTCCATTTAAAAGGTCGCCTCTGAGCAGAGACAGACAGATTCGGTGGGGATTTAGTCTGGAGAACGGAGGGGAAAACAAAATTTGAGTCAAATACAATGGTCAAGGTTGTTATTGTTACTGTGCTACCCAAGTTAAATGACACATTCTTTCAGTTAATAATTGATGAACTACAAAAATGGAAAGTGACATGTACTCTGAGTCTTGATCATGACATTAGGCAGTTTTCTGTAACTTTTCATGAATTATTGAAATCAACAAATCAACAAGGATTTATTTAGTGCCTACAGTGCGCCAGACACTAGGACTACAAGGCTAAAGTCACAGTCTCACAGACATTACATTTTGCTAGGAAAAAATAACACATGCAGTTATCTCTTCCACATCGCAGAGGGTATGGGCACGGTGTCCTGTCCCCCATCTGGAAAATCCTCATAAATTTTTTTTTTTGCTTTTTTCAATTGTGGTTAAGTGACTTGCCCAAGATCACATGGCTAAGTGTGTCAAGTGTCTGAGGCCAGATTTGAACTCAGGTCCTCCTGACTCCAGGGCCAGTGCTCTATTCACTGTGCCACCTAGCTGCCCCCCTCATAAATTTTTTTTTTGTCCTCTCTTTGTTCCAGAGAAGAAGTCTGAATTTTATCTTTTTTCTTTTATGGGGTGTTATAGTACCTTATTGTAAAATTTGAGTTAAGTGTTTGGTAATAGGCTCTGTGTCATCTGCCAGCATCTGTGGCTTCCATAAAACTCCCTCCAAATTCCCATTTAATTTCTTAGGCTGACCTGCAATATATCAAAAGTGCGATGGGGAAAGTAGCTGTGTGGAAGAGATAACTGTACATATATAACTCCTCCCCAACATTGCCATGGAGACTCGGGAATGAAAGATAGATGTACAGAGCTTTATGTCTCAATGTCACAATACAGCCATATTATCTATCTATCAATCTCTCTACCTACCTATCTATAAAGACAAATGAAACAGTCTTATTGGCAGCAGCTACTGGTTTTCTATCTGTGTCTTAATTTCAACTTGACTTTCTGATTATGGAAATAGTATCCCACAGTGTCTCTTTTTTTTTTTTTTGCTTTTTAAAGGGCAATTGGGGTTAAGTGACTTGCCCAAAGTCACATGGCTAGTTTTTGTGTCAACAGTCCCTCTTTCTTGAATCTTCAGGCCCTCTTCACTTTTCCTATCTAGGGGCTCTTAACCTGATATCTGTGAGCTTCCTGCATTCCTTCATTCTTTGTTCCTTCCTTTGTTTCTTCCTCTTCCTCCTCCTCTTTCTTTCTTTCTCTACACATACACACACACACACACACACACACACACACACGGTTTCTCTTGTAATCTTAGTTATTTTACTCTTTGTATTTAAAGACATTAAATTTAATTTTTAATTTAATTTTATTCTGTATATTTAAAGACATTAAAGGGGCCCATAGGCTTCACCAAAATGCCAAGGTAGTTTGTGACACAAAGAAGCTTGAAAACCCTTACCCTATACCTATATATATCTATATATCTATATATCTATATATCTATATCTATATCTATATCTATATCTATATCTATATATATATACACTCTTATCCACATTAAAAAATCTTTCCTCAATTCTGCTAATGCCTTGAATTATTTTCTCATGTTTTTACTGAACAGCTTCTAGAAAGAACAAGTCCACTCCTTGCTTCCACTGCCTCCTCAGTCCTTTGTAATCTTGCTTCTGTGTTCAGTATTTGACTAATGGTCTCTGGGAACCTTCTAATTTCTCAGTCTTGATCATCCTTAACCTCTGCAGCTTTTGATGCTGTTGACAGTTCCTTTCTTCTCAATGTTCTCTCTTCCTTTTCCTGTTTTTATGCTTTTCCTGAATCTCCTTTTGCTGTTATGCACCTCTTTTCTTTTCTTCATGGCTATTTCCCTATCCTTGTGTCTCCCAAATATAGATCTTCCCCAGATTCTGTCTTCATGACTATTCTCTCTCCTCTCTCTCCACACTCTCCTTAGGCAATCTTATTTATTCCTGTGGCTTGCACTAATACCTTTCAGCATCTGACTCCTTAAACTACAGCTCTAGCTCTCACTTCTCTTGATCCTGAGGCCCACATTCCTCATTCCAAACTGTGCACCTCCATCTAGAATTCAGTGGTTCTCAACCTTTCTAATGCCGTGACCCTTTAATACTCATATATGGGCGTATCTGCAAGTGGGCGGACCCACCTGGAGACGGATAGAGGAGTGTTGTCTTGGTTCCTAAGACCATGGGAAATAGGTGTTTTCCCATGGTCTTAGGCGACCCCGTTTGACCCCCAAAGGGGTCGTGACCCACAGGTTGAGAACTGCTGATCTAGATGTCCCACTGGTACCTTAATTTAGTGTCTGTATCTTAACTCATCACATCCTCTCTCTTATTCTGTTATTTTTGCTAATGACATCAACATTTCTCTAGTTGCCAATAGTGGAAACCTGGAAATCATCCTTGATTCCCTCTTATTTGCTCCCTTTTACTGTATTCAATGAGTCATAGAGACATCTTTTCTTCTACTACCAGAATATTTCTTGTACCTACCCTCTCCTTTCTATCATTAACACTCCCATTATTTCAACTGATCAATAAACATTTATTAAGCACCTACAATGTGTCAGGAACTGTGCTAAGTACTGAGATACAAAAAGAGGCAAAAGATAGTCCCTGCCCTCCAGGAGCTTATGATTTAATTACGATTAATTACATAAAAATTACGATTTAATGGGGGAAACAACATGCAAACAAATAAAAACAAAGTAAGCTACATACAGGAAAAAATAGGAATTAATCAACAGAGTGAAGGCACTGAAATTCAGATACTTTGGAAGAGGCTTCCTGTAAATGATAGGATTTTGGTTGGTACTTAAAGGAAGCCAGGGAAGGCAGTAGAAAGAGTTGAGGAGGGAGAGCATTCCAACCAAGAAGGACAGCCGGAGAAAATGCTGGAAACTGAGGGACAGAGGGTATCGTTTGAGGAGCAGCCATGAGACTAATATTACTGGGTCTGTAAGTGTATGTCAGGGAGTAAGTGGCAAGGTAAGATGCCTTTTTTCACCTTAACTGTTACATTAAATTCCTTGCTAGTCTCCCATTTTAGCCTCTATCTGTCTCTCTTTTAATTCCATCCTGACCTCAGTTTAACTTTCTGTCCTAATTTCATGCTTTTTCCTTTAGAGAACAGATCGTGTAATGCACAGAGAACATCTAGTCCAGCCAATTCATTTTTAGGCGGGGAAAGTGAGGCTAGACAGATAATGAGGCGATTAACCAAAGATGAATTGATGTTCTCTCCTCCTTTTTTTGTCTTATACTGTTCTTTGTTCCCCCTTTTCTCTATATCTCTCCCCCTTCTTTGTCTTCTTCATGTATATATTTTTCTTTTTTCTCTACCCTAGATATAGATATTTCAAAGGTTCTATTCTCACAATTGTTTTTTTCATCTCTCTCTTCATTTTCTCCTTTGGCAATCTTATCCATACCATGTCTAATACTGCTCCAAACTTGATTCCTTAATCTATATCTCCAGCTTTGATCTTTCTTCTTAATTCCAGATCCACATTTAAAATCACATTTCTAATTACAGGCCATTGTAACTTATGAAAATAATGTTTGGATTTGCAATGGATCTGAGTCAGAGAACACAGGCGTTAAGGAGGCCAGTTTGTTACAGTTCTACCTTGATGTAAAGATGATTTTAGAAAAGTAGTCAATTCTATCTGAGTGTATCAGATGAGACTTTTTGAGAGAGGTGGCATTTGAGTTGGAACTTGAAAGATAGGAAGGATTTCATCAGGCAGAGATGGGGAAGAGGAAGGTGAAGTAAGGAACTTGAAGGTATAGTAACGTAAAAAAACAACTCCTCTGAAGTCATCATTGTGTCATTGAACAACTGTAATATACTGGCCTTATCTTCTGCTTCTTCTGGCTTTAATCTAGTCTGCTATATCCTTATCAATGTTTTTTTTTTTAAATCAATTACATAACCCTGTAAAAGTACCTATAAATCAATCCCTGATCTATTCTAAAAAACACTTTAATGATCGTTGCCACTTCCTAATGAGACCCCTGCCCCATAGAACTATCCTCTGTGAGAAAGAAACATTTAAGTAAAACAAACCAAGACATTGCCTATGCCTGATCATTGTACACCTATAGCCCACCCTCTCTTTGCTAAGAATAAGGAGGCACACTTCATTGCCGGTCCTCAGAACTCAAAATTAGTCACTTTTCTGACATCTTTTTAGGTTAAATCCAAATTCCTTTACTTGAATTTTTTGGAGGAGGGAAGGCAAAGCAATTGGGGTTGTGACTTGCCCAAGGTCACACAGCTAGTTAAGTGTCAAGTGTATGAGACAAGATTTGAACTCAGGTCCTCCTGACTCCAGGGCTGATGTTCTCTATTCATTGTATCATCTAGCTGCCCCACATTTACTTGGATTTTTTTTTTTTTTTACCAACTTCTCCTCCACAGGCTAGCCAATAGCATTCTCCTTATTCCTCAAAGTGAATTTTCTACTTCTGTCTAAATAAATTTGCCTATATTTCCTCCAACAAAATGTATTTGTCATTTTACTCTTACTCCTGTTTATCCACAATTTATTTGGAAAAGGTCCTTATAAACTACATAGCATAGGCAGTGTGGCCGAGTGGGAAGAACTTTGGTTCTTAAGCCCTACATCTCAATTTTGCCTCTGATTCTTATTGGTTGTGTGACTGTGGACAAGCCTCATTTTTCTTAGCTATAAAAGCTAAGCTATGGTAAAAAAAAAATTATCTATGGCACCTACCCTACAGGGATGTTGTACAGAAATGGCTATGTTAAGCTGGAAACAAATTCCTCTCCCCTCTCTAGAGACCAAGGGTATGCATTTGTGGAGTAATGCCCCCAGGTTGGAAATGTATTTGCTATATTTTTGAAGTAAATATTTCTCTGCAAAAGCTAAACTGGCTATTGAGTGATGAAATAAAACATCTGGGGTGCTGGTGACCCCAAAATTGAGTAAGCACTATTATATTAGCTACGAATATTGCTTAAACATCTACCACTTGTAAGATATTGGGATGTTTCTGTACATGTGCCATTATTTCTACCTCAACTGCCTCCCTTTCCCCATTCCCACAATCCCCTTCATTCTACCAGTCCATATCGTTCTGTCCTTTCTAATTTAGCTTAAACTGTAAAAAGAAAAGAAAAAGAAAGAAGGAAAAGAAAAGACTTCCAAGAAGTCTTCCTTATTTACTTTCACCTCCTTCTGATCACTGCTTTTTTCACATCACTTTGTTAAACAAGTAATATTTAATTTTTGCCACACTGATAAGCAAACCTCTACTAAGCTATGAGAGAGCAAAGTTGAGTCTGCCCAAAGTCTAGAAGCAGCATGGCAAGGGGAAGAGCATGCCAGACCTGGAGCCAAAGAAGAATCGCATTTCAGCCCTGTCTTGTATATTTACTATGTGATGCTAAGCAAATCACTTAATTCCTCAGAACTTCAGTTTCCCTGTCTATAAAATGGAGTTAAAAATAGCGCCTTCGTTACAGGATCATTGTATGGTGCAAATGAGATAATGTATGTGAACTGTTTTTACAATCTTAAAGTTCTATAAACCTTTCAACTATTATTAAAAAAGAAGCTAGAAGAAGGCACAGAGAAGGGATTTGATGGTCTTGGAAGATTCATGTTACAGATTTGCCTTGTGCTTATCCTTTCCTTTATTTTTCTCAATGGACTTAGAGACCTAAGACCTGGGTCCAGATCCAAACTGCAACATTTCATATCCACGTGACATTATACAAGTTTCTTCTTCTCTCTAGACTTCAGTTTCCTTATCTGTAAAATGAAGGGCTCATCTCTGTAATTCTATGGTCCTAAGAATCTGTACAAACCCTTATATCTAACGCACCCATAATCCTTTGATAATGTATAATATTTATGTTGGGCTTAAAATACTGGATTTATAGAACTCATCAAAGAAGATAGGATAGATGCAGTAGGAAAAAAAACTTATCCTGTTACATTTTTGAAGAGTCATTTACTAATTGATAAGTTTCAAGGAAGAAGGAGGAGAAGGAAGAGAAAGTAAAGGAGAAGAAGAAGAAGAAGGAGGAGGAGGAGGAGGAGGAGGAGGAAGAGGAGGAGGAGAAGGACAAAAAGAAGGGTTACATGGATATTCCTTGATGTTGGCATAAGATTTTTGATAGGAAGAGGACAGAGGGGAGAGAATTCTAAAAGAGGGAGGGACCATAGGTGAAAGGGGAAAGAGTGAATACAGAGAAGCTATAACATGCCTGTGAAGAGACACATCTAGCTAGAATGAAAGTGCGTGTTTGAGAATACTGGGACAGAAAGACTGGAGGGGGAGGGTGAGAAGATATCTTAGAGGTCATATAATCTATCCTCTCATTTTGCAGTTGAGGAAACTGAAGAGATTTTTACCCTAAATACAATGTTCATTTTCTTATGTTGCATGTAGAAATTGAGATAAATTCTCTCAGGCCTAAAGATCTTCCTGAGGAATAAATCAGGCACTTGAGGAGCCACACTGAGCATTTCCTCTCCCCTGGATAGGATAACACCTACAGCATGTTTGATATATAAAGGTGGTTTTGCCTCTACAGCATAATTTCACTATTTTTCAGCTGTTGAGCTAAAATAACAATTACCAGACAGACTATGGACTCATAATATGGGAGTCAATTTTTAAAAAATTTAGTCTTTTATTTTCCCCCAGTTACATGTAAAAACAATTTTTAACATTTGTTTTTTAAACTTTGAATTCTAAATCCTCTCCCTTCCTCCCTCCCCACCACACCCCCCTCATAGAGAAAGCAAGCAATTCGATATGAGTTATAAATGTGTAGTCATGCAAAACATATTCATAATAGTCATGTTGTGAAAAAAACATAGAAAAAAATTCAAGAGAAATAAAGTTTAAAAAAGTATGCTTCAATCTGCATTCAGTCACCATTAGTTCTTTCTCTGGGGATGGTAGTGTTTTTTCATCATCGTCTTGGATCATTGTTTTGCTGAGAATAATTAAATCACTCATGGCTGATCATCTTATAATATTGCTGCTACTTTGTACATGGTGAATTTCACATTGCATCAACCCACACAAGTTTTTCCTGTTTTTTTCTGAGAGCATCCTGCTTATCATTTCTTATAGTACGATAATATTCCATCATAATCACATGCCACAACCTGTTCAGTCATCTCCCAACAGCTGGGCATTTCCTCAACTTATAATTCTTTACCCCCAGAAAAGAGCTGCTATGAATATTTTTGTACATCTGGGTCCTTTTCTTCTTCTTTTTTAAAATTTCTTTTGGGATATTGACCCATATATAGTGGTGTTACTAGGTTGAAGGGTATACATGGTTTTATGGCCCTTTAGGCCATAAATTGCTCTGCAGAATTGTTGAATTGGTCTACAGCTCTGCCAACAGTGCATTAAAGTCTCATTTTACCCATGTACCCTCCAACATTTGTCATTTACCTTTTTTGTCCTATTAGTGAATCTAATAGGTATGAGGTAGTACCTCAGAATTGTTTTAATTTGCAATTCTCTAATCAATAGTGAGTTAGAGTGTTTTTTATATGGCTATAGATAGCTTTGATTACTTTGTCTGAAAACTGATCATATCTTTTGATCCTTTATAAATTGAGGAATAGCTCTTATTGTTACAAATTTGACTCAGTTTTCTATATGTTTCAGAAATGAGGTCTTTATTGGAGAAACTTGCTGTAATTTTTTTTCATAGTTACTATTGCTAACTGTATTTCCATTCATTTTATCCCCCCACTTTTTTCTATTTTCTCTCTCTTTTCACCCTGTCCCTCCTAAAAAGTATTTTGCTTCTGGCTACCTGCTCTCCCAATCTGCCCTCCCTTCTATAACCACCACCCATTTCTTTTATCCCTTTCCCCTCCTACTTCTTATAGGGTAAGTAAGATATGTTTCTATACCCGATTGAATGTGTATGTTATTCTTTCTTTGAGCCAATTCTGATGAGACTAAGGTTCACTCACTCCCCCCTCACTTACCCCCTCTTCCCCTTCACGGCAAAAGCTTTTTCTTGCTTCTTTTATGTGAAATAATTTACCACCATTCTACCTCTCCCTTTCTCTTTTTCCCAGTACATTCCTCTCTCACTTCTTAATTTTTTTTGGATATTATCCCTTCATATTCAACTCACACCTGTGCCCTCTGTCTGTATATGATCTGTTTATCGCTCAGTGTTTGGGGAAGTATGAACCTGTGATTTAATGTGTGTGTGGTAGCTTCTAAGACGGAAACACCTTCCATCAATGCATAAGGATGATTCATCTGTTCCTTATAGGTTTAGAGAGTTGTTTAGGGCTTTGAGAGGTCAAGTGTCATGTCAATGACCACACATGAATGAATGAATGAAATAATCATTTATTAAGTACTTACTATTTGCCAAGCACTCTGTTAAGCTCTGAATGTACAGAGGGAAAGTTGAGACAATCCTTGTGTTCAAGGAACTCACATTCTGTTTGATAGGATCCACAAATATGGAGGAGTGGTAGCCAAGGAGATATATTTTGCTATGGTAGTTGCAGGAATGGTGAACTGAACTACAAAGGAATTGATTACCACATCATTTGCATAGCAATAGTAGTTCACAGAAGAAGAGGTAGAAAAAATAATTGGTGTGGGATTTAGGGGGTAGCCAGGCTAGTTGGCAGAAAGATGTTCAAGGTAGAGGGAAGGTTGGGACCAGCTAGATAGGGTGAGCTATGTAGTTTTAGGCTCAGGAACTCACCATTTAGACCCTTGCTGATTCCAGACAGTAGTTCTAAAGCTAAATGAATAAAGTACCCTAAAGGCAAGGTCTCTGGACTTCTGGTGGCCAAAGCATATTGGGCAGATGGTAAGAAGATATAGCCAATATAGGTAAGGGGCAAAACTGAAACTCCAGTCTTTCTAACTTCAAGTCTGACCCTTTATTTACTATGCCATGCAGCTTCTTAGACAATCATACAATCATAATATCAAACAAATTCATCCCAAATAGTCCATTTTATTGAGATTATTTGATTTAGCCTAAAACTCAGACCTTTCTTACATTACTCTAAGGTCCTAAAAGAATTGATATGTAGCCCTAATGTAGTGAACTCACTTCCCTGAGGAATTGCTTCAGCATGGGAGGCATGGGATTATTGGTTGCATTTATATGAAACAACTGGATTAGTCAGAGTCAAAAATTCTAGTTCAATCCAGTTATCCCATATTGTGTTACTATGGAGTCTACTGGGTAAAAATGAGAAGTGTCAGTAACCTTTAAAGGACAAAAGTACAATTTCTTGTGAAAATAGAAATAAACTAGAAAATTGTTTGGTACCTTTGTATACCACTGTAGTCTCTGGTCACGTAGTCAGCCAACAAGCATTTATTAAGCACTCACTGTGTGCCAGGCACTGTGGTAAATGCTGAGAATGCAAATATTAGCAAAAAAGAAAGCCAGTCTCTGCTCTCCTGGAGCTTACATTCAATGAGGAAGACAACATGAAAGAGGAAGTTGAAAGGGCAAGGGAGGCTACTTGGCAGGAAAAGTCTAGAGAAATGTAGCCAGGTGGTAAAGGAAGAGAAAGTTAGCTTGGGCACCCTCTTTAAATGGAGGTTCTGGGAGTTGTCCTCTGCAAGAGTAAGGGACTCCAGGGACAGCAGAGAAACTAGGATGACATTATAATATAGAATCAGAAAGAGGTGAGTTCAAATCTTGCCTTGACTACTTATTAGCTGTTTGATACTGGGAAAATCATGTAATATTGGTCTCAATTTCCTCATCTGTAAAATGGAGGAGGTGGACTCCACAGGCTCAGAGTTCCCTTCTGGCTCTAAATCTATGCTCCTTTGAGTAAAACCATATAAAGCCTTAGAAAGAGCCAGGATGGAGAGGCTTATACGGACTGATGCTAAGTGAGAAGAGCAGAACCAGGCAAAACCTGTACACAATCACAGACACATCGTACATATGATGACCAACCTTGATAAACTGGACTATCCTCAACAACGCACAGCTAAAGACAACTCTACAAGCCTCAAGATGGAAGGAGATACCTAAACTCAGAGAAAGATATAGAAAGACTA
>CM053588.1:93702295-93726736 GCA_028646515.1 Pseudochirops corinnae | reverse complement strand
AAAAAAAAAAAAAAGAAAGAGCCAGGATGCTCTAGTGGAAAGAATATCAGAGTCAGCATGTGGTATAGTGGCTAACTACACTAGTCCCCAAATCAGGAAGACCTGAATACTAGCTTTGTGACTTTGGGCAAGTCACTTAACTTCAGCCTCAATTTCTTCAACTGTAAAATGTGAATAATAATAGCACCTACCTCATGGGGCTGTTGTGAGAATCAAATGAGATTTTTTTTTAAAAGTACTTAGCTCAGTGCCTGGCACCCAGCAGGCACTATAGAAGTTCTCATTCCTGAGTCTCCTTCCTCTCCCCTCTCCTGGATTTGTAGTCAGTGGACCCAGGTTCTATTTCCTATTCTACCACTTTGTTCCTGAATGACTTTGAATAAGTCATTTCAACTCTCTTGTTCTCAATTTTCTCTTCTGTAAAACAATAAGTGTGGACTAGATGATCTCTAAGGGATCATCCAGTCCTGATCCTAGTACCTCTTATGTTGCTTTGTAAATAATAGATTCTTAGTAAATGACTGCTGGAAGAATATTGAACAAATGAAAAAAAGCCATCACCCAGACCTAACTGCTGAAGTGCCAACATCTGTATCTTAGACTTAATTCAAGTATTTCACTATTGGTACTCCTTGCCCTCAATAAGATGTGTCTCTGAATCCTAGGGAGGTGAAGGGAAGTGTCTGCTCTGTAACTGGGAGGATACAAGAGCATTTAGGTAGGATGTCTGGGGACGAGGAAGAACAAAATTAAAAACCAGAGTAAGGCTGGAATACAATGAGGTGGCACCTCCCCCAGAGTACTACAGTGCTCAGTCCTGCTTAGCATCATTCCTAGTATATTTCTATGTTCTTGAGTCCCTCATTCACTTGTTTTCTGATTCTTATGGACAGACTCTGACTTTGTTTCTTGACTTGGAATCTGAATTCTCCCTTTTGGGCTTATTGCTAACTGATTCTTGAATTGACCTGCAATTGGTTTAAAAATGCTATCTAAGTGTCAGCTATTATTATGATTCTTTACCTTCTGGCTTATCTGGTTACCATTTCTCTATGACAGTTTGAACTCCCTTGGGACAAGAAGGGATATCTTTTAACTTCTCCTTTGTTAGCTTGCTGGCTCCCAGGATGCCTCATTGTTCCTTTCTTCCTAAAAGGTTGGGAGGAGGACAGTAGCTTGTGGTCAAAGAAGAAACCTTGGGAGTATAGGAGGTTGAATTTTAGATACAGCTGCCATAAGCTGCTAGTACCTGGGAAGATTGAAGGGAATAACATGTTCTGGCAACCATTGAACCTGAGGCCGTTAACTTCAGGGAGCAAGCTTATTGAGTGCTCATACCAAATATCTCACCGATTGTATTGCAATGCATGTCTCTCTGGTTCAAAAAATGTTTGCACTGATTCCTTCTTGGTCACATGATCAATGAGATTCTCAACATTTTCTCCAGTCCTGATGATCTCTCACACATCAAGTGCAAGAGATAAACCAATTCTCTATGTCTTCAAGGACAACAAGAACCCCCAAATGGTAAAACAGCAAAACAAAACCCTCTAAAACAGTGGTTCTCAATCTGTGGGTTGTGACACCTTTGGGGGTTGAACGACCCTTTCACAGGAGTCACAGGCGTGGCCTAAAACCATCTGAAAACACATATTTCCAGTGGTCTTAGGAACCAAGACACCACTCCTCTATCCATCTCCAGGCAGGTCCACCCACATGCAGATATGCCCACATACTAGTATTAAAGGGTCACGGCATTAGGAAGGTTGAGAACTACTGCTCCAAAACAATGAATAAAAACAGAGGGAAAACTTCCCTTGAATAGCTAGCATTTATATATTGCTTTAAGATCTCCATAGTGTTTTACACATATCTTCTCATTTGATAATCCCAACAATCCTGTGAGGTAGGTACTATTATTACCTTTATGTTATCAATAAGGAAATAAAGGCTGAGAGAGTTTAAGTAACTAACACAGAATCACATAACTTATAGCTATTAAGTATATGATGCAGGATTAGAACACAAGTCTTCTTGACTACAGATCTAGCATGATATCCCCTGTGCCATATTACCAGCTGCCTATAACCAAAAATATTTTTAGCATAATTTTTTTAAATAGTAAAGGACTGGAAGGAATTCAGATGTCTCTTGATTAAGGAATGAATGAGTAAAGTATATGTTCATAGTATGAAATGTTATTATACCATTAATATGATGAGATGGGGACTGCACCTGTGATTTCATTGATATAGATAACCTGTAGAAGAGGAAATTCCCTCTACTCAAGCAGGTCAGCACCTTTTCTGCAACTTATAGTCTTATAGAGTTGCCCAGAGGACATGGATATTAAGTGGTATGATCAGGGTGACACATTCTATACATCAAGGATGAGACTTTTCCTGTGCTATCCTCACCCACATCCCATATTTTCTTTTTTTATTACTGAAACATAAATATAAAATTAGAAAAGAAAAAGAAACATAGTGTAAATAAAATATTGAAACAAATGCAAAATAAGAAAAGAAAAAAACCTTGTCATGTGCATAGCAGAACATGAGAGGATTCAAAATACATAGCAATAAGTTTTTGTTTCCAGAAAGTCTATATAATAAATACTATGTGTTGTGTTGAGAACTGTCAATCTTTTCTTTGCTTCCTTGTTAGTTTTCTTTTGGTCTCTGCTGTGTATTTTTTACTTTGTTCTTTTCCCCCTGTTCCTTTTTGCTTTCCCATGCTTTCAAATGTCATGGCTAGGACTCCTTTCTAGAAAACTACAGAAAACTACAATTAAGCACAGTTATATTTACATGAAGATATAGATATATAGTTCCACACATACATAGATATACATATATACTCACATAATACATATATAGACATATACTTTCCCTAACAAATTCTACTTCTGATCTTCGTTTTTATTTTCACACATATACCCCATCTTTTCTAATTCCCAGACCAGCTTTCTAATGGATGTAAGAGTCAGTGGTCATGAAATGATGAATATGAAAAGTTCAGCAAAATTTAGGAAAAAAGTTGCACCGACTGATGCAAAGAGAGGTAAACAGAACAAGAAGATTTGTATTATGGCCATAATAATATATAGGAAAACAAAAGCCTCCAGAACTTTGATCAATGCAGCAATTAAGAGAACAACAGCTGTGAATGAGTCATAGATTTTCCAAGGTGGCAAAGGCATTGATGGATTTTGCTTGACCATGCCTACTTGTTACAATGGAGGCTCCTGTGGTCAGTGGGATTCATTGGGAAGGAACAACAATGTTAAAAGAAGAAAAAACATCAAACCTTTAAATCACATACAATACCTATACAAGCCATGAGGTGATACTCTAAGGTGCAGTTTCTTGGTAGTTTTCCATTGTGCATGTGCCAACAATACCTAATTCAGATATAACCAGGCAAATCACTAGACAAGTTCGAATGCAAGAATTACCAGCTGCCAGCACATGCAGCTGGCTCAAACTTGTTAAAGAGTGAGAGTACTTCTATCAAATGGAAAGGTATCCTAAGAGGTAGAAAACAAGATGAAAATTTTTGTTATTTCTTCATAAAGTCTGACTATTGCAATATATCTTGCTTAGTTAACCTCTCTTACTCTATTACAATAATAAAATGCTGTTCAGCCTCACACTTTCCATTTATTTGATGCCAAATGGAAAGTGAGAGAGGTGGGGAATATGAGATATTAGGATTCACAAAGGGCTTTTGTATCAGGCTATATGGCATTCAATATCCATTATGGGTGGATGATGATGAGGATCTGTTCATATGAAAACTATTACTTTCCCATAGGCAACAGGAGCAAGTGAAGCATGTGGTCAACTGGGAAAAATTGATATTAGAAAAATGTACATGAGAGCACTCTTAAAAACATCTGTACTCCAGACTAAGTTTAATAATTTTGCTATTTGTATCAAATAAACTAAAATATGGAACCTGAGTTCTTAGGAGAGAAGAGTTGGTGTCCACACATTCTCTCTGCTATATAGGTGAAAGGAGTCCTAGCCATGACATTTGAAAGCATGGGAAAGCAAATTGAAAAACCAGGGGGGGTTGGAACCCAGTGGGACAACAACTCCTACCAATACCCACAGTATCTAACCATAGCTCTTCTTAGACCTAGTTCTTATTTTCTTGTTGCTGAGCAACTAGTTTCTTAAATTTCCAGTGGTAGCACCTTGGACAGAGTTCTACATATCAAGCTTTCGTCTGGTTGATAGACCGGAATGTGCAGTCTCTCTTGAAAGTTTGTTGTTAATTGATTCTTGGACTGGTTTTTTAAAAATCAATTTTACTGTTTGTTATTTATTCTGGGACTTGTCTGGTTGCCATATTCAAATTGCCATCAGGCATCCCCTTAACCCTGACTCAGGGAGACTCTCTGGGTTCTGGCATGAAACTGGTATTTGATAACTCTGTTTCAATGTCTTATTTAAATTTTATGCCTCTTTCCTATTTCTTTCTCTGTATGTTATGTTATGATATTGGATTTGTTCATGAATAGAACTTTTGGACTTGTTTTATCTTCGGCTTCACTCTTTGAAGATATATAATACTGATAGTGAAAATCTGCCTAGAATTTCTTCATTACATGGGCAGGATAATGCCATTCCAATTTGTTCTATTATTAAAGGATGATGCAGTTAATCATTGGCTTGAGAGTGATTAATTTTTTCATAGCTTTACTGTAAGATGTGCAAACAATTGGCCTGTGATGAAATCTTGGCATCATTTACTATGGGAGCCTGCTGTTTAATTCTTCCCCTGTCGTAATTCATCAATTTTTTGCCTTGGAGGGCTGTCTTTTGTACTTATATATGTGATGAATTTTTGTCTCATATAAGTCATTTCTCAAGAGGGCATTCTTCCTCATATTAATTTCTATGAAAAAATGATGACACTTTCCACCTTGGGTATGAAACCTCACACTGCCTGATATGAGTCCCAGAGAGAGCTAGTAACTTGCTTGAGGTCATATTGTTGTGGTTTAAACGTAGGGATGCCAAAAATTGTTGAGGTGGGGGCTCTGACCATCCATAAACTGTTGGGGTTTCATGATGTGTTATGGTGGATCCATCTCAAAGAATTCAGAGTCAGATCACCTCTAATCCAAGTATAGGCATTTATTGAGACTGGCACTTCTCATAAAGCAGGCTAAGTTCCAAGAGGAACCAGTAACTTCAGAGAAAGCAAGATGGATTTTTATAGGATAAAGATGCAATTACATTATCAAAATTTACATAGACTAGAGAAATATGAAAAAGACAGGAAGAGTTTGTTAGGACATTAGGTAATGGAGGAGGGGTCCCATCTATGGTTCAGTGGTTAAACATTCTGGTCGTGCTTCCCTCCAACTGGCTAGCTATTGTGATCCTGTCTTGGGTTAGATAGATAGTTAGGTATTGTGGCCCTGTCTTAGGCTAGATGGATGATGTGATTGTGATTGAATACAGGAACACATCTGTTTCTGTGGGAATGGGTCTAGGGGCAGTGACTAAGTAGAGGCAGTACCTGGGTTCCCATCACATGGACACACCTACTGTTTCTGTGGGAACTAAGAGTTCAGACCACACCTGTTGTTCCAGTGAGCAGTGAGGCATATATGAAGAAGTTAGGACATTGGCAGGGGAGCTAGGTACAGTGGGGCCAGACCTATAATGAAGTTAGAATATTGGGGTTGGGGCAGTTTTATTAGAATTCCATCAATATTACTGGTTAGCTAATAGCCAATTTTGAACTGAAATCCAGATCTCATGACATTTAATTCAATCATCATTCTGCCTTCAGATTGTATAGGAAGCAATATGGACATCTTATATTCAGTCATGTGCATGAGTTAATTGTGTGTCTAGCATACAATTTATACTCATAGGCCCACATAATATTCTAATCCTGAACCATAAATCATGCATCAAGGACCTATAATTTCTTTGGTATGGGAAATCCTGACAACAACCAGATAGCAACCTATGACTTTTACTTATAGAAAGATGCCTCAAGGCACTTAAAGGTTAAATGACTTGTCAAAAGTCAAACAACCAATAAATGGTGGTGTCAGGATTTGAATCCAGGTCATAATTACTCCAAGTTCTATTCAATTATACCTCCTCTATACTGGATCATATATACATATATACATAATACACACACATGCATGTGTGTGTGTGTGTGTGTAACATATGATATAGTAAAGGCATTGACATGAAAATATAACTCCTAATCTATAAAAAGGTAACTAGATCAGACGATTATCAGTTCCATAAAAACAGTACTGTAACAGTGGGAAGGGCCTTTGACTTGACTCAAAATATTACTTGGCAGTATTTGACCTTGGGTAAGTCTTTGAACTTCAGTTTCCTTGCCATTCTTGGTGGGATTGTAGGTGTCTCACTAAATTTGGGCATAGCAGTCAGAAAGAGAATGGGAAGAGTGAAGAAATATTGATGTTCAAAATGGTGCAAGCCAAGTAGTATTAGGGAAAGGACACTAGATTTGAGCTCTGAAAGCATGGGTTGAAATCTTAGCTCTATTGCTGAATACTTGTGTGACAGGAAAGTTACTTTCCTCATTAGTTTCCTAATCTGTCAAATGAGTGTACTAAACTAGTGGCATGAATGATCAATGATTCTATAATGTGAAAATCAGGATAAGAAAGATTGCCCTACTTGGTTCGTGGGGTTGTTGTTAATACTATCTCTGAGACAGAAAAAAAACAACTGGGAATCAAGTCTTGCTTCAGACAGACACTAGCTATATGACCCTTGGCAAGTCCCTCAGTGACCTCGAGAAACTTGTGGAGGGAGTTTCTTATGAAGATAAAATCACAAGTGTAATAAAAGAATAACTGACATTTACATAGCACTCTAAGGATTTCAAAGCATAATAGAGTGACATCATGACAAAAAGACTGGATTTGGAGTCTGAGGAGCTCGGTTCAAATATTTTATAAATATCCTATTACTGACTCTTCATAAGTATGTTGGGTAAAAAATGCTATAGTTATTAAATATATCTTCCCATTTTACAGATGTGAAAACTGAGACTGAGAAAAGTTGTTACCTCTTCAGTGTGATAAAGCAATTAAATGTCTGATGCAAGATTCCAACCCAGGTCTTCTTGACACCAAGGCTAGTGCTTTATCTATTATAACACACAGCTTCTCTCTATATGCAAAGTACCTTGCAAACTTCAAATGCTAAATTAATGTTAGACATTATTATTGTGATTTCAAAGGTCCTTTCTAACTTTAAAATTATGGGAAGTCAGCAACAAGTAGCAGTAGCAGCAGTAGCAGTGGCTGCTTCTGGAGTTCTGGGCCCACAGATAGTGGAGGACAGAGTGACTGATGCAAGACCCCTAAAGCCTGGGACAGTACACCCACCCCAATACCCACTGGAAGCAAAGTACTACCTTGAGAAAGAGTTAGAGAGTCAAGTATTTGGCTGAGAAGATGAGCAAACAGTGTAAAAAAAAAGTCAGACTATAGAATCTTACTTTTCTGACAAAGGAGATCATAACATATAACCAGAAAAAAACAACAAAACTATTTCAAAGGCCTTCATGAAAAATATTAATTGGTCACAGACCATGGAAGAGCTCAAAAAAGATTTTGAAAATCAAGCAAGAGAAATAGAGGAAATATTGGGAAGAGAAATGAGAATGATGCAAGAAAATCAAGCAAAATGAGTTAACAGTGTGCTAAAGGAGATCCCACAAAATACTGAAGAAAATGACACCTTAAAAAGTAGTCCAAAATTCCATGATTCTATGTTAGACCGCAGGATTGTAAAGAAAATTCAAATGGTTATTTCGTCAATTCCTCTAACTTCAAGAAGAATTCCACCTAAATTTTCTTCAGTAGGTGAGATTCTATCTTGTATGACTCATTCCTATCATTCTGCTCACAATTTTTCAGTGGATCCCTTTTAATTCTTGAATATAGTTTTAATTCCTTTGGTATTCAAGGTCCATTTTGTAGTAGTGGTAATGGTTAGTGGTTCTTGGAGAGAGAGACAGAAAGAGAGAAAGACAGAGAGAAAGAGAGAGACAGAGAGACAGAGAGAGAGAGACAGAGACAGAGACAGAGGAAGAATGAATCAGCTGTCAGTGTAAGAATTAACATATAATTGTGTGCTCAGCATTACACCTACCATTGTGTCTGGTGCCATAATCAATAAAAAACAAAGAAACAAACTCAATCATGCCATTGGTCTTATAATTGGAACCTTAGAAATAATTCCACTTGAGGGACAGCTAAGTGGCATAGTGGATAAAGCACTGATCCTGGAGTCAGGTGAACCTGAGTTCAAATCCAGCCTCAGACACTTACTAGTTGTGTGACCCTGGGTAAGTCACTTAACACTGATTGCCTCCACAGAAAAGAAAGAAATAATGCCATCTGAACCTCTCATCTGCCAGACAAGGAAACTAAGAAGGGAATAGAAAAAAAACAAAGAAACTATAGAAGGGAAATTATTTATTAAGGTCATATAGCTTAATAATGAACAGATTTTAGATTTGAAACCAGTTCTTCTAACTTCCAATCAAGGTCTTTCTCCGTTGTCCCACCTTGGCATTTTGGGACCTGGGACCTAGGAATAATAGTCTCTGCTCGTATAATCCTTTAAAGAGTCATTCATAGACTTTTGATATGCATGATCTCGTTCAATGTTCACAATAATCCTAAGTGAGACATTGGGTGTATATAGACCGACTAAAGGGAAAAGTCATAGGAGGAGCAGCTAGGCCTGTTGGATAGAAAAGTGCCTTAGTGGGAGCCATTTGAAGGCATTTGGAAACAAAGGAATTCCATTAAAATCCCTCCTCCTTCAATGTTTATGCCTAAGAGGCAGAGTGAGAATGGAACTTTGGGGAACAGAGCCATATAATGGTTCCATATAATGGTCGGATTGGTGCTAAGGGGAGATTAACTGTAATAACACAGGCTAAGTACTCCTAGGAGGATGGCCCAAGTAAGAGATCAGGAATTCCCATCTTTACCTCTTTGTTACTAGTTCTTCTGTTCTAGTTTTTATTCTTGTGCTCAGTAACACATGTAGAGGTTCTAATAAAAATAAAAAGTTCACATTTATATAGCATTTTAGGTTGTACAAAGGGATTATATATATCAACTCTTTTGATTCTTAGAAGAAACTTGGGAGGTCAGTGCTCTTCCTAGCCTTGTTTTTAAGATTAAGAAATTGGGACTGAGAGAGATTAAATAATTTCCTGGAGCCAAATAGATAAAGTCTCTTTTCCAACAATGCACCTTTCTTTCATTTAGTCACCATTACTATTCTGGTGTTTTTATGAAAGAGAAGGTAGCCTAAGTTAATAAAATGTGTTCTTGGAATAAAATGTAACCATGGAAGCAAATGATGATACGGTAGTTATTGCTCTGACACCAGGTAGACCAACTGCACTCACTGACCAATGCTGGGCACTTAAGATGGAAGAATTGATTTATAAAAGCATATAAGAACAGAAAACCAGAGATTTGTCCTGAGGAGGGCAGACTTTATGGGATCTTAGGTTTAGAACTGGAAGAGATCTGAGAGATTGTGTGGTCCAACCTCTTCATTTTTATGGATGAGGAAACTGAGGCCAGAGAGCTAAAGTAAATTGTCTAAGGTTACACAGGGATGAAGAAACTGGGTCACACACCCAATTTCTTTGATTTTATGCCTAATGTTCTTTTTAAAATGAAATTTATTCATGCTTTTTTTACACCTTAGTTATTTTCTAATATTCCTCTACTCTGAATATTACCTTGAAACAAACATAAAGAAATAAATAAATAAAAATAAATACCTACTAAGTGGCCTTGTTTTCTACCACAGATTTTAAAGCTACTTCCTTCTGTTCTCTTCTTTAGCCTCCGTCCCTCCCCTCCCATAACAGGACATTCTAACAAAATTTCTCCATTCCTAACACACACACACATAAAAGAGATATGCTGAAATCAGCTCCAACTGGCTTCTGAGAGCTGAATGCTAAATTTTCATTGTAAGTATTTGCAAAACACTAAAAATCAGGATTTGATTTATTGGTTTGTTGATTGTCTAAATATAAGAAAGTAATGGAGAAAATATTAATAATTCAAATTAAACTTTAAGATGTATCATATATACTTCCCCTCCCCCATTGCAAACTCATTGTTAAAATTTACTAGCACATTCTTGATATTAATTAGCCTACTATGAAAAACTAAGGCAAAAATATCTGAAAGAACATGGTGAAAAGAAAAGATTTGGAATTACAATCATGGGATCTAGTTTAGAATCATGGGTTCTGGGGACTGGGCCAAGATGGTGGAGGAGAAGCACAAACTTGGCGTGACCTCCTGCTCCAATCACTTCCAATACATGTAAAAAAAATGACTCTAAACAAACTTTAGAGCTACAGATCCCACAAAGTGACAGAGACAAACAAATCTGCAGCTGAAGGCAGCCCGGCAGGAGGATGAGAGAAGGACACTGAGCTGGGAGCCCCACACAGTCCCATGAGCCCCATGGTTCTGGCCCCAGGGCAGCAGCAATGAACAAGGAGCAGGTGTTCTGGAGCCAGCTTATACTGACTTCCAGGGCTGGTTGTTAAATTTGCAGTGTGTGCGTTTACACCTTTGAAATCGACTAATGCTACAAATTAGAGCTTGGTACATTGTTTTGTTGATTATTTAAACTTAAGACAGTGATGGAGAAAATGAAGATTAAATAAAAGTGTGTCATGTATAAAAAAGAAAGAGTCATGGGTTCTAGTTTAAGCTCTGTGAATAAGAACCTCAAGTCTCCTAAGCAATGTAGGCTTCAATTTCCTTCCCTTTATTAACTATTGAATTCTAGGTTCCTTTTTAAAGAAAATTTTATAATCCAATGATCCTATGAAAATAATGACAAATTTCCTGGTAATAAAAAGATTCTATGAAAAATTTGTCAATACTTCAAGTATCCCTATAATCATGGGGTAGATACCCCTTCCAATGAAGCAGATTTTAACTCCTCTGAATGAAACTAGATTATCTTTGTGAGTTTATGCAGCTGAAACATTTATCACCCTGCAGACAACCTGATGATTGCCAATTGAACTAGGCTGGTTCTCAGTCCACAGTTTATCAGCAGATCCAGACTTAATGACTTTCAATCTGGGTAGAAACTGCCAGAGCCAGATCTCCTAACAGTGTCTTCAAGAATCTAGGGTCAATGCCATAGCACAGTGAGGACATCAGAGGACTGATGATTCCTGATATATAAGTGCAACCCCTCAAGGAGTAGGTAGGAAAAAGTTTATACTTACTGTGCACAAAGTGTGGGAAAAGTACTGTGGCCTGTCAAGGGGCACAGTCATAGATGTTTTCCCAAGTGGAGAGAAGGCCAAAGTTCTGTGCATAATATACTCAGTAAGCCAGAGATATCTGTTCAGTGTATGTGCAGGAGGCCAGGGATAGTTCTTTGGAGTTGAGGCAGGATACCAAAAGTTTGTCTTGGGTAAAGAAAGGCAGAAAGTCATTCAGAGGATCCAAAGTTCTAACCCAGTGAGCATAGTGTACTCCCGTTATTAGGTCAAGGTGGAAAGGGCAGGCATGATCATTCTCTTAGGGCAGAGAGAAAAACGGAAACATAGATGAAGTATGTAGTCTAAGGTCATATAGCTGGCCAATGATAGTCATTTTAGAGCCTGCATTTGTTGACTTTTAGTCTATCATCTTTACTTATGTGGAGGAACATAAGACAGTTTGGAGCATTTAAAGCCAGATCACTTCCCACCTTACACAGTGAATGATGGTGGTGCTGAATTAGGCCCATGAGTACATTTCATAATGCAACTACTTAGCTCTGTAAAGTATTTGGAAATTCTATTGAGATGATGGATGCCATGTCTCATAAAATGATCTTACCTCCTGCTTGTAAATAACTGTTGGAAAGTTCTCTTCTATTAGTTCTTTTCTTAATGTAAGAATAATTGATTAAGGGCAGAGAAGAACTGACTTACAAGAAAAGATTAGGCTCAGCTGAACAACTTGGACTTGAGAGCAATCTGATTAGCATTCATGAAGGTTTGAAGAAGATAAATACCAAGCAGAGAGTGAGATTGTTTGAGATTAGAGTCCAAACAAGGGTAATTATGATGAGATAAAAAGAGGCATGAGGGAAGAAAATTAAACCAGAGAAAGTGGTGGCTAACTACCTGGGGGAGAAAGTGTTTACAAAATGACAAGAAATGAATTCTTTAGGACTGGGGAGTCCTCCACGAGGAGGTAAAGGCATCACATTGCTTATACTGTATATGGAATGTTGTGCTATGGTGTGCTACAGTCTTGTGTGCAGCAAGGAGACATCTATGTTGGTGGAGGTCACATAGAAACATCCATCAGGAGATTCTCTGGCTCAGAAACCATTCTTCATAAAATCATGGAGAAGCAAGATACCTTTGGGCACTGAGAAAATAACTTAATTAAAGAGTTGACATTTCCCACTGAATCTAATAATACAATCCAGAACAATTTCCTTTCTCAATACTTCTGACAGTTTGTCTGTGATGGGTCTGTTGCTGACATGAAGGTGAATGCCCTAATGGACTGCATATGGGGAACTTTAAGGAGAGAAATGACAGGACAGGTCATTTAACTTATTTCCATCTCAGTCTGATCTGCCTTTCTGGACTTCAGAACCAAACTTGGGTTACTGTCTCATGCTGGAACTTCCCTCAATGCCAAGGGTCTCTTTACAGTGGAACATCTAGCCATCCACATGTCCTCAATCTGGAGTATCCTTCCACGAAGCCCATACTCTTATACTATTGCTAAGTTCTTCATGAGATCTCCCTTGGTCAGCCTTCATTTCCCTCCTGGCCTAGTCCCTGACTTTCCAGGCTTCAAAACCATGCCTCTGTTGCTATTTCATCCTGGAACTTCCCTCAGTAATTGGGGCCTCCTCACTCCAAAGCAGCCAACTACCCCCAGTGAACTATGGGAGAGCCCTCTGGAATATCCCTTCGCCAGACCCTGTTTTCTCGTTGGTGAGCTCCTCCGGGGGCTTCCATTTGGGGGCTGGCCAGGTCTGCCATCCTTCATTTTCTTTCCAATTATATCAGAATATTATGGAATTTGCTGCTAGGTTCCTCCCCAACTGCACTTTTCAGCCCCCTTTTTTTGTACTAATGTCCCCTGGTAGAATGTAAGTTTGCTGATGGGGGGATCTACTACTATCACTCTTTTTTTGCTTGTATTTCTATCCCCAGCGCTTAGCACAATGCCAGGTATAAAGCAGACCCTTAACAAGTGTTTGTTTCCTTTCTTTGGCCTCTCTGGGCTTCAGTTCCCTAATTTGCAAGATGGGGGACGGGGGTGTACTACATAGTTTTTACAATCTACTACACTTCCAAATCTATGATTCCATTAAGTTTTGGTGACATTTCCTATCCAGTAAATGTAAAAAGAAGTTGGAAATATATATCCTTGCAGTGTGGGATATAGTTATGAGATTTTTTTTCTTTATATTATTCAAATTCAGTCCATCCTACATAATACTCAATTCCATTTTTTAAAAAGCATTTATTAAGTGTCTTCTATGTATAAGGCCCTGAGAATGCAAAGGTATAAATATCCCTGTGCTCAAAGACTTTGTGTTCTGTGGGGGAGGGGAACCACATGTACCCATTTTGCAGAGCAGATAGAGCAGTGGAGCTGGAGTCAGGGAGACCTGAGTTCATATTCTTCCTCAGATACTTACTAGTTGTGTGGTTCTGGGCAAGTATGAGGAAAAGCAAGGTGATCCTTTTTTTTTTTTCTTTTTGGAGGTGGGAAGGTAGGGCAATTGGGGTTAAGTGACTTGCCCAAGATCACATGGCTTGTTTTTTTTTGTGTGTGTGTGTGTGTGTGTTAAGTATATGAGGCTGGATTTGAACTCAGGTTCTCTTGACTCCAGGGCCTGGTGCTCTCTTCACTGCACCACCTAGCCGCCCCAGGCAACACTTTTGGTTGGAACAGAGAGAATTAAACAGTGTAATATGAAATGTCTGGAAAAATAGTCTGAAGGCAGATTGGGAAGAACTATCAATGTTGAAAAGAGAGATCTGCATATTATCCTCCAGTAAAAAGGGAACTACTGAGATTTCTTGATTAAGGTTTTAAGATGGTGCTATCTATGCTTTAGAAATCTCAAGTTTGCAGCTGTTTGAAGGACGGGTTAAATAGGGGACAGCCTGAAAATAGGAAACCAGTTAGAAGGCTGTTGGAATTATCATGATGAGGAACAATGAAGGGTGGTGGCCGTATGAGTAAAGAGAAGAGGACAGATGCGAGAAATGCTTTGGAGGTTGAATCAAGAAGACTAATATAAACAAATCTGTCCCTTATCAATAAAGGACACTCGGTTTGAGAACTCTTTCCATCAACACAGATGTGACTAACCAGCTGTTTCCTAGGGAGTGGTTTTAGATCTATAGATCTAAAAAAAGCTTGCTGAGGATTACATATGGAGGGTGTGTGAGAGGTGGGGTTTGACCTCCCAAATCCTCCTTACTTCACACCTATCACTTCGTCCCTTATGCCCCATGCCTTTAACTACCTCATGTACTCTTAGACTTTATTATTACAAAGCCCTTGGAAGTGTTGTATCATTAACATTTTCTTGGCTGCTTTTACACTTGTGAACTAAAGGGCGGTATTTGTAAAAAGTGCATGAGAGTTGGGTCTTCTATCAACAGCCAGACATAATGAGAAGGTTTCATTCCTTTCTACAGCAATGGTTTTGTGAAGACTCTTCAGTGGATAGCAGAGGCTGGGGCTCTTGGGTCCTCTCTTACTGAGCAGCTTACTCATGGAGAATGAAACAGTCTGCCTCTATCTGTCACGCCTGAATTTCCTTCACTCTTGGGGATCCATTCTTCCAAGGGCCAGAAAGATTCAAAATCCTGTGGAGGAGCCATGCTCTCTAGAGGTCTGTCACATAATACACTTCACTGGACTGGGGAAGTTGCTGGAGGAAGAGTGAATCTCTGGAGTCTGCTCTTCACAAATATTCCTCTGACTCTCAGAAACAATCCCTTCTGTTCTGGAGTTTACTCTCCCACCCCTGAGTTTCGTGACTGAACTTTTTGTCATCATTTTTCAAAGAGCTGGTGGATTACTGAAAATATTCTAATTCAGTTATTGGCAAACCGTGACCCTTGTGGTCATTTCTGTCTCTTGGAACATGTTCTAACAAAGTTTCAATATCTCCTGTACTGACAAGAAAACCAACAGGCAATTACTTTCTTAAAACAGAAAGCAAAATTTATGTTATTTTTCTGATCCTACTGCCAGGAAACAGACAGACATACACATATAAACACCGTTTACTGACAAAGAAAACCTAGTCAATATAAGTAAGCAGCTGGATGAAAAAAAGGAAAACCAAAAATGAAATTGACTTAAAACTCAGAGAAAGCATATTCATAGAACATACTGTATCCTACTGCTAACTATATTGATGATATTGGGAAAGATGATCTTTCATGGACAATGGTATACATATAACTAATAGCATAAACAGCTGTGGGTTGTTTGCAGTTTATTACAGGTGAAGAGGAGGCACATTCTAAAAAGTCTATTCTAGCAATGGGAAAGGTGAAAAATTTGCCACAACTGAGAATTTCCTAGTAGCTTAATGTAATGTTATACTTACTTACTCCAATATTATAATACTTCAAAACCAGCTGTGATTTCCCTGGTGTGGGCACTCCCCTGCATAAATACAACTTTTCTCATCCCGAGTCAAGTCATCATGGGTTGTTATGGCCATAACCATTCATTTCCTGGGGAGCAACATTCTGGTCTTGAGCCTTTATAAATTTATATAGGCTAGTCTTTACATAACAATAATCTTTATTGTAAAAACCTCTTAATTGATCTATTTCCAGAATCTCTCTCCTCAAATCCTGTCTTTTTACCGCTCTCAAAATAATCTTCCCTGGGAATAAATCTAAAAATTTCCATTCCCTCTTCAAAAGGCTTCAGGCAACTACCTATTGTCTCAAAGAGTTTTAAAAAAAGTCTTTCTAGCATGTCAGCATCTGCTCAAGATTGAATTCCTTTATAACGTTCAAGAATCCGAAGCATAGGATCTTGGCATTCAAGTCCCTCTATAATCATATACCATCCTCTACATTTATTTCATAATCCATTCTTTCATGCGCTCTACATTCTGGCCAAATTGAATGACTAACCCTTTCCCCGATTTAACAATTCAACTCAAGTCTCTGGCCCTAGGGAAAACCATATTTATTCCATGTCTTAAGTGTACTCCATCCTTATTTCTGCCTCTCAGAGTCCTCATCTTCTTTAAAAAGACAGCTCAGGTACCACCTTCTTCACGAAATACCCTTTGATCCCCCAGGTACAAGTGAATCTTCTCGAATGACCTCCAATTATAATGATCTCTGTGTAATGTTACAGTCTTTCAGAAGAATGAATGAACAATTACAGTGAGTGACTGTTTTGTATTCACAACAGCTAATGTGAACTGCAGAAAGTAGGTGTTTAATATATATTGTTGAAATTGTTTAATTTAGAGATAGAAAGTATTTTAGCAACGTCCATGGTTCTTAATGTGGGATACATGATTTCTAAAAAATTGATGACTATTTCAATATAATCGGTTTACTTTATAATCTTACCTATTTTATTTATGCATTTAAAAACATCATTTTGAGAAGCTGGGATCCAGGGAAGTTAGGTGATTTACTCAAGCTCACACAGTTTCTTACTTCATGAATATTATGAGACTATCATCTAACTATCTTGGCCGATTGAGCGTTTTCTGTGGTAGCCCTTGTGCAGAAAACTTGAAATAACCATTTTAAAGATAATTGAAATAAGTATCGGCCCCAAGACACGGATTTATATTTGCCCATCCAACATAGCCCAAGATTGTGGTCAAAATTTGTTGTATGCTGGCAAATGTTTAATAACCAAATCTACAGAAAAACAAACAACCAAACTTTAAGCACAGCACATTAATTTTTTTGGGGGGGGAGGGGAGAGGCAATCAGGGTTAAATCAGGGTTAAATGACTTGCTCAGGGTCACACAGTTAGCAAGTATCTGAGGTCAGATTTGAACTCAGGTCCTCCTGACTCCAGTGCTGGTGCTCTATCCACTGAACCACTTGGATGCCATCACAACATATTTTTATTCTTAATTTGTTTTATTTGTCTAAAGGTAGCTCTCAAATAAACATTATTGCTCAAAACTTTTTTGGAAGAGGAATATCAAATTTTGGCAGCAGTGATTCAGGGATTATTTCTAGGCAACATGACATAGAAACCTGGGCCTGGAGTCAGGAAGACCTGCATTCAAGTCCTGTCTCTCATAAATTCTGGATTTGTGAAATTGAGTCAATCGCTCAATCCCTCCTTCATCCTAGAAATATTCTAAGATAATGAATTACAGACTGAACTGCATTAGTGGAGGGAGTTTCTATCCTATTTATTTCTCTCACCAATGACATGCTATTTTAACAACAACAACAACAAAGAAACTCAAAACACGTTTACTGAAAACAGAGGTTTCAACCATTTTGTGGAAAAGATTGACTGTGATTCTGTAAGGGCACCTGTGAAGTTAGCAGTCTGACCTGATGGATGGCAGTAATGATGCTAAGGCAGAGTGGGACGCAGCAGGAGTGGTGCTCTTATGTTTTATTAAGAAAACCGTAGTGTACAGGACTAAGAAGGTCATATTCACCCTGGACAGACCACATCTGACTCCATCTTTTTAGTCTTCCTATAGTTCACTTTCTTCCCCTTCCCTCCGCTCTCCTCCTCCCTGCCACCCACCTGTACTCTGCAATCTGATGACACTGGTCTCTTTGTTGTTCCTAGAACAAAATATCCTGGATCCTGGCTCCCAGCATTTTCATTGATTATGACCCCTCCCCTCCCCTGGCTGGAATGCTCTTCCTCCTCATCCTTGCATCCTGGCCTCCCTGGCTCCCTTAAAGTCCCAGCTAAAGCCCTACTTTCTACCATAAACTTTTCCTATTCTCTCTCTCTCTCTCTCTCTCTCTCTCTCTCTCTCTCTCTCTCTCTCTCTCTCTCTCCCTCTCTCCTTATCGCTCTCTCTCTTTCTGTAAGTAAGTAACTTTCTCCTTGGTCACACAGCTAGTAAGTGTCTGAGGCCAGATTTGATCTCCAGTTCTCCTGACTTCAGGTTTGGTGCTCTCTCCACTGTACCACCTTGATGCTCGCCAAACTCTCTTAATACTAGTGTTTTTATTCTGTTCATTGTTTCCAATTTAACCTGTATATAGCTCCTTTGTCCATGTCCTCTCACTAAATTATGACTTTCTTGAGAGGGAGCATTGTTTTGTGTAATTCTCTGTATCCTCAGTGTTTACCATAGCCCCTGGAACACAGTAGGCTCTTAATCAATGTTTATTGATGGACTCTGTTCAGTAGTGGGAATAACATTTTAGGAAAAGTTTTGATAAACTTTGATTTTTCACATAATAAAAAAGGATCTGTGTGGCAAAAGGCTTTGGACTCATGCCATATGAGTATTTGAAAGAACTGGGAATATTTATACAAAAAAAGACTTGGGGGTAAAGCTGGGTGGGACAGTGGATGGAATGCTAGGCTTGGAGTCAGGAAGACTCATCGTCCTGTGATCAAATCTGTCCTTGGACACTTATTAGCTAAGTGACCCTAGAGAAGTCACTTAAATCTGTTTCCTCAGTTTCCTCATCTGTAAAAATGAGCTGGTAAACCATTCCAGTATTTTTGCCAAGAAAACCACAGATGAAGTCACGAAGAGTCACAACTGAAAATGACTGAACAGTAACAATAACAAAAGCTACCTTCAGGCATTGAAGCTATCTCATTTAATTTTTTTTAAAATAAAAGGCATTGGTGTTTGTGAAAATATAACCCTTGTTTTTGTCAAACACCTAAGTCAATAAAATTCAATAAATTCTCATTAAACTTACCATGCATAAGATCTTGTACTGGGAGGATAAAGGTGAACAAAGAGAGGGTTTCTGCCCTCAATGAGCTTATAGTCTAAAAGGGGAAATCAGGTGTGTGCAGAAATGGGTATGACATAAGATAGAATATAAGTGGATTTAACCAAAGCATAGTAAGAATTTAACCAAAGCAAAGATCTTTTCAGCTGGTGGTGAACAAAGATGTACTTGAGGAGGAAGTGCCACCTTGCTGAAACTGGATCTTGAAGAAAGTAAAAGACTTCAGAAGACAGAAATAGAAAAAAATAATTCCGCATCCCAAGGCTGCTCCCTTGAGACTTCAAACTTGTGGAAAACTCAGAGATCATTGAATGGAATAGTTGTTGTATGTAAAGAGACTTAATTGTAGAATGTCTCCACAGTAATAACAGTCTTGAAATCAGTAGGGCAACAGATATAACAGCTATATCACCCACATGCTCCAACCAAAGTACTATGCTTGATGCCTTAGTAAAGCATGGCATTTTTGAAATAACTGTGTTTTTGAAAGCTATGCCAGATGAGTGGAAGTTCTGTCCCATTCTGTCGTGTTGGAAAGAATATGGTCTTGTGAGGGATAATTTGCAGTGAAGTTTCCTCATTCTGAAAAATCAAATCTAGAATGGCTTCAGCATCCACTAGGCCTAAGTTTAGAGGTCACCTGACCTTACAGGTATCAGGGACTTAGAGCAATGGAGACCCTCCCCAGCACCACCTCAGCACAAGATAATGCCAAATAAGGATAACACTATTTTCCTGGCCTTGCATTGGACACCCACATGTTTCTGGGTCCTTTGTCTCAGAGATAGATTCCCTGCACTTAGGTTGTGGGCTAGGCTCCCCTACCAATGAGAGTGAAGGCCAGTTGGGGGTTTAGGTTTCTGCATTAGAAAGTTATAGAACCCTGCGCTTGCTTCTACCTGTTGCTCTCTCCCTGGCAGACACCATTTAAGCAACAGGAGCAGAGTCCTTTCTCATGAGAAAGAATAAAGACTTTTTCTGATCTCAGATTCAGACTCTGAACTCTTTCATCTCACATAGTCTTAAGAACAGATTGAGTTGTGAAGACCAGCTTGGCTCTGGTCTCTTAGAAATGAATTAGTCATAGCTCTTCTCAGCAATAAAATGATCCAGGACAGTTCATTGGTTGTGCCTTCATGTTGGAAAATTCCATCCACATCCAGAGAAATAACTGATGGAGTCTGAATGCAGATTGAAGCATACTATTTTCACTGAATTGTTTTCTTGTTCTTTTTTCCTTTTGGTCTATTTCTTCTTTCACAACATGACTAAAATCGAAATAAATTTTACATGACTGAACATATATAGGTATATATATTTATATATGTGTGTATATGTGTACATTTTATATATATGTATATATACACATATATATCCTATGTCAAATTGCTTACTGTCTTAGGGGAAGTGGGAGGTAGGTAGGTGAAGGAAGGAGAAAATTTGGAACTCAAAATTTTTTCTAAAATAGTGTTAAAATTGTCTTTACATGTAATTGAAAAAATAAAATACTATTTATTTTTTAAAAAAGAAAAGGATTAGTCAGCCATGATAATCCATGAAAGAAAGGAAAACACAATGGATCTTAATCATAAATGGCTTCTGTTTGTTTTTGAAGTGACTATGACAGAATAGTGGAAAATGGGCCAGAGAGTGGTAAGAATAACATAGTTTTAGGGGGCGTCTAGGTGGTACAGTGAATAGAGCAAAGGCCTTGGAGTCAGGAGGACTTCAGTTCAAATGTGGCCTCAGACACGTGACACTTACTAGCCATGTGACCTTGGACAAGTCACTTAGCCCCAATTGCCCTAACCTTCTCCCTCGAAAAAGCAAAAAAAAAAAAAAAAAAGAATAATAGTTTTTATAAACTCTATCAACTTTAATTTAGCTGTTGTTTCTGTATGTGAGATCCTTGTTTAATGACAAATGTGTGAAATAATCATATTATTGTTATAAATAAATAATAATAAACAGTAATAATAGCTGGAATTTGTATTGCTTTAAGGTTTACAAAACGCTTTACAAATATTATCTCATTCAATCCTCAAACAGTCCTGGGAGGTAGATGCTACTGTTATTCCCATTTTACAATTGAGGAAACTGAGGCAAGTAGAAGTGAAGTGAGGTGTCCAGAGTCATACAGCTAGTAAATGTCTAAGATTAGATTTGAATTTAGAACTTCCTGATTCCAAGTCCTGTCCTCTATCCCCTGTGCCACCTAGTTAATTGCCTTACTTAGTTACTGAACATACTCAGAACAGTATTTTTTCAACCTTGCCCTTTTCACTTGAAAAGAAATCTGAAGGAAGTTGCATACAACAGGATAATTGACTCACTGGTTGCCTCAAAGAAACAAATAAGAGAATCTAGGGGATTTTTTTCTATTGTGTGTCCAAAGGCAACAATAAACATCATTTTACAGGGCATTTTGTCATCTCCTAATCCTCATGTCATATACTTGCAGAAAGACCACCACCATAAAGATATGCAGAGCGCGAAGTAGGGCGACGCTTCCAAGAACTCAATAGGGCAGTCCAAATTAAATCAACATTTATTTTGATATGTGATGATTTCAATTCAAAGGTGAGAATAAGTGAAAAATTGCCTGGAAAGGGTTTAGAGTTGAGGAATGAGGGAGTTTGTCAAAGAATTGTAGACCTCAAAGGGTCCTACCACAAGATATATCACGATTACTTCATCAAAAAATGAATTGGAAGGGACTAGACCCAATGAACACCAAATCATGTCACCAAAAGGAAAAAAGATAATATTTTAATAGTCAATAAATGACTTGCTGTTGGAGTCATTGCTGGATTCGCTGTGTGCAGCCAGATCACTGACAAAATAGCTGAGAAATTCCTTCATGTAGATTTGAGTAAGGAGTACGTTAATAATGATTGCCTCTTGTATTCATTCATGCAATCATGCATTCAATTAATCAATACTCGTTGTCAACTTTGTTCACAGCAGCCTGCTATACACTCTGAGGTGCTGGGAGCATTGGAAATTGTACTTTTGTAGGATCAACCCTTTCATTTTATAGATGAGGAAATTTAAGTCCCTAAAAATGAAGTAATTTCCACTAAGTCTTAAAAGGCAACAAATGACAGATATGGGATTTAAACTCTAAACTCAGGTCATCTGACTACACATTCAGTGTTCTCTGTTCCTACCTCCAGGAGCTTCCAATATAGTTGTATGTACACACACACACACACACACACACACACACACACACACACACAGATGGAGAAGTTAAGTAATAGGGGAAGGTAGTATGGGATTAAGGGCTAAAATGAGTACTGCAATGAAAACTATTGAGGTGATATGATTTTCGTCAGAGAGGAGAACAAGAAAAATTGAACTAGTTGGGACACCTTAAGGGTAGACTTTAAGTGATAAACTGAGGAAATGGTGAGAGGCATTCTAAACAACCAATCAGTCAATCAACAAGAATTTATTATGTGCTCACTCAATTCCAAGGATTGGCATAGGTGCTAGGGATACAAAAATAAAAGTGAAAACAGTCCCTGTCCTCAGGGAGTTTATAGTCTAACTGGAGGAGACAATATATACAATGTGTGTATGTCTGTATGAATATACACACATATAGATTGTGTATATATATATATATATATATATAATATACGCATATACAATGTGTGTGTATATATATATGTGTATGTGCCTGTGTGTGCATGTGTGCATGCACAAAAAAATCAGATTGAGGCTATTTTGAGGGAAAGGTGCTAACAGCTGAGGGGTATCAGGAAAGGCTTCATCTATTAAGCAGCACTTCACCTGAGTCTTGAAGGAAATCAGAAATGGAGTGGGTGGGTGGGGGAAGGGTGGATGGTAGGGGGGGTGAGGGGGAATGCATTCCTGGAATGGGGAAGAGCTAGTATGAAGGCACCTAGACAAGAGATAGAGTGTCCTTTATAAGAAACAGGAAAGAAGTTTGATTGTCCTGCAGTGTGTGTATAGGGCAGTACTGTGGACTAAGAAAGTAGGTTTGCTCTATGTCAAACAGAAGATCTGATATTTGATCATGGAGATTATAGGGAGCCTTAGGGTTTATTGAATTGTGACATATGTGTGTCTTCATTGGAAAGAAAGGGAAAAACATAAGTAAACAGACTGCCTGGACAGAACAAGTCACAGACTCTCTTACTTAAAAAGGACCTCAGAAATCATGTAGTCCTGCCCATGGCTAACCAGGCTTCCCTTTCACTGCATCTCTCATAAGTGGGTTATATAGCTTCAGCTAGAAAAATTCAGAGGAGGATAAGCTACTATGAAAGAGTCAGGATGTGTTTTAAAGTAGAGGTGTCAAACACTAATGTGATCCACAATACTCCTCAGCACTCATTAATACAGCCCCACTAAATTAACACGTATTTCCTATATTATCTTAATTTATTAATGTGGCAATAAAAAAGAAACATGGTTTTCTAAGTCAATATGCCACTTATAAGGGTCCTTATGTATGGTTTAGTGGGCCACATTTTTTTTAAAAATTAACTTTTGTTTATTTTTAATTTGCATCATTGATTTCCACAAGATTTTGAGTTACAAATTTTCTCCCCATCTTTCCCCTACCCACCCCCCAAAACAGTGATCCTACTGTATACCCCCTTCCCCAATTGGCACTCTCTTAGATCCTTCCCCATCACCCCTCTGACTTTCTGGTAGAGCAAGATGGATCTCCTGATCCCAGTGCCTGTATATCTTATTTCCCAGTTGCATGTAAATAATAATAATTTTATATATATATGTAAATATTAACATATGATTGTAGAACTTTAAATTCTAGATTCTTTCCTTTCCTCCCTTGTCACCCACCCACACTGGAAAGACAAGCAATTCAATACAGGCCATATATATGTAGTTATGCAGAACATCTCCACAATGGACATATTGTGTAAAACTGACACTGACTTTCTATCCCACCCTAACCTTGTTCTATTCTCTACTTTGTCCCTGTCCCTTTACAGAAGTGTGTGCTTCTAACAACCCTCACCCCTAATCTGCCCTCCCCTCCATCATCCCCCTTCTCATCCCCTTCCTCCCTACTCTCCTGTAGGGCAAGATACCCATTTTAGAGTGTATGTCATTCCCTCCCTAAGGCAAATTCAGTGAGAGTAAAGTTGCCCCATTCTGTTTTGCCTTCCTGTTCTTCCCCTCCATTGTAAGTTATCCCTTGTCTCTTCTATATGAAATTGTTGACCCATTCTGTCTCTCCCTATCTCCTCTCATTCTAATCCTCTCCCACCTCAGAATTTCACCTTTTAAAATACCATCTTTTCCTATTCGATTGATCCTGTGCCTCCTGTTTACATACACATATATACACACTCACATATTTATTCATATGCATATATACCCTTCTATATAGACATATGTGTATGTCTACATATACATAT
>CM053588.1:93685287-93701795 GCA_028646515.1 Pseudochirops corinnae | reverse complement strand
TTGTTAACCCATTTTGAGTTGCTTTCCTTTAGAAAAGCAGATCTAAGAACCTGTGCTAGTAGCCGCCCTATGTATGCTAGGGTGCTTGTTGTTACAGCTGGTCTTCAAATGCTAGCTAAATGTAAGCTGCTTTCATTGTCTCTAGTCCTTTCCTCATCCTAGATGTCGTCTGAACATACTTGAATTTATGTATTTTTCCTAAAATATAGCCCTTTGAACTAAATACAATATTGCTGATGTCATCTGACTAGGACAAAGTAAAGTGGGCTAATTTCCTACCTTAGTCCATGATATTGAAAACATACTAATCCTGCAGATAAATGGCTATCATCACTTCTGTCCCATAATATTAACAACCCTAATTCCTTTGTCATGTGTCTACTAACTACTCCCTCCTGTACCTTTCCTATTTTAGCTTCTCTTTACTGAATAGTCTTCCAATTCAACCATGTCCCACACTGACATGAGGTAGCTAAAATGGAAAATGATCTCAATGTCTCACTAACAAATTATCTTTATACCCCTGTGGAATTTAGCAGAGAAATGTCATTAAGCTGGGAGATGAAATTAAGTAGCAGTTTCTTTTGCTTAGGAGTTTTCCTCACTTGCTGATTTGTTTCTAGTCCATTGAGATGTTGAGACAATATTTCATTCAATATCCAATTTGGCAAATATTAAATATCTACTATGTATACTACATAGTGTTAGGACACTACAATATCCTGGAAACATTTTTTTCAACATCCAACATTTCATGAAACATTCACAATATGTGGTGCTCTGGTCTAGGTGGATGGACATCAGCCCTATCCTTAAAGAGAGGCATTTGGTAGGCATATAAGATAGGCATATCTATGTTGAGAGATCAATATACTAATAACAATACAGTGCCTAAAAGGAATAAGATGAATGATTATTAAATAACCAATTATTGGGGAGATCCAGGATTTTTTCCCCTTCCTTTCTCTTCATTCTCTACTGGGTCAAGTTAGCATCTGTAAGATATTGCTGATAATGAGATTAGATGAACTGTCTCCTTAATCTTGTGGGAAAGCCTCAACCAAGTAGGAAAGCTTGTTGTGTTCTACTTCTGAGCAGGGGTAGATCCTTTTTCTAGATAGCTAGAGGATGGAGGCAAGGGTGATCAGTCTCATCCCCTGCCCCTCATTAGAATAGGTCCACCTCTCATTATAATATTCATTCTTTACATTAATTGTTAATCAGTCAGAGTTGATTGCCACCCTCAGGAACATCCACTCTTTCAAGGGCATAGAAGCATTTGAGTGGGTTCCATGAGGAGTCTTGGGCATTTGACATGGCATTGACCATGTCAATTTTTTATTTATCCACTAGCATAATTATCCACTAGCATAATTAATAAAATGATTAATTATCCAGCAACTATGCCTCTCAATCTTTTTATATGTCACAGGAACATGAAGTGATATGACAATTGCTTCTGTAGTGGGGTAGGGATGGGTTCAAAGGGTATAATTGCCCCTTCATAACCTTCCCCCTTTCACCTTTCTGATTTTCTTACATCTTGATCCCCCTCCCTTATATCTGCTGTCCAGTAACAATGACCTCCTTACTATTCCTGGAATAAGCCACTCCATATCCCAGATGTATGCATTTTCATTGGCTCTCCTTCCTAATCTGGACTCCTTTCTGATTTCTGTCTCCTGACTTCCTTTGGCTTCCTTAAAGTCCCAGTGAAAACCGTGTGCTCTACAAGAAGCTTTTCCTAGTTCCCTTAGAACTAATATCTTCCCTCTCTGATTATATTCAATTTGTTCTGTGTGGAGCTTTTTTGTATATAATCACTTCCATGTTGTCTTCCTTTTCAGACTGCGAACTTTTTGAGACTCAGGGCTTTCATTCTCCTTTTCTTGTATTCCTGGTGCTTAGCCTAGTGCCTAGCATGCAGAGTTTAATAAATGATTGACTGACTGCCTGACATTGTCAGGAAGTAGCATTTGAATTGAGTCTTGAAGGATGAATAGGATTCTCTAATCATCATAGAATCATACATAGCATATTAGATCTAGAATGAAAATCATCTGACCTAATTGCATCGATTGACAGATGAGCTGACAGTCTTAGAGAGGTGAAGTGATTTGCACATGGTCACAGAGTTAGATAATAATAGAAGCAAAACTCAAATCTAATTCCTTGATTTCTGAACCAATACTTTTTTATTACAGAAAAATATAATATAAATATATTAATTAATATAGAAATATATATGTCTAGACAAATATGTGTGTATGTATATATTTATATAACCTATACACATATATTTATGTTTTCTATAATAAAAGGAAAGTTGATCCAAAAATCGAAGAACTAGATTTGAATCTTGCTTTTGCTGTCACCAAATTCTGTGACCATGTGGAAATTTCTAAGATGTGTGTGTATGTGTGTATGTGTGTACATGTGTACACATACACATATAGGTCCATCTATCTATCTGTCTACCTATCTCCCTGCTGAGGAGATAAAAGATTCTTGACGTTTAATATGTGTATGAAACAACAGATCATTGAAATACATTTGTGTATATACACACATAAATGTGGACATATTTTTGAATGCATCAGAGATCCAAGATTTCACCAATGTGAGAATTCTGTGAGACTTTCTTCTACCACTACAGAAGAACACCTACGTAGTTTAATAGTAGTTAAGTTTAACATAGTTTCTAAAGACTCAGAAACCCTATCACTCTTGTAGTCATAGGACTTGGTTTTAGTCTGCTCTCTGTTGCTTAGCAGTTGAGAGATGGTGGGTGAGTCACTTCTTTCTGATTCTCTATTTTCTCATTCATAAAGTGGGACTGGGTAATGCTCTCTACCTTATACATATTACAATACTGTGAAAAACCCTTGCAACTTATAAATTGCTATACATTAGGAAGGGATCAACTAATCAACATTAAGTGCCTATTATGTGTTAGGAAATGTGTGGGTGATGGGGAGACAAAAACAAAAATAAAATAGTATCTGCCCTCATGGAGCTGACATTCTAATGGGGAAACAACATGTAGATAAAATGGTGTCTTCAAGATAGGTGGAAAGACATGATAATAAACCATATCTCATCAGACTAGCTACTTGATCAAATGACTAAATTCTTGTTTCTCTTACTTTATATAGGTCCAAACAGTTGCATATTTCATTACTGCAGTGCTTTCATTTTGATATAACTTTTTTGGATTTCCAATTTTAAATGTCTTACTAAACAAACTCTCAGAGGTAAACAACTTGTCCCAGTTTAAACTTAAGGCTTTTGACAAAAGGTCACCTAAGTCACCCTCTTTGAAACCTATTTTTTTCTTTTTTACTCTTTGAAACTTATTTTTTCTTTGTTATCCCGAGAGTGATCACTTTTAATTAATCCTCTAGAGATAGGCAGAATTCCAAGTCAAGATATTTTATTGTGTCCTTATTTGAGAGTCTAATGTTTGCAGCATTAGATCATTTTTGATATTTCCAAGTGTGTCCTTGAGGAATAATGAAAAAAGCAAAACTATCTCTAATAGTCTGTTCAACTCAGGTAAAAGCCAGGAAGATGGAAAAATGTACAAACACAAAGTGTACTCATAATGAAACCCAGCCGGCAGGCACCAGCCTGCTGAGCCAGAAAGTAGCTTCATTCTAAGTGAAAGGCTTGCTGGAATGTAAATAAAGTGCAAACTCATTGTGGACCAGCACTGTTTCCTTTTTGTTTTTATATCTCAAACATAGGCACAATGCCTGGCACATAGTAGGCACTTACTTAAATGTTTATTGAATTAAAACGATTGCCTAGTATGTTGGCTTATGAAATCCCTTTCAGTCAATTGATAAATAAATATTTAGTAAATGCTTACTGGTACTAGGCACTGTACTAAGCTTCAAGAATATAACAGGAAGCAAAGCAAGTCCCTCTTTGTCTTCAAGGAATTCCCAGTCTATTGGGGGGAGATGGCATTAAAGCAAATATATACAAAACAAGCTGTATTTGGTTTGAACTGGAAATAATTAACAGAGTCAAGGCACTGGAATTAAGAGGGAAGGTTTTCTGAAGAAGGTGGGATTTTACTTGGGACTTAAAGGAAATCAGGTAGGTGAGTAGGCAGAGTGGAGGAGAGAGAAGGTTCCAGACATGGGGGAGAGCCAGAGAAAATCCCACCTTACACCTAGAGATGGAGTATGTTGTTTGTGTAACAGCCAAGAAGGTAGTGTGACTGGATCAGAGAGTATGTATGAGGGAGTAAGTATAAAAAAATGGGAAAGGTAGGAGGGGGTTAGGTTATGAAGGGCTTTGAGTGTCCAACAGAGAATTTTGCATTTGACCATGGAGGCAATAGAAAATCACTGGAGTTTCTTGAGATATATGAGACTATAATCTTGTGAACTGTTAAAGGTACAAACTAGCTAGGCTTTTATTTGTAAAATTTGAGGGGCAGTATTTTAATTCCCCCCACAAGTGAAAGTGCTTTGTATATCTTTAAAATGTTCTAAAAGTATGAGTGACTGATGAAGATGACAGTTATTGCTGTTGTTGATTACAGGAAAACGCTCTTGTCAGGGTCACCATTTGTTCAAGCCAGTTCGGCATCATCAGCTGTAGTTGTTCTCACTGGAGCCCACTAACTCCAGAGAATCCCTGGAATGGAAGGGAGCAAAGACCAGAACAGCCAGCAAAACACAGGGAGTGGTACTTACTTATTCACGTAAATGCAAGGATTATGAACCATAAGATGATGGGTCCTGCTTGTCTAGATTCCATCTATTTTACCTTTGTTTGCTAAGGTTGTCAAGCATTTTGACACAGTAATCTAGGTGTCATCATCTAGTAGGGTCACTGGTTCTAAAGAATTTGGCCCCCGTAATTGTAGAAGACCTTCCCATTTTACCCTGGCTGTGAGTTTCATGTGAACTACTCACTGCCAAGGAATTATGGTCACTTTATCAGTAGAGGGTCATCTTGTTATCTGCCTATGACCCTCATGTATTGGGGGAAGAGAAGGAAAATCAGCAAACATTTATTTAGGGTCTACTATATGCCAAGGGCTTTTGAACAAATATTGTCTAATTGAATGGGTTGTAGGGTGTGTTCAGGGAAGACTAGTACCTCTGGTGTGAAGGCTGTCGAATGTTTTTCAGGGGTGCTTTCCATCTTTGGTGTCCACCTGTTCCACCTAACTCTCACCTCAGCCTGTAGAAGCTGTAGCATGCACAGCAGCCACCCCCCTGTAAACCATTTTGACAGATGGGCTAAACCAGTTTGAGAGTAACTGAGGGGTCTCAAACCTTTTGGTAAGTTAGGAGATATCTACCCCAAACACGTGAGGACTTCCCCTTGTAGAATGGATGGATGAGAACAACCTTTTCCAATGGCCATCAAAGCAGCTCCACAGGCTCTGTGGAGCACTTAGAGCTTGGTTAGATATGGAAGACACCAAAAATCATCCACTGCATCTTGAGCCATCACGAGTCATTTTGATTTTGTTCTGTGATGTGATGGACTGTGATGACTGGAGGAGATAGAGGCCCATGACTTTGTGCAGCTCTGCCTCACTTAAATCCATTTTTATGTATGAGTCAAAAGACAAAAGACAGAAGACAAAAGAGTCTTATTAGATTCTCACGATCCTGGAAATAGATGCTCTTATTATATCTATTCTACAGTAGACAAAAACTGAAACAAATGAAGGTTAAGTGACTTACCAAGGATCACAGAGTTAGTGAATGTTTGAGCCCATATTTGAACTCAAGGCTTTCTGATTTCAGGACTCTATCCACTGTGCCACTCATCACTGTTTATCAGGGTTCTATTGTGAGATCCCATGTACCCTTGGGAATGAATGGTCCTTGGTGATTTTTCCATTGGTAGAAACAATATAAATGGATCAGTGGTCTGTGGCAAGGCTTGGCTGACAGATTTCTGACTACAAAGGAGTAGTTGCAGAATGAAGGAACCAGTCAATTGAGAAACATATAGGCTGTTTCATATTTTATTTGAGCATTCCCAGGGACTTGTGGGGAGGTGAGTAGGAAGAAGGTGGTTGATGACAATTTTACTAACCCTAGAGGACATAAGCCAAAATTCTAATCATACAGCTAGTGGCTCCTATGCAAGGAATGTTCTGAGAGAGTTGGAAAGATAATAGCTACACTGAATGGAATATTACTGATGGCATCTAATGCCACCAACTAGGGTATACTTCATTCGTAACTCTGAATTTTCAGGGAATGATATATGTACAGAAAAAAGAGTAATGAATTTGTAGTCAAATACTGACTGCCACTTAATTGCCTATGACACCTTGGGCAAGTCAATTCACTTTACTTATACTTAGTTTCTTATTAATAAGATGAGTAAGTTGGACTGGGTGACTCCCTTACAATTCCTGTCCACTTCAAAGTCTATGGTCCTAAGAAGATCTTGGAAGATGGCATGGCATAGTGGAAAGAACACTGAAGCATGAGTCATGAGGATCTGAATTTGAGTTCTGACCAACACTTAAGTTTTTTAAGCCTCAGTTTCCTTATTTATAAAATTATGTTAATTGTAATGTTTTTGCTATTTGCCTGTCTTGTAGGGTTATAAAGAAAGTGGTTTATAAACCTTAAAGTACTGTCTAAATATGTTATCATATAATGAGGATTATAATGATGATGGTAATTCGTGTTTCTCTTAAACACTTGATAAATATTATCCCATTTGATCCTCACAATAACCCTGTGCTATTAGGATCCCCATTTTTACGGATGAAGAAACATGTTGAGTTTGAGATCAATATTATTTAATATACATGATCTCATTACAACCTCTTTCTGACTGGTAGGGCAGGTATTATTATCCCTACTTTATAGATGACACAACCAAAGGTCAGAGAGATTGAACTGACCATTGGGTTGTCATTCCAGCTAGTTAATAAAAGAAGTAGGAATAGACTAGCCTCTGAGGCCTGTGTATTATCTCCCATTCCAGAGAGTTCCCTAGGGCAGATATGTCAGACATGTAGCCCAAGGGCATCGTATATACAATATTCTGCAGGGCAGGATGAATCAGATTATAGTGTAATTGGGAAATATTGAACAAAGTAAATAAAAGTAGAATAGAACATATGTAGGGATCTTTGTATATGGTTTGAAGGACATTCTAAAACAGTATATCTCAAGGTTCCTTAGCAATTAGCCATCTGACACCTTTAAAAGCAGAGAGGAAGGCCTCAGGACAATACATTTCCTTCCCTTTATTGTGCTTTGAGGTTTTACTCTTTTTTTTTTTTTTTTTAACAAATTTGTGGCAACTCTGAATGGGGCAAGTCTATCAGCACCATTTTCTCAACAGCATGTACTCGTGTCATATTTCTGCATCACTTGTTGGTAATTCTTGCAATACTTCAGATTTTTTCATTATTATTATATCTGTTGTGGTGATCTATGATCAGTGATCTTTGATATTACTATTGTAATTGTTTTGGGGCAATGTGAATAGTGTCCATATAAGAAAGCGAACTCAATTGATAAATGTTGTGTGTGTTCTGATTGCTACACCAGCTGGTTGTTCCCCTATCTCTTTCCCTCTCCTTGGGCCTCCCTGAGACATAACAATATTGAAATCAGGCCAGTCAATAACCCCACAATGGTCTCTAAGTGTTAAAGTGAAAGGAAGGGTCAATCAATGTGGCAAATTTCATTGTAGTCTTATCTTAAGAAATTGCCACAGCCACCCCAACATTCAGCAACCACCACCCTGATCAGTTGGCAGCCATCAATATCAAGGCAAGGCACTCTACTAGCAAAAGACTACAGATCACTGAAGGCTCAGACGGTGGTTAGTATTTTTTTTAGCAATAAAGTATTTTTATTAAGGTATGTATATTGTTTTTTAAGACATAATCCTATCTCATATTTAATAGACTATAGTATAGTGTAAACATAAAAAAACCGTAGTATAGTGTAAACATAACTTTTATATGTGCTGGGAAACCGAAAAAACTCATGTGACTTGCTTTATTGAAATATTTTCTTTATTGCAGTGGTCTGTAACCAAATCCTTGATGTTTCCAAGTTATGCTTGTAATTCTTCTGCTAACTGCTTTACAAGTTTGTAAGGGAAGCAACTTATAAATCATAAAACCATTTAAGTGAGTTTTTATTGTTATTTAGTGGGAAGAATGTAGCATGGATAGAGTAGATAGAAAAAGATTTAGGGTTATCAAAAGTTACAAAGTCTAAAAGCAAATGGTAAGAATTTTTAAAGGGTACAAAAGCCCAACATCAACTTGGCTTGATGTTTATTAAGCCCATGATCTGTCCAAGGTACTGTCTTTAGCACAGAGTATACAAAGCTAGGACAAAGAGGTGGAATGTCCAATTTCATAGGAAGAAAGGCATGTAGAACCACAATATAAGGAAGAATGGCATGAGTGTAAAGAAGATCTTTAGCCCAATGATAAGGAGATCTTGGCAGAGGAAGAGAGCTCTTTCACATGGGAGATGAGAAACCAAGAGGTTCAGAAAAGCTTCCTAGAGAAAGTAACATTTGAATTGAATCTTGAAGGAAGGGAGGGACTTAGATGGAGATGCCAGAGAGTGGAGTCCATTCCCATCACTGGGGACCACATGAACAAAAACATGGAAATGAAGGAGGGCAGAATGAGGAACTAAAAAGAGTAGCCTGTTTTGACTGGATTGTAAAGTACAGAGAGGAAAAGAAGTAATATAATACTAAACTGGAAAAGTATTTTGGAGTTAGACTATGGAGGGTTTAGGATGGCAAAATCTCCAGTTCAGATTTTATTGATCTACAGTTGGGAGCCATAGAAAGTTTCTGAATAGAGGAGTGACATAATCAGAGTGACACATTTTGGGGCGGCTAGTTGGTGCAGTGAATAGAGCACTGGCTCTGGAGTCAGGAGGACCTGAGGTCAAATCTAGACTCAGACACTTAACACTCACTAGCTGTGTGACCTTGGGCAAATCACTTAATCCCAATTGCCCTGTCCTCCCCCCTCCCAAAAAAAGCAGAGCGACACATTTGGAAGATTAGTAAGGATTAGAGAGGTACCCAGTGTGAAAGGTGATAGGAAAGGGGAGACTGGAGGTAAGAACACTAGTTAGGAAACTATTGCAATATTCAAGATAAGAAATAACTTTATAATCTGCTTTATAATTCTGTCCAAAGGGTAAAATCATCATCATCCATCCCCATGAATTTACCAACCTGTTCACTGCTCACGAGTGAAAAGGCAAACAAATTGGGGATGAGGGAGGAAGGCAGGCAGCAGTTAGAGCCTCTTAAACAATGATCTTAAACTGCTGTCCATCTCAAGTGGTAACTAGCAAGCTTTTTTTTAATGACTCATCAAGTAAAAACTTTGAAAGACTTAATATTCCCCTAGATGAACTTTACTCATTCCTCTCCTCTCACTCCAAAAGAATCTCTTAAAAATACCCACCTACTATAATTTGGTTCTGATCCATTGGTCTTTTTTGATTAAACTCTGTCCTTGCAGGGGTGGGGAACCTGTAGTTTTAAGGCCATATTTGGCCTTCTAGGTCCTTAAGTATAGCTTTTTGACTGTAAAATTTGGAGTCAGTCAAAAGGCTGCACTTAAGGACCTAGAAGACTACATGTGGCCTTAAGGCTAAGATTCCCCACCCTGCTTCAGGGTATTGGTTGAAGTAGAAGTAATAAAAATAGTCAATGAAGAAAGGAAACCATCACTTTTTGCAAATGATATGATTGTATTCTTAAAGAACCCTAGAGAATCAACTGAAAATCTAGTTGAAACAATTAACAACTTCAGCAAAGTTGCAGGATACAAAATAAACCCACAGAAATCATCAGCATTTCTATATATGGCTAACAAAAGCTGGAATTAAAGACAGACAACACGAAACACTCGTGTCTACAAGACAAACCCAGGGATTATATATGAACAAAATTACAAAAAAACTTTTTCACAGAAATAAAGATAGATCTAAACAATCAGAGAAATCTTAATTACTTATGGGTAGGCCAAAACCAATATAATAAAAATGACAATTGTACCTAAGTTAATTTACTTATTCAGTGCCATACCAAACTACCAAAGAATTATTTTATAGAGCTTAAAAAAATAGTAACAAAATTCATCCAGAAGTGCAAAAAGGTCAAGAGTTTCAAAGGAATGAAAGAAAAAAAAATGTGAAGGACGGTGGCCTAACCCTTCCAGATTTCAAACTATATTACAAAGTGGTAATCATCAAAACAATGGGGCACTGCCAAAGAAATAGTGTGGTGGATCAGTGCAATACATTAGATACATAAATACAGTAGTAAATGACCATAGTAATCTAGTGTTTGATAAACTCAAAGGTCTGAACTTTTGGGGTAGGAATTCAACATTTGAGAAAAATTGCTGGGAAACTGGAAAGCAGTTTGGAAGAAACTAGACATAGGTCAAAACCTCACACTATATACCAAGATAAGGTCAAAATAGAACTGTTGATAAAAGAAGAGTTTATGACCAAACAAGAAAGGATTATGGGAAGTAAAATACATAATTTTGATTATATACAATTAAAAAGCTTTTGCACAAATAAAACTAATGTACCCCAATTAGAAGGAAAACAGGAAACTAGGAAAACAGTTTTTAATAGCAAATTTCTTTGGTATGGGCTTCATTTCTCAAATATAGGGAACTGAAACAACTTTATAAAAATAAGAGTCATTTCTCAATTGAGACATGATTACAGAATATGAACAGGCAATATTCAGAAGAAGAAATCAAAGCTATCTATAGTCATATGAAAAAATTCTCTAAATCATTATTAACTCATGAAATACAGATCAAAACAACTCTGAGATACTATCTCAGGCTGGCTAACATGGAAGAAAAGTAAAGTGACAAATGCGAGAGGAGATGTGGAAAAATTAGGACACTAATGCATTGTTGGTAGAATTGTGAATTAGTCCAACTCTTTTGAAGAATAATTTGGAGCTATGCCCAAAGAGTGATAAAATTGTGCATATCCTTTGACCTAGCAATACTACTACTAGGTCTGTATTCCAAAGAGATCAAAGAAAAGGGAAAAGGACCTATGTACAAAAGTGTTTATAGTAGCTCTTTTGATGGTGGCAAAGAATGGAAAATCAAAGGAATACTCATCAATTAAGGAATGGCTGAACAAGTTATGGTATATGATTGTGATGGAATACTAATGTGCTATAAGAAATGGTGAGCAGAATGGTTTCAGAAGAACCTGGGAAAACTAATACCAAGTGAAGAGAGCAGAGCCAGGGGAACATTGTACCCAGTAATAGCAATATTGCAAGAATTATCAATGGTAAAAGACTTAGCTACTCTGATCAACAATGATCCAAGACAATTCTGAAGTACCCATGATGAAGAATGCTATCTACCTTCAGAGAAAGAGAACTGATGAAATGAGTGAAGAGTGAAGCATATACTTTTAAAAAATATATATTTTTATTGTTTATTTTGTGTTTTCTTTTGCAACATGGCTAATTGGGAAATATGTTTTGCATAACTTCACATGTATAATCAATATCCAATTTCTTGTTTTCTCAAGGCAAGAGGGAGAGAGAAAACTTTGAACTTAAAATTTTTAAAATGTTAATTTTTTAAAAAAATGTAACTGGGAAATATTTAATGAAATAAATAAAAATATTTTCTTATTTTTGTTTTGTTTTGTTTTTCTTTCTTTCTCATGGTTCCTCCCATTCATTCTAATTCTTCTATATGACATGACTAATGTGAAAAATGTGTTTAATAGGAATGTATATGTAGAGCCTATATCATATTGCATGCTGTGTTGGAGAAGGAGCGGGACAAAATTTAAACATATGGAAGTGAATGTTGAAAACTAAAAATAAATGATTAACTTGAAAAAAAGAAATAAATAAAAATGATTAAAATTAAAATACTAAGGGATTGTGGAACAAAATCTTGTAATCTAAAAGTAAACAAACAAACAAATAAAAAAAGAATGAGTGGATCAAAAAAATATGTAAGTTTCAGAGAAGATTCTGATTCTTGTTGATAGAGGGAATTCTCTCACATGTGAGTTTGCTTTACTACTGAAATCAAAAGTCTAGTTATTTCTATTCTATGGATTATTGATGGCATAGATGGGAATGACAAAGAGATGTTATAGAAAACTATAACTATGTATGAATTATGTGTATGCATGTTTTCAAATGTGTCCATACATACACATAAATATATAATTGAAATAAAAAAATAAAAATACCTGGGCTGCCACAATTTGGTGGTGTTCTTTTGCTTTTTATGGATTTAACTCTATCCTCCAAAGGTATTGATTGTGAAAAGAAACTGGTGTGAAAGGAGAACCTTGGATTCTAAGAGCCTAAGCTCTTCTCTGATGACATAAACCTATCTACAACAACAGACTGGGATGTCATAAGTGAGAAATGGTGGCTTCATTGCTTTGCATTAGGGACCCCAAGTCCTGGAGCATTTTAATACAGCATAAAGTTGTTAATTACCATGCCTAAAACTCAAATATTTTCACTCCTATTCAACTCCACCAGGATAAAGTATAGAATTACATTTAGTCCCCTTGATTTCATTGGTGTTGAAACTAAATAATGAATTGTGAAAGGGTGAGAAATTTTGTTAGAATATAATAATATATAATACTCTAAAATAACTTTTAGCTGGAAGATTCTATGCCACACTGGGAATCAGGACTCCTGGATTCTAAGCCTGACTCTGTCACTAACTAGGCATGTGACCTTGATCTAGCTTCTTAAACTGTAAAATGTATGAGCAGATTACCACTCAGGTTCATTTCAGTTTTTTTGATCCTATGAGTTATGAGATGATTTGCTGGGAGTTTGGAGCAACTTCTAGTATGAGAGAATTGCCTGGGGTGTTGAGAGGTTGGATGACTTCCTCAAGGTCACACACCTAGTATACGTCAGAGGCTGGACTCGGAACTATGCATTCTTGAGTCTACTCTGAAGCTGACTTTATCCACTAAACCAAATCAAGTCAATAAACATTTATTAAGAGCTTCCCATATGCCAGACACTTTGCTATCTGCTGGGCTACCTCTTATCGACATAAAATGTTGATCTGACAGCTGTTGTTTTTTCCAGAGTGAACCAAAGAATGGCTGAGTTTACTGAAGAACATTTTTGGAAAGGCAACCTGGTGTAATGAAAGGAGCCCTGGATGTGTAGTCAGGAGAACTGGGCTTGAATCCTCATTCCATTATTCATTGCCTTTATTACTTCTGAAAAGTTTTTTTACCTCTCATTTTCCTTGTGTCTTGTTTTTTCCCTGAATCCTTTTACTTACATTTCTTGTTCAGATTAAGTGTTCTGGCATTCAGAGGTCATTGTCAGCATTTGGGATTATTACTGGACTTCCTGAAATCCATAGATGGAATTGAATTGAATGGTTTCATGCATTGAAAAGAAAGTCAGACTCATCCTCTGAGATCCCTTTCAACTGTGGAAATCTATCATTTATTATTAGGTAGAATAAATAGGCAGTATATAATTTTTCTTTTTGCATTTTGGAGAGGGGGAGGCAGGGCAATTGGGGTTAAGTGACTTGCCCAAGGTCACAGGGCTAGTAAGTGTTAAGTGTCTGAAGTCATATTTGAACTCAAGTCCTCCTGACTCCAGGGCTGGTGCTCTATTCATTGTGCCACCTAGCTACCCTGAGTAGTAATTGAAGCTCCTCTTTCTTAATTCGGGGTTCTCTTATCTAGACTGCTATTTCAAGAGGAGTCTCAGGAATGTTCTATTCCTTCTTCAGTATCTTCAGATAGGTTTATGTCATCAGAGAAGAGCTTAGGCTCTTAGAATCCAAGGTTCTCCTTTCACACCAGTTTCTTTTCACAATCAATACCTTTGGAGGATAGAGTTAAATCCATAAAAAGCAAAAGAACAGTATCTTCATCTCCTCTTTGACAATTGCCTTGTCCTCATGAGTATATCTTCTCTCTCTAACCTCTGACTTCTAGATCTCCTTCATGTGTTGTTGCCTTCTCCCATTAGAATATTAGATCCTTAACAGCTGGGAAAGTCTTTGCTTTATTTATATCTCCAATGCTCACCACAGTGCATCGCATGTAGTAATAAATGCTCTATTTATCTATCATATATTGACCTGCTAACATACTACCTATTTATTCTACCTAATAGTAAATGCTAGACTTCCACAATTGTAAGGGATCTCAGAGGATGAGTTTGACTTTCTTTTCAATGAATGAAACCATTCAATTCCAATTTAACTAAACAAAATCAATTTAATTAAATCTGATTCTTCAAATACTTATATAACTTCATTGATGGGAAAGATTAAGGAATTTAAGGGTTACAAGTAGAGAGAAAATGGTGCAGTGCCTAGGATTATTGCCCTCTTGTGCGTAAGAACTGTTTTGTATTTTTCCTTGTATTATTGGTTGTCATGGGCAAATAAATTCATCCTTTAATGACCAGCATATTAATTTTGAGCCTCTCTGTACTTAGCTAGGTGTTGCTGGGAAAATACATGAGGAAGACATTTATATGGGAAATGCACCAATGTATAAAAGTGAACATTCTTTCAAATGGGCCCACATGTAGCTTTTTACAAAGTCATCATTTCTCTGGCTTTTGCCCACTGATATACTGAGTTGAAACATCATTGTTCTGCCTGCTTTTATTTTATATCTTAGAGAATAGCCCCATTCAAACATATATCATTCTTCTGATCATTAGGTTTTTGGAGAATATAGTTTCATTTCATGGTTTGTTGCTTTCTGGATCATAATACTGACATTGGTTTCAAAGAAAAGGAATCATTTGCATATAAATGGGCACTGATAGCCTCACAACACTGGAGAACGTGGAAGGAGTGAATTAAAGAACTGTTACCTCTATATTAATTACTAAGTGATGTGGGTTTTCGTATGGCCACTAGAAGGACTATGTGGCTTGGTTAGAAAACACAGCTTCTAGGCATAATTGTGACATGGACAAAGTTTGTCTTCTGTGTTTCATACTTACCTTTTACTTGACTCTGACCTAGGCATGCAATGCTTTCATGTTTCCCCATTCAAATTTAAGTGTGTGAAAATGATTGGAAATGGGTCAACAAGTTACTTCTTCTAGGCATGCTCACATGCTTATGAAGACATGAGGAGTATATCATGTCACCCATAAGAATGTATGATTAGTAGGAGGATAATTTTGGACTCCATTCTCTTCCTCAATGATCTCAAATACTCGTTGATGGGAAAGATTAAGGAATTTAGGGGTGACAAGTAGAGAGAAAATGGTATAGTGCCTAGGATTATTGCCATCTTGTACTTAAGGACCATTTTATATTTTTCCTTGTATTATTGGTTGTCATGGCCAAATAAATTCATCCTTTAATGACCAGCATATTAATTTTGAGCCTCTCTGTACTTAGCTAGGTGTTGCTGGGAAAATACATGAGGAAGACATTTAGAGGATTGGATTATCATCTATGGTGGATTTATAGGAGGATGTGGCAAAGAACTGTACAGACTGAGAAGGCATGGATGGGAAAGACCTGAACTGTGGGTGGAAATACCTACATTAATGAGATTACTTATATACCTATACACAATGGATTGAGTGCCAGGTCTGAAGTCAGGAAGACTCATATTTCTGAGTTCAAATCTGGTCTCAGACATTAGCTGTGTGACCCTGGGCAAGTCACTTAACCCTGTTTGCCTCAGTGTTCTCATCTATCAAATGAGCTGGAGAAGGAAATGGCAGAACATTCTGGTATCTTTGCCAAGAAAACCCTAAATGTGGTTATGAAGAGTCAAACATGAAAACTAACTAAACAGCAACACACATTGAAGTATTGAGGGAATCAGTATTCCAAGACACCAGTGTTGGCCTCCGTCTTCCCAGAGAGAGAGATCATGTCACTATGATCACATAGTCTCTTGTTTGTGCCTCTCTTATAACACGTATCACATTTTATATTTTATAGTATTAAAAGATCATTTCTCCTGTAGTAAACTGCAAGCTCTTTGAGGGCAGGGACTCTGATTTATTTTTTATATGCTTTTAGTGCCTTTTACTTAATAGGTGGTTGGTAAGTGCAACTAGAATTTCTAGATTTTGAGGGTGTTTCTTTCTCTAACCTCTCCTCTGTAAGAAGGTAAGAAGTACATTTGAGTTTATGTATTTTGAACCCCTCCCAGATTCACACACAGTCAAAATGAAAGTACTCAATCATTTTGGCAACAGCCAAAGAGGAAGAGAAGGAAGTGCTGATGATTACTTTTTGTCTGAGAGACCTGGGCACTTACAGGCAGAAGGTAAATAGAAAAGTTTATAGTACCCTTTGAAGTCAGTCCCTCTTTGAGCAAGTAGCTCATAGGTGTAATCCTTTTATCTGCTTGAAAGCTCATTATGGTGCACTTATTATTCCTTAAGGAAGAAGACAAAATTGGGCATTTGTCATTGACCAGGAATGCAGGAGGACTGCCTCTGATGGAGATGCT
>CM053588.1:93643250-93676545 GCA_028646515.1 Pseudochirops corinnae | reverse complement strand
TCATAACAGCTTAACATTATAATGGCCACATAGTTTTCACCCAAGTGTCCACAATATTTAGAACAAAGAACAAAAGAATAATCATCTGGTTTCCCTAAGGGGGAAATCCTCCTTACTTAATCATTCAATCATTTCACAATACAATAATCAATCTTCCACTCATGGGGCAATCATAGATTAACTTAATCAGTCACTTATCTAGCAATCAGTCACCAAGTATCATTAATCACTAAATACAATGATTAGAAAATTACACAAACCCTCCACCCCTCTGTGTCTAGTACACTTCAATTTCATCATCCAAGGGGAGGCCTTTTCTTCATCTTGACTTGGGGTGGTCTCTCAAATTCCCTGGATCCCCTTCCATGGTCCCAGCACCTACCTGAATCCACCAAACAGTCACCTGGATTCAGAGGCAGACAGTTCCCAGGTTTTCATCCAGTCTTCTGGGAAGTTTTTGTTACACATTGAAGTTCACAGGGTCCAGCACATCTCAAACCCTTCATCCCACTTCTGTTGCCAGGAACTTAAGGATCAGCCAAGCCACAAACAAACAAAGCATTAGCATCCTGATCATGCTTCCTCAGTCCTCTGGTGGTTCAGTTGGCCCTAGGACCCAGAAGAAATCTCAGCCTTCCAGGCAGCAGCAGCTTCAGCCTTCACCAGATTATGGCCTCAAGAAAAACTCCAACTCAGTTCTCAGTCAGCTTCCAGATTCTGGAAAATAAACTCTCTCTGTCTCTGTCTGTCTGTCTGTCTCTCTGTCTCTCTGTCTCTCTCTTTCTTTCTCTCACTCTGGTGGCTTCAGTCTCCATGATTCTTCCTCCACCAGGAGCCAGCCAGGAGAAAAATTATTGATTCTGTCTTTCTGTCTCTAGAACTTTTCTTACACACACACACACACACACACACACACACACACACACACACACACACACACACACATTGGCTTCCTGTCTCAGCCAACCCCCTCCTGTTATGTCAGCAATAGGAGACAGAGTTCACACCTTCTGTTTATTTCAGAGAAGGGCTAAGTACCTGTCAAATTGATTACCATTACAAGGGTGGAGTCAAACTTCTCACAGGGAAAGATCTGGGTTCAAATGCCACTTCTCCTACTCCTTGGGCAAGTCACCAAACTTTTTGGAGACTTGATTTCCTTATCTTTAAAATTAGGTGAGACTAGATTGTCTCTAATGTCTTTTCCAACACCAAATATATGATTCTATGACTCTATGATATGTAGCTATGCTTTACCCTCCAACAAATGTTTACCAGTTATGCAAATTTGTGGGGATGTTCCCAAGTTAGGAATTCATAAGTCACATTGTGTGTCCATAGGATGAAAGATTTCATTAAGGTCAGGAAAGTTCTTTTCGCTGGACAGTGCCCATCCCTAATCCTTACTTCCCAAAGAAAGCCTCTTTTTTGAAATAATTGATTCCTAGAGCAACGGTCCCCAGGGTGATGTCCAGCCTGCTCTCAAGAAGGCTGGAGATTCAATGCTTCCCAAATGTGCAGGGAGCCACATTTCATTTCCCTCTTTCATTTCACTTCTCCTCCCACAAGGCTGGAGTTTTCATCTGCTTCTTACAAGTAGCCAAAGTGGTCTTGGATTTGTGTTCCCTACAAAACAAAGTCAGAGAATTCATAATTCTTCAGATAACATTTGCAACTTGAGATAGCTCCATTGATCTAAAAAAAAGGAGAGAAGCCCATAGCTCCTTAGAGAACAATCATTCCTTTGTTGTCACTCTGATGACTGGCTCTGGGGTAAAACAAGCAGATGACCCTAGAAATGATCACAATCTAGAGGAGAATCTGAGCTTCCCCAATCCCCTCCCCCCAAAACTATTCAGAAGGCCAGGATCCTTCCCTTGGAAAAATTTAGGGAGAAGCTCACTAATCATATTGTTTTGCCTTTAAGAAATACTAATAACATGTATAACTTTTGTTTCTTGGGATTCCTACTAGCTCCAAAGAATAGTTGAAGTTAGAGACCTTGGGTTATAATAATAATAGCTAATATTTATATAGTGCTGCAAGGTTTGCAAACCATATATGTATATATACATAAGTACACACATCACATATATAGCATGTTTGTTTATATGTGCAAAGCATGTATATATACATACATGGCATATAATATATATAACATGTGTGTATATATATATATATATATAGTATGTATATATACACACATGCACTTTGCAAAGATTGAAGATTTGTGCATGTATTAGAAAGAGAGAGAGAGAGAGAGAGAGAGAGAGAGAGAGAGAGAGAGAGAAAGAGAGAGTTCCAAAAGTAGTCTTAGTGAAGTTTTAAGCGTCAATAGTTTAAAGGCCTTGAGTTCAATTCAGAATACTGGACTGTCTCCACTGTGGTTTGCAGGGTGAAGGTGGTCAAGATGATGGTGGAAGTTTGACTTTCCTGGCACATGCTGCCTCCCATCCCTCCCACAGGTTGAAGTTAAATGTCTCAGTCCAGGTCATGTAGATAGTAAATGTCAGAGGCAAAATTTGAACCTAGGTCTTCCTGACTCTAATTGAGGAAGAGTAATAGGTTTAAAGGGAAAGATAATGAACTTGCTTTTGGACATGTTGATTTTGATGCTGAAAATCCAAATGACGAAGTCCTATAAGCAGTTGGAAAGCAGAGGAAAGGGCAAACCTTGATCCATACAGCAAGGTGGTGACAGGAGTCAGGAGAATGAATTCAGTATCCCTTCTTTTGAACCCCACCTTAATATAGATTGTTTAAATATGTCTGGAAAGCAATTCCTCCTCATATCTGCCTCTTAGAATCCTAAGCTTACTTCTAGGCTAAACTTACTTATCTTGTCTCCTGGAAAGCCTTTCTGATCCCCGTGATGATTAGGACTTGCTCATGCCTACATAAATCATCACATATATACTTACCCTTTACATGGTCTACTTCCCAAGCCTGCCCCTCTCTCCCACCGATAGAATGTAAAGTCTTTGAGGGCACAGAGTATTTTTCATTTTGACTTTTTTTCCTTCAGTACCTAGCAGAGTTCCTTTTATATACTAGGTACTTATGAAACAAAAGTAAACCTGCATTGTAGCCAGAGCACTGAACTTAGAATCAGGAGAAGCTGGGTTCGCTTTCCTCCCCAGAAGCTGAGTAGTTGTATTATCCTGGACAAGTCATTGAACCCCTCTGTGCTTCAGTTTCCTTATCTGCAAAATTGGGGGAGGGTGAGGACTTGGGGTCAAAGTTCCTTTCTAGCTAAATCTCTAATTCTGTGAATGTATGAACATTTTAATGAATTGGTTTGGACTGGAATTCTTTCAGCACCTCCCTTAGGAATCATTGGAAGGAGAGGGCTTGGTAAGCTTTTAATTATTATGCTAATATGAGTTATTGTTAATATAGTTGTTTAAAGCTATGATTTTTATGTGCCAGACACTACCCTAAGTCCTTGGAATACAAATAGAAGCAAACGAGACAGTCCCTACCCTCAAAAAGCTTATACTCTATATAACGATCTAAAACAATTCCAAAAGACTCGTGATGAAAAATGCTGTCTTAATCCAGAGAAAGAACTGTGAATCTGAATGCAGATTGAAGCATGCTATTTTCTCTTTCTTCTTTCTTTCTCATGGCTTTTTCCTTTTGTTCTGATTCTTCTTTCATAAGATGACTAATGTGGAAATATGTTTAATATCATTGTACGCGTTTAGCATATATCAGTTGCTTGGTGTCTTGAGGAGGAGGTGGGGAGGAAAAAATTTTAGAACTCAATATCTTATAAAAATAAATGTTGAAAACTATCTTTACATGTCATTGGAAAAAATAAAATGCTAAAAAGTGTGCGTGGGGTGGGGAGGGAAGCAAAGCTTGTATTCTTATGAAGGGGACAACACCTAGTGGGGAAATGGAAAGGGGAAGGAGGGATGGAATGGAAGGGATTCTTAGTCAGGGGCAAAGCAGCAGTCAAAGAAAAGGAGAAAGAGTCTAGAAAGAGTATGGGGTCCTTCCTAAAATGACAAATAATAAAGCTCAAAAAACTATAGTAGGTATTAGTGCTTGGTGTTTTTAATAATATTACAGGTGGTGAGATGAATCACAAAAGGATAGAGAGTTGAGTGGAGAAATTGACAATAACCCATAATATGGAGGTAAGGGCTCAATTATCAGTGACATGGAAGGAAGCACTGTGCCCCAGAAGGTCCCCAGGATATGAGGGAAGAGCATGATAGATGGTACTTCTCTCAAGCCTTCATCCAGGAAAGGAAAGAGCTTGGTAACAGCAGTAGCTTTGCTACAGAAGTCAGGGGAAGGTGAGAGCCACAAGTCATCCACAAGCCTGCTAAAATCAATATCTGTCAAAGCACAGCCAAGAGAAGAAAAATACTGCAAGGAAGTCGGATTTCTCAAGATTCATTGAAGGATGCAGGAAAGTCCCCGATAGACACTGCAGCATTTGACAAGGAAGGTAAAACACTAGAGGAAACAGAATTATGACTCTTCTCCTGCTTCAGTAATTGGATTGAAATGGAGAGATAATATCCCCTTGCATGTGAAGAAATCTCTAGGAATTTAACAGCCTATATATTAAAAAAGCATTTAACCCCCTCTTGGGAGGGTGAAACAGTACAGTGTAGTGGAAAGGATGGTGGGGCTGGAGGCCATAGAGCTGGATTCTCTAACACATACTTGCCATGTGATTGGTTCATGCCACAGGACTTTGATTTGGAAAAGGACATTGTTGTTAAGTCATTTTCAGTCATGTCTGACCCTTTGAGATCCTATTTGGATTTTTCTTGGCAAAAATGCAGGAGTGGTTTGCCATTTCCTTCTCCAGCTCGTTTTGCAGACCAAGAAACAGAGTAAAGTGATTTGCCCAGGGTCACACAGCTGATAAGTGTCTGAGGCCAGATTTGAACTCAAGAAGAAGAGTCTTCCTTACCCCAGACTTGGCACTTTAAACATTATGCCACATTAGAGGTCATTGAATCATCAGTCCTCACTTTATAGATAAGGAAGACTTGAGGGCCAAAATGTCAAAGTGACTTCGGGCACACATCTCAGGGATAAGGTGCAAACTGAGGTCCTTTGATAAAGGAAGCAGCAGACTACCATGGAAAGAAATGAGATGGAGGACCTGGGCTCAAAGCCCAGCTATGTGTGACCTTCAGCAAGTCACTCTCACCTCTCTGGGCCTCAGTTTACTTTTCTGAAAATATCTTGCTTGTACATAGTTATTTTTAATCCCGCATATTCCTTGTTTGTATGTGGTGGTCTGCATGTTGTCTCCCCCATTAGATTGTGAGTTCCTTGAGAGCAGGGATCATCTTTTGCCTTCCTTTGTATTCCTGTGCTTAGCATATGGTGCCTGGCACAGTGTTTGTACTTAATAAATGCTCTTTGGGACTTACTGATTGACCTTTTTGAAAACTTTCTCTTTCTTTATCTCTCTTCAGCCTTTAACACTGATAAACACCCTATTGTCCTTGATACGTTTTTCTCTTCAGGTTTTTTGACACTGCTCCCTCCTGGAGCATCCTTTATCTGGATGGTTACTCCTCCTCAGTCTGCCTTCCTTAATCTTCATCCAGGTCATGCCCACTTACCATAGTAACCCCAAAGGCTCTGTCCTGGGCCTTTGCTTCTGTCTCTATAATATTTTGCTTGGTAATCTCATCAGCTCTTGTGGCTTCCATTATCATCTCCGTTTAAGACTTTCAGGTTGAGTTGCTCAGTCCTTTTGACAGTCCATTCTTGACCTTGATTCTAGCATCTCCAATGCCTACTGAACATCTCAAACTCAATGTCCCATAGACATCTTAAATTCAACATGTTGAAAAACGAACTCTTCCCTATTATTGTAGAGGGTACCAGCATCCTCCCAGTCACTGATACTCACAACCTAGGTATTATCCTCCAATTCCTCATGTTCTCTTATTGCCCATATCTAATCTATTTCTAAGTCCCATCATCTCTACCTTGGTAACATCTCTGATATAGGCCCCTTTCTTTTTTTTTGACACCACTCCCACCTTGATTCAGGCCATCATCACCTCAAGCCTGGACTTCTGCACTGGCCTGTTGATTAGTCTCTCTCCCTCAAATCTTTTCCTGCTCTATCTACCTTCATTCAGCTATCAAACTGATTTTCCTCAAGCACAGATCTGACCATGTAACTCTTTCTCCACAGTTTAACCAACCACAGTGACTCCCTATTACCTGAAGAGACAAATCAACAATCCTCTGTTTGGCTTTTAAATCCCTTCATCATTTGGATTCATTTGTTCTACCTTTCCAGTCTTCTTACACCTTATTTCCCTCCATTTACTCTGTGATGCAGGGATATTGGCCTCTATGCTGTTCCTTGTACAAGACACCCCATCTCCCAATTGTGGGCCTCCCCTGTCTAGATCTCTCTCCCTCCTCCTCTCTGCCTTCTCCTTTAATTCTCAGCTAAAATCTCACTTTCTGCAAGAAACCTATTCTAGTATTTCTGAATCTTAATGCCTTACCTCTGAGATCCTCAACAATTTATCCTCTATTTTATCTTGTTTGCAAATAGTTATTTTGCATGTTTTTTGTCCCATTAGACTGTGCACTGCTTGAGAGCTGGTTCAATTATTTCAGTTATTTTCAGCTCTTCGTGACCCCATTTGGGGTTTTCTTGGTAAAGATTTTGAAGTGGTTTGCCACTTCCTTTTCCATCTAATTTTACAGATGAGGGAAACTGAGGCAAGCAGGGTTAAGTGACTTGGCCAGGGTCACACAGCTTGTAAGTATCTGAACTTAGGAAGATGAGTTTTCCTGATTCTAGACCTGGCACTGTATCCACTATGTCACCCAACTGCCCCGGAAGCAGTCAGGGGCTTTTTGAAAGCCTTTTGCCTTTTTCTTTTGTATTCCCAGTTCTTAACAAAGTGCCTAGCACAGAGGACATGCTTAACTAATGTTTATCAGCTTGACTTGTTTCAATGGATTGCAGCCTCAATAAAAGCAATGTTATGAGGCAGTTCTAGAAGCTAATGTCATCTTTTTCTCCCTTAAGAGAAACAACACTGAAGAATAAAGAGATGATGACCCCTCCAGACTCTTCCTTGCTCAGACAGGATTGTATTCATTTTTGGCCAGCTCAGTTCAACAAAGACATTGATTATTTGGAAAGTGTTCAGAAGGAAGAAAACAGAATGATAAAGGTGCTTGAATTCATGTCATATGAGTATCATTTGAAAGAATTAGAGATATTTATTCTGGAAAATAAAAGAGTCAGGGGTGATCCTTTTAACTGTGGTCAAATATTTGAAGACAGTTCATATGGGAGAAAGACAGTAACCTTATTCTCTGTGGCTCCAGAGACAGAACCAAAAATGATAGACATGTTATAAAGTAGCAAATTTCAACTTTTGGAAAAGCTAGAGATCAGAGCTCTTCAGAAGTCTAGTGGGCAGTCTTCAGAGATGGTGAATTCTCCCCTCTCTGAAGATTTACAATCAGAGGCTGGATGAACATTGGTCAGGTATGCTATAGTACTGATTCCTTTTTAGATATTGGTTAGACTTGATGGACATTGAGGTCTCTTTCAACTCTCAAATTCTGTGATTCCATTAGCCTCTCTCAAATGCAACCCTAGGAAGGTGTCACCTCATCTACTTGAGTAAAAGTCAGACCCTGACAGGTATGCCTCTTCTGCATGTCCAACTCTATCTACTATGTACATAGTAACATAACCACAGTATAGTAAAGTCTACTAAGACCAGCACTACAAAATCATTCTACCTTGGACAGAGACCCTTGCCAAAATAACTCTGCTCCAGAAATCAACTCTCTCTTTCTCTCTCTCTCTGTCTCTGTCTCTCATCAAATGAGATAAAAAAGTACATTATAATTGTCCTGCTTTTTAGATGGGGAAACTAAATCACAGGGAATTGCAGAAGCTGATCTAAAGATATAGTTTTATGAATTGAGTTTATGTGGATGTTGTGAGGGATGCAGAAAGGAGTAAGTCACAACCTCTGCCCTTAATTGAGTTGGCATAAAGTCTCAGTTAACCAAGCCTTAACTAAGTGGATTAATCAGTATAACCACTGCCACTTCACTATACTTTAGACAGAGTCAAATGCCAATGGTCCAGATGATAAAATTATTTATTTTTTAAAATAATAATTATTATAGCTGACATTTAGAGAAAAGCTTTAAACATTTTACACATTTACCCATTATCTTATTTTACCTAAACAACAAGCTTTGTATGAGTAGGCATTTTTAATAATAATAATAATAATATTAGCAATATTAATAACTAGCAATTTTCTTGTGCTTTAAGGTGTATAAAGTGCTGTATATATGTTATGTCATTCAATCCTACCAATAAACCTGTGGGGTAGTTGCTATTATTGTCTTATTATAGTAATATAATATACAAAATATTTATATAAATATGCTTTATATTTATATTATTATTATCTTTCTTTAAAGAGGAGAAAAGTGAGAGTGGTTTTGTGACTTGTCCATGCAACCAATTAATGTCTGAGATGAGATTTGAAATTAGGTCTTCCTGATTCTGAGTTTAGGGCTCTTACCCACTATACCACCTACCTTTATCCCCTTACATTTTACAGATAAAGACATTGAGTAGTTCATTGACATCTAGGGATGCCAAGTTAGTAATGTCTGGGACAGGATTTGAACCTGGGGCTTTCTAAATCCAGGTTCAGGGCTTTATCCTTTATTCTACGTGATTTCCCAATATCATCTACATCTATGGAACTCTACAGAGAAAATGGCTATTCACAATAAGGCTCCTAGCCCACGGCAAAAACATGAAGTCAGGAAAGTCTTGCAAAATGGTCCCCTCACTCTTCTCATCTATACCCTTCTCTCTTAGGATGCCTGGCACTTCATGGTCACCCTTCCACCTCTGAATTTCATTTTTCTTCTCAAAATCTGTTCTTAGATTCTTCACACAAAGGAAATTGTTATAAATGGTTTAAAGTATTATTCCTCCAGGAGCATTTGAATTTTTTATATGTGCAAGTCTATTGCCTTTAACCAGCTGTCAACTCTGTAAGGGCAGCAGGGACAAGGCCTTCTCTGCAGACACTACAGTGCACAGAATCATAGCATCATAATACAGTAGGGAGAACACAGCGTCAGGAGTAAAAAGAAGAGTCTTGTTCCAGCCCCACCATTTACTAGCCACATGACAATGGGGGGTTCAGTGGGGGAGAAAACCATATCTTTTAATCTCTTTTAAAAATAGAGATAATAATATTGTACCTCATAAGTCTGTTTTGAGGAAAGCACACCTCAAATTGTAGAATGGAAAATTAAAATGAAACTTGTCAGGAGGTCTCCAGTGGAGGTCCCCAAAATTTTGTGTTTAGCCTGGAGAAGAATGGGGCTGGGAGAGGGGGTAGAAGGATGGGTATGTGTTCATGTATTTGAAGCGTTAACTTGGAAGAGGAGCAAGACTTTTTCCAGTTGGTCTCTGAGGACAGTTCGATGGGAGTCACAACTAGATGTTTAATTTATATTAGATTTGATGGCAGGAACAACTTTCTTACAACTAGTGCTATTCAAAAGTGGAATGGATTATTTTGAGAGGTAGTAGGAAGGTCTTCAGTAGAGACTAGATGACTACTTTCTAGACATAATAGGGTTTCTTTTTCATAGTATGTGTTGAACTAGATGACTATGAAAGTATATTATAATGCTAAAATACTCATTTCATAATTTTTGAGTTATTTTGACCATGAACAACAACCATAATAATAACCAACCACTTGACTTTCAGGAATTCACAAACGCTCTTAGTCTCAGTTTCCTCATTTGTAAACTGCCAACACTAGAGCCTCTGCGACCAAATGATATGATAAATGTGAAAACGCTTTGTAAATTGTCAGGTTCTATTTATATGTTAGGTATTCTTAGCTGAATCAGAGAGGAAGTCATAGGTTGTCTATCAGAGTAGATGTTAACAATTATCCACTAATTGATTGAACAAGTGTAAAAGCCCTGAGCTAAAGGAGGAAGACCATATAATAGTAGAATCTTAGGCATTAATTAGCCTTTGGGCAGACCAAGATGTGTAGTGTGAATGGCATCCTTCCAGCACCACTGAAATCATGCTTTGCAGTGATTGTCTTATTTCTTGTTCTTTCAAGGTCCTGGAAAATACTGTAAAATATTAAAATTATTTGAATGCAAAACATACACTTGACAAAAAGACTGGAGAACTGACACAGGACAAGCATTCATGTGGTGATTAGAAGAAGCAACACGAGGACACTCTCAAGGTTTCTCTTAAGAATTTTGGAATTGATTGTGTGACGTGGGAGACACTGGCACAGGACCTCTCTGCATGGTGTGTCCACCTCAGAGAAGGTGCTGTGCTCTATGATCAAAGGAGAATTGAAGCACCTTAAAGGAAATGCAGGATGTGCAAATTTAGAGAATCTACCCTAAATGTTTACAGGTCCTATTTGGGTTTGACTTGTGGTAGAGCATTCCAAGCTTGTACTGATCTGTCTGATTAGTCACAGTTGGACACACTGAAATGTGGTTCTAGCACAGTGATGTCATTTTGGTCCTCTTTGAGAATGAAGGACAACAATAAGCCATTACCAGTCAAATAAGTCCCTTATACTATATTTACTAAGACAGAAAATCATATGTATGTGATTCACAAAGATTTTTCAATTACAAGAGATCTGAAACAAAAAAGTTGTTTTTACTTCCTTTTCAGATAGACAAATAAATGAACCATATACTAATTCCTGCTCCTTGAGCAGTCAGGTTTTATTGTAGTTTGGGAGGACATAACTTGAGGGGAAAAAAGTTCAGGTAAGTTCTTTTCTCATTAGGTTTCTTTGCTTTCCAGGTTGGCATCTATCCAGTCCTATTGCTCTCTGAAATAACTTGGAAATGTTCACTGATTTGGATCTGACACTTGCACTGGCCCAAGACGACAAAGTCCCTATAGTTAAAACTTACCCATTAGGAAACCTTCACAGTCTTTTGCTCACCAGTTCTTATTTAAGCTGGTGACTGGATTTCTTACCAAGGACAAGTAGGTGCCCATTTATTTTAAGCATTAGTATGGACATAGTAAGGAGGATGCTGTTCCCAGGGGATAGTTGAGCCTTTAAATGAGCATAAGGAAATTTGCATAACCTTCCTTCCATGTGGAAGCTCAGTAGCATGTATTAATGTTTAATTTATTTCACCTGACAACACATACTTCCAGGGCCAGGGAGACAAAGGAACTTTAGCAAAATCATTTCAGTGTTTCCAGGCAAGAATTCAGAGGCTCTGAAGGTGAATAAAACAAAAATGGAGAAACATTAGAGAGAACTCTCCAATTTACTTCTTAGTTGAATGAATAGTCTGGAAATTGAAGAAGGTCGATGTCCTAGCCAAGATCAAAGGAAATTAACATATTTCAAATTTGCAAAGACTCTTCCTCTACCTTGCTACAATACCCTTCCACTGCCTATTGAATTTTCTAAAAAACCTGATAGGCTTTTAATTACTTTAATTGGTATCATAGGGTGACTCTTTTCCCTCTTTCATGAAGAAAATGCTTTTAGAGGCATTGATTTCATTATGTAGTTAAATGAAAAGAGTCCATAGTTTTGTGTGGGGAGACTATAGGGGTTCATTGCATGGGAAAGAGATACCCCTAACCAATGTACCATAAATGTGACAAGAACCATGTGGTTAGTTCTATCAGTGAGGAGAAGCTGCTACTTCCTTTTTTTTTTTTTTGATATGTCCCACCCTGATTACCATCCCTGTACCTCCTCTCTCTTTAAAAGGAAGAGATTTCTCAGTCATTTGCAACTGTACATTGCTAGCTCAAGAATCAGAGGGTCTGAATTAAAGTCCTGTCTTAGTCATTTACTATGTGTGGCACCTGGGGCAAGTTCCTTCTTTACCTCTTTGGGCCTCACTTTCCCCATCTGTAAAAGGCTGGGGCTAGATGTCTTTGAGCTAGATGTCTTCTAGCTCTAATCATATGATGTCAGCACTTTTTACTTTTCTTAGGCATTGGATGTGTTCTAATGTGGATTATACTCATTGATATTCATGTCTTATCACTTCATCTACATAGAAAGCTCCTTGAGGACAGGAACAGTTTAAAACAGAGGGACCTGCCCATTCCATACACCCCCTTTCAGCTACCTAGCCGCTTCTCTATCTGCTTTATCTGTGTTTTACACACACACACACATATACACACACACACACACACAGAGTCATACATACATATTGTCTCCCTTATAAGAACCTTAAAGCTAGAAACTGTTTTGTTTCTATGTCCCTGGTGTCCAGTACAGTGCCTGGCATGATGTAAATGCTTAATAAGTGATTGATTAATTAACTGATTATTAAGTGCTTTTTTTGGGTTGTCGAACAAACAAATCAATGGACAAACAAATATGTTGACAGTGGAATGACTTTGCAAGGTTACCAGCTGGCATGACAGTGAAAAAAAGTATTGAATTTGAAGTCAGAAGATGTGGGTTTGAATCCTGCCACTGACTCTTGTTACCTTTGCAGCTTTGGACAGATTTCTCATCTGTAAAATAAATGAATTGGACTAGGTTATCTCTAAGATCCCCATTCAACTAGCAATCAATCAATAATCAGGCATTTGTTAAGTGCCTACTGTGTGCCAGTCATCCTATTGGTTGTTATTGTTATTTGTTCTTTGTTCTCCAAAAAGGCCATGACAAGACATGAAAGTGAATTGGATTTAAGTAAGGAAAGGCTGTGCAAAGTGACCAGCCTCACTATCTCCTCGGGAGCCATCTAGGTCCAGCTGCCAGATAAAGCTCACAATAACTGGAGATGGCCCAGGATGCAGTGGGGGAACTTGGCCTCTTCAAGCTAAGGTCTTGAACAAGTCTCAGTTTGACTGAGGCAGCATCCAGGAGGCAGAGAATTTGTTCTGGGAAAACACTTGGAAAGAAGGAAACAAGCCCTACTCCCCCTACTTTGCCTTCTCTCTAAATCCTATTGTCTCCGCAATCTTTCAAGGATTACTGACAATGATGCAACAATTACATCCCTGCCTTCTTTCAGTAACCTAGGCTGTAGTTCATCACCACTTGGTAACTGGAACTTTCTGAAGACAGCTAGATGTTGTCTTTCCACCTTCACAGTCATCTTTAGGGTCAAGCCCCCACTTACCACTTTTGTTCAGGTCTTCCCAGTTTGAAAAATTTCTTTTTGGTAGAAAAAACAAGCAAAACAGAAGTTGAATTGTTTCACCTGCTTCCTCTCACCCATTTCTACCCCCAAGCAGTAGCCCTAGTTTTCTTTAAACTTCCTCTTGTCTTCTTGACATAGTTTACTCCCACTCCTTTTTGTCTTAAACAATCATTGAGAGCCTGCATTCCCACTTCACCACAGTCCTTATATGACCATATCATTGTTGTATATTCATTCTCTGTGTCTGCATTTGTTTTCATCTTTCACATTTATCATTTAATCATTTGTCTTCCTAAGTTTTCCCTATACATTCTGAAATCAAAGATTTAGAGCATCATGGGACTTTAGAGGTTGTGGAATCCAATACCTTTCATTCACACTTGAGGAAACCGAGACTGAAAGAACGAAGGTTAGGATTTATCTAAGGTCATATAGCCAATTTCAAGCCTACTACTCTATCCATTGTTTCACTAAGATGCCTCATTGATTTCTTACATCCCTTCTAAGAAGGCTTCTTCTTTCTTTCCTCATTGGGATAATTTTCTTTTGTGTGATCAGAAACTCTCATTCCTGAAAACATCCCATTATTTTCCCTTTAGGATTTCAGGCTTTGGGAGAAAAATCATTCTTTCTTTATGTGCTTTGAAACCTTCTTTTCTAAGCCTAATTGTTAGAAAATAGGTCCATACTTACCAGGCAAAGACCAATGTACCTCTTTGTAAATTCTGACGCTGGCTACTTCTCCACTTTGGAAATATATTGAAGAAGTCTAGAATTAGACTTAAATTCCAAATTCAACTCAGAGCTTCCACAAATTTTTGAAAGGTGAAAGTTCATCTTTCAGAAGAGAGAGGAAGCTCCCAAAGAGCTGTGGGGAAGAAAAACATAAAATCTTCCAAGTCTGAGCTGGTCCATCCTGTCATGTTGCATTGGGTTTTTATTTCTCATGCATTGACCATGTTTGGTTTGAATCATTATTTCCACATGTCATATTTTCTCTCTGAACTCCAACATGTTATCAGTATAACAAACCACATGATACTTTCCATTATAGTTACTTCTGTACAAGTCTTGTGTCTCTCATCTCTCCTATTCTTTTTTTTTTTTTTTTTGGTTTTTTGGAAGGAGGAAAGCTGGGCAATTGTGGTTAAGTGACTTGCCCAAGGTCACACAGCTAGTATGTGTTTAGTGTCTGAGGCTGGATTTGAACTCAGATCCTCCTGAATCCAGGGCTGGTGTTCTATTCACTGCTCCACCTAGCCACCCCATCTCTCCTGTTCTCAGCACAATGTAAGCACATAGTAGGCTTTCAATAAATATTTGTGACATGAATGACTGATTCATTAATTAAACCTTCAAGCAGAAGGATTGTCTCAGGTCTCAGACTCATTATCTTAGTTTTGGAAAGGACCTCCTATACAGTGGAATATAGGCTCCTGATGTCAGGTGTCATTTTGGTTTTGCCCCTATATCTCCAGTGCCTAGAACAGGCTTTGCACATAATAAGCACAAAATAAATGCATGATAAATTGAGTTGTATTGAACGAAAGCAGGAATTCATCAACAGCATTCCTAGCAAGTGGTTATCTACCCTCCAGGGAGCTAACCATCTCCTGCAGCAGCCTATTCCGTTTCCGAAAATAACAAATTAATTTTTTCTGTGTATCGAGCTGAAATTTTCCTCTCTGTCACTTTTAGCCATCAATCTCAATTCTTCCCTCTGGGTCCAAGCAGACAAGGCTAATCCTTCTTTCACATGCTAGATCTTCATATATTTCTTCATATATTTGAAGACTGATCTTCACCTACATATCTTACGTAGAAAAGTTCCTTTGTCCTTCCTGATCTCAAGTATCTTCAAGGTGAAGGGGGCAGGTTTAGGTTTGTTTATTTCCCAGGATTGTCTGTGAGAGCCCAGGAATCTTCTAGCATGTTCCCAAACTATCTCCCTGAACACTGATTGTAGATGATGCTGGCATACTGGAGAGTTCACTGAGACTGCTTGCTTCTTTTCCTCTTTGCTAAAGTCTCCTGTAATCAAAACAGACTTGCATATTTAAAATCAGACTATATTATGTAAGATCCCGACAACTCCCATGGTAAATCCTTCTAGAGGAACATATGTGGGGCATCTGTGCCTCTGCCCATGATAAACAGATGTTTATTAGCAGTTAGAGAGCAAAGCAGTGAGCAAGTTTTATTCTTTCTCTTCCTTTAAAGGCAGCAATGTACCTTTTCTTTTGGACCTAGAGCTTTTTGGGAAAATCCATTCTAGAATCATTGGATTGTCTTTAATGGCACATGAAAATATTTCCCCTCTATCTTCATTGTAACATTAGCTTATAGCAGTGGTTCTCAACCTTCCTAATCCTGCGACCCTTTAATACTCGTATGTGGGAGTATCTGCATGTGGGTGGACCCGCCTAGAGATGGATAGAGGAGCAGTGTCTTGGTTCCTAAGACCATCAGAAATATGTGTTTTCTGATGGTCTTAGGCAACCCCTGTGAAAGGGTCGTTCGACCCTCAAAGGGGTCACGACCCACAGGTTGAGAACCACTGGCTTATAGTGTGAAATCCTTGCAGAAATCACTTTTCTATCCTGGTCCTCAGTTTCCTCCATCTATAAAATGAAGGGTTGGACTCATAAACTCAATTTTGAGTAGGAGTTGTTTCATTCCTTGTACCTGTCATCCTAGCATCTCACAGACCCTGGTACATAGTAGGCACTTAATAAAAATAGTTGTTGATTGGTGACTTCCACTGTCCCCCACATTTATGCCTTTGATCTTATGACTAGATAGTTTCTTAAGTCCCTCTTAGCTTTAACATCCCAAGCTTATGCGATCTCCCTTTCATCCTACTACATCTGCCTGCTTTGATGTCTGTAACAAATGAACTTAAGAGATCCTGATTGTGTCAGTCAAAGGGAATGGTCCAGTTGGACTTTCCTTTCCCTAGGATTGGCAGAAAAAGTAGGAAGGAACGGTCTGACTGTATGTTGTGTCCTGAGGTAGTTTGTCTAAAATATACTTCATTTCTCTCTTCTCTATACGGATTTCATTTTTAGTACTGCTTCCTCATCACACTTTTCATTCTTATATCATACCCCTTTAAAATATGTGAGCCTGTTAAAAGTCTGAAGTGCTTACTATAAAGCTCCCTTGGATTGGGGTGTTAAATCAATTTCAGCCTGTGCTACAGCTATTGCTTCTTCCCGAGGAAATGAATCCTATTTGTCCTCTACTAATTACATAATATGGAGGGAGGCAATTAGATAACCTTCATTTTTATGCATTTGTAATAATACTTTTTTATGTTTTATCAGAGCCCCTAAGCAGCCTGATATAAGGCCAGGAGTCCAGAAGCAAGCTCAGATGGTGCCATTCAGATAGTAATTGACATACTAGCTTTGACCAAAGCCATAATGATTGCTTGCTTCTCCAGTTTTGGTGTATGTGGTATTTGGGTACAACATGAAAAATGACCCTAGCCTATAGGTTCTTAAATTGATCTATCAAAGTTTTTTTTAAAATAAATATAATATATACATATATAACACATATTTAAATGTAAATGGATTCCTTTGTAATTTCATATATTTTATATATTTAAGAAAATTCTGAAAATTGGTCCTTATGTTTCACCAGATTGTCCAGGGGTTTATGACACCATAAAAAAGGTGAAGAACCCCTGCCCTAATCCAACAAAAACACCTGTGATGAACACACACACACACACACACACACACACACACACAGAGAATAGTAACAGAGGGAAGAGACCTCAGGTCATCCACCATGGGCATCCCCTTTTGTGCTTCCTTGGTATTTATTCCATGACCTCACCAAAGTGCTTTTTCACCACAATGCCCTCTTATTACCAATACTGCTTTACATCTACAGCCTATCCTTGCAACCACCATCAACCTTCATTCTACATGATACCTTTAAAAATCATGATGAGGATTTTAATGTAACCTGCTACTCCCCAAGTCATCTGATCCCATAGAGTGAACTGTCTCCTGTGTTTCACATAGCAATGTTTATCTTCACACTCACCTCCTTCATGGGTCCCAATTTCCCAGTAACTTCATAAATTCATTACTTAATTTTCTCATCGTAAGAGAAAAATCATTGTAAAAATTGCTTAAACAGGGGCAACAAGGTGGCACAGTAAATAGAGCACCAGCCCTGGAGTCAGAAGGACCTGAGTTCAAATCTGACCTCAGACACTTAACAGTTATTAGCCATGTGACCTTGGGCAAGTCACTTAACCCCAATTGTCCTGCCTTCCTCTCTCCAAAGACCAAAAAAATATTATTCAAGTGAGGAAACAAAGGCATAGGAAATTAAATGAATTCCTAAAGGTCCCAGTTTCCTTTTGTTTCAAAGTCAAAATTAGAATTTTCCTATTGGGGTCAGATTTCCCAGTACTACAGAAATCTCTCACTATATGGGTACTCACTTTACAGATTTTTAACTTAAATGAATAATTGGTGAATATATATGTATGTATATTTCTGCCATGCAGACTTCTCAGTCATCATGAACAAATTTCTCCACATAGCAGACAGAACACACATTTATGTGAAGAAATATGTTTTTTCATCACACAAATTTTCACCACAAGGATAGTCTTTTTTCCCCCAGAATAAACTTTGTCCAGATAGCAAAGTAGGGACATACATTTCTTCAACCTGCAACAAACTTGAGACTTTGCCAGGACACACCTGAAGAATTCTTCTCACATCTCAACTTAAGCCATCCATTCATTCACATTCCTCAATGCTTGTGTTTATGGCATAATAATAAACACTCACCAAGGATCAGCCTTCCCTTTTCCACTATGGTTCCCACCTCCACCATCCTTCAATCTCTACTCCACGCAAAGGAAGTGGGGCAGGATAAAATTCAGAGAATCTCTAAAACTCAGGGAATCATCTGCATTACCTTTAGGTATCCCATACACAGTGGTTGTGACTCAGTTAATCAGAATTAAAAAAAAAAAACATGCTGAATAATTTGAGAAGCTTATGAAACTTGCTAGGATCCACAGAATCCACGAGGCTAGAACTGGGAGAAATCTTAAGAAAACATTTTATTTAGCCCCCTCATTTAACAGATTAAGAAAGTGAAACATGGAGAGAGGAAGTCAGTTTTTTTACATGTGAAGTTAGACTTTCTGCGTTTCTGAAATCATGAATTTTCCCTTATTTTATGTTTCTGGGAAGACATTTCTGCATTCAATTTCTTTTTCTCTTTTTCTGGCTCAAAATTACACTCTCACCTTCACCACAGAGGTACGCATTTGTCCTCAAGTGCAATCAAGGACCCTGATAATAGATAAAATGTTCAAAAATACTTGGGGCAAGCAATAATTTTAGTATGATTTCATTTTGTGGCAGGAATAGTCATGTGCATATGTTGTTACTGATAGCAGATGACTTGGATTTTTGACTTTTTACCAGATAAAATCAGACAGAGATAGTTTCTCCACCTTTAATTAATTTTCTGTCAGTTGAATACAGGAATTCACATTCACCAATGTAGATCTCTTTTATTGTTTTTGAAGGATGGATATTACTCTAAGGAAACGTCATTGCAAAAATTGTAGCTCTTAAAGGGCACTCCTCAATGACTGTTAAAGATATTGGAGAAGCTGTTTCTGTGAAGTAGTAAAGGCATTCAAAGAACATTCAAATCCACAATGAAACAGAATCAGTCACATCAAAGTAGAAAGAAAAATGTGATAAAAGGGGAAAAAAAACCACACCAAGAATTGATAAACTTTTGACAGGAAACGGCCTTATTAATCCTCAGAAAACAAGCAAAGGTCTTTTGGGGAACCTGAGTTCAGAGGTGGCTGAAAGGATTATATTGATTCCTCTACAGCATGATTTAGTCTTTTTGAGGCCAGTAAAACATGAAAACAAAACCAGCTTCTAACTGTTGCCATGAAAAAAATTAAAATGTTATAGGCAATATGAAGACTGGAGTACTTAAGATTGAATAAATGATATTTTGTGAATAAAAATTAGTTTGACATTAAAGGCAATTTTGAAACTATTGCCAAGTCTATAAAAAGAGTCTATAAAATCTGGACATTTTCATCAAATTATAAAACAACCAACTGAATAATGTTCTGGAGATTTTTTTAAACTTTCAGTGGGTTGAGAATTCTTGGTCCCATTGAAGGAATGAATTCTGTTAAATATACTGTGAAATCAAGAAACGGAATTTTCCAGAATTACATAAATTCTCAATTGGAGATGGAAGACTATAACATGACCTTACATTAAGCTACCCATTACAGAAGGTTAAAAGGGTCAAGATAAATGTGTATTAATGACCTGGAAACTCACCTGATTTAAAACTCATTGAAAACCCGTGGATTACAATCAATTCTACACTTGAAAAAATGGAGAGCTTGTAAGATGTATGCCATATCCAATGTGGTATCATTTCATGATGAAGAATTAAAGAAAAAATGTCAAAAATATTATGAATGCAGTGCTAAATTGTATGAAACAGGTGATTGCAGAAGGAAGACATAATGCATATGAAACATTTTTAGGATGTAAAAAGTAGTAAAATTTGTTGTGTGAGTGAATAAATTTAGTTATTATTAATTTTTTTTCCTTTTTGGAAGGGCAATTGGGGTTAAGTGACTTGCCCAAGGTCACATGGCTAGTAAGTGTTAAGTGTCTGAGGCTAGATTTGAACTCAGGTCCTCCTGATTCCAGGGCTGGTGCTCTAGTCACTGTGCCACCTAGCTGCACCATACTTATTTTTCTTTATCTCAGTTAATTTGCACATGGTTATAGTCTATTACCATTTATTAGTGGAAAGGTAAATATGTATACCATGGGTATAATATATACACATAAGTAAACATACACACATACATACATGCATACATACACACACACATACACACATATATACATATATGTAGATGTCATCAGAGAGATGTAGGATCCAAAAGGAATGTAGAACATGCTATCCTACTGCTGAAATCTCCAAATTAATTTCCTTTTAGAAAGGTATAATGAATGATGAGTCCATGGGCATATTTATATATATATATATGTGTGTACATATGTATGTATGTATGTATATAGTCCTAGTGTGTGTGCACACATGCACACATATATTTTGTCGGTTCCAGTTTTTTACACAGTTATGTAGTTATATATATATATATATCTAAAATTAATTGAAGAATGTATTTTGATTTATAACTATTTTCCATATGTGTACATATTATATTTATATTCACATGTCATAGAAGAAAAAATTTTCCATTTGATCAGCATGCCATCAATTAAAAAAATTAAATAAAAAGGTCCAATGAATTTTTAAAAACATGGAATTCCCATATTAGACCAGAGTGCTTTTCTGGGTAAATTTAACATAAAAAGGCTTAATCTGATACAGAGCTGAGCCAGATTGAATGAAAGCACTGCTTGTCACTTTATTTCTTCCTGTTGAGTAAGTATGTGGTAGCCATCAATCCTCTTGAGAGCCACTCACAATCAATCCCCAACAACTTATCTGTAGCCAACAGATATGTCCTTGAGAATGTTATGATTGATAATGAATTTGTATTCTGCTTTTCTCCATGTTTAAAAGAAGCATGTGGGTATGTGCACAGTATTAAAGAAATATGTTAAATATGAAATTTAATATACTGGAGAGATCCTGGAGATACTGATATAGGGGCTTGTATTGATTTCAATATCCAAGTAAAATGACAATTCAATGTTATGTGTGTAATTTTTTTTTTTAAAGAGGGAACAAGGATTTTACTAAGTATTTTCTGGATCAAACATTTTTGCTCTTTGCTCTTGAGTAAAATAGTGTCGGGCACATTAACTCAGCAATTTTAATCAACTTTGTCTACCAGAGGCCATCATGAGAACAACAGTTCTACTTCTTTGATTTTTGATTCAATTGATTATGTCATAAATGTGGACATTTCTTCCAATGATATAGATTGCAAATTTCACCTCACCTTAGGTGACTATCTTCCATGTCTTACCATAAATCCTCCATGAGGGGTATATCCAATAAGTTGGAACATTCTTCTAGATCCTTAATAATGCATGGATACCAATAGATCTCATGGACTCATCACTCCTTACCCCTTTCTAAAAGGAAATGAAATTAGAGATTTTATAAGCAAGATTATAAATTCTATATTTTTTTCTGATTCCATGTTTCTCTGATGACATCCATTACTCTGTTTCCCTTGTGTAATTCTTGATTAGTTATATATTACAACCTACTCATGCCCATCATGCACTTTTTGATTGCTCTTTGGGTAGTCCTGAAATATAATTCTTTGAAAACTAAACTATTCTATAATTTACTGTGGCACAGAAAAAGTGGAAGAATTTTTTGGGAAAAGTTTCAGACTTTACTGTGACCACTAAAATAGTAAACAAGAGAATACTGATAACAATTATGCTCATATGGTTTTGATACCTATCAAATTTAAGGGAGAATTCATGCAATAAAGATATCCTTGTTGAAGATATGGGAAAGGGACAACAAGTTTTTTGAAGCTGATCTTTTTGAACAGGCTTCCTCTTCACAATTACACAGTTGATTCAAAGGTGAAGAGAAAACTATATTGTGTTCTCAAGATTTGTTGATATTTTAAAAAATTCTCTATATTGCTCTTTTATTAATAGCTACATGAAATATTATATCAAATAAATTTTAATAAGAGTAATATAAATAAAATAAAAATAATGATGATGATTTGCCTCATATCCAACATGTTGGCAGAAATGGCCAATGCAGAACAAAGTCAATGTGGGATGAGTTGTAGAATGATATGTGCAAAATATAATGTTGATGTGTTTTGGAATTCTGATTTTGAATTATTAAATAAATATTTAGTATTTTGTTATTCCCAGTTACATGTAAAAAGAGTTTTTACCCTTTGACCCAGAAATACCTCTTCTAGAACTATATCCTAAAGAGATCATAATAATGGGAAAAGGACCCACATGTACAAAAACATTTATAGCAGCTCTCTTTGGAGTGGCTAAGAACTGGAAATTGAGGGGATGCCCTTCAATTGGGGAATGGCTGAACAAGTTGTGGTATATGCATGTAATGGACTACTATTGTGCTATAAAAATGATGAACAGGAGGACTTCATAAAAACCTGGAAAGATTTATATGAACTGATGCTGAGTGAAGTGAGCAGAACCAGGAGGACATTATACACAATAACAACCACAGTCTGTGATTACTGATTTTGATAGATTTAGCTCTTCTCAGCAATGTAAGGACCTAAAACTATTCCAAAGGACTCATCATGGAAAATGCCATCCATATCCAGAGAAAGAACTATGTAGTCTGAATGTAGAGTGAAGTAGACTATTTTCTTTTTTTGGCTTGTTTGATTTTGTTTTGTTTTGTTTTATTTTGTTTTTTCTTTCTCATGGTTTCTCCTATTCATTATAATTCTTCTATACAACATGACTAATATGAAAATATATTTAATAGGAATGTATATGTAGAACCTATATCTTATTGCAGGTCATTTTGGGGAGGGAGGAAGAAAAGAGGGGGGAAATATATAACTTGCAGAAGTAAATGTTGAAAACTAAAAGTAAATAAAGTAACTAATAAAAAAAATTTCAACTTTTGTCTGTAAAACTTTAAGTTCTGAATTCTCTCCCTTCCTCTCTCTTCATCCCCTGCCCCACTGAGAAGTCAAGCAATTAGATATAGGTTATACATGTGTAATCATGCAAAACATTTCCATATTAGTCATGTTGTGAAATAAAACATAGACCAAAAAAAAAACTTAAGAAAAATATGCTTCAATCTGTAATCAGACATCATCAGTTCTTTCTGGAGATGGATAGTATTTTTCATCACAACTCCTTCAGAGTTATCTTGGAGAAAATGAAAAATGAAAAAACAACAAAATAAAACTCAGTGCTTTTTCAATGTAATAACATGATTTGTCCCTGAAAAAAAGTGGAGAAAATATTCCTCCTTTGCTTTTTTGCATAGTTGGGTGACTGTAAATGCGGGCTATTGGATGTACTATTCAATATTATTACTGAGTTGGTTAGTACTGCTGAATGTGTTTTTCTTCTTGTTGTTTTGTCACAATATTTGGAAATGAATATGATGCAAAACCAAAAAGCATAAACAAAAATTAATTTCAAATGTTACATGTTATTTAGAAGGTAAAGTGCTTAATGAAATATTTTCTAGAGCATTTGGAATTTCTTGTGCTTTGATTCAATGCCATTGGTCACTTTTTCTTTCTTATTGGGTGTCCCTTATTCCTGCTTTGTTACAAATAACAAGAGGGGCGATGTTATGGTCTAGGTCTAATTCAAGTTATTCTCCTGGTAGTTTAATCACAATATTAAACAAAATGAGACACTCATAGGCCATTTGCTAATGAAAACCATAGCAGGGAAAAGACAGTCAAGAAGTATATTCAGTGTTGACATGACATTGATTCCACTGAGCACAGCTTCCCAGTGTTAGTCACTCCATCAGGCAATAATCAGAAGCCATAAGGAAGAAACTAGAGCTCCTTTTGGACTTTTGTACTCATTCAAACAAGAAGACACAACAACTTGAGACAGTAACCAATTATTTTATTCATTCTTCATTTGTCTGTTTATTCATCTATCTATCTATCTATCTATCTATCTATCTATCTATCTATCTATCTATCCATCCATTCATTAATTCATTTATTTATTTACTTTTAGTTTACAACATTCAGTTCCACAATCCCTTCAATTCCAAATTTTCTCCCCTTCCCTTTCCTTCCCCTCTTCCCTATGGCGGCATACAATCTGTTCTAGGTTCTACAAATACCTTCACATTAAACGTTAGTCAAGTTGTAAAGAAGGATTATTATCAATGGAATGAATAACAAGGAAAAAGAAGCAAAACAAAGCAAAACACAAAAGAGAGAGAGAGCAAATACTTTACTTCGATCTGCATGCAGAGTCTGTAGTTCTTTTCTCTAGATGTGTATATCCCTTTCCATTGAGTCTTTTGGAGCATTGCTGAGAGGAGCCGTCTATCAGATTTAGTTGTCACACATATGATGTGTTTGTAATTTTGTACAAAGTTCTCCTGGTTCCGTTCTCCTTGCTCAGCATCAGCTTATATAAGTCTCTCCAGGTTATTATGAAGTCTGTCTGCTCCTCGTTTCTTCAATCTACCAAAAAATTTTTATAGAACTAGAAAAAATAGTAACTAAACTCATCTGGAAGAACAAAAGGTCCAGAATATCAAGGGAATTAACAAAAATAAATGGTAGGGAAGGTGGCCTAGACAGTAACCAATTCTTAAGGAGAATTTTAAAATTAAAAACCTCTTAAGGAGAAAAGCTAGGCTAATGCTCTTGGGATAGGACCTTGCTTTGGTATTTTTCAGGCAATGGGAATTTCCTGGGGCCAGTGAAATTACAATGCAGCACAGGGAAAAGCTAAACAAATTTGTTGTATGTGAATATAATAATCTTACCTGCCTCTAGAATCAATGGAATTGAGTTCAAATGAAGTATTATTATGAAGTAAGAAATGACAATATTTATGAATACAGTGAGGTATGGAAGCTCTTAAATGAACAAACGAAGAGGGGAGAAAGCTAGGCCAAGAATAAGCACAATGACTATAACAGTATAAATGGAAAGGACCACAACCACAAAACAATCGGAAATGAGTGTTGTAAAATTACAAAGTAGAAGTGTGACTTCAAAGGAAAGATATGAAAAGATATCTACCCCTCCTGCTCTTTCCCCTCCTTTCCTCCATACTGTTTTGCAGAAGTGTGAGGTTCACAAATATGGAATGTTATGTATATTTTGAGATTTTCTCAATGTATTGATCAGTTTTGCTAAATTTTTCATCTCCCTTTGAAACAATTCTTTGTCATAAGGAATTATTTTCTAGGAAGGAAGAAGAAAGATATAGAGAAAAATCTCTATGTAAACTAACTTTAAACAAAAAAAATAAAACTGTAGTGATAAAAGTAACTTTCTTTCTCTTTCAAGGTCCAAGGGGCAACACAAAGCATTATCCTCCAGCTAACAAACCTCCACTGACAAAGTAAGTGCCAGGAACACATGGGCCAGGATGAGTGTTTCTCATTAACTTCCATAAAGTTATTCTGTGCAGCCAAGAGATAGCCTTGACTCAGAAAGAAGTGCTGTAATGTTGCCGTTTGGCACATAGCTGGACAAAATTTAATTTTCACTAAAAAGTAGAAATGACAATTAGTTTGGCTCATTGCTTTGCTACTGATCAGGAAACCATTGTAACCAGTCTGGAAATCAAATGAAATGGCTTCACAGTTCCACTCAGAGAAAATAAGTCAGAGGGATGAATGACTAGAAAGAATGAGAAACAGGGAATAGAATGAGAAATGTAAATAGAAGACCCTAATATTTCTCTCCTGGCACTGTCACAGAGGACAGCATTGAATGATGGGCAGAAAATCAACCATCAATCAATAAACATTTATTAAGTCCTTGCTGTGTGGCAGGCACTGCACTAAGCATTGGAGATGCAAAAAGAGGCAAAGGACAGATCCTACTCTCAAGGATCTCGTAATCTAATGTAGGATACAACATGTAAATATCTCTGTCTGTATCTATCTGTCTATCTGTCTCTCTGTCTCTCTGTCTCTGTCTATCTATCTATCTATCTGTCTGTCTGTCTGTCTCTGTCTGTCTGTCTATCTGTCTGTCTGTCTGTCTATCTGTCTATCTATGTATCTATCTATCTGTCTGTCTGTCTATCCAACTATCTATCTATCTATCTATCTACTTATCTACCTACCTACCTATCTATAGATATATAGATATAGATGTATGCCAAACAAACTATATACAGGATAAATAGGAAATAATTAACAGAGGGAATAAACTGGAAATTAAGGGATGTTGGGGAAGACTTCCTGTAGAAAGTGGATTTTAGTTGGGAGCAAGATTTGAATACTGGCAATAATAATAATAATGTATTATGTCTCTAAAGTACATCCTTGTTTGCAAAGAACTTTCATCAAAACAGAATTGTTTTAGCTTAAATTATTGTTTGAAGTAGAACCTCTCAGAATAGCACAGATATGCCACAACTCTTTGAGTATGATCTGTGCCTGTGACCACATTCTTGTACTTTCTTTCTCTCTCTGATGAAGACTGCATACCATCTCAAGTCTCTCCGGCCCTACATGGTCTTTTCCCCTCTTGGTCTGCCAACTGAGAAGCTTTGGTATTTTTGTGCATTTTCTTTGGGATCTTTCTCTTTGTCTCTGTCTCTCTGTCTCTGTCTCTGTCTCTCTCTGTCTCTGTCTCTCTGTCTCTGTCTCTGTCTCTCTCTCTCTCTCTCTCTGTCTCTATTTATCTGTCTCTGTCATCTCTCTCTCAAACTAGGTGCTTCTGGAACTGATTGAGTGAAAATGTAGTCATTGATGGTTTGATGGCTATTACATCTGGGATAAAATACAATCTTTTCACATTGCATTTTAAACCCTTTATAGTTTGATTCATATACCATCTCAGACTTATTCTACATCACTTCCTTTGTCATACACTCTAGCCCAGTCAACCTAGTCTACTTGCTGTTTCCAGAAGTAGGCATTGTAGTCTCTACTTATGTGAATTTTCACAGACTTTTTCCCGCTCTTACAAAACTCTGTCTTCACTGCTGCTTTTGAGAATCCCTCACTTCCTTCAAGGATCATCACAGGCACTGGCATCTTCCTGGTCCATCTAGTTATTGGTGATTTCCTGTATCCTCAAATTATATTGTGTTTACCTTTCTGTTTACATTTTGCAATTCCCAGTAAAATGGAGGTTTCTTGAGAGTAGGAATCATGTTTCACTTGGCTTTTTGTATCATCAGGCTGATCAAAGTACCTTGTATATAGCTTACTAATTTTTTAATTGAATATTCTTGGGAATAACGTGGTAGTGGTGTGTCTCAGTCATATGTGTTTGGCCTTCTATAGTCTAATGTTTTATTCTGTGACTCAGAGAGAGGCTTAGATTTCAGACTAACCAAATTTGCAGTGGATATAAAACTAAGATGGATGGCTAACATGATGACAGTGTTAATATTTTTATTAGTTAATTTATTTCTTTTTAGTTTTCAACATTCACTTCCATAAATTTTAAATTTTCTCCCCCTTCCTCCCCTCCCCTTTCCCAAGGCAGTCTACAATCTGATATGAGCTCTACACATACATTCCTATTAAACTTATTTTCACATTAGTCATATTGTATATAAGAATTAGAACAAATGGGAATACTCATGAGAAAGAAAAACATAAAACAAAGCAAAACAACAAAAAGAAAATGGTCTGCTTTGATCTGTATTCAGACTCCATATTTCTTTTTCTGATGTGACTGGCATTTTGTATCATTAATCTTTTGGAATTGTTTTAGGTCTTTGCATTGCTGAGAAGTGCTAAGTCCATCAAAATCAATCACAACACATTGTGACTGTTACTGTATACAATGTTCTCCTGATTTTGCTCACTTAACTCAGCATCAGTTCATATAAGTCTTTCCAGGTTTCTGAAATCTGCGGTAGTGTTAATATTAAAAACAGAAACACAACAACAAGAACATCTTGGTAGGCAGTCAGATGCACTGACTGCCCATTATAACAATAATGGAGTTAAATGTAGTCTTATACTTGGACTGAAAAATTAACTTCACAAGTGAAATAGGGAGCAGTGTTATTATGTATCAGAACCATGAAAAAAAAAAGCCCAAACACTAGGAGTTTTAGTGGTCTGAAAGGTCCAAATATAAATAAATGAAGGAATAAGGAAGCCAAATCAGTGAATGTGTCCTTAGGATGCATCAAGAGAAGCATCAAGCAGAATGTCCAGGATTAGGGAAACGAAAGTTCTGCTTTCCTCTGCCCAGATTAGATTAGACCTGTAGATTTATAGTCAGTTCTTTTTTTTAGGAAAGACATTGATAAGTTAGAGCGTATTCAGAGGATGGTAGCCACCATGATAAAGTGTCATGAATTTAGGCCATCTGAGGATCAGTCAAAGGAAATGGAAATGTTTAGCCTTGAAAAGAGAAGACTTGGGAAAGGGGGAAAGATACTAGTTGTCTTCAACTATTTGAAGGATTATTTAGCATAGTTTCTACCCTTAGCTTTCCATTCAGTCTTCAAAAGTGACAGACTTTTGTTTTCTCTTTCAAGAACTAGGTTTCCTTGAGATATCATTTTACACCTTACCAGATTGGCTAAAATGATTGAAGCAGAAAGTGACAAATGTTGAAGGGGATGTGGAAAAATTGGAACACTGTAACGCCAAGCACAAGCAACTTCCAGGTTTGGAATACGAACATAGTAATCCATTTATTCAGTAACATATTAAGGCAAAACATTCACAGAAAAGAGAAAAATCAAAATACAGGGTAACTCAATTATTTAGTAAGTCCTCAGTTCAATCACAAAGTATAAAAGTCAAAGTACTTGATCGTTGGGTAGCACATTCATTTAGTCAATCCCAAAATCTTCTCTCTTCTCAAAGAGGAGATTAGTTTCCAATCTTCAACAAAATGCATTCATCTGGTCAATCACAAAATACACAGGCCAAAAGTTTTCCACCCCTGGATCACAACTGAATTACAATACCATCCATCTCCACCAAGCACCTTCTCAAGAGGCAGTGGAGAGCACAAAAGCCATCCACCCCTAGATCACAACTAGTTACAATATCATCACAGCATCCAATACTCAAGGAGAGGTCTTTTCTTCATCTTGATTGGAGGCAAGTTCTCAGCAATTTCTGTTCCTGGGAAGGTACAGCTCAACAAAGACACAATAACAAACATACACATTGCTGTTGTCCTTATCAATTCACTCTGCCTGTGAACTCAATCTAGACCCAACAACAAGGTCTGACGAATCAGCACCAATCATAGTCCCACAGCAAGACCCTCCTCCAGGATTTCTGTAAACATACAACAAGAAAATCCTCTTTCAAGGCTTTCTGAAACAACAGCAAGGTCCCAGGACTTCTGCAACAACAGCAACATCCTCCATCAGCAGATGAATCTGACAAAATAACATCAAAACAGACAGACAAAATAGTGGCACCACAGTCATGCCTCCTCAGTTCTTGGCAGCTTTGGGTAGCAGTTCTCAGAAGTCCTGGACAGCTCCAACTGGCAGTTTCTCTCTCTCTCCCTCCCTCCCTCTCCCTCCCTTCCTCCCTTCCTCCCTCCCTCCCTCCCTCTCTCTCTCTCTCTCTCTCTCTCTCTCTCTCTCTCTCTCTCTCTCTCTCTCTCTCTCTCCCTCTTCCCAACCCCCTCCCTCCAAGATGCTGCTCCCAAAAGTTATGGCCTCTCTCATCTTGGGTCTCTCCCTATACACAGCACCAGCTCCTCCTAGTTCAGACCCCTCTCATCACAACAACTTGCCCATCCCATTGTAGAGTTCAAATTCCATTGCCACCACAAACACTAATTCATTGTTGGTAGAATTGTAAACCGATTGAATCATTTTGGAGATAGTCTGGAATTATGCCCAAAGAGCTACTAAGCTGCCTATACTCTGGGACCCAGAAATGCCACTATAAGGTCTATTTCCAAAGATGATTATGGAAAAGAATATTTGAAAGAATATATGCAGAATGATGCTATCTGCATCCATAGAAACACGAAAAGAATAATTTTACACACACACACACACGCTCACACACACACACACATATATATTTGTGTAATTTACCTAACTTTATTATATATTTAAAAGGAATAGCAGGTTGTATATAACAGATATGTAGTTTCACGTGCAATCATCTTCTTTATTTTTCTATGATGTGGAAATGCTTGCTTCATTCCATAGATTTAAAAAAAGAAAAGAATTGTTTCCCTCTATATTTCTACCATTTCCTCCAGGCTCCTTGCCATGTCCATTCCCCCATCTGCTTTTAAGTATCCATTTATGAATTGTCTTCTATCTATCGACATTTCTATCTACCTGTGATCAATCTCTCTTCTCTTTCTTTCTTTTCTTCCTTCCTTCCTCTTTTTCTTTCTCTCTTTCCTTCCTTTCTTCCTTTCTTTCTTCCCTTCTTTCCTTTCTTCCTACACTCAATCCCTCCATCTATCTATCCTTCTATTTATCATTTATCTCTTTGTTTATCTGAAAGAGGGATCAGACTTGTTCTGTGGCACCAGAGGGCAAAACTAGGAGCAGTGGATGGATGTTCTCAAGAGACTAATTGAGACTCAAGACAAGGAAAACTTTCCTAACAATTAGAGCAATCATCCCAAAGTAGAATGGGTGGCCATTCAACCAAAAGCTGTGTAACCACTTGCTGGGGATATTGTAGAAGGGATTCTTACTCAGGCAGAGAGGTTGGACCAGATGGCATCTCTGAGGTCCCTTCCAGACCTGAGAGTCTGTGATTCTTTGATTCAATGTTATGATAGCCCTCTATCAGATTTTTAGGTAGCATGTAATAGGAATCACCGTGACAGTTCTCTCCCCCTTGAAGCTCAGAAATCCAGGACATTCCTGTTTCTGGTCAGGTTTATGGTCAAATGAATATAAGAGAATAGTGACTAAAGTAGCCTCCTATGGGCAGTTGGCAACTATAAAGTATGATATAAAGAGCATCATGGTATAATGGAACAATCTTTAGCTTTGGTCTCTGGAGACTTAAGTTCAAATGTGCTACTTATGACGTGATCAAGAGTAAGTCCCTTCACATCTCTGGCACTCAGTTTCCTCATCTGCAAAATGAAGGGAGTTGAACTAGATGAATTATCTGGTCCCTTTCTGCTCTAAATCCTATGATCATTCTTAAAGGTGGGGTTGCTTATGTCAGGGGGCCCTGGATCAGGATGCAACTGTTCTTTCCATGAGGTGTATGGAACATCCTGATTTCACCCTATGTCCTAGGAACCCTAAGTTGGCCCTGATTAGAAAGTTAATTTCAATTGTTGTCAAGTACTCTAGATTGAATGTGGGATCAGGAGATTGCAGGTTTGTAGAGACATAATGAAAATCCTTAGTTTATGCAGTAATTAAGAGGTACAAAATAGCAATTCTTCCTCTATCTTGAGCAGTAATTTAGCTTGTACAAGTTAAAATTGGACTGAATAATTGATTGAAAAATAGAAGTATTGTGAGGTGCATAATTTATTCAAATAAGGGCTCATCATAAAGTCAATCTCAAAAGGAGACTTGTAAATCAGACTGCAGTCATGGTGAGTTTGTCTTCTTTATATAACCTTCTTAGGTTTCCTTAAAACACATCCAAGTCAAAGAACTGGCAAAACTTATTCTTTTGCAGAAATGCATGTGTATGTGTGTGTTAGTGTGTGCATGCATGCTGTACACATACCCAATAGGTTATATCACAGAGATAGGACTTGTATAGCACCGATTTTAAACATTCCTAAGAAATATATTATCAAGGAGATTCTGTTACTCTGACATATCAGTGATCTTATTGATGAGGATATTCTCTCCAGCAATATGGTTTACAACTCCGTTAATGTCTCTTATCCTGTGTAACTCTTATCCTGTCATCTCATAAATTCACTTAACAACCGTATTCAAGTCTTTGTCTCATTCTCTTGACATTGCCTGGGCACCAAGGGAATAGGGAGCTGTCCACTCACCCTTTTTGTTGAATGAGCCATATTTTCTCTTCTCCCTATCTGTGGCCCTAGTCTCACAAATTTTCTCATGATATTCTTTATACTAGTGGTTCTCATCTTTCCTAATGCCGTGACCCTTTAATACAGTTCCTCATGTTGTGGTGACCCCCAACCATAAAATTATTGTCGTTGTTGCTTCATAACTGTAATTTTGCTCCTGTTATGAATCATAATGTAAGTATCTGATATGCAGGATGTATTTTCATTGTTACAAATTAAACATAACCCACAAGTTGAGAACTGCTGCTTTACTCACTTATGCATGTCTTCCTTTGAAAAATTACCTCTCCATTGCCCTTCATGTGATCCTCAACTTTAATTTCTTAAGGTCTGTGATGCTCAGTGGGGATCAGGGAAAAGAAGAGAAGTTAAATTACTAGTTGGAGAGATAGAAGGACTTACATAGTGTAGTTTAGTGGGGAAAAAAGATCTGTGTTGAAGTCCTGACGTTACTGACCTGAGACAAGTGTCCTAATTTTTCTGGGCTTCAGCTTCCTAATGAATAAAATTGGTCTTCTAATACCTTCTCTGTCTGTCTTGAAAGATTATTGTGAGCTTCAAATGTATGTAATGGGTGTGAAATTGCTTTGCAAATTGTTACACGTTATTATTTAAGCTCTAACTGCCTTTGAATAGCTGATGATTTTATGGATACTCAAGACAAATTCAATCATTTTGAGAACTATCTGAAGGGCTTTGCCATTTTGTTGGCCCATTTACATAGAATCTAGAACCACAAGACACCTCAGAAAATGTAGCCTAGAGGAAAAAGCCTCTGTACAACTCACTTCTCCATAAATGGTCCTCCAATTCAGGACAAAGCCCAGATATGACTTTCTCTCAATGTACCTCAATTTACTTTTTGATTTTTATAATTGTTAGGAGTATTTTTCTCATCCATTAGAAAATATAACTAACTTTCTTTTCAGGAAGTTGAAATTTGCTTTTACACATAAAGTGTTTCTTATTCATTTCTATGGAGCTTGGTAGAGCATATCTGTTTTCTCTCTCTGATGAGTCTCTGTTAAAAAGAATTTTTTAATATTAGTTGAGAATTCCATAAATATTTCTTTAATAAAAATTTGTTTAGGGTTTGCTAAGTATTTTACATATATTATTCCATTTTATCCTCACAACAGCCCTTGAAGATAGATATTATTGTCTCCTCCATTTTATAGATTAGAAAACTGAGGTGAAGGGAGATTAAGTGACTTGTCTTGGTCACACAGCTGCTAAGTATCTAAGGCTGGATGTTCCTGACTACCAGGTTGTTATGGGAATCTGAACATCTTCCCTGCCCCTAGGCCCTTTGCTAAAGTGGCCACGTGACTCTGAGAACCTTCCCAGATTTGAAAGTATACTCTGTTCCCTAATAGGCTGAATGTG
>CM053588.1:93615844-93642750 GCA_028646515.1 Pseudochirops corinnae | reverse complement strand
TTTCTGTTTGTTTGTAACTTCTGTTTGTATTCTCTGAAGTTCAGGGTGCTGACTTTTCCCCCTGAACTAAGTAAATGATATGTTTGATTAAAGTAAGATTGTTAACCCATTTCGAGTTGCTTTCCTTTAGAAAAGCAGATCTAAGAACCTGTGCTAGCAGCCGCCCTAGGTATGCTAGGGTGCTTGCTGATACACAGGTCTAGCACTTGAACCACTATACTAGTTAGCTGCCCATATCACAATTCTAATCTGTATGTGTGTGCAGACACATACACACAGACACATATGTTACCGATAAATACCATGTAGACCAATGTACACTATATCTATCTATAGCACATAAACCAATATGTATCCCACATTAATTTCTTTATTCAACAGACGTGTATTGGTCATCTACTACATATGATACCATCCTAGGCACTAGGGGATGAAAAGATCAATAATAACCTCTTTGTCCTCAAAGGATTTTCAGTCTTTTGAATATCTGAGACATACATACAAATGATTCCTACTTGATTAGTTCTGCAAGGTCAAACATATTGTCTTATCTAAATTTTGTTTCTCCAACACACTCTGCATTCAGTAAGTGTTTAATAAATGAGGGAGAAAGGAAGGAAAGGGATGAGAAGGGAAAAGAAGGGGAAAGGAGAAAAGAAAGGTAGAGATGCAGCAGGAAAAGGGAAGGGAAAGGGAAAGAGAGGAATTGGGCAGTATTATACAAGATACAATGTAGTATGAGAACTTATATCACTCATGGATAATAGGGACTGTTTGCAATTTACTCATCTTTGTATCATTCACATCACCCAGTATAGTGACTTGTATATAATGGATGGTCAAACACACATATGTGTGTGTGTATATATACACATACATATATGTGTACAAACACACATATATACTCACATATATAGAGAATTATACACACATGTGTGTAACTGTATACATACATATTTGTGTGTATATTTACATACAAATATGTATGTATACACATCTACATATACATGCATATACATATATACATATCTATATCTATCTACCTATTTATCTATCTATCTTTACTGAGTCGCCTAAAATCAGCATCTGAGAAAGAGGGTGGTAGTAGTTGCCCAGGGTGGATTGACTAATGGAACAGAAGTGAAGGATTCTGGGATGCTAATAAGAATGTTGAGAATATCTTGAAACATCAAGAGTACAGGCAGAGTAGAGAGTCAAGTGAAAGCAGAAAGATCCCAATGTTTTGTAGAATAGGAAAGTCCAGTTTCCTTCCAATTTTGAAATTCTGTAACTCTTTCTTCTGGGAGATTTCAGTGCAGGTAGAAATCAGGATCCATGGAGGAAAGGGAGTAAGAGAAGTACAAAGACAGTAGGTTGTCATCAGAAAGGGAGATGAGGGAAGAGTTATTGTAAGAGAAAAGATCTTGACGTTAACCTTTCCGTTAATTTATAACAAATACATATCCATGTATTTTGTTCATCAACCTAAATAATTTATACACATCCTTTAATCCCTGAAGAACAGTTAGAGAAATACCAGAGAGACATTTAGGCAAAGCAGTGCCAGATCTGAGAACCAGCTTGGCCCATTCAGGTTAGAAAGAAAGTCCTTGTCATATAATATCCTGATGGGCCAATGGACTGGGCAAAGGTTTGCTGCCATCTGCAGTATTGTCTTTAAGTGCCACTGATTTCCCAGTGAAATACAGAGCAGGGTGCATGATGGATAACTTTTAATTAAAACTGCAGCAGAGTTTGAGATGCTTCTCAACCTTGTACGGAGGCAAGGAGGGAGGTTGCCAAGTGTGAAATCCACTTCTCAGCCAGATGAGGTGGTGGTGGGGAGGATAAATGACTTACCTCCAGCTGTCAGTGAGAGGAAAGCAGAGTTTTGCTGACATCCAATCACAGTTCTACACGGGCAATGAGGTGATTTCTCTGTCAGTATCTCCTTTGACCTCAAAAAGAAGCAGAAGAGGACAGAGCCTCAGAAAAATGGTATGAAAACTGGATATTTTTATCATGTCTATACAAGGACAAATTCAATATGGACTAGTCCATTTTTCTAAATGCTTTGTCAGGGAAAGAGAATAAGTAAATGAAAGAATGATGAAAAAAAGAATTTATTAAACATTTATTCTGTGCCAAGTATTGTGTTAAGTGCTAGGGATGTGAATAGATGAGTTAGAGTGAGTCCCTGCTTTCAAAGAGTTCCTAATCTAATTGAGGGAGCTAGTACAGAGAAGAGCTTAGCCACTAGGTAGATATATAAATCTAGGAGTTCTATGCATTCATTGGCAGGATGGATGGCAGTGCCTAGGGCTCTGGAGGGCATAGAAACAGTGCAAATGGCAAGTCCTGTGAAACTTTATGATGTTGTGGCAGAGCAAATGGTGAGTCCTGGTGGTTCTCTATCACATTGAAAGGATGGTAATTGGTGATTATCAGATCATCCAAGGAGTGGGAGCAGACTAAGTTTTCTGATGAAGTCTCTGTGGTCCTAAGGTCAGGGAACATCTTTTCCTCTTGGGTTACTTGAGAGAGAAAGAAAAAGAGACAGAGACAGATAGAGGGAGACAGAGATAGCAACAGAGAAACAGAGACAGAGAGAGAGAAAGAGAAAGAAAGACAGAGACACAGAGAGACAAAGACAGAGACACAGAGAGACGGAGACAGAGACAGAGAGACAGATAGGTGCAGAGACATAGAGTAGGATGAGGATAGAGACAGAGGTAGAGAAAGTGTGACAGGGGGAAATGAATTTTCATGCAGAGGGAATATGCTTAGGTTTGCATTTTTTGCTTTCTGACTCAGAGACTGCCTGCTTAATAGATGTAGTTAATTTATAATTCACATTTCAGTAGCATTGTAAGGATTATAAAGCATTTTCCTTACAAGGACCTGGATGAGGTAGGCATTCAAGCATCATGCCTCTTTGGTGGTGGTGGGTGGTAAGAGGTGAGGGGAGGGCACATTGCATGCAGTGCCTGTCAGTCCACAAGCTTTGTTTCCAGTCCAAGACCTGCAGACATCCTTGAGGAGATCACTCACTCTGGGAAAGGAGCCACTTCCTCACCACTAACACCAACTACTGACCAACTTTCAGTGACTGGCAGGTAAGCACAAGGGCCCAGATTACAGCAGCACTGCCCTCCCCTCACTGGCCTTGCTTCTAGCGGGTCCTGGAAGCCATTGTCCCAGAAAACAAACCCCACAGAGATGCAACAACTTCTGTAGATGCTGCAGCTGCAGCTCCTGAAGACCCAGACAAGAAAGTTCTAGTCAGCAAAGCTCTTGGTACATAAAACCATTGAACATCAGAAAGTGGCATTGTATCAGTGGAAATTTCACTAAAGAAAATATGTTGGATCTGTGCTACTCCTGTATCCTTAGGACCATGGCACCTTTCCATTTGATTTTTAGCCCCCACCTCCTATATGCATTGTGTTGTCCTATTAAAATTTGATCTCTACAGAAGCAGGTACTATATTTCCTATTTCTATCCCCAGTATTTAACATACTGCTTTCTACACAGTAGGAGTTTAATAAATATTTTTTTTCTTTCATTCAAAAAACGAAAAAAGGAAAGAGGAAGAAGAAGAAGGAAACTCAGAGAGTGCTCAGTTCAACTCAATAAGCCCTTATTACATGGGGCTGCTAGGTGGTGCAATGGATAGAGCATAGGCAGGAAATGTAGTAGGTGTAAGGGATACACAAGATAGTTCCTGCCCTCAAGGAACTTAACAGATGAATATAACCTATAATTCACATTTTAGTAGCATTTTAAGGATTATAAGGCATTTTCATTGCCAGAACCTGGGTGAGGTCCCCCTAGGGGAATGAGGAGGGGATATAAAGGACGCAGAGAGGTAAATACAAGATACAGAATAAATAATAATTCAGGGTGGGTTAGTAATAACAACTGAGGGAATGAGGAAAGATCTCTTACAAGAAATAGAATTTGGGAAGAGCCTTGAAAGGAGGTAATTAAAAGCATGGCCAAAAATGAAATTTAGGAGCTTTTTAAATCCCTTTCATGATGTTTCTTTGTATTAGTTGTTCTATCGTATAACTCTAGGATCAGAGGCAGCTTTTGAACTCAGGCCTTCTGACTCCCAGGCCAGCACTCATTTCAGCATACTTTGCTATCTCTTTTATTATACCTTGCCAAAACTCTACTAATAACTGCCATCTCAATAGTTCTTAAAGATTTACAAAGCAGTTTTTCATATAGGAACCCTGCAAGGTTTTTTCTTTTTTCCCTACCAATACTACCTCCTCTGTCCTCTGTTTATATTTGAGAAAGCTATGTCATCAGAACAGCTGAGTGAGTCACTGAAGGTCAGGCATCTCAGAGTGTTGCAGCCAGGCTGGAAGTCTAGTTCTCCTGACTCTAAGACCAGAACTTTTCCCACTCTACTGAGCTGACTCATAGATCATAGAAATCAGAGAATGTTAAAGCCCAAAGGGAGCTTAGAGCCCATTCAGTTCAACACAGCACGACATAGCAGAACATGTGCTGCCTTTGGAATCACACGCCTGGAGTTTAAATTCCATCTCAGTCACAGCCCATGTGACTTCAGGGAAGATGCTTCACTACCTTGGGTCTTGGTTTCCTCATCTGTAAAAGGAAAAGGTTAGACTAGGTGACCTCTGACCTTTGGATCTATAACCCTGAGAGCCTATGACCACCTTCATTATTTAATAGATGAGGAAAGCAAATTCCAGATAAGTGACTTGATTTCAGGTTTCACAGTCCGTAAATGGCAGACTTGGGTATCAGTCAGTGAATAAGTAGAATGGTTAAGGGATGAAGTCCTATCTCTTTTGGATAGTCCTCTGAATCTGTTTAGCCGGAGTGGGAGAAAAGCCAAATAAATCAGTGGAGATGCTCCTGGGGTCAGTATTTCCATTCATGCTCTTTCATTCCTCTCCAGGCTGTTCTCATTATCAGGAACTTTCTCTACAATACCCCAGAAATCTCCTCACCCTGGAAGCATCCTCCACCCATGCACTGCTTCTCACACTGGAAGATTCTTACATTTCAAGATCCCTGTGGCTTACCTTTGTGGTCTCTTTTAACTATATCAGCCTCAAAACAGGTATAGCAATCATCTTACCTAAAAGAAAACGCTGTTCTTAGCTTAAGCAAACAAGTCAAGCCAACACATATTTATTAAGTGTTTACAGTGTGCCAGGCTCATAGGGGTAGCTAGGTGGGGCAGGCGATAGAGTGCAAGGTCCTCCCTTGTTGCCTCTGCCTTCAATTGGCTGCTTATTCCCAGAGCCTCAATTTTAAGGACGATGTCTAGGTCATCTATGTCTTCATTTCTCCGCATGCTGAACTCCTCTCTCCCAGATTTTTTTCTACAATGTCCCTGGATACCTTCATCTTCCTTTCTTTCAATTTCACGTTTCAACTTCCTTTCGTGTATAGTTTTCCCCATTAGAACATAGGCTCCTTGAGGGCAGGGACTATCTTTCAGTTTGTGTTTTTATTCCCAGCTCTTGGCTCAGTGCTTGGCACATAGTAAGTGTTATATACATCTTAGCTAGGAGTAGTGATGGGGGATGGGATTCATGTTAGACCTCTAAAAGGAAAAGTCCCTGAACTTTCTGATGAACTTCAGGAACCCAGGCCCTGGCATTTGCCTGAGGCACCAGGTCCTCCCAGTCAATAATGCCCTTTCAGTGTGGCCCTCGTTGTCTGCACCTGGCCCATCCTAGGCTACTTGCCACTCCTTAATCCTGTCCAGTTTGTCCCACAGTCTTTCTGTATAAAAGCACCAATTTTATCCTCATCTAATGTGCAGATTCCTTAAGAATCCCACTTCTGTTGGCGACACACTAAACCTTGTCCTAGAATGAAAGAAGGCTTGAGTGGTTGAATTCTTTCAAGGCAGACCCCTGTACTGTACCCTTGCATTTCAGGGTTCCCAGCACCCCAAAGCCACAACAGTAGTAGTAGCTGTAGTAGTAGTAGTAGTAGTAGTAGTGGTAGTAGTGGTAGTAGTGGTAGTAGTGGTGGTAGTAGTAGTAGTAGTAGTAGTAGTAGTAGTAGTGGTAGTAGTGGTTGTAGTGGTTGTAGTGGTAGTAGTGGTAGTAGTAGTAGTAGTAGTAGTAGTATTAGTAGTGGTAGTAGTAGTAATAGTAGTACTACTAACCCTTAGCACAGTGCCTAGTATGTGTTGTTGTTGTTCAGTTGTGTCCAATTTTTGTGACCCCCATTTGTGGTTTTCTTGGCAAAGATACTGGAGTGATTTGTCATTTCCTTCTCCAGTTCATTTTACAGGTGGGGAAACCAAGGCAGATGGATATTAAGTCACTTGCCCAGGGTCACATGGCTAATAAGTGTCTGAGGTCAGATTTGAACTCAGATCTTCCTGGGTTTTATCTACTCCACCATCTAGTTGCCTTTATGTACCTGGCACATACTAAACATTTAATACATGTTTTTTCACTTGATGTGTTTACTTAAGCTAAGAGCATCATTTCCTCTTAGGTAGAATGAGTGCTACACCTATTTTGATGCTGATGTAGTTAAAAGAGACCACAAAGGTAGCCACAGGAATCTTGAAAACTTCCTTCTCCCCAGGGCATAAAATCTGTTCTGCTCTAGGATTGGGAACCAACTTTCAGAATTTGAATTTTAAAATTCAGTGGTCTTATTTGAGTTTGAATCCTGTCTTAAGACACTTACTGTGTGACCTTGGGTAAGTCACAGAATCTGTGTCACTCATTTTCCTCATCTGTAAAATGGGGAATAATGGTACCTACCTCACAGGGTTCTTTTGACCAGGAAATGAGTTAAACTCTTTGCAATACATACACATGCATATATTAAACATTATTATTATCTCAGGCTTAGAAGTTTACCATCCTTCCTGAAAAACTGGCAATATCCCCAGAAAAACATGGCACCTCAGGAAAGCTGACTCGAGTTGTGCCTCAGGAGCTTGGCTGAGCTCAGATGCCTAGGCCTCTCTCCAAAACCTGTGTCCCTAGGAAGAAAATGCCTGCAAGGCTGACATGGATTCTAAAAAGCCTCCTGTCAGGGTGGGAAACCCGGGAGTTATCACTTTGATGCTAATTCACTCCAATTGTTCAACTTTCACAGTGGTTTAGGAGATCAACAGAAAACATTTGAAAAACGATTCTCAAGGTCAGGCATCCCTGCTGTTGATGGAAAAGAAGAACAAACGCGGGGCGGGTGGGCCAAGGGAGTGCGCTCCAGGCCTGAGTTAATACCGCAGCCTACCACGAATCAGGCACATTGAAATTCCTACCCTATGGCATTCGATCATTAGGCTAAGGAAGCTGATGTGCCTGTCTGCTGAGGAGAATGAGGGAACTTAAGGTCCCTTGTACTGAGAGCCAGAGCTTGTGATTCTCCCCAAATAATAAAATCCTCTGTCCCAACAAGGTCACCATGTCAGGAATAGGCAGTCTCAGTCAACAGCCTCTGCATGACTGGGAAACATCATCTCTGCTCCAATGAGAGGATCTCCGTCCTGCAGATGCCCTCCTGTTGACATCTCAGACTCAACATGTTCAAAATCTAACTCCTTGTCTTTTACCCCGAAGTTTAAACTAACCCATTACTGTCAAGAGCACCACCCCCATCCTCCCAGTCGCCCAGAATCACAATCTAGTTTCATTCTCAACTCCTCACTCTCACCCCCTCAATATTTTCTGTTGCCGAGTCCTGTGGATTGTGCCTTCCTGACATCTTTTACATAAACAGCTTAACTCTCCTTGCACGTCTAATTCTTCCTCTGCAAAAGAAGGCAATATGGTAGCGTATAGACTAGTGTAGCGTATGGTATATATAGAAAATAATGTAAAGAATAGCCTCCAACTGGGCAGCTAGGTGGCATGATGGATAGAGCAATGGCCCTGGAGTCAGGAGGACCTAAATTCAAATTTGGCCTCAGATACTTTCTAGCTGTGTGACCCTGGGAAAGTCACTTAACCCTAATTGCCTCCAAAACCAAACCAAACAAAAAGAACAGATTCCAACTCCAGAGTCAGAAGAACCACATCTGAATCCTGCCACCAATACCGTCTTGCTGTTAGGGCAGGTTGGGATATGGACCTAGTATGGCATCCTCAACAAGACAGTAAAGCAAGCCAGCTTTATTGATTGAACATACAGTACCTACAATACAAAGGGCGTTCAAGAGGAATAGTGAAAATAGGTAAAGGTTACTGAGACCCCAGTGAAATTGGGCATGCTCTGCTGAGGCCCCAGAGGCAGTAAGATTTCCTAACCAGTAAAGTCAAGGTGGTTTCTATTTTCCCCCCCTTTTCTTCTTTTATTTATTTATTTTAAAATTCATTTCTTTAAACTTTGAGTCACAAATTCTTTCCCTCCTTGCATTCAAGTCCTGTCTATGACATATACTGTCTGTGTGAACCTGGGTAAGTCACTTAACCTCTTAGTGCTCCAGGCAAAGTTGCAGAGAAAGCACCAAATTCTATTGGTAGAGGAAGTTTTCTTACCCAAGTAGTTTTTTTAAAAGTCTATACACCAATGAAATCCCAGTTCTGGCCCCTACCCCTGTGAAATACAAAGGAAATTACATTGGTGCTGCCTGGTACAGGTGGTGGACTGGGAGGAATGAATAAAATTTAAATTGAGGAAGATTTCTGTTCAATGTAAGAAAAACTTCCTAACCTTACTGGAATGTTATAGAATGTTTTTGTGCCATAAGAAATTGTAAGTAGGAAGACAGGGAACAGAAAAGGAAAGTCATATAAACTAATGCAAAATGATGTAAGTAGAAGCCCAGAAAATAATGCCCATAATTACTATAATGGTGTATAAAATGAAGGGATAACAACAAATCTAAACAAAATGCTGTATCTTTAAAATGATCAAGCCTGGCTCCACAGAAGAGCTGTGAGAATGCAACTCCCTCTTTTCTTTGCAGAAGTGAGGGGACTATGGAAGTAGAAGACTAAAAAAAAAAAAAAAACTATAAAAATTTATTGATTTAATGGTCAGTTTGACTAAACTTTCCCCCCTTTCCCTTTTATTCTTTGTTATAAGGGAGAATCCTCTTGCCTGCAGAGGAAAGATGGATATATTTGGAAAGGAAGATAATGTAAAAACAAAAAATAAAATAACATTTGTATAGCTATTAACTTTCATTATTGTGGTCACCATCATCAGCATGCCATAGTACACAGAGTGCTGAGTTTGGAATCCCGGAAAATCTGAGATAAAATGCTACCCTTGACACTTAACAGGGTTATCATCCCAGGCAAGTAACTTATCCCATATGAACTTCAAAGACCACCCTATAACTTATTATGAAGCCACAGAAATTTTGTGAATTGAAGTCTCAACCCAGGACCTTCTGTCCCATTGAAATCATAGGTGTTTCCCATATTTTGATAGGGACTGGAATGGTGATTTTATTGGTTTAAGGATCTCCCAGGTCTGAAAACTTTAGGAAACTCCCAGGTCTGGCCCTTTGTCTATAATTTTAGGAAACTGCCTAGGGACACACAATTAGCATGAGTCAGTGGCTAGGCGACACAGCTGCCCCTCTTCTTATATTTTGTTGTTGTTCAGTTGTTTTCAGTCATCTCTGATTCTTTGTGACCCCATTTTGGTGTTTTCTTGGCAAAGATATTGGAGTGGTTTGTCCTTTCCTTCTCTAGCTCATTTTACAGATGAGGAAACTGAGGCAAACAAGGTTAAGTGATTTGCCCAGGGTCAACAGCTAGTAAATGTTTGAGGTTGCCTTGGAGCTCATGAGGATAATTCCAAACCCAGTGCTGTATTTGCTGTGTCATCTATTATTATTATCATCATTGAAGATGGAGACTATTTCTTTAAACTGTTTTATCCCCAAGACCTAATGCAATACTGTGCACTGAGTAATGAATGTTTACTTTATTATATTGAATTGTGGTGAGGTTGCAGAATCTGACCATTAAGGTCCCTTCCAATCCTGAGATTCTGTGATTTTGAGGTTTTATGATGCTATAATTCTAAAATTCTATAACCCCCAAAGTACTCTGTAGATATGATTTATATGAGCTCTAGAAAATGCTTAAGAAATCTCTGATGAATTTAATTTCTTTTTTTGCTTGTTTGTTTTTTTTTCCCAATGCTACATCTCCTTATTTTTCCCAGGCTGGAATCGCAGCAGCCACTCATGAACTGAATCTCAAAGCTGAGCTACATGGAAGCTTTGACTTGCTTCACTTGCTTTCCAGGCTGATCGATCCCTTATTAGGCATCCCAGTGAGACTTCGATCCAGGGAACTCACCATATTGATCTCCAGACACAGTGAAGATATTTGATTGGATTTATTCCTGCTGTAGTTCAAAATTCTTGAGCTCAAGTAAGTGATCCATAGGCCTGGGCATTTCCCCCCTGCTCCTCCCCTCCCCACCATAGAAGGAACTTCAGGCATGTGCTGCCATAGCTTTGGATTTCTAAAATAACACAAATAAAATGTTTCAATGGAACTTTCTATTAGAAAGAATCGGATGTTTGCTCTTTTTATAAAGATAGCCTTGTGTTACAAATCTAGATTTTAATGTACAGTGTACTCCCACTGTCCATGGCCTTTCATCCTTAAGGTGCTAACGTGCCTGCAGAAGCACTGCTATATTACCTTCCTCTAGTGGATGGAGTTCAACACAATTGGTGCAAAGTGATGAATGTGAAGGTGAAATAATAATGACTTGCACTCATAAAGTGTTTTAAGGTTTACAAGATCCTTTGCCTACATTATCTTATTTGAGCCTCACATAACCCTGGCAGGTAAGAAGTGTAAATGTTATAATCACTCCTTTACAGATGATGTTCAGTGAGGTTATCTGATTTGCTCAAAGTCATGTGGCTAAGATTAAATTGTATAAGGAAAAGTTATAGAGCCAGGATCTGTACACAGTCTTTTTCTGACTCTAAGCTCAGTGCTGGTAAACTATATTACAGTTGGTTCTCTAAAAAGAAGGGGAAAAAATGAAGTACTCGTGTTTATTAGAGAGATGGTAGGTAATGGATGGGGCAGTGGATAAAGTACCAGGTCTGAAGTCAGAAAGACCTGAATTCAAATCTGACCTCAGATACTTACTAGCTGTGTGACACTGGGAAAGTCATTTAACCCTATTTACCTCAGTTTCTTCATCTGTAAAATGAGCTGAAGAAGGAAATGGCAAGCCATTCCAGTATCTTTGCCAAGAAAAACCCAGATGGGGTTACAAAGAGTCAGAAATGAATGAACACGACTGAATGACATGAATGAACAACAATAAAGGTAGAAGATACAACATTGATCTTGGACTCAGAAGAGCTGGGTCCGAATCTCAGCTCCATCAAATACTAACTGACTTAAGGTAAGCTTCAGTTTCCATATCTTCTAATGAAGATAGTAATACTGGAGGTATATACTTCAAAGAGGCAGTAGGTTAGAATGGAAAGAGTACGAGTTTGGAGTCTGAGGATCTGAGTGCAAACCTCAGTCTTGCTACTTACTACTAGTGGACTTAAATTATTTAACTTCCCATGGAATTATTCATTTACTCATCTGTAAAATGAGGAAATTGTTAGGTCCCTTCTTATTCTAAATTGTATGAAGTCATTTTTAAGAAAATGCTTTGTACACTTGAAAGCACTACCACAAAGCACTTTGTACACTTGAAAGCACTTTCCTACCACAGTATTAGCTTCCATTAAATGATGAGATATAGAGTGGCAAAAAGTACCTATACATAGAGAAGTACATGAGTCAGGGTCAGGAGAGCTGGCTATCAACATGTAGCAGGATAATATGATACTAAATATTTCTTCTGCCACTTTCACAGTGACTGAAATTCCACCATTAAGAGATTAAATTGGGGCAGCTAGGTGGTGCAGTGAATGGAGCACCAGCCCTGGAGTCAGGAGAACCAGAGTTCAAATCCAGCCTCAGACACTTAACACTTACTAGCCAAGTGACCTTTGGCAAGTCACTTAACCCCAAATGCCCTGCCTTCCCCCCTCCAAAAAGCAAAAACAGAGAGAGAGAGAGAGAGAAAGAGAGAGAGAGAGAGAGAGAGAGAGAGATGGAGAGAGAGAGAGAGAAAGATTAAATAATTTCCATTGCTTTTTAGTCCATGAGACCCTTATAAAATGTGATTTCCTTTGGGAGAAAGAAGGCAATGGCTTCAGAGGAAATCATAATTTTATTACTGTTCTGGTTCTGTCACTTACTCAGAACCTCAGTTTTTTTCATTTGTAAACTGGAGATGATGATACACTCTCTACCTCACTCATGAAAATAACATTTCATTTGTTGTGAAGAAAATGCTTTGTCAACTTGTCACTGTAGTAATAGAAATTCTATAAATATATATCAAATTTACTTAAAATGAGATAGATCCTCTACATCTTGGATATAAAGATATCTATTCCAAAATCTTGTTTTTTTAAATGGAAGAACAACCAGCATTCTGTTTTTAGGAAATGTAATGGTTACTGGCTGAAAATGTGTTGCCATCACCTTCTTTCATCACCAGGTAACATCTATATGTCTTGTGGTTATTTCTATAAATCATCATCATTTATACTCACTTCTTTCTCTCCCTTATCTTCTCCTCCTTGCCATTTAGAGAATAAGCACAAACAAAGGAGAATAAGAGAGATCCATTTATCACATAGCAGAAATTATCCACCTGAGGCACAACTAAACTTGCAAAATTTCCTCTGATTCCTGTAGGTACTACTGACTCTTACTGTGCCTATTCTGGCTTTTAATCCCTCCATCTCCCTATCTCTCTGTAGTAAGCCTGAAAGGAAAATTCTACTCTGTGGCAAAAAGAATATTGGGCTAGTGTTGGAAGTCCTGAATTTTAACCTGACTTTGCCATTGATTGGCAAACTTTGGAAAATTTTTCAGTTAGGATTGAACTTTAGACAAGTTTTTTTTAACCTATCCGACCTTCAGCATGGATATTTTTAAAATGATTGTACTTAATTAGATAATCTTTGAGATCCCTTCAAGATTTGAAGTGAGAATATTTAAGCTATGATTTGATGTCTAATAGTCAACATTCTTTCTGCTATAGCTAGCTCAATGTCTCCTAATATTTTTCAGTTCATAATTCACCAGGATACACTGCTCTGTACTGGATATCAAAGTAGATAGAGGTTGAGAAAGGATGGATATGGGTCTAGAGGCCTTTAAAAAGTATTTGAAAGCCCTCTGTGGTAGGAAAGCAATTTTCAGATAGAGCTTCCCTTATTCTGACAGATTCCTCCTACCACCTCCCCCCACTCCAATTTCCTTCAGTGTCAGCTTCCCTGGTGAAGCTTCCTCCCCCTATCAAATTTGATTATCCCCAGCTTCTCTGACACAGCTTTCTGTCCTAGGACCAATAAAAAGAATAATACATGTGGACTCCTTTCCTCTCGGACTTGGAGGGTGCCTAAGACTCCACAAGTCACTATACCCTGATGACTAATTGACAAGATATGTTTTCAGATAGAGAGGAGGGGGACAATGTTCTGAGATGCTAAGAGCTAAGTGCTACTGACTCCTTTGTGCAAATCCTTGCTGTGTTAGAACAAAGCAGACCTCTTTTAAATGTTCAATGACTCTGAAGTGTTTTATTTTGTCCCAAATGGAACCTGAACTAAGAGGGCTTTAAAGAAGTCCTTCCAGAGCTCTCATCCCCACAGAGCCTCAATAACCTAGACTGTACTTTAATCCGATCCTCTCAAAATCCTTACCCTTTGGCTTTGTCAACCCAGTGTCCCATTTGCCAAACCTGTCTTAAGACTGTCTACTTCCTTTAGCTTTGTTAATCTGATACTCAGCTATCTCACCTAGGTAGATCCCCTTCTGGTCTTTTGTACCAAATGTTCTCTTATTCCTTTCAGTGTAGATATACTCTATCTATTCAAGTGGAAGCTATCGCTATCATCTATGAGAAACACCCATATCTCTGCCTCACTGCCTCACAAAAATAACCTCACCACTGATATGAACGTTAATTAGAAATCCCTACATATTCAACTAAAATTAATTCAAACCAAAACTACAACAAAGTCAAAATAAAAATTAAACCAACTAAAGCATTAACCTTTTTCTATATTACCAGCAAAACCATTCAGGAAGAAATAGAAAAAAAATTCCATTCCAAGTAACTACATAATGTATAAGATGTTTGCTAGTCCATCCATGGAGACACACACAGGAATTATGTGACTATTTCTATATTACTATAAGACTTTTTTTTTTCAGAAATAGAGTCAGACTTCAATAATTGGAAATAATAGTTATTCATGTTTGGATTTTGTCAATTTAATAAAATTTTCATGACCACTCTATTTATTTATTCAACCACATGTCAATCAAACTACTGTCAACTGGACTGAACTGATTTCTAACTCGTGGATGACCACAGCCAAAGAGAGCAGGCTAGAGACAGGAGAGTAAGGAATCAATCAGAAGTTTAATTTCAAAGTGAGGGAAATGGCTTCTAAGTGAGGAGGCAAACTGGACACACATGCCAGGGGACCTGAGGCAGTGGAGGCATATCTCAATATTTTTAAAAAATATTTTTGAGATCCCTATATTTATACCAATGGCTACACAATGAGCTGTAGCTGTGACAATGAGGGATAACAGCAACAATATGACAAGTTTGATTCATAGCAGGGCTTCATGAGTGGAACATGGTTACTTGTCCAAACTTCTTTGGTAATTGTTGGAGCTCAGAGAACACTTGGTACCGGTCAAAGGAATACAATAAATATATGGGATTTTGCCAGAGGGTGAGCACAAAGGATTGTTGTTATGCCAAACTCAGGGCATGGTCTGCTTTCTGGGTCTTAACTCTGGACAACAGGATGTCTCATAATAGTATCTTGATGCTACCAAATGTTATTTTATCAACTAAAGAAAAAAATAATAACACAATTTATCCAGATGAACAAAAGATCAAGAATCTCAAGGGAAATGAGGAAAAAGTGGAAATGAAAGCGATCTAGCAGTACCTTATTTCAAACTACATTACAAAGCAACAATTGTCAAAATTACTTGTTACAGGTTGAAAAAAAAACAGAAAAGTCAGTGGAAGAGATAAGATTCACAGATCCAAAGACAAACAAACATAACATGGTGTTCTATAAACCCAAAGATACCATTCCAGAATTAGTTCTACCATCTGCCTCCTTTGCTCCTACTCTTATGCTACTGGCTGGAATCGAAGGTGATCATGAATCTTTGCTGAATTAGTCCACTTCAAATTTGTTATCTAAGCTCAACTGGGTTCTCACTACAGCAAGACAATCTTTCTACTCCCACTTAATTGATTCTCTATCACACTTACCTGAGTGGCTTATCCAAACTCTCTCCTTTCCTCTATGCTATCAAGGACATCCCCTTAACACTTTCTTATCTCCTCATTTTTCATTCAAATAGCTACTAGACCACTGATGGGTGTGGGGCATCATCACCTTTCTCTTGAACTACTTGCAATAGTCATCTGATTGGTCTCTAAAACTCATCTCCCCTCTCCAATCTGTATTCTAGATAGCTGGCCAAGTGCTTTTCCTAAATCCCAGATATAGCCATGTCACCCGTTCTACTTAATAAAATGACTTGGCTCTCTAATATTTCCAGAATTAAAGCCTTAATTGGCATTTAAAACTAAGAAACTCTGCCCCAGCTTTGAGATATTTAGTGTCAGGACCTCCTTAAAAGCACAACTCATGAACCTCACCTTTTATTTTGCCAGATGGTACGTTAATTCAGGGCCAAAAGTATTTAATCAAACAGCATCACAAATAAAGTAATATGAAGTGATCCACCTCTTCCCTCATGCAAAACGCAGAGTATATAGCCAGTGGAAAAAGGCACATACATAAAGAATATATACAACTAGGGAATATGGATAGAGGACATACATGTAGGGCATTCATATGGCATAGATTGTCTGAAGGGACACATGCAGGTAGTTAGAACATAATGTGGAGGGTGTACATGTAGGGAGTTAGGGTGTGCATGAGACCAGGGCAACTCATACTCTATTGCAGTGGTTCTCAACCTGTGGGTTATGTTCAATTTGTAACAATGAAAATACATCCTGCATATCAGATATTTTACATTACGATTCATAACAGTAGCAAAATGACAGTTATGAAGTAGCAACGAAAACAATTTTATGGTTGGGGGTCACCACAACATGAGGACCTGTATTAAAGGGTCGCGGCTTTAGGAAGGTTGAGAACCACTGCTCTATTGCTTTACAGTTGCTGACTTCCCTGGTGATGTCATAATGTTTCTTTCCACTATATAGAATACTATATGTATTCGTTCTCTTCTGGCTGTATATTATCCATCCAGGGTATTTTTTGGCTGATTTTGTAGCTACAAATCTCGGCTTCCACTCTTTAGGGCTATTTACTAGACTCTATGGCTCTCATCTATTAAAGTGGGGTAACTAGAAAGTCTCTCCATAAAAAGATACCTGGAAAGCTCTTTTAGTACAAAGGCAATTACATGAATCATCACCTTAAGCTGAGATTGGCTAGCATAAACCACTGGAATTCCTTCTTCCCATAGGCTAAAATTTTCTATATGATTTTTACTATCTGGCGCTGGCATCTCAAAGTCCATGGTCTCAGATCACTATCTGATTATGGGTTTGTTTTTTTTAAATACCTTATAACTCCCATTACATCCTTGACAGGCATCCTGAATCTCCAAACCTATTTCTGGGGATCTGGTAAACCACAACAATAACAGAGTTAATTTGACCAAGGCAAGCAAGAAGCCACAGGCAAGGAAGCACTTTAAGTTTCCAAAATCCTCTTTGATTGATTTGCAAATAAGGTTGGGAGAGAACAAAAGCTAAGTAAAGAAAGCAAGGTCATCACCCTCTTGTACTACATTTTTGGCTTTACAATAATGCATGTTTATCAGCAGCAAACTCTTGATTTTTGTTATATTCTGGCCAACATAAAACATCACTGCTTGCCTATATGTGCATTGTTCTTGTTTCTACTTTCTTTACAATACTTTGCACAAGTCTTCCGGTGTCTCTAAATTCCTTATAGTCACTTTGTCTCAGGCACGGTGGATAGAGTGCCATTCTGGAGTCAGGAAGACTTGAAATCAAATCCAGCCTTAGACACTGGCTTTGTCACCCTGAGCCGGTCACTTAGCCCTGCTTGCCTCAGTTTCCTCATCTGTAAAATGAGCTGTAGAAGGAAATGTCAAACTACTCCAGTACCTTTGCCAAGAACATCCCAAAAAGTGGTAACAAAAAGTCAAACATGACTGAAATGACTAAGCAACAATAGTATTCCATTACTAGGTGGCAGTGGATAGTCCATTGGTTTTGGAATCAGGAAGATTCATCTTCATGAATTTAAATCTGACCTCAGACACCAGCCCAGTGACCCTGGGCAAATTACTTAACCCTGTTTGCCTCAGTTGCTTATCTGTAAAATAAACTAGAGAAGTAAATGGCAAAGGACTCCACAGGATCTTTGCCAAGAAAACTCCAAAGGCGGGGTGGGGGGGGAGGGGGGGTGGGGAGGTGGGGGGGGGTGGCAGTTAGGTGTTGTAGTGAGTGGCCCTGGAGACAGGAGGACCTGAGTTCAAATTCAGTCTCAGACGCTTAACACAAAAACTAGCTGCATGACCCTGGGTAAGACACTTAACCCCAATTGCCCTACCTTCTCCCCTCCAAAAAAGCAAAACAAAACAAAACAAACCTCCAAATGCGGTCATGAAGAGTTGGACACAACTGAACAATAATAACATATTCATATATCACAATTGTTTGCCTATCTCCCAGTCCATGGACTTTATTCCTAAGTTTTGGGGTGCCACACAGTGTGCTGCTCTGAAAATTTTATTACATAGTACATTTGTTTGGAGTGTATGCTCAGTAATGGGAGGGGTTGGGTCAAAGTGCATGAACAATTTATTGACTTTTGTCACATGATTCCAAAATGCTTTATAGGTCAATTAGATCAATTCACATCTTAACCAAGAGTGTAGTATTGTGCCTGCCTGCCTCCTCAGGCCACTCCGACATTGATTATTTCTTTGTGTAGTCATCTTTCCCGTTTTGATGAATGCCCTTATGTTTTTTTTTTCTAATTATCTCATTTCCTGCCTTTTGCCAACCTACTTTGTCTCTTTATAGCAAAGTCCAGCTTGAAAACCAGATTCTAAGCAATGTTCTTATTCTGAACGCTTAGAGACAAAGGAATGGTTGCTTAGCAACGACTCCATGTGGAGATCCGAAGATTTCTTACTCCTACTCAAAGTTCTTTAAGGCTTAGAGGACTGTTCAATGAAGTGTTTTCATGGAGAAGAAGAAACAAAGAGCTGGATCCACATCACTGGTCCAAATGCAAATTACCTGTTTGTTTGAAGTTTATGGTGCTCTTCAAATTCTATTAGTCCTATTGAAAACTAAATTCTGCTTCCCAGGGAAGTTGTTCCTCAGATGATGGATGACATATTCCTTTGAGGGAAAGGGCAAAAGGATACATGATTGATTACAAAACAGGGTTGCAGGCAGCTGGAAGAGGGCAGTGGATCTGACATCCTTCAGGAACACCATGCAAATATATTCAACCATCTATTTCTTTGACTACTGAAGTCCTCTTTTCCACTGCCACCCCCGGCACCTAGTGGTGTGCTGGAGCTAGTTCATAAGAGTATATTGTCAAATGTTCAGTGTGAACATTTAAACCTTGGAAACTGGCAAATGCTAGAAATCAGGGCTTAATTTATTATTTTGTTGATTGTCTAGACTTAAGGGATAGAAAAAGTGTTAATGCAGATTAGACATACAATTTTGGGGGCAAAGTCAGTTGTTAAACATTAACTAAAAACACCTCTACCTATACCCCGACCTGATTGTGTTGCATTGAGCAAAATAATTAAATTTGGAATTAAAAAAAATAACCAGTATCTGAATTCTGGTTCTATAACTTATTTACTGTGTGACTTCGAGAAAGTCCTATCCATCATCTGTACCTTAGTTTCCTTATTGGTAAAATGAAGATAAAATGGCTGCCTTACTTGCCTTACAGGGCTGTTAGAATATGACATAATAGTTTTATTGATGATCAAGTACTACATAGCTACCAATTCAACAACAACAATAGCTATTATTTATACGGTATTTTAAGGTTTACAAAGCATGTTTATTTGATCTTCATGATTACCGTATGAGATATGTGATATTATTCCCATTTTACAGATAAATAAGTTGAGGCTTAGAGAAGTTTAGTGGTTTGTTCAGGTTTGTCAGGCAAAATTCAAAACCAGAACTTCCCATTTTCAAGTCTCAACTGTTTGTTATCAATTGCTACTACTACTACTACTACTACAATTACTACTACTACTACTACTACCACCATCACTACTACTACTGCTGCTGCTGCTGCAGCTGCTGCTGCTACTAGACTAGTACTAGTACTACTACTATTGTTACTACTACTACTACTACTACTACTACTACTACTACTACTACCACCTAGCATTTATATTGCATTTTGAGGTTTAAAAAGTGCTATGAATATTATAAAATTCAATCTTCACAACAATGCTGGGAGACAGGTGTTATACTTATAGATGTGAAGAAATTGAGGTGGAGGTTAAGTGACTTGCTCAAGGTCACATAACAAGTAAATACTGTATCTGAGACCAGATTTGAACTCAGATTTTCCAGATTCCAGGTCTAGTCCACTTAATTGCCTGCCAACTCAATTCAACAAACCTTTATTAAGTGCCTAATCCATGTAAAGATTATTGTTAGTTGAATATATGCCATATGTTCCTAATTAAGCAGATGTTTGAGAACAAGAGCAGGATAATTTTTCATCCCTTGTAGTCCCAGTATTTTGGCATATAGTTGGCCCATCATATATGTTTGTTATATTGAATTAAATTCTTTGCAGAAATCATAGAATCTCAGAATTGGGACAGGTCTCAGAGATCAGCTAGTACCTGACAAAAAACCCTCTAGTCCTTCTTAACCAGTGGTCATCCAGCCTTTGTTTGTTAATCTCCGGGGATGAGCAACCTGATGAGCAAAGCCAATCAATTCACTTTGTTATAGCTCTAATTATTTGGTGTCTATGAGATATGGGCTCCATTTGACTCCCCTCAACTTGTCAGAGTCATGAGTCTTTCTCATTTAAAGCATCAATAATATCTGAGTCTTACTAAAACATAGTCAGGTAGTAATTTCTAATTATTCTTTTTAAAAAATTTTTATTTTGTAGATGAGGGAGAAACCTTGAAACTTAAAGAAAGTGTATTTCTTCTCCATTGTTCCATAGCTAGTGAGTAGTCTGAGTACTTAGATCTAGGTCTCCCAACATTCTTATGTTGCCTCATAATTAGTATGGAATGTACCCATTTCCTATTTATTCTCTATGCCTGATGGCCAGTTGAAAAGGTCTAAATGACAAGGGATACCCAACCACTCTGTGGACATGTGGGGTTTTCATTAACCAGTGTAGATCCAGCTCCTGAATAGGAAACATTACTTAGTATACATTGAATAGATACTGGAAGGCAACCATCTGCCAAGTACAGGACAATGTCCCTGTGGTTTCTGTACAACATGAAACTGTGGAGGACCTAAAGGTTTATTTGCATGTGTGCTTCTGGATCTCAGTAGAAGACTTGATATGACAGATTGTAATTAGAGGCAAATTACTGTTGTGGAAAGGATAATGGAACTGGGAGGTGGGAGACCTAAGTACTAAATCTGATCCTGATAACAAGCTAGCTGTGTGACTTCGGGTGACTTTGTTTTTTTTTCTTTGTAAAATGAATGACATGGATGTACCCAAAGGTCCTTTCCAGCTCTAACATAAAAGATAATTATTTAAAATAGGAAGCTAGAAGGGAAGGGGATTGGAATAGCCATTTATTATATAGAACCTACTATGTGCCAAATATACATATATATACATATATATATGAAACAGATAATAATTTCATTTTATCCTCACAAAAAACCCAATGACATAGGAACTATTATTATCTTAATTTTACAGTTGAGGAAATTGAAGCAAACAGAGGTTAAGTGACTTGCCCAGGGCCACACAGCAGCTAGTTGTCTTAGGCCACATTTGAATCCAGGTCTTCCTGACTCCAAGGCAAGTGTTCTATCCATTGTATAATCAGCTGTCTCTGTCCTGTTTAGGGGGTGGTGATAGGCAGTGGGTTAGATGGATAATCTCATTACCAGAAGTCTTATGGTGTCCCAAGGTCTCTACTTTGGGGGAATGGTGCCTCAAGATCTATTTCTCCCCTTAAAGTTATGTTATTCCCCCAAACACTGACACATGCACACAACACAAGGTATTTTCTATGCCTATTTTCCTGGGCAATATTTGTGTTCCTTGCAAGTATAATTAAGAGTCTTCTAACCATTCTTTTAATAATAAGTTCTATAATTTTGCCAAGAAATCAAAACCAAGTACTTTAATCTCATGTTTTGCATATTATTCTCTTTTTTTGGGGGAAAATCATAATAGTATTTGCTAAGACACCTTTCTCACTATCTGTGCTATTTCCAAGATCTCTGATTGTAGCTTGGTGGCCACATGGAACAACACCTTCAGCCCTGTGGGAGCTGAAAATATGTGATCCTTGAGGGCGGCTCAGTGCTCTTTGATGATCTATGATTTTCCTTGGCAAAGAGTTTAGTGATTCTTCCTTCTTTGTCCACAGTCATCATGGCCCCATCCACCCCAAGTATGGCTTCTTCCACTTCCTCTGGTTTTCTCTTTTCTCTGATAGACCCCCAAACAAAATAAAACTAAACAATGATCATCTTTTTGTTGCCCTTACTTGTCCCCATGAGCCTCAGATCATTCTGGATTTTAGTACTTTTGTTAGGACAATTTTATGTTCTTATAGCTGTCCCTTATTACCTGTCCCCTGTGGCCCAGGAAAGTGAAGAGACTTTCCCAAGATTACACAAGTAGCAATGAGTCAGTAGACACGGAAAGATTGAAAATAAGTGATAGATTGGGCATGGTGAAGGGGCAGTCTTTTGGAGGAGATGAGGTGGAACTGGATCACTTGAAGAGCTAGAGGGCCTTAGCCTTGGTATGGACTAAGGCCCTATCACCATGTGAGACAAGGGTAAAGGAGAAGATAGGGGAGGAAGAAGGCATCTGAGTGATAGAAGATGAGGAAGAAAGGGGAAAGGGAAACTCACATAGCCTCAACTTTTTCTGTAAAATAAGAGGCAAGGTTATTAGCTAAAAGAGTAGGAGCAGGGGGGCCATTCAGGATTCAAGGAGGGATGAAAAGGTGTTGAAGAACTGCTATGGAGAGTGGGATAGGGAAGTGATAAGAGAGGTAGAGTAGAATTGCCTAACAGCAGCAAGGAACAAATTGAGGTTGTGTGGACCCACACAATTTGTAGTGGACCCAGGTTGCATGATTCTCTCCACAATTATTCAGCAGCATGTGTGTAGGGTGATGAATGATGGGAATGCTTGAAGTCTGAGACTTTGTAGGGTGCAACTTAAAATAATAAGGAGTCTAGGGACTCAAGAGAGGAGGACAGTGTAGAGTTGAATTAGTTCACCAAGGAGTTGAGATGGGGAAAAGAGGACAGAGTAATTCATGCAGGGGAAATGGCTTGGCAGAGAATTGAGGGGTCAAGAGATTGTAGATCATGGTACAGATGAAAAATAAGACTTGGTGAAAAAGGTCAGAGGGAGAGGTAAAAACCAATAGTTTATGGTTGGATAAGAAGATTTTGGAATTCTTGAAAATGGAGGTGGTATATTTGTGGGTGATGGCAAGTTCAAGGTTATAACCATATTTGTGTATGGTGGAAGTGTCAAGGATGACTAGATCATAGGAAGTGAGTAGGTTGATGAATTGACTGGTTAGGTTTCGAGGAAAAGTCAATATACATATCAAAGTCCCTCTGTATGAGGGTGGGAAATATCTTTACCAGGCTAAATATTCCCTTCAAGTGATCCTCATATGACATGAATGTTAGTTCTTTCACTGTCTTGGATGCCTTCTTTGGCCATTCTACAGCTTGTCAAGGTCCATCCTGAAATGTGGAATCCCAAACTCAACACAATACTCTAGATGAGGTCTGACAAGGCAAGATACAATGATACTATCAGCATTCCAGGCTTGGACATCATGTTCCCTATGGTAGGCTTTGGCCAGGCTCATCTGCTATCTCACTAAGTCCTGGTTCTTTACATATAATTGGAGCAAGGAATTACCTCCAAAGACCAGGAGCATAGTACAAAGTTGACTATTTGGAAGCAGGAAACAAAGTTGTAAATATGGGATGAGATGGAGAGGGGGAAATCCAGAACTATGTTTCACTAAGACAAACAGAACTGTCTCTGAATGGCTGTGTCTGGACAATCACTTAAACTATCCTAGGCTGCTTCAGTTTTATTTTTGTATCCCTTTACTCACACTGTTTCCTATTTGGAGGACTTCCTCCTCTTCCTATACACCTCCTCTTAAACTCAGGATCTAAGAAATATTCATTGAACCTCTGTTTCAATACCTTGAGTGACGGGAATCGAGGTAGATCATTCTGCTGGTGAATTCACCTGAGTGTCCTCATGGTGGTGAGGTACTCATCAGAGCTGTGCAGGATGTGGGAATGTGGGTGAGGTAACCCATTCACTTGACATCTGAGATTTGGATATCCAAAACCAATTTTTCTCTGGGTTTAGTGCCAGAGCTCCAGTTGTTAGGGAGGTTCTTCCTGGTGTGAAACCTTCTTTATTACTTTCAGTCTAGATTTCTTGGTTGTTCCTAGTTTTGCAATTAGTTTTTCCATGAGGGGCCAGAGCTCAGACATCTTGCTGATATTCAAAGACCTAAGTCAGTTGACTTCTCCTTTAGAATGTCTTTTCTGATCCTGCCCATCGAATACACTTTCCTTAAACCTTGAAAGCACTTTGTACTTATTAAACTCTAATAATATACAATATAGCTTTATTTGATGTGGGGCCTAACTTTGTGCCTGACCCATGGTAGCACACACAATAAATATCAACTGGTTACTGTGTTCATAGGCACCCTACATACACACATATATACACGCAGCAATTATATATTGTGTGTCTTCTATGTAGAAAGCAATGGAATAGACGCTGGGAAAAATAATTAAGATATGATCCTGTCCTCATAGAGGTCCCAATCTTATAAGTTATGGGGAGGTTGTGGTGAATTTGATATATACTTATAGATGTAATGGCTCTGTTATACTATAACTATGAATCCAGAGAGCATCTGATAAGAGAACATTTACGTATAGGAGGAAAAGGGAGAAATAGACAAGGGGCAATGTGAATGAAGGTCTAGTTGTGGACATAGAGAAAGTGAATCACAGATTAATTTCTAGAAAGGACCTTAGAGGTCATCTAATCTAAATCTCAGGCTAGCTAGGTGGTGCAGTAGATAGAGTGCCTGGTCTAAAGTCTGAAGACTCATCTTCCTGAATTCAAATCTGACTTCAGATACTTATTAGCTGTGTGACCCTGGGCAAGTCACTTAACCCATTTAATTCAGTTTTCTCATCTGTAAAATGAGCTGGAGAAGGAAATGGCTAACCATGTTAGTATCTCTTCCAAGAAAACTCCAAATGGGGTCACAAAGAGACATGATGAAAAATGACTGAACGACAACAAAGTCTAAATCCCTCAGGTCCTCAGGAAACTACCCAATGGTCACAGAGATCATGTGACAGAGGGATATTTGAACCCTGGTCCTCTAGCTCAAAATTCTACTCTGTCTCTCCTAGTATATAGCCATATACTCTAGTAATAAATAGTATTGTTTGAATGGAATTTCAAATATGTGGTACATGGTACTTTGGGATAAGTTTGGAAAGCTAGGGCAGTGCCAGATACACACACATACCAACAGTCCCCACCAGTGGCTGAGAATCAGAGATGTTTTTATTATTTTTGTAATTTAATAGAGTAACTGCAGCTCAGGATGTAGCCGTGGTGGGAAGTTTCTTCCAAAAGTTCTCAGGTCGCTGACTCCCAAAGCAGTTTCCCACCTGACAAACCAGCCCTTCTCAGCATCAGCCTAGATTTCACAAAGGGGGTGCTTAGGAGTTCATTGTTCTTTCGCTAGTCAGTTCCTGTCAGGGGCACTAGGAAATGGCTGTCATTTTTTGTCATCCTTGAAAGCTGTTCAATTTGGGCACTTGAAGTGGAAATTACAGAGTCTCAAAGCTAAATTTAAGAGAGCAATTTAGTGTTCTTCCTAGGAAGAAACAGCGCTAGAGGACGCAATCCATGATTTCAGGGTTGTTCTATTCTCAGCTCACCGGCTGGTATAGACTTCTACTACCTGTGGGACTGCCCAAGCCATTCTTGAATAAAGTGATGAGGAGGGGTACTCATCAGAGCTGTGTAGGATGGTGGAATGTGGGTGGGACGACCCATTCACTTGACATTGGAGATTTTTATATCCAGAACCAATTTTTCTGCAGGTTTAGTGCAGGGTTAAGATTATCCTTATTGGAATTGGCAATGATTCAATCCAGAGCCTCAGTTAAATGTTGCAGCTCCCTATCCCAAGGTAAGAGCAATGAACACCAGCAACAAGACTGGTTCACATTGGATGCAATAAGAACTTAACTTACTGTATCTTAAAGGTGGAATAGTGAAGGTGGAGTGAAGAAGACCTTATCCAAGACACTTACCAATTGTGGGACCCCGGGGCAAGTCATTTAACTTCTTTCAGCTTCAATTCCTACATCTATACAATGGGAATAATAATAGCACCTCCTTCACAAAGTAGTGGTAGGGATCAAATGAGATAATCCATGTAAAATGCTTTGTAAACCTTAAAGTGCCATATAAATGCTAGCTAGGATGATGATAAAGATGATGATGATGGGCCAGACATCTTTTGTACTCGCTGAGTTCTCATATTGCACATGACACAGAAAATGCTTTATGGGACTTCAAGACTATATTTCCCTCCTAGTTATCTCATTTCTAGTCTTAATAAGCAACTCAGTGTCTTCTTTGAAAGTTCTTTCTCTCCTTCTTCATTTTTTGAATGTCCACTCATAGTTTAAGGCTCAAATCATGTACTGCCTCCTCTATGGAGTCTTTCCTAATCACCCTAATCAGTAATAATTTTCTTCTCCCCTGGACTTCACGTGGGACTTTGTTTTTCACTCCTTTCGTGAACTTATGACACATACATACACTATACATCATCTGTCATCCATCCATCCATCCATCCATCCATCCATCCATCCATCCATCCATCTGTCCATCTATCCATCCATCCATCCATCCATCCATCCATCCATCCATCCATCCGTCCATCCATCCATCCATATGTCCTAGATAAATGAAATGGTTATAGGAAGCTGTGACTTTCTAGGCCCATTTCTAGTGAAGAGGGTGGAACACATTTTGTTTTGAGGGCTGGACTTTGTTTTTAGTTTTGTAATGCCAAGCAAAGGCAACTTCCAAGGTTTGGATTACCAGCATAGCAAACCCCATTTATTCAGCAAACATTCACAGAACAGAGAAAGTCAAAATACAATGTAAATTGTTCCTTTAGCAAGTAAGTTCTCAATTCAATCCAGGTACTACTCCACCCCTAGACAGTACATTCATTTAGTCAGTCAAAGTGTCTCCTCTCAAATGGAGATTAGTCTCCAACCATAAACAAAGTACATTCATTTGGTCAATCTCAGAGCACAAAAAAACAAAAAAACTCAAAGCCTTCCCACCCCTGAATCTCAAAAGGGGCAGGAGAACACAAAAGGCCATCCACCCTTAAGTAACAAGGTTAAACTCAGCATTGAATACCCAAGGAAACGTCCTTCTTTCATCTTCACTGGAGGCAAGCCCTCAGCAATCTCAGTTCCTGGGGAGACA
>CM053588.1:93588724-93605480 GCA_028646515.1 Pseudochirops corinnae | reverse complement strand
ATAGATTACAGGTCTCTGTCAAGGCATTTAAAACAAGATGGTGGAAGTATGTCTTTCTAAAAAAACCACCAGCCCACCGTTTTTTTCCTCATGTAATGAACACCCAGTGCAGCTGGTCTGTAATCAACTCATTCATATTCAGTAGGGATGAGGCAGGCTTAGGAGATCAGAATCTCTGAGATATTGGCTATATCAAGGCACTTACTCTTCAATCATTACAATTCAATGACTTACATTTTCAGACTTTTTTCCTTGCAGACACTCTACCTTCCAGTAAGTATCCTCTACCTCCTATGTACTGTTTTTGGCCTACGGTTCCTAATACTTTTAAAATACTCTCTTATTGCTCTCTACTAATTGAAATTCTCAGCCCAGGTATCACCTTTCCCATCAAGTTTTATTTCCTTTCACTCAACTAAAAGTGTTCCCTTCTCAAATCACTTGATCTGAATCAAAACTCATGGATTTAGACTCAGAAGGTACCTCAGAGGTCATCTAGTTATAAGCTCATAAGTTTAAAGTTGGAAAAGATCTCAGAGGCCATCTAGGTCACTTCTCTAATTTTAGAGGAGGAAGTTTAGATGCAGGGTGATTGTGACTTACCCAAGATCACACAGATTGAAGATGGAATTTGAACCCAGGTCTGGTAATGGCAGAGTCATTGTAGTATAATTCCTCCTTTGCATCGTAACCAACCTCCCATTATGCTGTTCTGTGTAAAATAAATGTTTTATATCCAGTGTGCCTAGAATAGTGCCTTACATATGATACTGGGTGCTGAGTAGTGTTTGTTGCTGGTATTATAAAATCAGTTCTATCACTGAGCTTCTCCCCTTGCTTATCTAGCTAAAGCTTGAACAGACTATTGATTTTTTCCCTGAGCCTCTAGTGGTTCTGCATTCAGTATGCTATGTTCTAAGTGGGGTGGTGGTAGGGAGAGGATCAGGAGATGATGTTTATATGGAGGGAACTGAAGCGGAGAGGCTAGTTCACTCAGGATGGCAGGCCCAATGTAGGCCAAATGGTTCCCTGGGCTTGGCAAGGGAAGCAACATCCTGCTGAGACTGGTTTCTAGCCACTGATCCACTGGTTGAGATTACAGAAGGGGACCAGAGTGTATTCTAGGTATGGGAGATGGTCTGTGCAAAGGTATAAAGATAGGAGATGAAATTTGGTTTATGTTGAAAGTTAATAGACCGGTTGGGATGGAATATAGAAAGCACGAAAGAATTAATGTGTGGTATTCCCAGAAAAGGAGGTTGGAGATAGATTGTGAAGGGCTTTAAATACCAAACAAGGCTTTGTATTTTGTCCTAGCCAATAGGGAGCCAGTAGAGATTTTTGAGTACCGTGTGTGAAGTGTGCAAAGCTGTGCTTTAGGGATTCCAATTGGGCAGTTGTAAAGACAATGGATTGGAGAGTGGGGAGGATGAGAATAGAGAATTCAACTTGGATGACAAGACTGGAAGGGACCTTACAGTTATTTTAGCCTATCTTCATAGATCACTTCATAGACAAAGAAATTGAGACCCAGAGATGCTAAGTGACTTGTCCCAAGATTACATAGTAGTAAGTGGTAGCTGGAAGACAAATCAGGCTTCCTGTTGTTGCTCTATTTACAACACCTACCATCACAATAAAGACCATGACTAAAAATATTGCATGACATTTGATTGGTTACAAAATATACAAAACTCTCCAGATAGAGGATAGAACTGAAGCATTTATTTAGACATGAGAAAACCAAATCCTTAAACCAGTAAGCCAATTCCATCATAGTACCAAAGATATTCAGAGGCCATAATAATACTGAGAGCCACAGCATCCTTCAGCCTTCCCACAAACCAATACAAGATCAATATTTACTCATGAACCTCTCTAGCTCCTTGTCTCAATCTCCTCTCTCCCCCACCATCTTTCTAGCTCTGACCAGCTTCCTATGGGCTCTGCTTCCCTTCAGGAAACTCCTCCCACCACAGGCTCCATGTGACTACATTTAGCCTATTAGGGGGCAGAGTTTACTTTCAAAGCAGGGGAGGTCTTCAAATTCCCCCCCAAGTCTAATAAAGGGCAGGGAAGATCTTCAAATTCTCATTCTCATTACACGTGTCAATATTATCATTCCACATTGAATATTCCTTAGCACTGTGCTGCCCAAAGTGGGGGACAGATGTGAGTGATGTTGTAGGTGAAGTAGGACAAGACTGGGTAATTTATAAGATCTAGGGGTGAGGGAGAAAAATGAAGGGTAGAGTATGGGTTCTAGGTTACAAGCCTGGGTAACTGGAGGGATGGTGATGCCTTTGACAGAAACATTAGGAATAGGGATGGGCTTTAGAGTGAATAGAATAGGTTCTGTTTTCAATTGTTGATTTTGAGATGACTACAGGATATCCAGTTGGAAATGTCCATTAGGAAGGCAGTGCCATGGCATTGGAACTTAGGAGAAAGATTCAGCTGGATGTATAGGTCTGGGAACTCTATGTTCTATTGAGAGAGAGATAATGATTAGACCCATGAGAACTGATGAAATCATCTGGCCTCTAGATTTTAGAGAGAGAAAAGGGGGTTTAGGGGCAGAACCTTGGCAGGAGTGTGCTGGACCCAGCTCAAACCAAGCTCTTGAGACACAAATATTAAATTTTTAGTGCATTCATACATCAGAAAATCAGCAAATGTTATGAATCAGTACTTGAATTATTTTGTTGATTCTCTAGACATAAGGAAGGGATGGAGAAAATGATTATAATGCAGATAAAACTCGAAAGTCTGTCCTATGCATATTTTTCCCCCAGAGATCCAGTTCTTAATGACCACTGGGTCATGCACAGTAAGAGAATGGGAAAGAATGAAAATTCAGAAATGAACCTGAGAAGAAGGGACCAAAAAAGAAGGAGGACAGTAGAAGGGAGCAATGTCATCAAGACAAAATAAAACAAAACCTGATAAGGTGAGATTCTTCAGGAGGAGGGGGTGAATTCAGATGCTGGAAAAGGTCAAGAAGGATGAGGGCTAGGGAAAAGACATTTAGTTGAATAATTAAGAGATTGTTAATAAACTTCAGAGATTGAACCTGCAATTGAGGATGAGATTGGAAGCCAGATTGCAAGGGGTGGAGAGGTATTTAAATGAAGAAGGAATGGGAGCAACTATCATAGATAATTTTCTCTCAGTTTGGCTATGAACAGAAGAGAATATGGGTGGTAGCTTGAGGTGATTATAGGCTTAAATGAAGGGTTTTTTTTGAATATGAGGGAAATGTGAGTATGTTTTTAGGCAGCAAGGAAGAAATCAGTATATGGAGATACTGAATACTAAAGAGATACAGCATAATTGAGGATGTGAGCAGCTGAAAGAAATGGGAGAGAAAAGGATCAAAGTAAAAAATATTAGCCTTGACCTTGCTGGGGACAAGAGACCAAGACTGGGGAAAGGAAGAGAGAACTGGGCACAATGTCAAGTGGTTTTGAGATGATGAGAAGAGGAAGCTCACAATGCAGGGGTGTGATTTTTCTGGCAAGGACGAGGTGAGGTCATTGCTGAGAGTCTGAGGGAGGGATGCTGTAGGAGGTTTCAGCAGAGAAGCTTTGGATAGCCAGCATGGGAGACACTATGCAGAGCCAAATTATGGAAGAATTAAAGGGATTTCTTGGTGGCAGTGAGGGCCAAGATGACCACAGATATTTAGTGGACCCAGTCAGTATGCTGCTTCTTCTGGCACTGCTCATTAGTCCACAACAGAAGCAGTGAATGCTCTCTTTGCATTTCTTTGTAGTTCTCTCATGTATGTATAACCAACCTCTGACCACTGGGAGGTAGCAGGGAGGAGGGGGTTGAAACACTTGACCTGTTGTACATAAAGCAACCTAGGCTTCTAGTTCTGCCCCTTGCTCTGACACAGAGGAGGTAAAAGGGCTTGTGGTTACTAGAACCAGTAAGGAAAGCAAATGGGATGGAGGAGTTAGCCAACTTAAGTGTAGAAATGTCACAGCAGGGAGCAGACACATAAACTATGAAGACCTGACTTAAATGATCAGAACTGATTTTGTACTGTGCTCAGGTACCACCAAGAGGGAAAGAGCCATGGGCCTACAGCCCCAGGAAGATGAGAGCCTGACAGAAAGTCAGGACTGGGTCTGTACTCCATTTTATGTCCTAGCAAAGCTGCTTCACCCAGTTTCAACTATCCATCAAAGCAGCCATCTGTGCAAACTTGTTTATTCCTTATCTGCTACTTTAATTTATATTTTATTTACTTATCTTAAAAAAAACAACTTTTTTGCCAGCAGAAATTCTAGGCTGTGCACCATCTTTTATTTAATAATTGTTTATCTAGATAAAAGAGAGAACAAAAGAACTTTACTTATTTTAAAGCAGAGATTCTTAAATTTTGTGTCACAGACTCCTATGGCAGTCTGGTGAAGTCCATTGAACACTTCTAAATAATGTTTTGAAATTATAAAATAAAATACATCAAATTACAAAGGAAATCAATTATATTGAGATATTATTGTCAACACTTTTCTTTAATAAAAGAGCCTGGACCTTAGGTTAAAACCCCTCTTTTAAGGAGAGAAAAGATTTAGAATAGAACTAGGTGTTGAGGGGCCATGGGATAATGCCATAAGTGAAAAGTGGGAGGAAAAATTTGGAGCTCAGTTATCTATAGTTTTGAAAATCACGCGCTTATACTAACTTCCGTCTGTGAGAGAGTAAAGGGCAGGCATTTTCCTTTCCTTGGGGGGCAGCCATCTGGTACCCTAGGTTTCAAAATAAAGCCATAACCCCATAAAGGAGGAAGTAAGTTGCTTAAAAAAGGAAAGCCACACCCCTGAAGGGTAATGAGCTGCTCGATAAACTCAGTTCATGTGAAGTCGGGGGAGGATGTGAGTTGCCAGGTAGATGATCCTCAGACAATTCCTCTGGCTCAGAGGATGATGGACAGCTTAGCCTGTCTTGTTTTCTTCTCCTAGTGGTTATACAAGCATCACTTTCTATGAGACTGTATCTTCCTTGACAGTAGGAGCCCTATTAAAAAAAAAATCTTTATGTCTCTCCTAGCACCCAGTGTCTTAACTTCTCTGGTCTCAGTTTACTCCTCTGTAAAAAAAGGGGGTTGTACCACAGTGTCTTTAAGTACATTCCAGTTCTAGATCCCACGATCTTTATCTATTTATGCAAAGATACTTCCATGTTTACAAAGTTCTAGCCAAATGTAATGTTTTATTATTAAGCCTCATGGGAAAGTACAGTTAAGGGCAGACAGCAGTGATGAGGCAGACTACTTTTCATTTCCCACCATCTGTACTTTCTTAGACTAGACTCCATCATTATCATAGCCCCAAGTAACTTCATTACCAGGAAACTCATCAACCTGAGAAACTGTACTAGCCTTGGCACTGACATCTCTTTAGTGCCCTCAGGAGTCTCTGCCCCTTTGTTTGGAGTAATGCAGAACAGAGCAAAAAACTCCTCCCACAACCTCCTCTTAAAGAAGGCTCCTAGGAGAAGCCAACTCTTCATTTTCAACCAGTTTCATTCCTTGGACTAGACTTGACCTTGTCCTGTGCTAAGTAACTTCTTCCCTGTCCTCTTCTTCCCTTTTCAGTTTCTTTTTGTGTTTTGTCTCCCCCTCCCCCCCACTTTAGATTGTAAGTTGCTTGAGGGCAGGGGCTGTGATTTGCCTTTCTTGGTTTCCCCAGCACAGTGTCTGACAAATGAATGAACGAATGAATGAATATTAATTGACTGACTGCTGGATGAGAAGTATCAGTATCAGAAGATACTGGAAGTATATAGGAGAAGCTACATATAAGACAGTTAAACGTAACATTCTAAAAGCAGTAGAATTCAAATTAAGTCAGAGAAGGAAATCTTGAAAGTCAGGTCAAACAGACCAGGGAAAGGATGTCTCTGGGGAAGCAGGAAGTCATCACATACAAGCACTGCCAAATCTGCTCTGAAGTTCTTCCTAGGGAAATAGCAGTAAAAGTCAGAAAGTAGTTCAGACCATCTGCAGAAACTACACTTCCACAGGAATGGAATTGTGATGTGCAAGGATGTTTGCCATACCGGAGAACTAGAGAAAGCATCCTCAACTTCCTTTGCCCCGGAGAGGAGCTGTTTCATCTGAGGAAGCACACTGGAGAAGCTGACTTCCTTAAAGGATATGGATGATTAGATTCAATCTTATGCAAGCCCTTTCTCCCAGCTGGAACTCAATGGATTTAAAGAGCATGGCTTCCACTCTGTTGGCTTAGCAAAGTGTGGCAAAGAATTCTGGTGCCTGGAATTGGACCAGCAGGAAAAAAGAAAAAAGAAAACTTCTAGAAACTGTTTTTTTCTGAAGGAAACATACATATGTGGGGTGGAATTAAAGACCCTGCCCACAGATCTGGGTTGTTTCTAGTCTTGGTCTTGCCAGCTGCATGACCTTTGGCAAATCACTTTACCTTTTAGGCCTCAGTTTCCTCATCTGTAAAAGAATGGGGTTTTGACTGAGTATCTTGCAACTCCAGCATTCCATTTTCTGTATTCGAAATTTCCTTCTATTATTAATAGTCTATATTCTAAGGACCCTTCCAGTCTTAATATTCAATATTAAAGGCTCTTCAAATATGAGATTGTCTGATTTAAATCCTTTCATCTGGAAATTTGGACGAGTGAAATAGAAAAATTATACTATATTTAATGTTCTTGGGTTTTTAACCATCTCTAGGCTGGGGCAGGGGGCAGAAGGGAGGGAGGGAAGAAAAAAAAGAAATTTACATGATAATTTTATTGTACATTTAAAAAGAATATCAAGTTGTGAGTAATAGATTCACAATTTCATGTACAATCATCTTTTTATTGTGCTATGTTATGGGAATGCTTGTTTTATTTCATAAGTTAAAAATAAAATAAAAACCTAGATATATGCTTCAAAGGTAGTAAGAACTTACATATTACTTGCCACCCTCTTATATATCAGGCTCAGTATAGTAAGGAGAAGATAAGATAATGTATGGGAAAGATATCTGACAAGATACTCCTTGAAAGATGAACTGTTTGTCTTTATATTCTAGTTCCAGTACGATGCCAATGTACAGTGCCAATGTTAGAGATTGCTGCTAGGGTCTCCAGGTGGCAAAGTGGATAGAGCACAAGACTGAATTCCAGAAGCCACACTTACTTTCTGTGTGACCTAGGGCAAGTCACATAACCCTGTTTGCCTTAATTTCCTAATATGTAAAATGAGCTAGAGAGGAAATGGCAAACTACACCAGCATCATTGCCAAGAGAACCCCAAATGGGTTCACAAAGTGTTTGCGCATGACTGAAAAACAACTAAACAACAACAAAAAAATTAGGGTAGCTATAAATCTGGTATTTTATTGCAATATACAATACTCAGGCAAGTGATCCTAAAGTTTCATTGCTCTACTGTTTAGTATTTAAGTTGTTACAGACTCTCTATACCTACCAAAAATGATTGTTTTCTATAAATGTTTGAAGCTTTCTTTGAATGAGAGATTAGCTAGTGATATTCCTGAAGACTAAGCAGACCTTAGAATTTGGAGCACTGAGCAGAGGTTTCAAGAATGTAAATTGTAGCTTAGTGTAAGGAAAAATTTCCTTATGATTAGAGCTGTTCAAAAGTGTGCTAGACTGCCCCAAGTGGTAGTGGATTTCCATTACCATAGGATTTTAAATAGAATTCATATAGTCTCTTGTCTGGGATGTTGTATCAACTGATCTCTGAGGTCCTTCTAACTCTGAGATTCTGTGGTCCTTGATGAAGGAGCTTCTCTCACTAAAATTTCCCCAAATACTTCTTGACTTCAAATTCAGAAGTCTCTGGTTTTATGGCCTTATTAGCCAGGGGTATGTGACTGGAGGGGTTGAAGAAGAAGCTGAATCATTACCTGTCAAGGATGCTATAGATAAAATTCAGTTTGGCCTAGACAACCTCTGAGGTCTCTTTCAGTTCTTAGATTCTGTGATTCTCTTGATGACTGACCTTACTGGGTCTTATCTGGTTATGCATCCTGAAAAATATAGGCTGTACTTAAGATGATGAAATTTGCCATGATCCCATTACGTTTCATGAATCTGGAGAAAAAAATGTCATAAGTTAATTGAATTCATGAAACATTTATAAAACAAATACTGTAATTCATGGCTCTGTGGTATATGCAGGAGATATAAAAACAACACAACATAAATTGAGGCTCTGTGCACACATAGAGAGACAAAATACCAGAAAAGTAACTCTGAGGTGATTCAGGGAGGGAGAGCTCTAGAATCTGTGGGAGGAGGAGAGAAAGGAGGGCATCAGGAAGGGCCTCAGGTGGAAGGTGGCACCGCAGTGGGCATTTGAAGAAACCTGGGAATCTGAGACGAGGAGGTGAAGAGAGAATTAATGGAGACAGCCTATGAAGGAGCCTGCAGAGGGGAGATGAACTGGCATGGTTTCGATCAACCAACCAATCACCAAGTATTTATTAAATAACCTGTTATGTGCCAGGCATTGGCATTGAACTGGAGCTAAGATATAGACAATTAAATGGCTCCTGTGTTCAAGGAGTACTTTCTACCAAGATATAAATATTGTTGTTGTTGTTATTGAGACTTTCAGTCCCATCTGACTCTTCATGACCCCATTTCGGGTTTTCTTGGCAAAGATACTGGAGTGGTTTGCTATTTCCTTCTCCAGCTCATTTTGCAGATGAGGAACTGAGGCAAACAGGGTTAAGTGACTTGCCCAGGGTCACACACCTGTGCTTTGGTTATTGCAATAGCCTTCTGGCTGATCTCCCAGCCTCGAGTCTCTTCCCATTCCAGTCTACCCTCCTCTCAGTCACCAAACTGATATTCCTAAAGTGCAGGTCTGACCACATCATCTCTACCTCCGTTTAATTGTTTTTAATCATTCCCTATTACCATTAGAATGAAATATCAAATCCCTCTGTTTGGTTTTTACAGCCTTTCATTACCTGGCTCCTTCCTACCTTTAAGATCTTCTTAAACTGTATTCCCCTCCACTGAGGCTGTAATCTATGTATCCAGGTTCCTTGCTATTCTTTACTTGACGTTCTTTCTCCCGATTCAGAGTACTTTCTCTGATTGTCCCCTAAGTATAGAGCGCTCTCCCCCTCACTTTCACCTCCAAATGATGGCTTTCCTGGCTTCCTGGCCAGGTAAAATCCTTCTACAAGAAATCTTTCCTGGTCCTCTTAATGCTAATGTTTTCCCTTTTGAGATTACCTTCCCTTTGGGCAGCTAGATGGTACAGTGGATACCATTGCTTGGCCTGAAGTGAGGAGGATTCATCTTTCTGGGTCCAAATCTGGCTCAAGACCCTGACTAACCATGTGACCCTGGGCAAGTCCATTAACCTTGTTCGCCTCAGTTTCCTCATTTGTTAAATGAACTGGAGAAGGAAATGGTAAACTACTCCAGTATCTTTGCCAAGAAAACCTCAAAAGGGGGGGGGAGGTCACAAAATGAAAATAAAAGACTCAACAACAAAAGCCCTTCTATTTATCTTGAGATAGTTTTGCTAGTTTGTAATCTTCTCTATTACCAAGTGAACTCCCTGAGAGCAGAGTCTGTTTTTTGGTTTTCTTTATATCCCAAGTAGTTAGCACTGTGCTAACAAAGTGGTAATGTATTCATAAAAGTGATAATTGACTGACTGACTGAGAAATTCAAAATAATTTCAAGAGACAGAATGCTAATAACTCGGGAGAATCAAAAACTTTGAAGAGAAGGTAGAACCTGAGATGAGAAAGGACAGGATCACATTTATGGAAAACTTAACAACCAGCGTTGCCTTTCTGCAGGGGATAATTGCGGGGAAAACCTTAGGATGAAGATCTGTCATCTTGTCACCTCACCATTTCCCACATGTCAGCTACACTAACCATGCTCTGTGTCTGGCTGAGTCTGAAGATTTCATTCCTGCACAGGTGGGAGAAAACAAGGAAAGATTTCTGAATTTCCACTTAGCATAAAATTTATTTATTAGCGCTGGAGTAGATATCTACAATCTGTCTCCATATTGATGGGGATGAGATCTGAAAACCTAAAGGGAAAAGACTACGTCTTTGGGGTCTGGACCCCAAAAAGGAAAAGCCCCTGGATTTTCCTGAGTGTCCCAGGTCCCAGACTGTAGCCTGGTGCAATAGGCCCTTCCCGGTTAATTAACTGCCCTTTCATTATAGCCCTCATTGTCTGCACCTGGTCCCACCCTAGACCTTCACTCCTTAATTCCAATTAGACCCCTTCTCACTTCTGAGTGAGAAAAGATTCATCTTGCCTTCATTTAAGGGCTTGAATTCCTTAAGAATCTGATCTGCTAGCATCAGTAATACAAAAGCTCAGATTCTTAAAATCTGGCCCATCCCAGCTGTTGTTGTAATAAACATTGTCTCTGGTTGAAAGAAGACTTGGGTGGAATTCATTCAAGGTGGAATCCACATCCTTTGCTCTTGGATTTCAGATTTCCCAGCATGAGATATAAGTGCATGTGTGTGTGTGTGTGTGTGTGTGTGTGTGTGTGTGTGTGTGTGTGTGTGTGTGTGTGTGTGTATACACACACATACACATATATACACACGTATATAATATATATGTATGTATATGTGTGTGTATATATATCTATATATGTAGTTAAGTTTCCACACAATAGGAGTCCTGAGGGTCACAGCCTTGTGACGACTGTTAAGACAAGATAAGGGCTGCCAACCAATCAGCAGTGAGTAAGAAAGACTCAGAAAACAAACTTGGGGGCCCAAGGCAAACTGGTTCTAACCAGTCACGCTTAATCCCAGATCAGCGACTTTTTGCTACTGAGCATGCTTAATGAACCTTATGCATATAACCCAACATGCCCTGAATAGAATTAGGACCTCATTAAGTGAACAGGCCTTGCATGATCATGGAGGGAGTACATATCAAGGAGTTACATGGCGTGGGTGTTTAAGGAAGATTGTAACCTGGGAGGATTAGGACCAATCCTGATCTGAAAGAGAGGAGCTAGGATTACTAAACCTTATAAAACTTGTTCTTGCTTTTGTATTCGGTTTACTCTCCTTTACTAAGGAGGTGTGCTGCTTCTTGACTACAAAGAAAAAGCCCTTCAGCTTCTCAAATAAAAGATGTGAGACTCGAACTTTGAAATTGAGTCTGGGGTCTTCTTTATAAAGAATACCAGCACCCCTAGATTTCAACAATATGATTGTCCTTTAAGGAGATTTTTTTCCTCTAAAATTAAGTCTCTTCTTAACCATTGCACTTCCCCCCTCTCCAGTCCTATTATGGTAGAGAGAGAGCTAGCAGCTGGCCTGGAACAGGAAGCATCCATAAAAGTCTTCCAATTATCTCTGATTCTGCATAAGGTGAAACGAGAGAGAGCCCCTGCTTGAAAAGTCAGCTTGGGGAAAAGCACAAGTGATACTTAATGTTCATCCAACCAGGAGATTTGACCAAGTTGATGAAAAGTCAGTCTGGGATGTTTCTCAGAGACTAATCTCTACCGATTGGACCCCTCATTAGTTGTAGAGAAGATTTCTCTGAGCAGAGCCCAGAAAAAGTTTAAAATGAGCTCACAAAACACCGTTAGAGTTTGTGAATATAAACTAATAGCAAATCATCGTGTGTGTGTGTGTGTGTGTGTGTATACACATATATAAAACCCAGATTCTTTTTTTGAGGGATGATGATTCAGTTCTGAATTTCTATTTTTCAAAGCCCCCACACCCAATTAATCTGTGAAATTCACTATGTGTCACCATCCAATATGTTGATACAGGTTGTTATTATTTTGTTTATATGTTATTGTAAATTATATTGTATATTATTGTATATTATTTTGTTTGTCCTCTGATTTCAAAGAGGACCATGGCATCAGGGAAATGATGACATGACTTGCAGCTGTCTTTGATTTGAGTGAGGGAGGGCTGTGCAAGGTCACCAGCCTCACTTTCTCCTCCAAAGCCATCTGGATCCTGTGACTAGATATTCATCAGGAGGACTGGAGATGGCCCAGGATGCAAAGAGGATCTGTAAATGCCTTGCTCACCAAATTAAGGAAAGGAAGGTTTGTTCAAAGTTCAAAGAAAACCTAATGGAACACTCACAAAACAAACAGGCACCCCCTAATTATTTATTTAGATTCTCACTAGGCCACAGCCTGAATAGGCACATTCTTTTTTCTTTAGCCCGCAGCAGGTACTGCTGGGAGTGGCTCCTCCTACTCCTCTCCCTCCTCCAGTTGCTCCCAGCAGGCATTGTCCTTTATGTAGATCCTTCCACAATTCTGGGTGATTCCCAGAGAGGGGTATTAGGCATGACTCCTAGTGGAAGTCAAGACTATCTACAGACATGCTTTTTGCCTTCCATTGGGTAGAGTCTCATCTAGAATAGAAGCAACATTCTCCAGAATTGGCTCCATCTCCTTCATTCTAGTTCTAAGCAGAGTACCATTCTGGGGACTTTCTTAAATTTGGTAAATCCTTTTATCATCTCTGAGATGAGAAGCAGCATCATATAGGTAAGAGCCCTGGAGTTACATAGGAGAGAAATTTGGATTCAAATTCTAGGATAATAAGCTTAGAGCCTATTAGAGAAGGGATCATAAAGGGATCTCATTTTAAAGATGATGGACTGGGGCTCAGAGAGGTTGTGACTTACTCAAGATCATGTATAGAGTCATTGTTGAAACCTAGAGCCAAAATTCAGGACTCTTTCTATTGTATCATGCTGCCTCCCCTGCTTATGAGACTTACCAGCCCATTTGACTTAAACTTTTTATTTGGTCCCAGGTATTTCATCTACAAAATGGAGGCAATGAATCCTTCAGGATTCTTGTGGAGCTGAGGTACTACAATGTAAAAAAAAAAAAATGCTTTGTAAAGATAATACCTCTAACCGCTTGTATTGGGTAGTGACCTGAAAGAGTAGACATAAGGGGTGGGAGTGGGGTTGGGGGGGGGTTTCCTTCTCATTGGCTGAGAGAAGACTGAGCTTTGGCACTATGTAACTGAGTAGAGAAAGAGCTCTTTTTTTTTTTTTTTTTTGGAGAGGGGAAGGCAAGGCAATTGGGACTAAGTGACTTGCCCAAGGTCACACAGCTAGTAAGTGTGTCAAGTATCTGAGACTGAATTTGAACTCAGGTCCTCCTAACTCCAGGGCTGGCATTCTATTCATAAGAAAGGACTTCCTGAAAGTCTTCCTGGAAGACTTTGAGAGAAAAGTGGTCTTAAGAGGGAACTTTTGAATGATTTGGGAGTCATCAGAGCCACAGCTAGGTATGGTACCTAGGCCCTAAGATTCCTCTTGAGTTCTAGGATTTGTGGTCCATCCTTTGTTTTTGAAGGGGACTGATAATATCATGGGATAATATCCTGACTTCCGCATGAATTGAATTTAAGTGAGGCAGAGCTGCAGAAAGTCATCAACCTCACTCTCTCTTCCAGAATTATCAAAGTCCAGTGGCAGGACAAAAATCAGGATGCCTGCTGGTGGCCCTGTCTGTTGTGGATGACTTTGGTGGCTTTAGTGTCTGACCAAGCTCTAAGTTCTCCAAAGCGCCTGCTTCAGATGGCTTCATGGCCATTGAAACAAATTGTTCTCATCTGCCCATTCTGCTGAGGGAAGTCTTCACAAGCCTGGGGTAGAATTCACCAATGGGTTTGACGTCTGTAGGTTACTCTCAACTTGGTTTAGCCCATTTGCTGAGACGGTTCACCAAGGTGTGGCCACTGCACTTGCTGCAGCTTTTTGGAGCCACAGGTGAGAGCTTGGTGAAGGTGGACACCAGAGGTGCATGACCAGCCCTGGAAAACACTCAGCAAGCCCTCACACGGGAGGTGATGACCCTCCCCGAACACACACCAAAGAGCCCTAGAGATGCCTGAGAGTGAGATTGCTCTCATGCTCTCAATCTGAGCTAAAGTGGTTTTCTTTTTTAATATTGCTCCCAGGCTGAAGAGCTTCACTCTTATCTCTCTTCTAATATTTATGTTGCCCCTAATATCTATTTACAGATTACATTGATTAAAAAAAAGTGTAGTAGTGGGTCATGCTGGTCTTTTGAGTAATCAGCATTTGGTGTTGAGGGGGTAAGCTGAAGCTCACAAGCTCTTACTTCCCTCGCCATTTGAAAACAAAAGTGATCTCAATGCTGAGTGCCCTAGATTACCAAAAACTTGAGGTGTGCTGGGTAGATATAATTCTAGTTTAATATCTGTTCGGAGATAGGCAAGGGGAGGAATGAGCACTGGGCTATGGCCCTTTTCCTTCCTCCCCACCCCCACCCCAACAAAGGAAAATATCTTGGAAGGAGGTGGCCAGATCCCAGATTGTATTCAGGCCACTTGTGAGCTGAGCCATATTTATAGTTAAACACCAACCATATATGTATATATATACATATACACATATATAATATAAATACTTTACACAAATATTAGTATTCTATATAAATGTCAGTCATTATTACTTAGAATCTTCACATCAGGGAGAATTAGACCAAGAAGGGCCCTTAGAGGTCACCAGATCTAATGCCCTCATCTTACAGATGAGAAAATTGAGACCCAGGGAAGCTAAGTTATGTGTTCAAGGTTGCACAGCTGGTAATTGACTGAGGTAGCATTCAAACTCTCCTAGGACTGTCGGACTCCAAGTTTAGCTCTCTATTAAGTATATTTCTGTTATTACGGGTTCAGACATGGATGACTAAATTTTAATGTGTTTTGTGTCCTCTGACATGGGGAATGGCCAATCCTCAACCCAAGTGGAATGGTATCCGTGTTTCCAGGAACAAATAAGAATGCTCAATTTTTGCCCTCTTGTCTTTTCAAATTACTTATAAATCCCTCCTGTTAAAAAATAGAGTTTAATCAACATATTTGTTATTTACTAAACATTTTTTCTTAGGTAACTTCCCAAAATAACTTGAATGGAGTCATTCTCTGAGACTTTTAGCATGTCTTACCCAGGAGACATCATTTATTGATAACTTAGGAAAGGGTATGGTCCCTGGGCTGATGGACCACATAAAAATTAGACATTTTTGTCCACATTTCTTTACACCTGGCATGTAGTTTCTATCCCATTGACTACTTTCTTTCCTAGACAGACAACTCTGTAGGTGGAAAGAACATATGGACAAATGAGAAAACATTCCATAGACACGGAGAGCCAGTGCATAGAAGCAGTTGTAATTACTTGTTAAGAGTTAATTGGAACTGCTGGTAGCTCCTACCCACTAACCTTAGGTCTCCCCTCTGGAGTAACATGAACCATTTACTTCCTCTTTTGCATGATGGCCCTTCAAAGATTTGACAGAATCACAATGTTGGAGTGAACTCCAGAGGTCACCTAGCCTCAGCCGGTATTTAACTAAGAATCCACTCCAGAACACTTAAAAGCAGTGTTTGCTAAGTCTCTGCTTGAGGACCAACACTGTACAAGCACCTACAACCTCCTGAGACAGCCCATTCAACTCTAGGATGGCATAGAAAGTTTTTTTCTTACATCAAACCTTTATATACCTCTCTGAAACTTTAGCCCTTGGCTTCTATTTTTGCCTGCCAGGGCCAAGCAGAACAAGTTTAATTTGTCTTCTATATGACAGCCCCTCAAAAAAGGTATATTAATGTATATATACATGCATATGTACATGTACATGTATATGCATACATGTGTGTATGTGTGTATGTATGTATATATGCATATATACACTGGGGTAACATCCATTCTGTGTTTAAGGCTAGGTGAGAAATGATGCAAGAAATAGCCTCTTTTATCTACTCAAAAAAAAAAAAATCAGTCTAGGAGATGAAGACTCTCAGGGTTTCTGGCCAGAACAGAAACAATTGCTATTTATGGTCACTCTGAACCATCAAAAACCAAAACAATGATCTAGTAGCGAGCCGATCTGGGATCTATTGTCGACCAATCAGTGAGAGCGAGAATGATTTCAGTGTAAAGCATAGTAAAGTAGCTCCATTTGAATCACAGTGGACTTTATCAAAGCCTGGTTTTCCAGCACCGTATTTCAAGAAATCATAAATGAAACTACACTAGGCAAAAGAGTTAATACAGCAAACGATGAACTACACACACACACACACACACACACACACATACACACACACACATACATACATACACGTACATATGTAGATAGACACAAGATGTAACATATAATTATGTAATCTATTGCATATAAATTATATATTTTATATAATATACAGATAAGATGTACAGAAATGTAGACAAAAATGTTGTTGTTTGTCCTTTGTTCTTGAAGAGAACCATGGCATCAGGAAGAGGACCATGACATCAGGAAGGTGATTCTATGTCTAATAAGTGAATTGGATTTAAATGAGGGAGGGTTATGCAAAGTCACCAGCTTCATTCTCTCCTCTAGAGTCATCTGGGTCCAATGGCAAGATAAAGATCAGGACAACTGGAGATGGTCTTGGAGACAGTGGGAGGCCTTGACTTTTTTAAGTTAAGGTCTTGTATACTTTTTATGTAGCCAGTACTGGGACCATACCCCTTTCTAAACTTGTCAAAGTTAATGATATCCACTGGAGCAAGGCATACTAGGGACCTCAGAGAGTGATTTGATTCATATTATCCTGCCCAGTTGCCTATGAGAAAATTTTTAATAAAAACAAATATGTTGACTAAAATTTATTTTTAAAAAGAATGGATTCATTAGTAACTCAACAAGACAGTAAGAGAAAAAATGGGGCATCTT